>ONZH01000357.1:0-655145 GCA_900303285.1 Rhinella marina
CTGACCATAACAGAATTCTATTATGACAGATGCCTCTTATTGGCTTCCATGGTGCACGGCGTCATAGATTTCCATTATGGTTCAGGTTCCGATAACCCAAACCTTGGACGCCAAACTTAAAACACAAATTCGCTCAACACTAAGTATAAACTCTGCCATATATATTACACATATACACACACGACACGACTGTTACAGATATATGGATATACAATCATACATGTGACACACATAACATACACATAACACACACACACACACATTACACTTACCATTCCTGCAGACGGCTGGACATCCCTGGTAATCCGTTATAGCAGCCTTGAGGGGTCCACAGGGCACTGCAGACTCTCCCCTCACCCTCTGTCACTACTAGCAGTGAGATGCAGGCTCTGTGTAAACAGGAGTGAGGCCACATGGGTGGGGCAGGGGGGGTCTTATCAAACCCCAATTTTGTGTAAGCCACTCTGGCTATGTTGAAAGGACTGGGCCATGGGGGTTGTGGGAAGGGGTGGTGGGCAGTTACTACTTACATGGGGATGTGGGAAGGGGTGGGGGGGCAGTTACTACTTACATGGGGATGTGGGAAGGGGTGGGGGGCAGTTACTACTTACATGGGGATGTGGGAAGGGGTGGGGGGGCAGTTACTAGTTACATGGGGATGTGGGAAGGCGTGGGGGGGCAGTTACTAGTTACATGGGGATGTGGGAAGGGGTGGGGGGGCAGTTACACTTACATGGGGATGTGGGAAGGGGTGGGGGGGCAGTTACACTTACATGGGGGATGTGGGAAGGGGTGGGGGGCAGTTACACTGGGAGATGTGGAAAGGAGTGGGGGGCAGTTACACTTACAGCCAGCAGCAGCACCCATCTCTCAGCTCCACATCCACTCTGCACATGGGGAGACTGGTGGGCGGGGCCTCTGCTGGGAGCAGAAGAACAGGCTGCAGAGGATCGCAGCAAACAGGAGGGAGTGGGGGTTGGACTCCGTTCTAGCCCCACTGACTAGAAGAGAAGATGAGTCCATATACCCAGCATGCAGCTAGTTCCTGCTCTCTGCCCTCCTCCTGCACACCACTGCTGATAGGATCACAGGTCAGTGCTGTGGAGGAGGGCAGAGAGCAGGAACTAAGAAGTCTGCCCTGCCGCCTGTGCAGCGTGGAGGCAGGGAAAGCACTGACAGGCAGTTCAGGGCAGAGCCGTCCGCCCCTCTCCTCAGAGCAGCGGCGCCCGGCACATGAAAGCGGGACATACAAGGATGCAGGGGGTGGGGGTGTGCACTGGGGATATCGGCAGCGCTGTGTTATATTAACACGGTCAAAACTCACAGGAGGGCCCGCCGCCGGCTTGTGAGCAGACAGTAGAAGTAAGGGGGCGGGGCCTTCCGTGCGCTCCGGGCCCCCCTGTGCTGCAGGCCCCATAGCAGTGGCGTGGTCCGCCTATATTGGCGGTACGCCACTGCATATATACTGTACATTATGCCCAAGGTGAGCACTAAGGGACGGGGAAGTGGGCGTGCTGCTGATGGTGAACGCAAAGGCCATGGCTCTGGGCGCAGTGAAACTGTGCCTACTGGCAGAGCCCAAGAAACAAAGTCATCCAAAACTCCTAGCTTCATGTCACAGTTTGCAAGGCGGCGCAAGACACAACTCTTGTTGCCACACCAGTGCTAGCAGGTAGTCGGTTGGATTTCAGCTGATAATGCTTCCAGTCGGTTCAGCACCACCCCCTCTTCCACAAAGTCCAGTCTCAGTAGCCAAGAGTCTGGGCAACCGCATCCTCACCCTGATCCTCCTTCCTCCCACCATGCAGAGTCTGGGCAAAGAAGAGATCCCACATTGGGATATTCCGAGGAGCTTTTTTCATCACCATCCCTTGGCTTGGGCCTCTCGCCAAGGCCGCTTGAGGTGGGACATGAGGAGATAGTGTGCCCTGATTCCCAACCTATTGAGCAAACACAGTCTGAAGAAGATGACGGTGGGGAACGACAAGTATTTTCTACCGAGGTGGATAATGATGATGAGACACAGTTGCCAATAAGTCAAGGGCAATTAGTGTCTCAAGAGGTTGTGGATGAGGATGAGACGCAGTTAAGTCAGGTTCTTGTTAGTTCACCATGTCAGGAGGAGGAGCAGAGTGAGGAGGTGGTGGACGACGAAATAGCTGACCCAACCTGGGAAGGTGGCAAGCCGAGCGAGGACAGCAGTACAGAGGGGGAGGGATCCGCAGCAGCACAACAGGCTGGAAGAGGCAGTAGGGTGGAAAAAGGGAGAAGGTAGGCCACGACAACCAGGCCCGCAACTGTTCCCCGGAGCAGCCCCTTGCGGCCAGCTCCCTTGCCAAGGGTTAGGTGTTCCGCAGTCTGGCGGTTTTTTGAGGAAAGTGCTGACGATAAACGGATTGTAATTTGTAATCTGTGCCATACCAAGGTGAGCAGGGGCAAAACACCAGCAACTTGACCACCACCAGCATGATCCGACACATGTCAGCAAAGCACCCTAAAAGGTGGGCTGAATGCCTGGGTCCACGATCTGTGTCTGCAGGTCACACCACTGCCTCCTCTTCCCCTCTGTTACGTGCTGTCCAAGACGCAGGCCGAGATGCCACCTGCCCTGCACCTGGACCTTCACAGGAAACATCAGCCAGCACGTCCACTTCAATGTCAAATGTCCTTACCGCACGCATTTGAACACAAGCACAAATACCCTGCCACCCACCCACTGGCCATAACTCTAAATGTGCAACTTTCCAAGTTGCTGGCCCTGGAAATGTTGCCGTTTAGGCTGGTGGACACTGAGGCCTTCCGCAGCCTGATGGCGGCGGCTGTCCCTCGTTACACAGTCCCCAGCCACCACTATTTTTCCCGGTGTGCCGTCCCTGCCTTACACCAGTCCAGAAACCTAACCCGTGCTCTGACCAACGCAGTTACTGGCAAGGTCCATTTAACAACTGACACATGGACAAGCGCTTGTCGCCAGGGACGCTACATTTCCTTGACAGCACACTGGGTGAACGTTGTGGAGGCTGGGAGCGAGTCGTACCCTGGGATGGCCCAGGTGCTACCCACGCTGAGGATTGCGGGCCCTACTTCCATCCGGATTTCCGCTGCCACCTACAGTAGTGGCTGCAACCCCTCCTTCTTTTCCTCCACCTCCTCCTCCACTTCTTCCCATGCAGAAATGCCATCTTGTAGCACTATTCAGATTTCTGTCAGTAGCTGGAAGCAGTGTAGCACAGCAGCCGGTAAGCGGCAACAGGCCATGCTGAAGCTTATTTGCCTGGGTGACAAACAGTACACCGCCGCAGAGCTGTGGCATGGCATAAAGGAACAGGCAGAGCTATGGCTCTCGCCAGTCAACCTACAGACAGGCATGGTTGTATCCGATAACGGCCGCAACTTGGTAGCAGCTTTGGAGCTGGCCAACCTCCCACACATACCATGCCTGACCCATGTATTCAACTTAGTGGTTCAGCGGTTTCTGTAAACCTACCCCAATTTGTCTCAGCTACTGGTAAAGGTGCGTCGCCTGTGTGCCCATTTCCGCAAGTCAACGACAGCTTCAGCCGGCCTGGCAACCCTGCAGCAGTGCTTGCGGTTGCCGGCTCACCGACTGCTATGCGACCTGAGCACGAGATGGAATTCCACCTTACACATGTTGTGCAGGCTTTGTGAGCAGCAGAGAGCAGTAGTAGAATACCAGCTGCAACATGATCGGCACCTTTCTAGTCAGCTTCCGCTCTTCACAAGTGACGAGTGGGCATTGATGTCTGACCTCTGTGAGGTGTTACACAACTTTGATGAATCTACACAGATGTTGAGCGGCGATAATGCCATTATCAGCGTAACCATCCCACTTCTGTGTCTACTAAAAAGCTCGCTGCTCACAATAAAGGCCAATGCTCTGCGTGTGGAAATGGGGGAAGAGCCTACACAGGGTGATAGCCAGACCATCCTCAATTTGTCTTCTCAGCGCTAATTGGAGGAGGAGCAGGAGACGGTTGCCACCGCTACACAAGGTAGCCATAGCACGTTTACACCATCTCTTCTACGTGGATGGGCTGAAGAGGAGGAAGAGGACGAGGAGGATATTGAGAGTCATGCTCCTGGTGGGGAGAGTGAAGCCTTGTCTGTTGGGACTCATGGCTGACTTCACGCTAGGCTGCCTTTCCCGTGACCCTCGCGTTACAAAGAGAACTTCCCATCTCTCATTCCTGTGGTGGAGAGGACAATGTTGCAATACCAGAAGGCCGTTGTCGAAAAATTGCTCCACAAATTTCCATCTGACAACGCTGGCGGCAGAGTACGTAGTTCCTTGGCCACCCGAGGAGGAGAGACGAGGAGAACACACAGCAGTTCCAAAAAAGGCAGGGCGACACTCTTCAAGGCCTGGGACAGTTTTGTGACACCACGCCAGCACCCTCACCCTGATGAGCGGCCTAGTGTGATAAGGAGGGAAAAGTTTTGGAAGATGGTAAAGGAGTACGTAGCTGATCGTGTCAACGTCCTCAGCGATCCCTCTGTGCTGTATAATTATTGGGTGTCTAAGCTGGACACGTGGCACGAACTGGAGCTCTATGCCTTGGAGGTGCTGGCCTGCCCTGCCGCCAGTGTTTTGTCTGAGCGGGTATTTAGTGCTGCTGGGGGCATAATTACTGATAAGCGCATCCGTCTGTCAACTGACAATGCTGACAGGTTGACGCTTATCAAAATGAACAAGGCCTGGATTGCCCCTGACTTCTCTACTCCACCAGAGGAAAGCAGCTTAATATGAAGGAAGCTTAAATCTGGCTTTTAGGGTGTATTGAATACACTGTATTATCATGTACCGCTTCCTCTTCTCGTCCTCTTCCTCCATCATATGAAACTGCTTATTAGGCTGCCCTCGAAGTCCACCAGCTGGGCCTGCACCCTAATTTTTTAGCCGGTCAGCTCACCAGCTGGGCCTGCAACATAATTTTTTGGCCTGTCAGCTCACCAGCAGGCCCTCAACCATATTATTTTACACGCTCAGCTCTGCTACATGTCACTTCTAATGTTTCAGACGTTGAGCTAAGCGGCATGTCAAAAATAATTTTTAACACGCTCAGCTCTGCTACATGTCACTTCTAATGTTTCAGACGTTCAGCTAAGCGGCATGTGTCCCTTAAATTTTTTTGACAGTCAGCTCGGCAGCCGCATGTGTTCCTTAAATTCTTTTTTTTCGGATAGCTTGGCAGTAGAGTGTCACTCTTAAATTTTTTGGATGGTCTGCGCAGCAGCAGCATGTCACCCCTATTGTTTTTGAGTGTCAGCAGCAGGCCATCAATGTTTTTTCATGGGTGTGTCTGATGCCCTCCTTTATGTGTAATAAAGGGTGTATTGGAGTGCCTGATCCTTGTAATTTTTGGCAGCCCTTTCCCTTAGTGCATAGGCTTTATAAGTGTCCGAGTCCCACAATTATACCACAATGTGAATGAGGCCCTCTTTTATATGCTATACCGGTTGTATGGGAGTGCCTCATCCGTGTAATTTTTGGCAGCACTTGCGCTTAACGTACAAGTAAATCTATGTTTCCCAACAATATTTCCTGTAAAATCGATGTTATCTTGGGTTTTTGGGGGTATTTTTGTCATTCCGTAAAAGTGGCGTAATAGTCGGCCATCATCTTTAATAGCAGCGACTTCGGTGTCCAAGATGCATCCAGACATCCTCCCCATGCTGTTCCCTAACCATTTCTGTGGTGTTTCCACCATTTTCTGACGTTTCCCTATGGACCAGACACCCTCACCTCATCCGAGCAGGGTGTGCCTGGTCTTCTCCCATTGACTTCCATTATACTCGGGTGCTCGGCCGAGCACTCGAGCACCACCTAGTGTTTGGCCAGAGAACACGAGCACCCGAACATCGGGGTGCTCGATAATCACTAGTGCTGACCATTTGTGTTGTGCACTTGAGCTGTAAAGATGCCAGAGAAATGAACTAGACACATGCTATGCAGTGTTATGTGCTGTGAACATGTCTTTATTTTACAGGTACTGTGGCTTCTGCACTGTATACGGTGGGCAGGGTGGATGGCATGGTCTCTTATCATGTGTGCATAGTGCAACATGAGCTTCCTGCAAGTTGGTGGAGCTGGAGGTTGTTAAGAGGTGTTTGGCATACCTCATGGTCTTGTGTAGTAAGTGACTACCCTGTGTAATAAGAGTACAATCATCCAGTCAGGTGCAAGAGATCTGAACAAAGGACTGATAGTGTAGCAGAGAACCAAAGTGGAGGGGAGTGGAGCCCTGCCAGCATAATTTACTGAAGAGATGAAGGTCCTGAGAATTCTGCTGAGCACTTGCGGACCATTACAAGTACCTTGATCCAAAATCGTGCTGCTGTATTGCTTGGATCTGCTAGAGAGAGGGTGCTCTGTGACCAGAAGTCCCTGTGTATTCTGCAAGTGGTTGAGGACCACTTCCAGCATATTTTTGTACCTAGACATATATCAGCCGTACCACCACAGCCTAAGGGCTCATGCACACAAATGTATTTTTTTCCGTTTCCGTGCATTCTTTTTATTTTGAGGCCTGTATGCGGATCCCTTCCTTCTATAGGTCTGCATAAAAAACAAAATATGCTCAATGTGCATTCCATTTCCACATGGCTGTTTCGCAAAAGAATAGAACATGTCCTATCACTGTACGTATTACTCTATTATGGGCCAGACGTTCTTTTCCACAAAATGCAGAATGCACACAGCCGGTATACGTGTTTTGCGGATCTGCAATTTACAGACCGCAAAACAGACAACAGTCATATGCATAAGCCCTAAGAG
Organism: Rhinella marina; assembly: GCA_900303285.1. Classification (NCBI taxonomy): domain Eukaryota; kingdom Metazoa; phylum Chordata; class Amphibia; order Anura; family Bufonidae; genus Rhinella; species Rhinella marina. Next base: position 6,797 of record ONZH01000357.1, read on the forward strand.
TGTGATCAGAGACTGAGGCTCTGGCAGGCTATGGAGGCCCTGCATGGACTTGTACAGTGAGTTGCTCTGTATGTATAACAGAAACTGTACTGCCAAGTTGTATGCCCATTAGAGACTGTGGCCACCAAGCTGTGTGCCAATAATTGTAACCACCAAGATGTGTTCCCAATTGTGACTGTAACCAACAAGCTAACTGACACTGTTTGTAACCTGCCAATGCAAGTTTAAAGTGTTACAAAATAACAAATTCCCCAAAAACTCATGTAAAATGCCATACAAAATGCTTGGACTGCTTGGCCTTTTGTACTGTATAAGCATTTAAAAATAGTGTGCATGAAAGAGACCTAATACAGAATCTGATGGAATCTGCCTTTTCAATTTGGAGGCATATGGAGATATATTAAGACCCAAAGAGTTTGCATGTGTCATATTACAGTTTTGTCCATACTGGAGGTGTACAGGGAAATAATACTACCATATGCACAACCCCAACATAGAGAATTCAGAATTATTAATCATGCTATAGACCAGGGCCAATTCTATATCTGGGCGAAGGGTGCGACTGCGCAAGGCGCATTACTCCAGCAAGTAGAAGGGGCGTGCCCGCCTGGCAGCCTGTGTCTGTCACTGTGTGACTTGAGTCTCAGGACGTACCACACGGTCCTCAGCTCTGAGGAACAGGGCTGGGGCGGTATGTCCTGACCTGCATCTGCGATCGCCCTGCCTCCTTACAGCCTAGTCCAGCACCTGCTGGGTCCTGCTGTGTGGTGGACACTGTCATAAAGATTTTGAAATGAGCTCAGCTAGGCCTGTGCTAGGTCACTTCACTGTGCAGTTCAGTTCCTCTGGTGTGTGATGCCGGTAGCTCCTCCCCCTGTCTCGTCCTCTCCTATCTGTTCAGCGCCTCAGAGTTGGTCCTTAATGTGTGAGGCTTTGAGAGCAGCCACATGGGCCATAGACACAATGGACAGGAGGGGACTCCATTTGACTTCTAGGGGAGAGTTTTCTAGGCATGTTCTGTGACCTGTGCAGAGGTCAGGAGGGAGCTGATGAGATGACAATCACCTATTGCGAATGGTGGATCCTGCCTTATCTATACATAGGTGTTACTTCTCATTGTAATTCTGCCTGTTGGGATAATGTGATAATGGTATCGAAAAGTTACCTATACAGAACAGTAAGCACCATGAAGAATCAGATCTATTGTTAGACCTAGTGGACAGTGTGAAAATTGCAAGATTATATAGATTTTTCTTATAGATAGTGACATGTAGAGATGAGAGAATCATGCAAAATATTATTAGCTGAACATTCGCCAAACTTTTCCTAAGATTCGTATATTCGACGAATAGATTCGTTGAATTTGCATACACAATATACGTAATTATATGACTTTTGGCGAACATTCGCACACTAATAACAAACGTTCAGGTAAAAAGGTACGCGACCTCTTTGAACACGTACGCATAAGCGTACAAAGTGCGTACGAATATGACGGGCTTTGCTGCAGAGGAATGGTGGAGCAGGAGGAATGCTCTGAGTCTGACCCCTGGCTTCTTATGGATACTGTATCAGCAGATAACAGCAGATCATCCGGCTGAGACTGAGATGAGCGTGCCATCCATTCCACTACCTCATCCATTTCTCCTCCACTACAATTTTGCGCCTTGGTGCGCCTGGTGGAACAACGGCCAAGTATTGCGAATACTACTAGTAGATGCTCCGTCTATAGGTCCTTTGGCACTTCTGCCCTGTGCTACCTTCTCCATTTATTTAGAGCTCAAGGTCTGGCTGGAACTGGACCCCTTTTGCTTATCCATTCCAGACATTTTTCAATTCACTCTGTGACCCTGCAGCTGTTCTTTGTCCCTGTATCTCCCTGTCTCTCCCTATCTCTCCCTGTCTCTCTCTCCCTGTCTGATTAATTACTAGCCCTGAACAGGCCCTGCACTTGCCCTGCAGTATCCCTGATATGCGTAATATGGATTCCCAGAGTAATTACACCCCAAATTTTCACAAAGCAGGTCTCAGAGTCTCAGAACTTCACACACAGTGCTTCTGCTCATCTCAGCAGTCGCAGCAGAAGTGATGCGTCACTGGCTTACTGAGCCTGAGCCATCAGAGCAAGCCCTGCTCACTAGGTCAGGTGACCGCTTTCTTCCCGGGCCTTTGCACACGATAAACGAACTAACAGTAACATTTCGCTAATGAATTGAATTTGTACGCAACAGTAACTTATACGTAGCAATAGCGTATAATTTATAGGACAAACTACGTAGTGAATGCGCACAAAGCTGAAGCGAATCACCTAATATTCGGATTCGCTTCGCAGCTAAAAATTTCCAAGATTCTATATGAATCAACGAATCGGCGAATAGATTCGCTAATCTAGTGGCATGGAAAAATGTAAAAAAAAATATTTTAATATAAAAACATTATTTAAACAATAGATCATTTTCTGATGACACATTCCCTTTAACTCTGTACTGACTTTCACAGCAGTCACTAAGGGGCTGTAGACTGGGCCATCGTAAAGTCTAATCACTGCACAGGTTTCACATGCAGTGGGGAGCGGATGCACGTCTGTTACATGTTAGCCACGCTACTACTCTAACGGCCTAGACTGGTTATAGTGCAGATCCATTTAACATCTTCCATGCTGCGGGCAATGTCGCCGATGGCATGTAAGTGGCTACAGAGGACTCCCTCTGTCTCCCATCGGCATCCCGCAAATGAGATCTCAGGGTGCTGATGCCAGTGCTGGCAGGCCGGGACCTAATGTACGCCCCAGGCCTCCCTTCAGCATTTCCCAGCAAGTTGCGTCTCTCTGTAAAATTCCAAGAAAAAAAAACATCTTTTTCATAGAAAAAAGCTTTTCAACGGAAAAAAAAATTCTAAAATAAAAACTCCCCCTCTAGATGCCCCTTTACTTGGTGACTGAATGAATCACTCCTTACAGATCCTTCTATTGTGGATCGTATAGCCACAGCTCTTAGAGATTATTTTGATGTTAATGTCTCCTCAGACACCACACCTGCGGTCAACTGGGCTGCACATAAGGCAGTCATTAGAGGGGTCATCATGGCTGAGGCGTTTAAATTGAAGAAAGAACACTCTAAAGTTCAATCTGATTTAGAATCTAAGCTGTTCCGTTTGGAACTAGCTAACTAGAGGCAACCCTCCCTTTACCTCATTAAAGCTATTAAAGACACAAAGCTCTAGCTTGATGCTACTCTGCTACACCGTACCAAAAAGGCCCTGAGGTGGACTCAAAATTCTATAAGTTGTCTAATAAACCAGATAAAATGCTGGCAGCTAAATTAAGAGCCAGGCAACGCCTTAACACCATATATCAAATCATAGACACAAGGGGGCAGATTTCTTCCAATCTGACTACAATTTATCAACAATTCCATGCTTTCTACCAAAAACTATACTCCTCACCCTCTGATCCCCCCACAGCAGACCTTACCTCTTTTCTTGCAACTCTACCTATCCCTACCATACCCTCGTCAGCAAGGGAATCTCTTAACCATGATATCACAGAGGAAGAGATAGATTTAACAATAGTGTCTCTTAAAATAGGCAAATAACCGGGACCAGACGGGTTTTCAGCTTTACACTTCAAAAAATGTAAAGATATTTTAACGCCCTGCCTCAAAAGTTTGTGTAATTACATCCTCCATGGGGGTAAGTTACAAACTGATATGCTTAATGCATTGATTACAGTCATCCCTAAACCCAATAAAGATCCCTTATGCCCTTCGAGTTATCGCCCCATATCCCTTCTTAATATAGACCTTAAGCTTTTCACCTCTATCTTAGCTAAACGCCTCAACCGTTACCTCCCTACCCTGATACATTAAGACCAGGTGGGATTTATTCCAGGTAGACAAGCACCAGATAATGTCAGGAAGGTTTGTAATATCATACAATGGGCTAATACCTGACCTTTTTCTTTATTAGCCTTAGATATTGAAAAGGCTTTTGATAGCCTCTCTTGGTCTTACTTCTACCAGGTCATGTCCACCATGGGTATATCAGGAGCTTTCCTACGCTCTATACGGACTCTGTATGCAACACCCACAGCCTTTCTTAAATTACCAAACGATAATCCCATCCCTATCCACATCAGTCAAGGTACTCGCCAAGGTACTCGCCCTCTCTATTGCCCTATTCGCTCTGGCTATTGAACCCTTGGCCATAATGATTCGCCCTAACCCAAACATAGTAGGGGTCAAGATTGGTCTTCGCGAATATAAAGTAAGTCTTTTTGCAGACGATATGCTTCTCACTATAACACGCCCCCGACTACATTGCCTAACTTAATGAACTGTTTATGTACATTTGGTCGTTTTTCTGGCCTTCTGAAAAATGCTAAAGAGATTCTACATTGTCAAACATCACAGCACGTTCGAGATTTAACCTCCCTCAATTTCTGTTTTAAAAATAGGGACCATTATCTCCCTTTTTAGGGATTAATTTACCGAAAATCCTTGACTCCACTTTTAAGTGGAATTATGCCAGTCTCATCCCTAAACTTCTTCAAGAACTACTAAACTGGAATTATCCTACTTTCTCATGGATAGGCAGAATACACACCATTAAAATGGTCACTTTTCCCCGGATATTGTATCTCTTTCGCTTCCTCCCCATACCAATTACAGGCTCTGTCCTAAAGTCACTACAGACTGAAATTTTTCATTTTATATGGGCATATAAGAGACCTCGAATAGCCAGACATATTATGCACCTGCATAAAAGGGTAGGCGGACTTTCAGACCCCCATCTTTATAAATACTATACAGCAGCCGGATTAACACAACTCGTCTCGTTTAATGCTATTTCTAACCCTCCCAATGGGTCATTTTGGAGTCGGATTTATTGCTGCCAGTATCTCCATTGGCGTTAATTTGGTCACCTGACATCCCTTTTGGAAAAATCGACCCAGCTGCAAAAATCCCCTACCTTATGTTACAACTTTAGAGGAAAGTTCGATTTAAATATAAACTGCGAAGCTCTGTCTCCCCTATGCTTCCTCTCTTTAGAAACCCCCTATTCCCACCAGGATTACCGCCGACTGCGTTTGTTTGGTGGAAACATACTAGACTGCGCTATGTTGGTGATTTTTTAATTCGCTCTAAGCTCATGTCCAAAGCATGCTTTCTTTCTGCTTTCTCCCCTCCACCTTCTGAACTCTTTAGAGTTACTGAAGTCTTCCACTTCCTAACCTCCCAGATTCTGGCAAACAGTGTGATAGCCTTCACACCGTTTGAACGGCTCTGTAAATATAGAGCTTTAGAGAAGGGTACTCTTTCTTTTATTTATTCTATCCTGAATTCACCGCTCCCTGATATCAAATTAGCATTTATGCACGGCTGGGAGGTAGACTTGGGGGAGGCTCTCACTATGGAACAATGGTTTAAGTGCTGTACTACGGTCAGTAAAGGGAGCTGGCATGTCACTTTAATGGAGACCTCTTTAAAGATTCTTCAGAGAGTCTATTTAGTGCCCTCCAGACTGCATCTTATTTATCCAACAGTTCCCCCTTATGTTTTAGAGGTTGCCAAAACACAGGAAACACTCTTCATGTGTGGAGGACTTGCCTCGTGGTACGAAGGTTTTGGTCCAATATTAAAAGAGGACTATCTGAAGTGTTTGGGAAGGATCTCCCCCTGTCAGCACCTATATATCTATTGGGCCTAAAACCACCAACATTCAATTATACTGCATATAAACTTCTTTAATTTATTTTGATGTCTGCCAGGATTCACATAGCATCCAAATGGCGAACTCTCTCTTTTGGTTTCAGCAGTCATACACAGAGTTAATCGTATAGCTTTATACGATAAATTAAACGCTACACTGACCGACAGTAGGGAGCGTTACCTACAAATATGGAATCCCTGGCTAAATTGTTCCAAATCTCCTAACCTACAATACTTCCTATCTCTCTAACTAGACACTCTAGGTCTTGGAGGACTTCAATACACGTCCCTGTCCTCTTTTCTTTCCTTCTTCTCTTTGACCGGGAGAGTCCCGAGGACTACTCTATTCTTATTCAATACTATTTACTTATGGTAACTAATGTTTAATAACGAGTCTATAATGTTATATAATTGTTCTGTTTTAACAATTGATGCTTACTTACATTGTGTCCTACATATGCTTAAAACTATAGGAGAACTTTACTTATTCATTATATGTTCATATGTATTATGTACGATTTCTCCACTTTTGCCATCAACTCAATAAATACATTTTGAAACTAAATAAAATCTCCACATATTTGGTATTACCGTGTCTGGCACTACGCAATTATCATGTAATTTATCCTGTACGGTAGACGCTAAAAAAAAAAATGCCATGATTGCTGCATTTTGCTTATTCGCAAATGAAAACAAGTAGTCCCACAAAAATCAAGCACTCACACGGCTCCATAGAAAGAAAAATAAAAAAGAGTCTTGGGATGCAGTGATACAAATACATTTTTCCTTTTTTAAAAAAAGGATTTTTATTGTGCAAAAGTAGTAAAGCATAATGTGTTTGGCTTTTCTGTAATTGTACCGACCCAGACAGGGGCGGTTTGGGAACTAAAAGTGGCCCTGGGAAAAATGGCCCCATGTTGTAGGTAGGTCCAAACTGACAGAAGGCGGGGCAACATAATTATGCAGGGCCAACAGAAGTAGGCAGGGCCAGCAATAACATAGTACAGAGCAATATATCGCCCCAGCTGAACCAAATACCACAGTGCAGCACAAAATATTGCCACCTGCTGAACAGTTTTCTACTGTATCGCCGTCCTGAGGACATAGATACAGTTGAACTCAGGAGGACACTTTCGGCTGCTGGCCAGGTGCGTAGGAGAGAATCAGACTATTATGTACCTGGCTGGCGGCCGTGAGGAGGGCTTGGGTGGCCCTCCTAGTGACTGGCCCACCGGGAAATTTCTCTGTAGGGTCTGTGTCCAATCCGCCCCTGGACCCAGAGGATAAAGTTACCATATTATTTATGCCAAAAAAAGAACACTGCCAAATGTATAACTCAGTGGCAATATTGCAGTTTTTCCCATCTCCTTCCCAGAAAGAGTTAATAAAAGCTAATCAGTGAATTATATGTACTCCAAAATGGATCCATTAAAAACTACAACTTGTCCTGCAAAAAACAAGCCCGCAAACGGCTGCATAGACGGAAAAATAAAAAAAGTTATTGCTCTTGAAAGGCGATGAAAAAATGTAAGGTCCAAGACAGGCTGGTCACTATGGGGTTAAAATACTGTATAATACAGTAATGCTAGCCTGAACGTTAGCCCCAGTGCACGGGATCCGGGGCATTTATCTCAATTTCACAGGTTTCAAACAACAAACATTCTTTGAAAGTAAAAAATACGAAAGTATAATAGGGCGTGATTGATAATGAACTTGTGACTATGGCAATGAGTATTTCTCTTCTGTAACACCGTCACATTTATTACAGTACGGCAATAAAATTGCTTTGTTATCTAGACAGGGCTGGGGCCGGCTGGCATGACCATCTAGCAGTAAAGTACAACCTTGACAGAAACATCCATAAACCAAGGCCCAAAGAATGCCCCCGATTTAAGCTACACAGTGTAACGCTCCTCCTATGGGAGCCGTGGGATGTGTATTCCGTATTGCATACCCCCCTGTTTTTTCCCCTTTCATGTCTTGTCTTAGTCTTTTTTCCTATGTCTCACAATATTTCCGTGTATAATGTTGTTTTATACTGCATAAGGGCTCATGCGCACGACAGTCCGCAAAAAATGGATCCACCAAAAATACGGATGACGTCCGAGTGCATTCTGTATTTTGCGGAACGGAACAGCTGGCCCCTAATAGAATAGTACTATCCTTGTCCGTAATGCGGACAATAATAGGACATGTTCTATTACTTTGCGTAACGGACATACGGAAACGGAATGCACACGGAGTAACTTCCATTTTATTTGTGGACCCATTGAAATGAATGGTTCCGTATACGGTCCGCAAAAAAAGCGGAACAGAGACGGAAAGAAAATACGTTCGTGTGCATGAAGCCTAAAGGTTTGCATGTACTGTTTGTGTGTAGTGTCCCTAGCTTTGGATGTTCTATAGTACTGATATTACTGATTTGTCAATTTTATACAAATCTGATCATACCTTCGTATTGTATCTTATGAAAAATCCTTTAAAGAATGTGCAAATAATGAGCATCAGTAGATGAAACTACATTCATTCTCTGATGCAAAAGAATCTCCTGGAAGTGAAATGGTTAAACATATGTCTGGATGAATGCCTTTGAACCGCACATTACATCACATCTACAGCTTACATCCCACATTATTCCCATACACAAGAGGCGGCTTTACTAATTGGAAAAACTGGTTTGAGGGCTGTATGACAAGGTCAAGCAATGTGTGCCCAGCCCTTGGGATATGACAGCCCAGCCAGGATGTGTACAAGCCGTGTAGAGTGATGATAAGGGAGGGGCTTCTAACACATTACCTGCATAGGTGTGGAAGTGCGAGTCAGACCAGCTTACACAGGAGCCAGGCCGCCCATTAAACAAGACAGAAAAACTGTGACAGACGCCTGAGAACGTGATGGAGGCTGCTGGGTTAATGTGACTGGCTGTACGCTAGAGAACTCCCTCACCTTGTGTGCTCTACCTACAGTCTCAAGTAAGTAGGAACCAACAAACCGTGTCATGTGCTACCTAGTGTGTATGAGTTCCAACATCTATGGTGTACCTGCCTCTGCCTCCGGCTCTACCTGGCCTACTTTACACTGCAGAGTTGAGGGGTGCTATAGGATTATAGGACACACTGTATGTGATCCTCCAACCTACCTGTCCATGGATGGATGGAGTATGTGATGGAATAGCTGGGCATAAGGATCATCTGACAATTTCTAGGGGGTTGGTTCTAGATTTTCTGATTCTGCTGTATTCTTACCAGGTAATAAACTGTCCGAGATGCATAATGCTGAATCTTTGCTTTAAATTAGAGCATGTCAGATGCCCATATAGCTCAGAGCTAGTGTGATAGTATGCACTAAAAAAACAGATTAGTGGTTTAGGGCTATTAAACCACCATTATGCTGTTATTCAGCTGAAGTCTCAAGCATGCCTATATAAAACCTGCACATCCTGCAAGGTATAGTTAATAAGGACGGGCTTAACTTATTGGAAGGTGATTCTGGGGTTTATCTCCAGTGGCATTGGGCACATGCGCTTTTGAAGCTGAGGACAGTATACCTCGCTTCACTGTGGATGCTCTACACATTGGCGCATGTGCAGTTAAGTCAGATATACCACCTCTCCTTTATGCACATGTGTCATGTTGCACTGGAGATGAGTCCCGAACCCAGACGTGTTTAATGTTGACGGTTTGGGAACTGTACTATTTTGATAATGTCTGCCTGCTGGTCTTATTCCTCATTATAGGTGGGCACCCCTAAGGGGCCTCATTATTTTTTGAGTGCATCCTTGGGTATTAATTGTTGTGATTTTAATTGTTTTTAACCATGTGATAATTATGTTTTAATAAAAGTAATTAATAATAGTTTTAATAATAAAGGTTGTTATATTTTGTCATATTTAGGTGGTGTGCTTGCCTTTTTGTGTACCATTTTCCTTCTTTTTTTGTGTGCTTATATTTTTAATGGTACTTTTGCCACACCCCGGGTTTTTATTTTGGTGCTGTACCCTCGCTTGGTAGTTGGTCTTGGGTTTGGGACCCTAAACCCCAGTTGCATAAAGGCGTTATAGTGGTTTAGTGGCTGCAAACTAGGTTACAGTTTTCCTTAAAGGGGTTTTCTCACGTCATCAAATGGCATTTATCATGTAGAGAAAGTTTATACCAGGCACTTACTAATGTATTGTTATTGACCATATTGCTTCCTTTGCTGGCTGGATTAATTTTTCCATAGCATTATGCACTTCTGGTTTCCATGGTTACGACCACCCTGAAATCAAGCAATGGAGGCCATGCTTGCACACCATAGAAAAAAGCACTGTCCTATGTGTTTTCTCACGATCCTGGTCAACAGACAGATTAACTATTGTATTTCTGTATCATGGATGCAAATTAGATGTATCTCACCCCAAAAATGGGTTTATGTCGCCCACAGAATTAACAGCCAGATTAACTATTTTATTTCTGTCATGGGTACAAAGAAGGTATATCTCACCCCCAAGAAATAGCTATAGGTCACCAACAGAGAGGCTGGCACTTCTTCCTATAGTGTGCAAGTACGGACACTATAGGACACCACTGATGGACTGCAGGGTGGTCGTACCCATGGAAATGAGAAGTATATAATATGGTGGAAAAATGAATCAAGCCAGCAAAGAAAGCAATATGGACAAAGAAAATACATTAGTAAGTACCTTGTATTACATTTGTCTACATGATAAATGCCATTTGCTGAATTGACACAACCCCTTTAATGACCAGCTATATTTCTGTTTGTAGTCAATGCTGGTCTCTAGTACTGTATGATCAGGAGTGTACCTAGCCTTTCTGCTGCCTGAGGCGAAAACTGAAACGGCGCTCATTCCCCATGGCCCTTCTTCTGCCCTCCTCTTGCCCCTACCTGGTGCGGCCCAAGGCCTCACCTGGCCTCATTGGTGGTGCACCCCTGTGGATGATGTCCAAGGTGTGATAGAATTTACTCTGCACATGATATTATGTTAATATAATGCAGCTTTGAGGGTTTCCAGCTGATGTGGAAGTGTAAAATGCAAAATACCATCTAGATCCTACAGTGCTTTGTTGACAGACAGGTTAACCCTTCTAGTTCCACAACTAAATTAGTTTCATAGACAGATCAAAGACAGTCCCAGTTCCTCTGTGTTTCTAAACCTATAGATCCATTGTGATTAAGCGTGTTCTGCAGTGCCGCGCCGTGCCGTGCATGTCTATATCCTTGTCCAAACAAGTTTACATAATAGGAATGTGATTTTAATTGCCTTGGAGGGAGAAGCCCTGTTTCCAATCTCACAATATGCTGTCTGGTGAAGTTTTAAGAATTTTCTAGATGTATTATAGATTGTAAGTTGCATGTGATATTCTGTGTGTTGATAAGGCTTTGTTCACATCTACATTGTGGCTTCTGTTTACAACTACTTTTGTCGTAACATATACCACCAGTGCCAGGCAGAGCAGACCGTCGTAGTGTCTGTCATGTTGATGGGAAGAACAGCGCTGTTTCTTCCCATCAGATCTAATGGAATTTGCAAAAGGGCATCCAAAACAAATATGAACAGTGCCTTAGGCCCCAGTCAAATGACCGTATTTTTTGTCCACATCCGATCTGCATTTTAATGGGACCACAAAAAATGCAGACAGCACAAAATGTGCTGTCCACCTCCATATATCTGTTCCTCAGTCCTGCAAAAAAAGAACATATCCTATTCTTGTCTGTTTTATGGACAAGAATAGGCATTGTTATAATGACCACAAAATACAACAGTCGAATGAATGCAACGTTACCAAGATATGAATAACTGCTCCAGGGATTATTCTCCTAACGATGGATCCTAACAATAATGGAGCAATAATTGAGATACTTATTTGTAAGTCAAAGGGGTTTGCTCACAAAGAGTATTTATCACCTAACTCTCTGATGCTTCCATGACTTCCATTGCCCCATACAAGTTCCACCATAGAACTTTTGGTAAAAAAAGGAAAGAAAGGGACACTATTTGCTATGGGAGACCACTATTTTTCTGTCAGGGGACACTATGCCTTATAAGAGGGCACAAAGTTGGGAATTTTGATTGAGAATAATAATACCCCCTTTCTGCCCGAAAACAGTAATGACAACCTCCTTGTATTATTTTCTAGGGAGTACATTGTGGTATTACTGTGTAATGGGAACAAAGAGGGTCATTATTTGTGTGTTGGGGCAGAAAAAAGGGCATTATTACTGCCAGTGGTGCATTGTTACTGTCTAGGAGACAAAAACAGGGCATTATTACTTTGTAGGGGGTATTATTGGTAGATGGAGGCTCAAAGGATGCATTATAACTGTGTTGGGCACCAGTGGCAGCACATTTACTGTGCAGGGACATTATTGTTGTTTTGGTGTGCTGGGAACATCACGATTACTATGTGTGGGCACTATTACTGTGTGAGGGATAAAAGGTGCCACTTTTACTTTGTGGGATGCAAAGCAGTGCACTTTTACAATGCGGTGTAATATTACCATCTGGGGCACAATAAAGGGTTCTATATGTTTGGTGCTATTATTTTGGGGGACACTGTCTACCTGCCACTAATGTTCTCAGGGATGTTGTCTGTGTGTCTGGAAGGATTCTTATATATATGATATCATTATCTCTGAAATGCAGTATTTGGAGCACTATGCAAAGCAGCAGGTGCAACTAAAAGGCAGAGGGGGCTGCAACAGACACTGAATTGAGGGATATCAGCAGAATAGGGAGCTTGTGTAGGTTAGGAAAAGGTAGAAAGGGTGCTAGAAGTGAGGAGTCTAAGATATCTGAGCAGACAACTGCAGATAAAAAGTCATGGCTGGAAGAAGTCTTCATAGTGGTCTGGGCTGGATGAAAAAGATGAGAAAAGTGAACAACTCCTATCAGAGAAGACATAATCTGTGAGTGACTGGATTAAACTGTACTGTTTCACTTATACTGTCTGTAGAGTGCCTGTATAGACCTGGTATATCGCCACTATTTAGTCACTGTACAGTGGTAAAATTGGCCTTTGTATAGTGTTCTTTATTCAGTAACAGTATGGTGATTTTACTGAGTCACTATGAGGTATTAATGGTAGTGATCATGGTGGTGCTTTATTTAGCCTTGTACAGTGTTACTACTGTTGATATTGGTGTTTGTATAATGACTGTGACTTTAGTCTATAGCAATGATCAGCAACCTTCGGCACTCCTACTGTTCTGAAACTACAACTCCCAGAATCCTTCTATAGGAGTTACAAGAACAGCAAGTGTGCATGCTGGAAGTTGTAGTTTCACAGCAGCTGGAGTGCCGAAGGTTTCTAATTCCTGGTGTATAGTATGTGGCTTTGTTTTTAGAATGATATTTCCGCATCTGGGGACCCACCCAAAAATATAACAAAAAAACTACTTTCACATCTGTGGTAAAGATATCCGACACAGGAACAGCCTGATGGAGTTCACCATATCTGTCCTAGCCGGATACTGCCATCCACCGCCAGACCCCATTAACTATAATGGGATCCGGCTGGCCAAAACCTGGCCCTCCAGCTGGAAACTGGCCAAATCCCTGCCAGGTCCCATTATAGTCAACGTGGTCTGGTGGTTCCCAGCAGTATGCGGCTAGGCCGGATACAGTGACCTCTTGCAGGCTGTGTCCTCTGCCGGAAGAGCCTGCCAGATAGCTTCACCGCAGGTGTGAAACTAGCCTAACATAAAAACAATATATGTTTTCTGTAGGACTTTCCTATATAGTGAAAAAAGTTATGCCACAGCATAATATCCCAATTGAGGTCAAACACACATTTTCGACTTCCGTCTTGAGGACTATGGCTACATTTGGTACATAGGACAGAAGCATTCCCAAGCATATGCCAAATGTATTTATCTCAACATGGTGTGAACATAGCCTAATAATGAGTATCACATAACATGAAGATAGATTTACTGACAGTGTGCATTATCCACATACCAATCTAATTTATCATCAGAACCTCAATTGCATGATATAATGAGAGTGATACTTATCAGTAGATTAATACTGGAAAGAGAACTACGTGCATAGATTTGTGGCAGACTGCAAAGTTATTGCTCCGGTGTGACCTTCTTATTGATGTTCTGCACATGATGGAGTTCCACAATCCACATGTAATCCTGGGTATATTAGAGCTAATGCCAACACTTTTGGCATGCCTTGGGTATGAGTTTTACCTGTGCTGTATGAATTGCCTTTGTAATTGAATGGGAACACCCATTTACATACTGATTTACATACTAGTTTAGTAATTAAGAGTTATTAGAGCCTGCAGATTTTTTTTTTAAATCACACTATGTTCTAGGTCCACCATTTGTAGGGTAACAGGGTTCTACTGACCTGAATTGGAGCTCTGATTGGCCTGCAGTAAGTTGTGCAGAAGTGCAGGAGTTGTATTGTAATTAAAGCAGGCTCCCAATTACTAAGTCTAGTCTACTTACCTCTGAATGTGTGTAAATAATGCTTAAAAATGATTTTTTTCATACTGCTGGTTTAGTGATCTGTACTTTATAATCTTTCTGCTCTTACTGTACTCAGTAGCATAACTAGAAATTACTGGACCCCACAGCAAATTTTTGAATGGGTCCCCCTTCCCAACAGCAACTTCTTAGCAAACCTGACTCCCGTGCAACTGCCACTCTTATGGCTGGTCAGGATTGCTCTATCAGACGAGGCCCGCCAACTGCTCCGTCTGTTTACTACAGTGTCACTGTATATAATGTCATTGTATGATGCTGTTGAGGGGGCCCTGACAGTAAAATCTTTTAGTCCTCCTGGGTGGGCTCCTTCTGGGCTTGGGCTCCAAAGCAGCCACTTCTCCTGCTTCTCCTATAGCTACGCCCCTGGCTGTACTGGAAATCACCTCTTCGTGGACTATCCTCCTGGTTAGCCTGTCATAGACTTGTGTTTATAAGTAACAGTCAATCAGACGATGCAATGCTGCAGCGAACATGTGTATGTGCAGTATTTCTTTGCTACTGATTTGTGTATGTTTTGAGTATGTATGTGTGCTCATATGTAGATTGAAAATGTGTGTCTGACTGTATATATGCTTTTGGGGGTACTATATCTCCCTTTGGAGAGTGCCTACTTGGCATAATAAGAAGTCTTATAGGACAGAAAATATATGCAAACTAGCTATCTTACCAAAAAGAAAAAAAAATGAGACTCTAATGCCGCCAAGTGTAAGCTAGCTATCCTATAGGTCAATGTTCAATCTTTTAAACAGGCCGTGAGACATAATTTAGGGTTATAGATAAACCAATACCTAATTTGCAGACAGCTGTTTCAGTACAGAGCAGACAGAACTGACTTAACTGGGTGAGATTCCTTTCTCGGGATCCAGAAGGTACTGTTTCTCCTTGTGGAGAGTGCCTAGTAGTCATAACAAGTCTTTTAAACTTCACTTAGTGGGTGTATATACTGTACTTAAAAAATCATATGTGGACAACTGTCATTTGTCATCCAGGGCTGGGTTTTATTTCTAGTCCATCCCTGGTGCAGAGTCAGATACAGCCTTAAAGGGGTTGTCCAAGTTATTTTTTTGTCCTTTGTATGTTTCTAACTAGTCAGATACAACAGCTTTTCCATACACTTTCTGCTTCTAAACTTGCTGGTTTCTCAGATTTCATTTAGAGTCACATGACCTGTGATGTCAGCTTTCCTGCCTGCTAATCTTGTATTTGTGCACAAGCAGATAAGAGCCTGTACACGAGACGTCACTGTGCTGGCCACGCCCCCCTGCTTTGCCGGCTCCTGCTCTCTCCCTGGATTCTTTCAGATAAAAACTTAACCCCTTCAGCCAGAACACACTCAAGGCTTTACAACAGCAGCTGCAGGCAATAAAGACACACAGGATCTGCCCTCCTCACCCTACAGACACTGAGCTGATCTGGAGGAGATCTGCAAAGTATTGTACAAGAAAGGTAGGGGAAGTTCCTGTGTGTATTAGCAGTGTCATTGTACAGCTGGGACTTGTAGTCCTACACATACAACATGCTGCTGACTATTCCTGCAGACATGTCACTCAGGGCAGCACTTGTATTCACTCCCTTTGCAGAGCAGGAAGGGGGAGGGGCAGAGCTTGTTATTACTGCAGGTAAACAAAGGCCAGAAAAAAACCAGGGAAATGAGGAAATATAGATTTGTTTTGCCTAAAACTTGCTTAACTTAGTTATATATTGCTGCCCATCAGATTTACAGTCCTATATTTTTTTTTTTCATAACTTGGACAACCCCTTTAATCTTTTACCTATCTGACAACAAAAGGTCGATAGATTCTCCCTTCACTCCAGCTCTGGATACAGGTGACTAAATGGACAGAAGCCGCAGAGTTGTGGTGCTGGTTGTTCTTCCATCACAGAATCTCTTTGGCATGTTCAGATAAAAAGTATCTGATGCGCTCTCCTAGCAAACAAAAAATGTAATATTAAAACACATCTAGATTGTAATAAAACATGAAGGGACAGAAGATTAAAAAAAAAAAAAAATTCTCACCTGATTCCTCATGTGTTTGGGTGGAGGACAAATGCATAACTACTACCACCACACCTCTCATTGCTTTTTTTGCATTTATTGCTGTTTCAAGATTTTGGAGGGAAACTAAAAAGGTTAAATTCTAGAGATGAGCGAGCTTGCTTGTCCGAGCTTGGTGCTAGTTCGAGTATTAGGGTACTCGTAAGTGCTCGCTGCTCGGACGAGTATCTCGCCATACTCGAGGAAATGGCATCTCCCGCATTTTGAATTTTTGGCGCCTATAAACTCAGCCAATCACAAGCCAGGAGACTCTGCGGTACACCCAGCATCACGTGGGGCCCTTACATGTCGATAGCAGGGGTTGGCTGGCCTGATCAGGTGACCCTGGAATATACTAGTGACTGCCCGCGGTGCTCGGCTCAGATGCTGTCTGGATGTCGTTAGGGACAGATCGGTGATATCAAAAGAACCCAACAGCCCTTCTAAGGGCTACAAGACACTTTTTTTTGTCTCCTGGCTGGGCTGGCTGGCTGGCACTAGTAGTGCAGCTATCGCCATATATAACACTTTTTTTATTGATTTATCTCAGTGATACAAATCCATTTCATACAGCTGTGTGGAACCATTCTGTGTGTCACAGTTCAGCTGTACACTCACCACAAAACACAATCCATATTTTCTGTCCAGGTGACCCATACTGTATGTCACGTAATCACATACGGTCTTTTGCTTTCACTGATACAGCTACATTAGAAAAATCTCTGTGCGACATTTGTCTGGGTTGCAGTCAAAATAGCCACAGTAAGCAGGGGCTGAGTTTGCTCTCTGATATTTTCTGCACATCACGTTAAAAAGAAAATATATATCTATATATATAAAAAAAATTTAAAAAAATCGTTTTTTTGTTGTTTTATCTCAGTGATACAAATCCATTTCATACAGTTGTGTGGAACCATTCTGTGTGTCACAGTTCAGCTGTCCAGTCACCACAAACCACAATCCGTATTTTCTGTCCAGGTGACACATTCTGTATGTCACGTAATTAAAAAAGGTCTTTTGCTCTCACTGATACAGCTACATTACAAAAATCTCTGTGCGACATTTATCTGGGTTGCAATTAAGCAGACCAAGTCTGCCTAATCTAATAGTTTCAGTGTAATTGCTCCATACTGCACGGTACGTAATAACATACGTAATTTAGCTCTAACTTATCCACCTATATACAAAGCACAATCCGTATTTTCTGTCCAGGTGACACATTCTGTACGTCACTTAATTAAAAAAGGTCTTTTGCTCTCACTGATACAGCTACATTACAAAAATCTCTGTGCGACATTTGTCTAATTGCTCCATACTGCACGGTACGTAATAACATACGTAATTTTGCTCTAACTTATCCACCTATATATTTTCTTGTTCAGATTGAACAAGTTTGTGGGTTTCAGTACAGCAGGCATTTTTTTTTTTACATATAATACACTTATATACAGAAAATGTTGAACCCCAGGGCTAAGGGTCGAGGACGAGGGCATGGGCGTGAGCATTCAATTACTGCAGGGGGCAGAGGCCGTGGTCCTGGGCAGGGTGAGACAGTACCTGCTGATGAGGGAGCAGGGGAACGCCGCAGAGCTACACTCCCTAGCTTCATGTCTCAACTTACAGGGACACATGGTAGAGGACTGTTGAAACTACAACAGTGCGAACAGCTGATCTCGTGGATTGCGGACAATGCTTCAAGTAATTTGTCCACCAGTCAGTCTTCCACGCAGTCCACCCACGTTACCCAAGGGAGCACTCCTCTGGCTCCTCCACCTCAACCTCCTTCCCCCCAGTCTGCCTCCTCCCAGGAAAATTTGGAATGCGATCCGGCATACTCTGAGGAACTGTTTTCTGGACCCTTCCCAGAGTCACAAACCACTTCTCAGGTTGCTGCTGACCTCTTTCCCGATACCCAAGTTTTCCAACTGTCGCAGTCTGTAGGTGATGATGATGACATTGTTGACTTAGTGGAAGAAGTGTGTAAAGAGGTGTCGGACGATGAGGAGACACGGTTGTCAGACAGTGGTGAAGTTGTTGTCAGGGCAGGAAGTCCGAGGGGGGAGCAGACTGAGGAATCGGAGGATGACGAGGTGACTGACCCAAGCTGGGTTGATAAGCCGAGTGAAGACAGTGCTTCTGAGGCGGTGGCAAGTGCTGCACCAGAACAGGTTGGAAGAGGCAGTGGTGTGGCCAGAGGGAGAAGCAGGGCCAGAGCTGGTGCATCAGCAGCAACTGTTTCACGTAGTGAAGCTCCCGTGGCGAGGCCTAGATGTTCGCAAGTCTGGAGGTTCCCTTAAAGAAAGTGAGGATGACTGACGGACTGGCCCACATGTTCAATCTAATAGTTCAGTGGTTCCTCAAGACATAGCCCAATCTGTCTGATTTTCTCACCAAGGTGCGTCGCATCTGTGGGCATTTCTGCAAGTCGACCACAGATGCTGCCACTCTCAGGGCAGCGCAGTGCCGCCTACAACTGCCCGCTCACCGACTGTTGTGCGACGTGCCCACAAGATGGAATTCGACATTAAACATGTTATCCAGAGTTTACCAGCAGCGCAGAGCGATTGTAGACTGCCAGATGTCAACTTCCACCAGAACTGGTAGTCAGGTCTCTCAGATTCCTCAAGTCTACAATGAGGAGTGGACGTGGATGTCTGATATCTGCCAGGTGTTGAGCAACTTTGAGGAGTCAACACAGATGGTCAGCGGCGATGCCGCCATTATCAGTCTCGCCATCCCGCTGCTTTGCCTGTTGAAAAACTCACTGCTCAGCATGAAGTCGGATGCTTTGCACTTGTCACAAGAGACGGTGGAGAAAAAAACGTTGCTTGATAGCCAGAGCACCCTCGGTCTGTTTCTCAGCGCGTATCGGAGGAGGGGGATGAGGATGAGGAGGAAGAGGAGGAGAATGTTGGCAAGACAGAAGAGGGTACCAGTGCTCAGACCTTCTTAACTCTTGAGCGTGTATGGGCTGAAGAGGAGGACTTGGAGGAGGAAATGGAGAGTCAGGCCAGTGAGGAGAGGGAATTCTTGCGTGTTGGGACTCTGGCGCACATGGCAGACTTCATGTTAGGCTGCCTATCCCGTGACCCTCGCGTTAGAAGCATTTTTTCAAACACCGATTACTGGGTGTTACATAGTTACATAGTTACATAGTTAATATGGTTGAAAAAAGACACATGTCCATCAAGTTCAACCAAGGGAGGGGGTAGGAGTGATGAAGGGGAGGGGGGACAGGTAACCTTAAGACATGACTCTACATTTCTTAATATGTGGTGACCTTCTTTTTCTCTAAGAATTTATCTAAGCCTGTTTTGAAGCCCTTAGCTGTCTTTGCTGTGACCAGCTCCTGCGGTAGACTGTTCCACAGATTCACAGTTCTTATAGTAAAGAAGGCTTGTCGCCCCTGGAGTCTGAACCTTTGCTTCTCCAGGCGGAGGCAGTGCCCCCTTGTCTTTTGAGGGGATTTTACCTGGAACAGTTTTTCACCATATTTTTTGTATGGGCCATTTACATACTTATACAGGTTGATCATGTCCCCCCTTATACGTCTCTTCTCAAGACTAAACAAGTTTAACTCCTTCAATCTTTCTTCATAGCTAAGATGCTCTATGCCCCTTATCAGTTTAGTTGCCTGTCTCTGCACCCTTTCCAGCTCCAGGACATCCTTCCTATAAACCGGAGCCCAGAACTGAACAGCATATTCCAGAGGCCGTACTAATGCTTTATACAGTGGTAATATGACATCCCTGTCTCGCGAATCCATGCCTCTTTTAATACATGACAATATCCTACTGGCCTTAGAAGCAGCCGATTGACATTGCATGCTATTCTGCAGTCTATGGTCTACAAGGACACCCAGATCCTTCTCTATAAGTGACTCTCCCAGTGTTACTCCCTCTAGGACATAGTTCACTCTCCTGGACCCACGGTACAAGCAAAACCTTTCCACTCTCATCCCTGTAGAGGAAAGGAGTATGAGAGCGAATCAATATCAACAGGCCCTGGTGCACAAGCTGAAACAATCCTTCCCATCTGACGCTGCTAGCGGCAAAGGGCACGGTTCTGTGGGCCAAGTAGCGAGGGAGAGGAGGCGAGCAGGCAGCTTGTCCAGCACTGGCAGGGGAACGCTCTCCAAGGCCTTTGCCAGTTTTATGTCACCCCAGCAAGACACTGTCACCTGTCCCCAATCTAGGCAGAGTAGGGGGGGAGCTGTACAGAAAGATGGTGAGGGAGTACCTAGCTGACCATACCAACGTCCGGACCGATCACTCTGCTCCATACAACTACTGGGTTTCAAAGCTGGACACGTGGCCTGAACTGGCGCTGTACGCCTTGGAGGTGCTGGCCTGCCCTGCCGCTAGCGTGTTGTCAGAGAGGGTATTCAGTGCAGCTGGTGGCGTCATCACCGATAAGCGTACACGCCTGTCAACTGACAGCGCTGACAGGCTGACGCTTATTAAAATGAACAAAGCCTGGATTTCACCGGAATTCAAATCTCCTCCGGGGGAAAGCAGCTAAAGATTAACATTACTTATGTATCCGATTCCTCTTCTCCACTCCTCCTACTCCTCCTCCTTGTCGTCTTTGCCTAACGCTGACCCAAAAAACGCAATTTTTTAGAGGTCCAACTGGCACTCTTTTACCACAATTTTTCCGGAGGTCCACCTACAGGCCCTCTCTCTAAACTATTTTTCCGGAGGTCCACCTACAGGCCCTCTCTCCAAACAATTTTTCCGGAGGTCCACCTACAGGCCCTCTCTCCAAACAATTTTTCCGGAGGTCCACCTACAGGGTGCTTCCCTAACATGTGATGGGCATGTGCCTCGCCTTTCTTGGTCTGGGTGAGCACAATTGCCATGAGGGTAACCACCAGGCTGTTGCCTGAGAATTTGGGGTAATGGTGGGATTAGGCAGCCTCAGAGGCATCCATGCATGCTGCCCCTGCTGTTTCCTGTCCATTTCCGTGGTGTTTCCATCATTTTCTGATGTTTCCAGGTTTTCACCCAGCCTTCCCTAGGCAGAGCCTTGGTCCCCTGCAAAAATGCTCGAGTCTCCCATTGACTTCAATGGGGTTTGTTACTCGAAACGAGCACCCGAGCATCGGGAAAAGTTCGTCTCGAATAACTAGCACCCGAGCATTTTAGTGCTCGCTCATCTCTATTAAATTCATAAAATCACAGCAAAATCCTGTAATTTTGACACTACTTTGAGCTAATCCCAGCAAGAAAGTGCAATTTCACTCCAGTGTGTGAACCCTGTTCCTTTTTTATTCCCTTTCTACAACTTGAAATAAAAGTGATAAATGTCTCCAATTTGTTTAAAGGTTAAGGAAAGGTGAGAGAAAAGCTAGAGACCATGCCAAGAAATGTATCTTATAGAACGATTAGGTATGAGTTTACTTAAAGGGTTGTCCCAAGAAAAATATTCTACAGCTTTCAAACCAGCACCTGGATCTGAATATTTTTGTCATTGTATGTAATTAAAAATTTAGCATAGCCAGTGAGTTATTCAATAAAATGTATCTGTATAGCGCCACCTACTGTTTGGTTTTTTTCTTACTTCTTTGTCCTGCTCACTGAGATGGCCGCACATGTTCAGTTTCATCCTTCAACTGCCTCCTGAGTTGTGATAGGGAGAGCATGGACATGCTCCCTTAGCTGCAGCAGAAGGACACTCCCCTTGAGCTGTCAGCTTGATATAAATCTAACAGAATAATGATATGAGGGCTCTCCGGATCCATGTGAGGTACAGGGTTGGTTCTAGCTTTGTTAGAAAGAGATTGTCATGTGCTATATGATGTCTGATTTTCATTTTTTACATTAGTCATGGGATAATCCCTTTAAGTAAGCACTTTGGCAAATATGGCTTAGGACCAACACCCTTCTGAATGTTACGAGGGTCGTCTGAACCTGGGAACTGATGTTCATATGGCTGGGTATGGTGTAAAAGTTTTAAAAAAGGATAACCTTTTCAGAATGTTCCAGGTCCTTTGCCAAGGTCTCCTCTCTGCTGCTGCCAGTACAGACTGGACCATGCCATTTGATGTGCCATCTACATGCATGTTAGCTGATGTGTGCCACTAAATGTCCTCAGCGGTGACCTGTACAGGAATGACACATAATCATTGTCAAAGATTGACATTGACGATCATTAATGACATTGGCAGAGATTTTAGGAACCACAAGAATTACAGTATGTAAGGGAGCAATGCAAAGATGTTCAGTTTAAACTTGATGTCATTGTCATAATGTTTCTGCTCTGTTTTATTTGCCCATTAAACCTTTATGGTTAAATACAATTACATAAGAACAAAGTTGTGACATTGTGCAGCCATGGTGACTCACTGGCCACTATTCAAAACCTACATAGATTAACAAAGTCTTAGCTAATAGACGTCTCAGTAATCCATAGTTAAAGGGCACCTGTCACGTTGAACATGCAGTTTAATTTATGGGCAGCATGTTATACAGCAGGTGGAGCTGTGCAGATTGATACAGTTTTGGGAAAAGATTCAGCATAACGTATAACTTATTGATTGAAACCCCATCTCATCTAGTGCTTAGGAGTCCAGTGGGTGGTCTTAGTCAGTTACTGACAGACATCTCTGCACATTTATAGAAAGAAGGCTGCCAATCCTTTACTGGACTCCTAAGCATAGAAAGAGCAGAGATTTAAGTCAAATAAATTCAAGCTATACTGAATCTCATAGATCCGTCTGCTTTATAAGAAGATGCCGGTAGACTGGACTGCATACTCAAAGTCAAAGGTTCTCTTTAAGCAAGTTATCACAGATGCATGAATTGCTTTTTATACACTTTATTGTATATTCAGCTTAAAAGAGTTTTCCGAGATTTGAATACTCTGGATAGTATCTGATCAGTGGGGGTCCTAAGTGTCAACTGTTTGAGAATGCACTGGCACTCCTATGAATGCCACAGCCGCAGCTCACCAAGCTCAGTGCTGTAGATTGTATAGCGGTTGTGCTAGGCCACGTGACAGATGAACTTGTCGTCACTTGGCATAGGAAAAGCTGAAAGAAGGCTGCGGTGCTCACAGGAGCGCCAGTGCCTTCTCAAACAACTAATCGGCAGAGGTCCTGTGTGTCAGACCCTCACCGATCAGATACTGATGACCTATCCTGAGGATAAGTTATCAGTAGAGATGAGCGAATTTAATATTTAGAAATTTGTTTCCGCTTTGTTTAGTGATAAATGCAGAATTGCGTTATGGATTCCATTACCACGGACCACAACGCAACTCTATGATGGAATGCATAACGGAATGCCTTTAGAGGCATTCCCTTATTCATTACATCATAATAGAAGTCTATGGGCTGCATATATACAAGAGAGGACTCCAGCAAAACGGAGACCAGACAGATTCGCTATGCAGCCCATAGACTTCTATTATGATGGAATGAATAAAGGAATGCCTCTAAAGGCATTCAATTATGCATTCCATCATAAAATTGCGTTATAGTCCGTGGTAACAGAATCCATAACACAATTCTGCTTTTACCACTAAACGAAGCAAAAATGAATTTCTAAATATTAAATTCGCTCATCTCTAGTGATCAGTATTAAAATCTTGGAAAACCCCTTCTACTGTTTATACTATATGAAAATACAATACTTTCTTATAAATTTTGACCAATTTTTTACCAATCTGGTAAGCTAGTTTTTGGCACAATATAATATAAAAGTTAAAAAAGAACATGCACCACATTAGCACATTTTGACCACTTTTCTTGTCACAATAAAGTTGGGTTTCATCTTTCAGGAGGTGTAAAGTAGTTAAAAGAGCTTTCCATTTCTTGTAAATTATGTGCATTTGGTTTACATCCAGTAGGATTAGTCACTAATGTACAGTGTGTAGCTGAGTTGGATCTATAAGTCAGTCTCAGATGCAGTCACCTGACCATGCAGTCACCTCCTGCTGGTGTAATGTCCCATACACTGAACGTGTGGCTATCTCCTTACTCCACTATCCTCTCCTTCTTTCTGATGTGAGTCACACATCATATTCTTCTTTTCTCCACTGCTTCCTGGCTCCTCTCCTCCCTCTCTGTGGTTGGAGGAATTTTGTTATATAGTTATATATGCTGAGCAGCAGATTGTGCAGTAAACAATAGAGCTACAGATCTGTACTGTATTTGAAGACATTGAGTAATTTAAGTAATTACAGCTTTTTTCTTATACAAGAGGGGCATGCAGCTATAAATAGAGGCAATACCTGTGAGAGAGGAATTATAGGAACTGTACTGGTAATGGAAGTCACTCCCAGTGCAAGCCCTAGCAACATCAAAACAAAGGTGCAGATATTTATTTTTTGTCAGTAAATAGGAACACCGGTTGTTTACACCTTGAGTCTGTAAACCCATGAATATCTAGTCCTACCATTATCTCTGGAAAGGATATATTTGTATCCAGTCTATACAGTGCTCTGTAATAGAGATGATCAAACCAGACAAGATTTGTTTGAAATTCATTGAATTTCGGTGCAGGCACAAATTGTTGCACTCTGCTACTTCCAAAACTCCCATAGAAATGAATGGAGCGGCCACGCACATGTGTGACCTGCCTCTCCGGTCATTTTAGTGGAGCAGCATGGAGCCTGCAAAAGGTATGGGGCCCCTGCTCTCATGATTGGTGGGGGTCCCAGTGGTAGGACCCCCACTAATCTCAAACTAATCTCTACCTAACAACTCAGGAAGGACTGAGGAAAAAAGAGAGCACACAGAAGGGAAAAGTGCTAAAAATGTCAGATACAAGACAGAGCACAGGCAGAGGACTGGCTGTCATAGATAGTAGTCTGTATTTTTCAGAGGACTATTGTATTATTTCACTCATAAAGGTTGCAAGTGTGATAATACAACAATATTAGAAATTACTGTATAGACAATTCCCTATTATAGAAGTAATATGAATGGTGTGTATCTATATTTTAAGCATATTTTTTATTTTAGACATTGTTTTGACATTGTTTTTTTCCGAAATATTTTGGCAGAATGAGTTGCCTGCAACAAGTTGAGAACTACAATAGATAATGGTTGTTTGAGGATTGTATATTCTAACCATCGGCACACCCATCCATCCATTTATTCACTCTTTGTTTCAGTGTTTGTCTTGATCATACCTCCTCTGCTTTGCTATGAACTGAAGTAATTCTCTAATATAGTGGTAACCACAACTACTAACTTGTTATGTAGGGTACAGTTCTTCATCAAAATACAGAGCACGATTAACATGTTAGAAATAGACAGATTACTGAATCATAGAATGGCTTCTAGTAGGACTGATTGGGGTGCCAGTGGGAAATTGATTTACTGATCACTCACTTTCTATAAAAATATATAGATTGATTAAGGTATCATCCAAATCTTATTAGGATATTAGAACCATCTGCAACAGGACAACAGAGACTGACTGTTTTAGTAAGATATTAAATGCAAGGGTGATATTTTTGCCAGTTTCAGCATTAAAAACTAACAGCAATACACAATGTAAAGGCAAAAATCAAGTTACAGCACAACAAAAGGGCTAATCATTTAGATCACAACAGGACTATAGTTACCACTCCCGGGGTTCAAACCATTTCTCCTAGGTAACCTATCTCTCAGTGAAAAGTTAGTGGTTCCTCCAAAAGATGAAGGGGCAAAGTCTGCAGGGGCAGGTAGGTAGAGATTATATTAAAGTTGTAGAGCATGCTAAACTCTCCCCGTGTTTGACAGTGATGGCATATAGAGGCTACAATTTCAACCACAGCATCTGAGTAGTAATTTACGGGCAGTGCGTCGCTCCCAGTGACTAAACAACTCCCCTACAATGAGATTGGGGAGACGTTCAGTTGCTATGGCAGCCTCTGGCCTTCTGAAGGCTCTGATGCCTGTCATAGCAAAGTACCGATCGAGCCCTGCCTCCTAGGTCATCAATAAGAGATTGGTCCAGCTCCCTGCAACCCTGCCAATCAGCTGTTTGAGAAAGCCATGGCACTCACCAAAGCTCTAGTTAACATTATAGCCACCTCACAGCTTACCAATCACGGTGTCGTCCATTGGATAGCGGTTGTGCTTGGTATCACAGCTCAGCCCCATTCACTTGAATGTGCCATGCCTAGGCCATGAACGTGACGGACGTCATATAGCCTAGGAAGAGGCCTAAGTGCCTGGGTGACTGGAGTTGGACCCTTTCCGATCTCATGTTAGTGACCTATACTGAGGATAGACCATCAATATAAAAATCCTGTAAAACACCTTTAACTTGGAAAACCCCTTTAAATGTATTTTATTTGTACTGACGTCCAAAATCATGGACACTTTCAAAGAATGCAAGAATTTGTTCTAGGTTCACCTTTCACCCATGAAATATAAATCACTTGAACCACGTTCACAATGTATGCTTGCAAAATTGCACAAAAACACAGTTTGACCATGACACGTTGTGATGCACAAGCATGCTGCACCTGCTGCTAGGCAGCTTTGACGTCTAACACTCCTTTAGCTTCAAGCAAAAACTTGAGACATTTATGACCTTGTAACTGAAAAGCTTCATTTTTGAAAAACAAAATTCCTGGTAGGTAGCTCACATAAACGACAACTACCTCACTGGCCAACCAGTACTTTTTTTGTAAATTTTGCTTCGCTGCAGCTACGGTATATTCTTTTCTATACATGAAATATAAAACTAACCACTAAATTATTGTATTCCCCATGAAATAATGTTGGAGCGCCATTTCTTAGGACTTAGTGGAATTGCGCTGGTATCCTGTTTATCCACAAGTTTCAAATTTATTGCAGAATTTTTTTCAACAAAAGTATGAATATTTTTATTCCTCCTAGAAGTGTGTACAGTCAGCACCAGTAGGACAGTATCAGAATATGTAAGGACACACCCATTGACTGAATGCCCAGTTATTTCATTAATACATTTACAAGAGATGTAACAGGAACTGCACACCAAAGAGTTTTTTGTTAGGTTTTTCAGAATTGTTATTTTATTAGGAATACAAGCATGTACTATGTCTGCTCAGCTTCACCATTTAATGTCCATTCTTCCAGTGTATCTGTATCACCACAGTATGTGCATCCACTACACAGTATAATATTATGTATTGGGTTTAAAACCTTTAAATAAAGAACATCTTTCTAATATTCTTTGGAAGAAATATGGAGAGCATTCACACTCACACAAGAGATGCCCTAAAGGAAAATGTGTTTAAAAAAAAGTATCTTTGTGTTCTATAATGTTACAGCGTCAGATATCATTCCACATAATAACTGCGTAAAGCACAACAAAGATCTGACCTAAATGACATTTCAGGTTTTCTAAATAAAAACAACACATAACCAGTAAAATCTAACAAAAAACTAGTTTGAATTCTTAACCTATATAAAGTCAGAGGACCAAAGAATCTCTTTGTGGTATAGTATACTGAAATGTAAAAGGACAGAGACAAGTATTTTGCTCAGACACGAAAGTGTAAAGTCAGTAAGTGTGTCAGCTGACGGTGAAGAGGAAATTGATCCACTTTTGTCTTCAGACTGGGGTTTAACATTGACCCTTGTGATCCTGATTATATCAAGGCCCAATCATTTATTAACTGTTACATCCCCTTCTCCAGATTGTGAATTGGGTCACACAATAAAAGCTAAGGCCTCTTTCACACTAGCGTTAGCATGGATCCGGCACCTAAAGGGTGCCAACGGATCCGTGCTAACGCTGATACATGTGTGGAGCCGGAGCAGCGCTCACACATGTTACCACACACATTGGCACAAGACATACACACATACAGACATACACACTTACATACTCACATACTCCAGGGATGCCGGCAGAACGTCTTCACGCGCCTCCTGCGCGCAGTGATGACGATTCCCCACTGCGCCCTCTGCTGGGCGCAGTGTGGAAACGTCATAGCTGCGCGCAGGAGGTGCGTGAAGACATGCTGCCGGCGTCCCTGGAGTATGTGAGTATGTATGTGTGTATGTCTGTATGTATGTATGTCTCTATGTATGTATGTGTCTAGCTCTGTAGCCGGATCCGGAATGACCCCCCCATTGCAAATCAATGGAGGACAGATCCGGATTACTGGTGTGTCCACACCAAACGGATCCGTCCCCATTGACTTGCATTGGGGGTCATTCCGGATCCGTCTTGGTGCGGATCCCTGGACCGGAGAGCAAAACGCAGCATGCTGCGGTTTGTTCTCCGGTCTGAAGACGGAACGGAATGCTTTCAGGAGCATTCCGTTGTCTTCAGTTCAGTTTTGTCCCCATTGACAATGAATGGGGACAAAACTGAAGCGTTTTATTCCGGTATTGAGCCCCTATGACGGAACTCAATACCGGAATTTTAAAACGCTAGTGTGAAAGTAGCCTAAATTAAGTGAATTATAATGCTTTACAGATTGATTCGCATGGGACTTTGTTTATACTTGTCTGGAAATCAGGTCCTTCTACCTCAAAGGGAATATAGAGTACTGTGCAAAAGGTTTAGGCAGGTGTGGAAAAAATGCTGCAAAATAAGACTGCTTTCAAAAATAGAAACTTTAATAGTTTTTTTTTAATCAATTATCAAAATGCAAAGTGAATGAACCAAAGAGAAATCAAAATTAAATCAATATTTGGTGTCACCACTCTTTCCCAGCCTTGTCACGCCACCTTTTGGAAAAGTGACGAGGGTAGCATAAAAGAGGTACTTGCAACTTTTAAAAAAAAAAAATTTAAGTCATATTTAAAAAGTTACAAACACACACCTTGTGGAATTTTAAGGCAACTTTTCTGGCACAAGGGAGATGATAAATCCCTCCACCGTTTTTGAAGAAAGGCTATTCCAAACATCTTGGAGAACTAACCACAGATCTTCTGCAGGCTATCTCAAATCCTTCTGTCTCTTCATGTAATCCCAGACAGACTCAATGATGTTCAGATGAGTGTTCTTGGTGTATACATCATCACTTCCAGGACTCCTTGTTCTTCTTTACATTGAAGATAGTTCTTAATGATATTGGTTGTATATTTGGGGTCATTGTCCTGCTGTATCCTACTGTATTTCTCAGCTTTAAGGACACCATTAATCCTGACATGCCAGGAACTTCCATCTTAAATCACTGTTGCCTGCTGACACTCATTATTGTATTGCTCTCCAGCCCTTCGGTAAACATACTACCTTCTGTTTTTCTGCATAGTTGAGTTGCCTGGCCTTGTTTCCACGTGGAAGGTATGGCTTTTTGACCACAATGCTTCCATGAAGACCTCTGACTTCTTGTCATATTACTGCAAACAGGAGAGCAGGCTTCTCCGAACAGGTGTACCTGGATCCCACTGCCAGTGTGCATGATGCATTGAAGTATGCATGATGTGTATTTCATCGGCTGCACTATGTATCCTGGGCCGACCACTGCATCTATGGCCCTCAATGCTGCCCACTTCTTTTTGCTTCTTTGGGAGACCTTGAACAGCACATCTTTGTCTGGGAGAGACTTTGTTTATATATTATAACTACCATGTGTTTGTTGCTGTGCTCAGTCTTGCAATAGTGTATGACCTGTGAAATTGAACTGTCTTCCACAACCCCACCTTTGTAGCAGTGTTTGGCTTTTCCTCAACCAATTTTAAGCCTCCTACACAGCTGTTTCTCTTTTAGTTAATAACTGTGTTTCAACCTACATGTGAAAATGAAGATCATTATCACCTGTTTGGAATAACCGGTTAATCATACAGCTGACTATAATCCTACAAAATCCCTGACTATGTGCAAGTGTATGCTGTTTTGAAGGGTGGTCACACCAAAATTTGATACGATTTATTTTTTAAAGCATTCTTACTATGCAGTATTTTTCCACTCCTGCCCATAACTTTTGCACACTACTGTATGATCGGAAAATAATGTATTACTTAAATCAGTATATAATTATTAACATATGTAATTTTGGTGATGTATCTTTTTACTTTTTATGTGAATATCCATATACAGTATTTGGATTTCACCCTGGCCACTCGAACAGTCACAATAAGCTAAGCTTCTCTACTGAGTTTGCTTACCTGGGTCTAGAGGAAAACGTCAGAATATTTAGAATTCTCTTCTGATAACATACAGCCATTACAGGACACTGCTGGTTTTCTTTTAAAGTGAGTATAGTAGTATTTGATGGATTTCATGTTGCTGGTTATTGTAAAATAAAGCAAATTCCATACAGTTACTAGAGAAAATTGATACTTCAATGTACCTGCCCTTTCAGATGACTTTTCAAAATAGGCTGCTGTGTTTGTAGTTCAGGAATTTACCCTATGTCTGTACATTATTTAATGTGCATTCTTCATTTCACATCTATGTAGACTCTATTATCTGTTTTTCCTGAGCTTAGCTCCAAAGTATGTGGAGACTAGCTGCTATGATATCTTTCATAGACAGCAAACATAGAGAAAATCCTGCTCCCCTTTCTCTATCTAGCACAGAATCAGAATTAGCAGCATCATGGAGGATATTGTAGAGCAATTCTGTGCAGTGTAGTTGTGAATCCAGAAAGAGGGTGGGATAAAACCATTACTTACATGCAGCCATGTCTCTGTCTTTCTGCCTCAGCTGGATACTTCTCATCTCTCCATAGTGATGAAACAGTTTTTTTTCTCTCATAAGGTACACCAGAAATTTTAATATATTAGTCTGTGCTACTGATTTAAGCAAAGTTGAAAAGACAGTACCCATATTTAGTTTCCAAATGCTAATTACTGTTTCTGTCTAGGTAATGGATGACCAAAAACGGAGGACTCTGGTTCTGCAAGGTGACAAGAGCACATGGATTACTCCATCATGTCTAAACGAACTCCTCCAGCTGAAATCCTGCTACCCCTTGGCTCCTCTGGTAGTGGGGAACACATTTATTGGTATGCAAAATGAATCAATTTTATAACTAGTAGTAATAAGCGAAACTTGATTTGTAGGAGCAAGTCGTGATACAACATTGATGTAAAGGGTGATGTAAGAGGCCCTGGATAGAATGCAGTCACTGAGTAAAAAACATACTGGAGGCGTATACAGCAACTGCAATTAAACTGCACTGTGACAACTAGGCAAAAAAAGACAGATGCATGAATTCCATGTCTATGGTTTCTTAACTATGCTTTTCTTTTAGGTCCTCCAGTCAATTTAGTTGGATCATATTATCCAGTTATAATCTCCCCAGCAAGAGTCCCCGAGCTGAGCATTGTGAATTTTGCAGAGAAAGGTAAAAAATTTAAAAAAGGAAAAGAAAAATTGGCCTTGTATCAAAATAACAATTGTGTTCTGGTTCTTTAAAGGATATTTGTCATCAGAAAATGACCTGCTGTTTAAATCACTTTTTCATGTTTAACATATTTTTAAAGATTTTTTGATGATTTTTCATTTGCCATGTCACTTTTTAGACTTCAACTAAAACATAAAATCCAGCAGTTTTTCCACTGGTCACCATGTCTAATAATTGGCGCCACATCTTGGTTTGTACAGATCACTTTCCTGCAGTTAACTCATTGTAAGGCTACTTCCACACTAGCGTTTGTACGGGGGTTATAGAGGTTATTCCGGATCCGTTTAAAAGGTAATACAACCGGATCCGGAATTACGGATCCACAAGGTTGTATTACTCAGTACAGATCCGGCGGGTGAAGGGACCCGCCGGATCCGTACTGAGTAATACAACCTTGTGGATCCGTAATTCCGGATCCGGTTGTATTACCTTTTAAACGGATCCGGAATAACCTCTATTGAAAGTCAATGGAGGACGGATCCGTTTACAAGTGTGTCCACACCAAACGGATCCGTCCCCATTGACTTGCATTGGGGGTCATTCCGGATCCGTTTAGGTGCGGATAACTAGTACGGAGAGCAAACCGCAACATGTTGCGGTTTGCTCTCCGGTCTGAAGACTGAACGGAATGCTTTCAGGAGCATTCCGTTGTCTTCAGTTCAGTTTTGTCCCCATTGACAATGAATGGGGACAAAACGGAAGCGTTTTATTCCGGTATTGAGCCCCTATGACGGAGCTCAATACCGGAATTCAATAATGCTAGTGTGAAAGTAGCCTAATCCTGCCTATAATGATATCACCTCTGTGTATAGATAAGACAAGATCCACTATTCACAATTGGTGATTGTCAGAGCTTATCTATTCTTTCCTTGTACAATGACCTCTGCACAGGTCACAAAGCAGGCTTAGGCTACTTTCACACTAGCGTTTTTATTTTCCGGTATTGAGTTCCGTCATAGGGGCTCAATACCGGAAAAAATGCTTCCGTTTTGTCCCCATTCATTGTCAATGGGGACAAAACTGAACTGAAGACAACAGAATGCTCCTAAAAGCGTGCTGCGGTTTTCTCTCCGGTCCAGGCATCCACACCAAAACGGATCCGGAATGACCCCCAATGCAAGTCAATGGGGATGGATCCGTTTGGTGTGACACACCAGTAATCCGGATCTGTCCTCCATTGACTTGCAATGGGGGGTCATTCCGGATCCAGCTACACATATACAGAGATACAGACATAAATACATACATACATACTCACACATACACACAAACACATACATACTCACATACTCCAGGCAGGGACGCCGGCAGCATGTCTTCACGCGCCTCCTGCGCGCAGCTATGACGTTTCCCCACTGCGCCCAGCAGAGGGCGCTGTGGGGAATCGTTATCACTGCGCGCAGGAGGCGCGTGAAGACGTTCTGCCGGCGTCCCTGGCTGGAGTATGTAAGTATGTATGTATGTGTGTGTATGTATGTTCTCTGTGTCTTGTCCCAATGTCTGTGTCAACATGTGTGGGGCCGGAGCGCTGCTCCGGCTCCACACATATACCAGCGGCAGCACGGATCCATTGGCACCCTTTAGTTGCCGGATCCGTGCTGCTGCTAGTGTGAAAGAGGCCTTAGAAGACTCTGTCATAGAAGTCACTGAGGTCTCCTCCTGACCATTGTGTCTATGGACCATTGGGCTGCCGTAAAGCAATTTTTTTAAAGCTTTGAAAATGCTGTTAAGAACAACTCAGGCAAGATAGCCGCTCCCATTAATCAAGTTCAAGAAATAAAATAATCTGCAATCAGAAAATAAAAAAACATATTAGAAAAAAAAGGATATGTGTTGCTATCTAGTTTTAACTGGCAGATTAAATTTTCAGTGACACCTTTAAAGGCTATGTACACCTTTGGAGTCAATTTTTTTATGATTGCATTTAACTTATTTTTGGCTAAAAATCATATTTTCAATTGGTCTTTATTAAAAATATTGAGTTGTTCAGTCACAAAGGGTTAACTGTTTGTCTAGCTGGGTGACTGGTACTTTCACTTTCACTTGACTTGTGCCGGTCATCTAATTACCCTTATCTGTAAACTACTGAGAGGTCATAAACACTTATTTAAGCCACATTCTTATCAGTAAGGTAAGGATTGAGCTTTAATGAGTGTTTATAAGGTCAGAGAGAAGAGATAAGCTGTCCGTCTGCTCCTGAGATGACGGAATTGAGAAAAAATCCACAGGCAGCTAGTACAGCTTCTCAGCTCTGTACACAAAAAAGGATTCCATATTGTTAATAAAGGCCCATTAAAAAAGTGATTTTTAGGTTAAAATAAGTATAATGCAATAATGAAAAAAATTGCCTCCAAAGGTGTACATAGCCTTTAAGTGTAGCTAATGCCAGTGCTGCTCCATTTACAAAGGTTTAATATGATTTGTACTTGGATATTTTAGCCAATAGACTATTCCATAAAAGAAAGACACCAGATCTTCTGTTCTGCTGTTGTCCATTGTTATTAAAAAAAGACACAAAACCACAGTTGCCTTACAAAGATAATGAATGACGTCTTGGTGAAACCATAAATTAATGGAATTTGACAGTTTGACTTTAAATTTCTCTTCACGGAACAGCTTTTCCCCGCAGCTTGGGCCCCAGGCCTAGAGAGAGACTCAACAACATTTCGTTGATTTGGGTCTTCAGTGTTGAGATGGTTTGCTGAACATGTGACACTGGAAGATGTATGCAGATCAAGCATAAATAGAAGCTGTCTAAAGAAAATACTGAATGCATAAAATGTACCCCTTCGTTGCACTCAATAACTAACCTTATCCTTTGGGGAAAAAAGCAGGGTTGCACAACTTTATTTGGTCTGAGGGCCACATTGTCACATAGTTCTCTTCCAAGGGACTACCAAAAAATGTCTATCAGCGCTCGATTGAATTGACCTATTGCACAGGCTGATACAAAGTGAATCTGGAAGGAATGATTGCTACAACAGTTGTTCCTCTCTCATTCAATCCCAATGACCATCAGCAGCACATTCCTGATTATACACGAAGATGTGCTGCCAATAATCTGGCATCTTTTATCCTGATGAAAGATACAAATCAGCTGACAAATGAACCATCCTCACTCCTATTCATAAATGAGTGCTTTTCTTCACTGCAGGGGATGTTGCTCAAAGGTTATTACCATCTACACAGTTATAGGTAATATATGTGTGTGACTGGTCCTGAATTTGGCGGGCCTCCATGATTTTCAGAGACAGTCCCGGCAAATTTGGGCTGTCCAGACCAAAATAGGTGGGGTTAATGCAAACACTGCCCATAAGCGGGTGTTCTTGGGCGGGTCAGGGTGTTCCTGGGGGCAGGGCTTAGATGCCCTGATTTTACATTGGTAAGTATTCTGGTGCCATGCACTAACTGTTACTAGTGGGTAAAGCACCGACTGGCTAATGCAGGCTGCGATCACACAATGACTGTAAATGCAGATGAGCACCCAGAAGTTTGGCTTAGCGGGGCGTGAGAAGAATAAAAGCAGTGCACAAAATTTTAGGTCCTGCCCATTATTAATAGCCCCTGATATATATAATAGGCCACTCCCAACAAACACCATACAGCTGAAATTATACTGTTGAGGATGAAGGTAAGGGGGGTTTTGCCACTTCAACAAATAGCATTTATTATGCAGAGAAAGTTTCCAAGGTTACAACCACCCTGCAATCCATCAGTGGTGGTCGTGGTTGCACACTATAAGAAAAACTGCCAGCCTCTCTGGTGGCTGGGACCGTGGGAGCTCACGTAATCTAGTACTATTTTCTATAGTGTACAAGCACAGCCATGCTGCTGGACTGCAGGGTGGTCGTAAACATGGAAACTTTCTGTGGATAATAACTGCTATTTGCTGAAGTGGCAAAACCCCTTTAATACTCAGGGCCGAAGCAAAGCTACTGTACTCAAATAAACTATTCTTTTTTCCCTCCTTGTGACAGGACTCTCCATCCAGTTCTGTTTCACATACTGCCCACCACGTGGCTGGCTCTGGCAGGAGCTTTTGCAGCTTCACTTCCTCTCTTCTAGTCCTGAAGGCGCCAAAAAACTCACAATATTTAAGGTGTGTAAGTGTGGGTGGGAGGAGTCTGGCTCTACATATCATTCAGAGAGGGGAGGGCCTGTCCTGGCTCCACTGCCTGATTCACATTATACAATAGGCCACAGCAGGCTACAGCCAGGAAGCTCTTCCCCCAAAGGCTGCTCGCGGTCTGTTTTCCAGCCATCCCCCTCCATCCATCCGTGGCCTCTTGCCCCCCCATCGGTCGTTCTGACCAGGCCGGAGCCTCCCTGCCCCATTTGCAGCCACCACCATGCTTATAGATGCTCGGCACAGCAGGGTGGCTGTCGCTGACATGCTCTGAATCCTCCATCTTCAAATGGCAGGGGGAGGAGCCAGAGCTTCTTCCCTCCAGCATTGAATGCGCCTGCTGCCCGGCTGACAATTAATGATCCCTGGGCTGGAAGTGTTAAAAGCACAGGGTTGCACTTAGCCTTTCTGCTGCCTGAGGTGAAAATTGAAACAGTGCTCTCCCCCACTACCATTCCCAACCTTACCCCTTCCCCCAAACATTACATACATAACTACAATACATACAGGCAAGGGCGTAACTACCATAGTGGCAGACTATGCGACTGCTATGGGGCCCAGGACAAGAGGAGGCCCAGTCTTAGCTGGGATTATCTCCTCTTCTACTGGTGGTGAAAACTTGGTCAGGACTCTACCCTCTAAAGGAGCAACTTTTAGCTAATGTCCTGTGCGGGGGCCTGGTTTGATCCTTGCTATGGGGCCCTTACTTCTCTATGTACGCCACTGCATAAAGGATAATACAGCCCCGCACACCTACATCCAGTGATGTCTCCTTTGATGTACATGTTCTATTTCCTCATCTTCTTCATTCAGACCAGACTGCCATGATGATTTTACAGCCATCTTTAGTCTCTGGAGTTTTGCAAACAGTTATCTTAGTTTCCTACTTTTCCATCATCATCCCACTTTGTAAACACCCCATCCTGCCACACGCAATACTGTGCCCGCTGTGCTCCCTAATATAATACTGCAGAAAAAGTCCCCCTGAAAATACTAGTACCACACAAAAAGTGACCCCTTCAATAATTATTGGCACACAGTGCCCTAAAAAAATAACAGTGTCCAACACTAACATACCTCCCAGCCGTCCTGGATCCGACGGGACAGTCCCGGATTGCAGTGGCTGTTTCACTGTCCCGATACGGGGGAGGTATGTCCCGCTTTCTGGCAGCTGTCCCTGCTTCATAGGAAGCAGAGACAGTTGCCTGTATTACGATGAAACAGAAAGCCAGCGCTGGCATCGGCTCCCTGCTCCATCTTTCATCCCCCCTGCCGACTCTCCACACCTCTGGTCTGTGTGGGCAGTGAGGCCAGCCGTCAGTCGGCCTAGGCTCCGCCCCTTCCATAGACTAGAGCAGCCGATGTCCTGCTGCTGCTGCTAGGGAGAAGTTAAGTATATGGTGTTTATTTTTTTTTACTTTCTGTGAGAGGTACAATGTGGATATATTACTGGGGGACACAGCTGGGCATATTACTGGGGGGCAGTGCTTGGCATATTACTGGGGGCACAATGTGAGCATATTACGGGGGGCACAATATGGGCATATTACGGGGGCACAATATGGGCATATTACTAGGGGGCACAGCTGGGCATATTACTGGGGGCACAGCTGGGCATATTACAGCGTGGCACAGCTGGGCATATTACTGGGGGCACAATGTGGGCATATTACTGGATGGCACAGCTGAGCATATTACTGGGGGCACAATGTGGACATATTACTGGGGGGAACAGCTGGGCATATTAATGGGGGCACATAACTAGACATATTACTGGGGGCACATAAATGGGCATATTACTGGGGGCACAGCTGGCCATAATTTTGTGAGGGGGCACAATGTGGGCATAAATACTGTGCAGTGGCATGAAGAGGGAATAACTACTATGTGGGGGCATTAAGGTCGCAGCATGTTCTATATTCTGCGTTTTTCACGTAGCCCTGACCCTGTAGAAGTGAATGGGGCTTCAGTGAAAAACTCATTGCATTCAGATGTAACCTGGATGCAATCCGGGTGCAATGCATTTTTCAGTGAAGGTTGCTAGAAGATTTTGTTTGTAAACCTTCAGTTTTTTTTTTTCACACGCATTTAAAATGCATCAAAAGACATTGCACCCAAGCGTAAGAAACTTAACAACTGAACGTAATTGCAGAGAAAACTGACTGAACTTGCTTGCAAAATGGTGCAAGTTTCACTGAATGCATCCTGAGCCAATCTGTATCGTTCATGTGAAAGAGGCCTAATAGTGCTTCCCAAAGTCTCACCAATAGAAATAATTCTCTGCCAGGGTGCACTTAATAGTGATAACCAGAGTGCTTCAAGAAGACCTGTCTCCTCTCCTGACATGTCTGTTTTAGTAACTGCTTGCATTCCCCTTGTAATAACAATTCTGGAACATCTTTTTTTCTGACTCTATGTTGTGCCATTCCTTTATTATTTCTACTAGAAGTTATGAATGAATTGCCAGCAGCTGGCAGTAAGGTAACCATGGGTGTTATCAGTCAGGGCTGTTTCCCTGCACAGTCTGACACCAGCAACACTGATTGGACAGAGTCAGACACACCCTCTACTGGTAACACCCAGCACTACCGTTACTGCAAACTGCTGGCAATTTATTTCTGAACTTCTAGCAGGAATAATACAGGAATGGCACAAGATAGAGTCATCCAGAATTGCTATTACATGGTGAATGCAAGTAGTTACTAAAACAGACATGTCAGGAGAGGTGACGGGGCCTCTTTTACCATGTAATGAAGGAACACGCTTGTTAAAACTGTAATGACCAGGCCTGAAAGGGGGTTAATGACTAGACACGTTGCTTTTTATTTGTTGGACTACCAAAATCATTTTTGCAATGTTTTTCACTGTTTATTAATATTTATTTTAGAGAATTTTCTTTTTCTTTTTTTAGTTTTATTTGGGAAAAACTTTGCAAACAGACTAATAAAAACTATTTTTTCTTTTCAAACTATAGCTCCTTATTCTTTAAATATGCAAACTGATACTAAAATAAGTGCTTAAAAATGTTCCCCAGGTTCCCTATTTTATGGTGCTCATTTTTATATATGACCTGACTATGGTCGACAGTTTTCATTGTTGTTGGCGTTTTCCTTTTCCTATTTTTTCTTTTATTTGAATTTTATTTATTTTTTTACTTTTTTTAACATATTTTTGTCACATATGTTCACCAAAAGGTCAGTTATAGGGGAAACAGCCCCCAATTGCGGTGAGGAAAGGCATTGTATACATACAGAGCTAATCTGGGTCTGCTAAGACACAGTAGCTCTGATCTACCCAAAAGCACCCGGCAATTATGTGATTGCCTGGTCCTCCTTTATTCACTGCATTACTCACTGAGCAATATGTACCGAGTAAAGGAGAAGGCAGAAGCAGTAATAAACCAGTTCTGGCACTGATAGCCAGGGTCTCAACCTGCTTCTGCTAGATTGCTAGAGCCTACATCCTGCGCTGCGCAGGTACATCGCTGCTTTCAGAAACACAGTTGATCACACAGCTGTATTCCTGCCCAGCAAGACGGGTGCTGCAAATTGTGGCAATGCGACCCACATGATAGAGAGGTCAGTAAGGATACCATGCACTTTACAGCAGGTGGTATGGAAGTGAGGGGCAGCCATTATAAATATCAATGGGTACAGATTCTCTATCTATAGGCTTATTCCATGCATTATTTGATATTCTTGGACTGTTTAGTAGTTCTTCAGTATGGACATGCTGAACAAGCTGGAAGGTATTCGTAAAGGATACTGGGTAGTTTGATAGAGAAGGGTAACTTCTATCTTGTGGCTATGTAATAAGTGCCTGGTTGAAATAAGATATATTTTTTTAACAAATGGGAAAAGTAAAGTAATATAAACCAGGAGACAACAATGTCAGATCAGTGAGGGTCTCACCATTGGGACTACCACCAACCAGGAGGACATAGGTCCTGTGTTTCCCTTGTTTTAATGGAGTAGTGGTCAAGCTGTGGACTGCCGCTGTATTCACAATGTTAATAGGTATTAAGTTCTGGGACAACCCCTGAATGCCTCTTGGGACACATTTTTTCTTCTTCACCCATTCATTTTGATCATACATGGTAAAGAAGAAGAGGATATTGTGTTTGTTACTAACAATTGTCTTGTTTTAGACTCCAGATGGTTAAACTAACACTATAGATATAGAGGACTCACATAGGACGTGTCTGGTGCTATATTTTACAGATTATATACAGCAGTGGTCTCCAACCTGTAACTCTCCAGGGGTCATCACTGTTCAGGAATTCTGGGAATTGCAACCTCATAATGGCGGGAGAGCCATAGGTTGGAGATGGATACCGTTTAGGTGCAATATCAGCCAGATTTTACATATTAAACAATGGAGCTATGAATTCTTGTCATTTCCATTGACCAATGCATATGTCGGTACATTATGGTATTACAAAACATCT
Organism: Rhinella marina; assembly: GCA_900303285.1. Classification (NCBI taxonomy): domain Eukaryota; kingdom Metazoa; phylum Chordata; class Amphibia; order Anura; family Bufonidae; genus Rhinella; species Rhinella marina. The sequence goes on from ONZH01000357.1 coordinate 46,906, forward strand.
GTTCCCTTCAGGTATCACCATCGGAGCAGCATGCAGTCTGGCAATGGTTCGATCTATTTTGTCTGAGGCTGTATCTCAGTTACCGCAGGAAAAAAGCAAGATCTTCCAGGTCATGCTCCAGCAGCTGTCAGCAAAGCACATAAGATGTGAAGCAGTAAGTTACATGTTTTGAATAAAAATATTATTTAAAGTATAACTGTCATTACAGACTGAAGCAATTCAGATAACAAAGCACAATCACAGTGCCAAAATAGAGCAGTAGTTGCCCTGTAGGCTCCACCAGAAGAATTCAGGCTCTCCTTACCGTTAGAGAGGCTGTCTGTAGGCATGACTCTTTACTCCATGCTCAGAATACAAGTTTCTTCATTTCCCCAACACTTCCTTGAAAAGTGAGTGATCATGGTAATAGCGCAAGTAATTTTTGATAATACACTTCAATAATGTGTCTCTAACACTTGTTGCCCATAGCTGCATCAACCATTTTGTGAGTGAACCATGGTTGACTCCTTCTTTGAAGTTATTGTATCCCTCAACATCGTAACCTGAGCAATTATTCAAATTATGGATACAATGGGAGAAGAGACTTACTTATCAAACTTATAAAACCGGAGTACATGCTTTTTTTTCTACATTTATTAACTGTTTAGACACTTTTTCTGCCTCTTCCAACCACGAGCCTTGGCCTAGTGGGAAAAGGTTATGTTCTACCAAAAAGAGAGTGTAGTTTAAAGCGAATCCGTCACCATGAAATGCAGTCCTATCTACCTGCAGCATGTTATAGACCAGGAGGAGCTGAGGAGATCAATATATAGCTGTGTGGGAAATGAGTCTTCAAAACTTGAATCTCTGCTCTTTGAGCTCAGTTGCCATGTGGGTGGTCCTGCTCAGTGACTGTCAGGTAACCCTGTATAAATACTTACACAGGGAAGGCTGTCAATCACAGATAAGACCACCCATTTGGTTATTGAACTCAGAAAGAACAGTTATAAGTTTTGCTGAATCTTTTCCCATAATACTATATATCAATCTGCTCAGCTCCTCCACATAATAGGAGGTACAAACTTAGACTAGCATTCGTAAGGTGCACCAAATTTATCATCCAGCATCAGCAACTTTGATAAATCTGTTGCAGTTTTAGGCTGAAACTACATGGCAATCTTGGCCTAGACACATGACTAAAGGTATCAGTGCAGCGGCAGCCATAATCTGAATGGGGTCTCAGCATGACTTACTAGTTGCGTGACCTGTCCCAGAATCACAACCCATTGAGCAATGTTTTATTTTATTTTTTTGCAATTCTGGGGTTGCAGTCAAGGAACTTTGGAGTCATACTGTGACCCCTTTCAGTTCAATGGCTGCACTGCTACACACTGACCTTTGGCCATGACAGTGGCTTACCTACAATAGCGGCAGACCACGCAGCTGCTATGGGGCCCGTGAAGGGGGGGGCAGAGTGGATGAAAAGCCCTGCCCCTAATTACACTAACATAGCTGCTGTGGCTCCATTATCACTTCTTCTTATGGGGCTCAGACGGGCCCTGCTTTCCCTGTGCTTAGGGCCCCCGTCCCCTTACATACATTATCAATCTTCCTGCCGGTTCCTGAAGTGACAGACAGTCCCCAGCCTATGCCAGTACACTTTCCTCTGTCTGTGTGCTGGGTGGTGAACTGGCCAATCAGCATTTAGCAGTGTTAATAGCCTGTTGCTGATTGGCTAGCCTAGCTCAGTAGACAGAGACAGAACTGAGCGGCTCAGTGATTTAAAACCACCAGAGACGAACTCTAATCCCCAGAGACTGGTAATGTCTCCAGAGAGCGTGCCCTGCACAGCTACGGACAGAGTAAGTAGTGTCCAGCTGTGCACTGTCAAAAGTAAAAAAAATAAATAAAAAGTTAATGGGGAAGGGGGGAGTGTTAGTGTGAGGGAGGCAGCAGCAAGCAGAGTTCGAGAGGAGGGGGGGGCACACAGTTCTCTTCATAATCTTATCATATAGAGAACAGTGTGCCTCAAGCAGCCCTCCCCCCCATGATTGCTGCTTGCTGTTGATGCTTATATAGACAACAATGCCACAACAGCCCCCCCCCCCAATGAACTTGTGTTGCATTACCATTAAGAAGAGTTCATGGAGGGGGGTGCTGTGCAGAGTGGGCGCAAGCAGGAGGAACGATGCTATGCGAGCTCCTGCCCTGCACTCCTTCAGCTCTGCTCGCATATAAATCGCTCTTCCTGCCTGTGCCAGGCTTTAGCAGACAGGCAGGAAGCAGTGATGTGTGCTTTACATCGCCTGCTGCAGCCCCAGTGAAAATCCGTACTTCTGTACACCACTGTCATATCAGCGGTGTACGAGAGTATAGATTATTAAGCGCTATAGGCAATTGAATTTCAGGTGCCTGTTTCTCATACAAAAAAAAAAACATCTTGGAAAAAGTCATTTTAAGGCACTTATAATAGGTTCTAATAAACTTCATTTAGTTTACGTGTACTTTAAGTTAGGGATGTCCAAGCTGCATTCCTACAGCTGTTGCATTATGGAAGTTGTAGTTTTGCAGTAGCTGGATGGACAGGTTGGACATCCCTGCTTTAAAGGGTTATTCAAGTTCTTTCAAGTTATCCCCTATCCACGGGAATGGAGGCCCTGTACCCCCTGAAATGTGCACATTGCACGACCATTCCATTAATTTCTATGGGAATTCCGGAGTTATCTGAGCAATGTACACATCCTGTGGATAGGGAATAGTTTGAAATGAGAACACTCCTTTAAGGCTTTATAGGTCAGTAGTAAGCTACATACACATGGAACCATGTCTACTTAAATATACGTTAATAATTTCCAGAACAAAACCTTATGGGAAAATATTATTTTTTAATTACTTTTTTAGTTATTTATCCCTAACGGTTTAATTAGTAGTGGAATCGGCCACGGGTGGATAGTGGGTGGGGTTAGGGGGCCCAATTCAAATTTTTGCTATGGGGCCCAATGATTTCTATGTACACCCCTGGTCATGAGATGGGTGTTGCGGCCAAGATCGACATGTAGCCCCAGCCTTAAACTGTCTAGTCTAAATTTAAAGGGGTTCTCTGTGAAACGTTTTCCCCTAAAAGTAGGGGGAAATAGCCATGCATCTTACAAAGCGAATACTAGTGAGCGCTTCCATTATGGTATTGTATGCATTAGGTGCAAGGAAGTGCTTCAGATACTCACCTTCCTGCACCACGGCTCCGCTCCCGGTCCAGTGCTCCCTTGTCTTCTCCTGCCGGCGCTGCATTGTCCTGACCCCGTACAGCGTCAGGACGTAGTGCGCGCACTATGATCTGAGGTGGGCTGATCTGAAGTCTGATGGGGGCTGAGTGGGCTGATCTGAGGTCTGATGGAGGCTGTGTGGGCTGATATGGGGGCTGAGTGGGCTGATCTGAAGTCTGATGGGGGCTGATTTGAAGTCTGATGGGAGCTGAGTGGGCTGATCTGAGGTCTGATGGGGCTGAGTGGGCTGATCTGAGGTCTGATGGGGGTCTTACATGGAGGGATGATATGGGGGTCTAATGTGATGTCCTGAAATTTATGGGGGGTCTGATATGAGGATCTGATATGAGGTCTGATGAAAAATATTTTTTTCTTATTTTCCTACTCTGAAATCTGGGGTGCATCTTATCATCGGGTGCATCTTATAAAGCGAAAAATACGGTATTTTATTATAAATATATTCCCAAACACCTGTTTTTTGCAGGACCAGTTGTATTTTTAATGTAGTGTATTGGTAAACTGTAAATAAAATTTGTGGCGTAAAAATGAAAAAATAAATAAATGCAACTCCACCATTGTTGTTTGGGTTTAATTTTTTATGATGTTCACTATGTGGTAAAAATGGCATGACTTTTCTAATTAAAAAAATAACGTGGTGCTGCCATACTCTGATACCCATAACTTTTTATCTTTCATTGTACAGAGGTATGTGTGGGCTCATTTTTTGATGGGCTGAATTTTCATTGGTATCATTTTGGGAGGCATGCAACTTTTTGATTTTTTTTATTCATTTTTTTGGAGAGGTGAGGTGACGAAAAACTGAAATGCTTTCACTTGGGTTTTTTTTTTACATTTTTGTTCACCATGCAGGATAAATAACATGATATTTTAGTCAGACACTTTTGAATGTAGTGATACTAAGTATGGTTATTTTTTACTATTTTCTATTTTTAATATGATAAATGAGGAGGGGGTTTGAATGTTTAATATTTGTGTTTTTATACATTTAAATAAAATTGTAAATATGTTTTTACTTTTTTAGTCCACTTTTAGGGAACTTGAATATGTGATAGCTTGATCACTTGTACCATTCACTGTAATACTTTTGTATTGCATTGTATGGTAATTTTACTGGCATTTCATTACAGCCTGAGACAGGGTTAATAGGTTTCTCAACGTAGCAGGCCTGAGAGCCTTCACATGGACCACAGCTGCCATGACAACTTCTCTTAACTGAGCGACCTCCATCTGTCCAACCACTCAGATGCCACAGCCATTATTGACTGTGGCATCTGAGGGCTTAAGTGGCAGAAATCAGAGTAATCTACAATCCCAACTGCAGCTGTATGGAGTGGGTGCAGCTCCGGAAGTTGCTATTTACACTCCTCAGGCACATGTTCCATCCGGACAAATTGTTTTTTTTTCTCTTTCTCTCTCTCTCTCTCCCTCAAAAATCTGCACAAATTGAATACCAAAAATTTAGGATTTGGATCCATCTTGTATTTTTACAAAATTCAAGTCGAATTTGATTTCTTTAGAATTGATTCAGTCATCTCTAGTAATGTAATATCAGCATAATGGTAGTCATGTAGATTGAAAGACAAGACAGCACACTCCAGTTCCTGGAGGTGCAGTATGCCTCTAAAACCACCCAGAGTAAAGCCTCATTCACACGTCAGTGTTTTGGTCAGTGATTTCCATCAGTGATTGTGAGCCAAAACCAGTATTGGAGCCTCCACAGATATGAGGTATAAAGGAAAGCTCTGCACCTGTTCTGTGTTTAGAGCAGTGTCTGGTTTTGGCTCACAATCACTGATTGAAATCACTGACCAAACACTGATGTGTGAATGAGGCATTAGAAGGACAGAATCACTTTCTCAGAACACGACTGCCCCAGAGCCAGTCACAAAACATCCGTCACAAATTTCTTGATCCAGGAAGAGATTGTCCTAGTCAGATTTACAATCAAGTTAACTTCCTTTTAGTTGAAGAAGAGTCTGTAGCATTAAAAAAGTCTCTGGAGACTCTGTGGCTTGTACAAGGGACACAGTGGTTGGTACCAGAGCATTCTGACCTGCAGTGATGATACGCTACATGTCATTCTTGTGGCAAGGATATTGACTGCTGATGATATCCAATGTTAGATATTTTGTATTCATGTTTCATTGGTGCAAATGTAGGCACATTTACCAGAACCTTTACAATCTACGCACTTTTCTCTTTTATCATAGTCCCTTGGGGGAAGCATTTTAAGTGAAAGTTCTTCTTGGGAACTGAACCCTATCCTGGCTGTTGGAAACTGCACCTTTAATCTTGCATCAAAAGGTAAGATTACGAGGAAGGCAGTCATTAAATTGTGTATTTATATTCTGGATTGAATGCGCAGAAGCCAAGACTGCCTATGTAAGTGCTGAAATATCCCTCCTGTATTTTATTGCTATAAAGCTTGATATCAGTATTAGATGTGCTGCCCCTTTAAAAGGCCCCTTTACACTGCTCAATATGTGTACAAACCCTTTTAAGCGATCATTGGTCCATTTAAAGGTACATGAATTACCCGATGAATGAGTGAAATGCTTATTTATCAGGTAGTAGATTATCGGTGAAGTCACCTAAATTATCATTTGTGGGCAGCAGATCGTGCCATCTAAGCAACACTCTACTGCCCACAAACAATGATTTTATTTGGGAATGAGCAATGGCATTAGTGACTGCTCCTCCCCATAATGTGGAGGTGATTGCTGCATGTAAACAGTCATCTCCACTGATAAGCAGGTGATTGTCGGGAGGGAATGTTTTTTTCCGGACAATTGTCTGCTCCATCGAGCAGTGTAAAGGGGCCTTTAGTCTTCTTCTGGTTACAGGATTTAGGGACACAAGCTAAAAACAAAGGTACCTTGTGATCAGAAAGTAAAAGCTTTTCCAAAAACAATAAATGATTTATAATAAAAACAGTTCTCTTATCTGGGGCATGCTGAGAATTTTGTAAGGCAGCAGTTTCATAAAAGTATCAGCCATGTAACAGAGGCACTATGCAAATTTTCCATGACTCAAATGTCACTGTTTTCACTATATTTTTTTTCTTTGTATTCTGCGGCATAACAGTCACATGAAAGTCATGAACACAGGTGTTATATTCTGAGCTGATCAATGAATAATATACAATATGTGGACAAATGTATTTGGACACTTTTTGAAATCATTGAATTCACATGTTCCATTCAGTCCCATTGCCATAGGTGGGTAAAATCCAGCAACTAGACATGCAGTCTGCCTTTACAGACATTTATGAAGGAATTGTATCATTCTAAAGAGCATACTGAATTGGAGCATAGCACTTTGATAGGAAGTCACCGATGCAACAAGTCAGTTTGTGAAATGTCTTCCCTCCTAGAAATTCCACCATTAACTATGAGTAATACAGGGGTGCCCATGAAAAAGTAGCCCACCTCCAATATCTCCAAATCAAACTGCCTAACAGTGTCTGTCTTAGGCCTTGTTCACACGTCAGTTATTTCCATCAGTTATTGTGAGCCAAAACCAGGTGAGAGTCAAAAAGACAGAACAGGTGAAGATTTTTTCATTACACCTGATCTCTGTGTAGCCTCCACTTCTGGTTTTGGCTCACAATAACTGATGGAAATAACTGATCAAATAACTGACGTGTGAACAAGGCCTTAGTTTTCCACAGCAACCATGGCGCTGGGTAGGTGGGCACAGATGTATTTTGATCAAAATATATTGGCTAAGAGTCTCAGGTTTTATCATTACAGTTAGGGCTTAGTACATATATCATGTTTGCATCTATTGTTATAGTTCATTATTTTCAAATAAATTTAAAATGTATAAATGTAGCCATGCACATTCGCATATTTACTATCATATTGTGCAGGATATTTTGTATCTTTTTTTTCTGTAATTTGTTTGTCCACAGCTCCCAATCAGAGCTCAGCTTTCATTTTTTCAGAGCCCTGTAGGAACTGAAAGCTGAGCTCTGATTGGTTGCTATGGAAAACTAAGACAGATTTACTATTAGGCAGTTTAATTTGGAGATATTGATGTCGAGCTACTTTTTCTTGGGCCGCCCTGTATTATTGCAAAGTAGAAGTGTTTAGGAACCACAGCATCTCAGTTACAAAGCCGCAGACCACGTAAAATTACATAGAAGGATAACCAAGTGCCGAGGTACATAATGCATAAAAGTCACAAACACTCTGCTGACTCAGTAACTGCAGAGCTATAAACCTTCTCTGCAGAGGCGTAGCTACCTGGGGGGCAGGGGGAGCGACGGCTCCGGGCCCCGTGCCTCTGGGGGGCCCAGCAGGGATGGCTAATACAAGTGAGCGCTTCCATTAAGGAAGCGCTCACTTGTATGTAGGGACCCCCCATCATCCCACCCAGCCACGTAAGAGTAAAATATAAAAGCTTTCTTACCTGTCCTGCGGCTGCCCTCCGGTCCGGCGCTCCACTCTCTTCCCTGGCCGGCGTGCACTATGAGGTCTGATGGGGGCACATTACCCTGATCTGAGGTCTCATGGGGGCACATTACGCTGATCTGAGGTCTCATGGGGGCACAGTGGGATGATCTGAGGTCTGATGGGGGCACAATACGCTGATCTGAGCTCTGATGGTGGTACATTAAGCTGATCTGAGGTCTGATGGGGGCACATTTTGCTGATCTGAGGTCTGATGGGGGCACAATACGCTGATCTGGTGTCTGATGGCGGAACAATACGCTGATCTGAGGTTTGATGGGGGCCCCATGAGCAGCTCTGAGGTCTGATGGGGCACAATATGCTGCTCTGAGGTCTGATGGGGGCACAATACGCTGCTCTGAGGTCTGATGGGGGCACATTACGCTGGTCTGAGGTCTCATGGGGGCACATTCTGCTGATCTGAGGTCTCATGGGGGCACATTCTGCTGATCTGAGGTCTCATGGGGGCACATTACGCTGATCTGAGGTCTCATGGGGGCACATTACGCTGATCTGAGGTCTCATGGGGGCGCATTACGCTGATCTGAGGTCTCATGGGGGCACATTACGCTGATCTGAGGTCTCATGGGGGCACATTACGCTGATCTGAAATCTCATGGGGGCACATTACGCTGATCTGAGGTCTCATGGGGGCACATTACGCTGATCTGAGGTCTCATGGGTGCACATTACGCTGATCTGAGGTCTCATGGGGGCACATTACGCTGATCTGAGGTCTCATGGGGGCACATTATGCTGGTCTGAGGTCTCATGGGGGCACAGTGGGATGATCTGAGGTCTGATGGGGGCACAATACGCTGATCTGAGCTCTGATGGGGGTACATTAAGCTGATCTGAGCTCTGATGGGGGCACATTTTGCTGATCTGAGGTCTGATGGGGGTACAATACGCTGATCTGAGCTCTGATGGGGGCATATTTTGCTGATCTGAGCTCTGATGGGGGTACATTCTGATGATCTGAGGTCTGATGGGGGTACATTCTGATGATCTGAGGTCTGATGGGGGCACATTCTGATGATCTGAGGTCTGATGGGGGCACATTCTGATGATCTGAGGTCTGATCGGGGCACATTCTGATGATCTGTGGTCTGATCGGGGCACAATACGCTGATCAGAGGTCTGATGGGGACACACTAAGCTTATCTGAGGTCTGATGGGGGCAGGGGACTGTTAGTTTAGTGATGTAAAAACTGGGGACAGGTTTCCTTGTTTTTTACTCCTATTACTCCTATATTTTACTGCATTATGTGGTAGAGTATTTAGAGTAGGGTATGTAGAAAGTCTGTTGTACTGTACTTAACAACATAGATGATCTTGCAGTTTATACAGTCATCTTTCTAATACAATATTATAACCACAACAAGTAGTATGTGTCTGTGAAGTTAGAAACGTGAGTTTGGGAAGCCACTAAGTGGGGGGCCCACTCAAGTATGTTTCGCCCCCCCTGTGCTGAACCTCTAGCTACGCCACAAAAACTGCACCAGGAGCTGCATAGCATAGGTTTCTATGGTGAACACCTGCATGCAAGCCTAAAGCCCCTTTTCACACGAGCGTCACGGATTCAGTCCGGATGCGTTCAGGGTGCGTTCCGTAAAATCCGCACGCCTCCGCACCAATCTGCACCAATCTGCACTCAAATGCGATTGCGTACTTTCGTTCAGTTTTTTCTGAGCGGGTGCGATGTGTATGGATGCATTTTGCACGCGCGTGATAAAAAACTGAATGTTTACAAACAACATCTCTAAGCAACCATCAGTGAATCACGCATTGCATCCGCACCACTGGAGCAGTGGAAACATGTTCTGTGGTGTAATGAATTACGCTTCTCCTTAGATCAGTCAGATGGATGAGTCAGGGTTTGCTTAAGGCTTCTTTTACATGACAGTATATTTTGCGAGCTCCTGGCTGAATTTTTTGCTGATAAAATGCGGACCCATTCATTTCTATGGGGCCACAAAAAATGCTGACAGCACACTGTGTGCTGTCCGCATCCGTATGTCCGTTCCATAGCCCAGCAAAAAAATAGAACATGTCCTATTCTTGTCCGTTTTGCGAGCATGGATAGGCATTGCTACAGTGGATCCGCAAAAAAAAAAAACAGATGCCATACGGACGTCATCCGTTTTTTTGGCAGATCCGCAATTTGCGGACCGCAAACACAACGTTCGTGTTAAAGAAGCCTAAGACCCATAGTTCCAGTGAAGGGAACTAGTAATACTTCCACATACTAAGATATTTTGGACAATTTCAACTTTGTGGGAATAGTTTGGGGTAGGCACTTTCTGATCAATCATGACTGTACCCCAGTGCAGAAAGCAAAGTCCATAAAGTCATGGTTGATTGAGTTTGGTGTGGAAGAACTTAACTAGCCTGCACAGAGCCCTGACCTCAGCAACATCAAACACGTTTGGGATTAATTTAAATGGAGATTGTACGCCAGGTCCTCTTGCCGAACATCAATATGGGCAAAAATTCACACAGAAGAACTCCAAAATCTTATAGAAATCCTTCCCAGTAGAGTGAAAAATGTTTTAGCTGTAGAGTGGATTTAGAATGTTTACAATGAGAAGCCATAAAAACTGCTGTAGGTGAAACATGTAGGTATTCATATACTTTTATGGGAGCTCCATTTTTCCTATTTCAAGGCTTCAAATCCCATGACTGATCCCAGAGTGATAGACGTATTATTATTAGGAAATGGTAGGAGCTTCATTTATATACTTTTCATTGAACACAATAGTATTTCAGTATTCATTAAGCTCTCCATAGTGGTGTCTGCAGACAGCCAGGATGTTATAAATTACCTCTATGGGTATGCAGGATATTTAGAGCTCTATTTCAGGAAAGCATAATTTAATGAAAATGTAGGCTGTATAGTTGTTGCTCTCATCCATATCTTCTGGTCCACAACAATGTTCTCATCTTCAGTGATGTTATTATAGTGTGTGAATATTGATGAGGATCATGATTGTGATCCCTAGAATTATCATCTAACAATGGGAGGACAATATATCTCCAGCAGTCAATGATCGTAAAAGAAGGATATCTGTTATGAGATTTTTTTTTTTTTTTTTTGCATTATTGGTGATTTTAAGGACTCGGCTCTCTAAATCAGTACTGGCTTTTAAAAACTGGTACAATTTGGCGAAGAAAAATGTTAAATATGAAAAAAAATCTCTTACTAATAATCAAACTTCTCTAAGATATGGGGGTGTTGGTTATAACATATTTGGGGTGTTTTTTTCTTCTTTCCTTGTTTGGACCAAGGATATTTATTGTATATTCTGTATAAGTTTATTGACAGTATATATAAGAAAAGAAAAGTATATGGGAGAACCACAACAGGACCAGGAATGGAAGGAAGAACAGATGTCAGTGTTACCTGAACTATATTTTTTTTCATTTTATGTTTTTTTTTTTGTGTTGTTTACACAATAATTTTATAGAAAAAACCTTGAATGTGCCCCATAAAACATAAACCTCCTATATCTTATGTTTGGCTGTTTTATTAAAGCTGCATTTCGTAAAATCAATATGGTCTACATTTCTGCTCCCACAGTGGTTGTAACCCCATTTCTCATAGTCCTGATTGTCTTATCTACCTAATTATGCAGTGATATGAGCTATTCTATAATATGTCAATGATTTCTGAAATGGTCTTGTTTTTGTTTTTTACAGACAAGAGACGTCAAGTAACCTTAAAACAGTTGTTGTTTGATGAGTCAGCAGCTCTGAGGGCAGAAGAGATTCTTATTTCAATTAATATCCCCTTCTCTAAGAAGGTATATTTATATATATGAAATACATGTATTTTCTGTATAGTTAGAGCAATCACTGGCAATTTTGCTAATAGTAAAGATGTGAACAATGCCTGCAAAATAGTAGTCACCCACATCCCAGGAGTTTTTCCATGTTTTATCATGTTTTTGTCTAAAAGCCAGATTAAACGTGCTGTGATTGAATGTTCCTACACAATAAAAAAAAAGTTGGATGGCGCTGTATACATTTTAAAAACTTAGTGAGGGGCATTTACTAATGCCTTTGCACCACAATAAGGCTCCATTCACATGTCCTGATAATGTGTCCGCATCCGTTCCTGCATCCACGGACACATTATCAGGACATGTGAATGGCCTCAGCGAAGTTACTGCGCATGCGCCGGCTCTCTGTGCACTTCGCTCGACCCGGAAAGGAAGAGCGGAATGGCGGGAGAGTTACCAGAGGCGCGCCATGCGCAGTAACTTCGCTGAGGCCAATGCCAGGAGACCGCACGGGCGCAGACTGCTTTAGGTACTGCGCCTGTGCGGGATTACGAAGGTGACGGAGCGAGTCTGCTGGAAGCAGTGAAGTGAATAATAATGAGGTGGGCGGTCCTGGGCTCCAACTGTAGCGGCGTGGCCGGGCTCCAACGGCGCTGGGCACATCCCCTTGGGCTCCTTATGTAAGTCATTTGCATAATATAAAAAACGTTTTATTACCATCAAATCCATCCCTAGGAACAATAATAACGTTTTTGAAATCACCACACTGAGCAGAATCCAATAGTGGGTTTACCTTAATAGGCCAAATCCTGGTGACAGAATCCCTTTAAGCGCTGCCCTAGCCTGTAAAATAGCCTAGGGCAGTGCTAGAGACCGCCCATTTGTGTCAGTGATGTCCCCTGGCTCACTGCTAAGTGGAAGCCTCCGCCTAGCATGGCCATAAGAAATCTGGTACGTAACCTGCGCTATGCAGAGCAAGGCAAGGGGGAGCATCAGAGCTAAAAATGCTCTGATGCTCCACTGATGCAATCTAAATGAGTGAAGGGGAGCTTATGCCCTGCTTCAGCTATGAACCTGGACAACCCCTTTAATGTTCGCCAAGAGCTTCCTCTGTTGATTGCATTCTAAGAAATGTCATTTTTGCAACAGTCCATGCCCAGCAATCTGATTCAGGAAGAACTGTCCTACTGCTTTATGTGCACTTAGATCAGCTGTCAGGGATGTGTCTGACAAAAAGCTTCTTGACTGTTTCTAATGACAACAAGGAATACATACAAGCTTTTGCTATAATATAGGTGGGAAGTGACAACAAGCTCAACATATGGAATCAACACCAAAGTAACTTCATTTGCTGAGCTGGATGCAACACAGTGAAAATGGTGGCATATGGAGGTTCCGTAGGGCTTGCAGATATTTATGGGTTCCATATTATGGCTCCATAAAGCTGGGACTAAGCATGTTGCTTTTCTACTTTGTGTTTCAAAGTAAAGTCAAATGTTTTTACATGTATAGTTTTGAAAGTTTGCTGACCACCATGTGCCAATTCATATTATAACCTGGCACACCTCACAGCAACTGGCAAATTTGTAGAAGGATTTTATCAGTCTTTTGCATTCATGTAATAATGATTAATTACCAGTAACTGTGTAAACCTCTTCTTGAACTCACCACGAATATATTGTTTGATAATCTCTCACTTAACAAGAACCATTAAGAGCAGTCGGAAGCTTCTGAGTTTCCTTATTGTTGCTTTCACAATTCAATGCAAACCAAATACATTCAAATACACGGGATATTACATGGAGTATGTCAGCAGATTGTGCTCTTAGAATTGCTGACAGCAGTGGTGTACCTAAGGTATTTGGCACTCGGGATGGGTCCTTTTTCTGGAACTCCCCTCCCCCCATACAAAAAAAATAAATACATTTTTACATGTAAACTCATTTAACCTCTGACATATTGAATGTTTTACACCATTAGAAACTGTCACGGTGCTGTGAGGCTTTCCTTCCTAGCTCCCCACTGCAGAGATATCAGTGCCATTAGTTTTAGGAAGAGGGGCTGTGATTAAAGCCCAGCATCATTGCTTGGTGGAGCAAACACCCCCTTCACTATACAAGTATACAATCAGGGGGCATTCCTCTCCAGCCAGCAATAATGTCACTGTCGCTCTCACACATAGCATAATGCCCCTGTGGTCACCACACACACTATAATGCCCCATTGTGGCCCCACACATAGTACAATGCCCCTGTGGCCCCCACACACTATATATTGTCCTCCTGTGGCCCCACACACTGTAATGCCTCATTGTGGCCCCACACATAATATAATGTTCACCTGTGGCCCACATTCAGTATAATGACCCCCAGTGACCCCCCTTCCCCACTAGCACCACACACACACACAGTACATAAGGTAAATTATACACAATAGCTCTGAAATCCAGTGTGCTTACATATGTAATATTGGAGGAATTTATTCTTAATTATTGCCTTTATAATGCCAACATATTCCACGGCGTGGTGCACAGACTTAGGGCTTGTTCACACGACCGTATTTTTCTTTCCGTGTCCGTTCCTTTTTTTGCGGACCGTATGCGGAACCATTCATTTCAATGGGTCCGCAAAAAAAACCGGAAGGTCTCCCGTGTGCATTCCGTTTCCGTATGTCCGTATTTCCGTTCCGCAAGATTATGAGTCTTGTCCTATTATTGTCCGCATCACGGACAAGGATAATAGTGTTCTATTAGGGGCCAGCTGTTCCATTCCGCAAAATACGGAATGCACACGGATGTCATCCGTATTTTTTGCGGACCGCAAAATACATATGGTCTATTTCACATCACCGTCTGGATTCCGTTCTAGCTTTATAACGATGTTATAACGGGGAAAAAAACGGAATCCACAAGACGGAAATCAAAATGGAAACCTTTAGAGGCATTCCGTTTTGATTTGTCATAATAGAAGTATATAGGCAAGCATAACAGATCCGTCTGGTTTCCGGTTTGCTGGACTGAAAACAAAGTTCGGTCGACCGAACTGTTTCCCATGTTGCTATGTATATTAAAAAAAATCCTAAAACCCTGCAGTTTTTGCCATGGCAAACAACCATGGTTGTTTTTACCTAGCCCTTGGAGCATGTAGTACGTGTTGAAAAACTCATACTCACATGCTCCCTGCTGCTTCATTCAGGTGCCCTGGCTGTTTTTATTACTCTTCTAGTCCCCAGTCTGTTTACTTCTGGATGGGGCACAGACAGTATCATTGACACCGCTGCAGCCAATGACTGGCCTCAGCAGTGACTGGTCCCCAAACAGCATGTGCCCCAGAAGTGATGTGCTTCTTGAGGCCAGTCATTGGCAAGGAACAGGTGAGTATACATTTTCAACAGGTACTACACACTCTGGGGGCTAGGTAAAAAAAACAGCCATAATCCTGGAAAACTCCTTTAAGTGATATCAAAAATGGTTGAAATTGCCTAACTTTTTACTCAGTATCGAGCTTTGTAACATACTCTGTATTTCAATTCCTTACCATTTTCAATATCTCTTATTGTTGTCAATGAATGAAAAGCTCATACAGATCTGATTTTTTCCTGATCTAACACTATTGTATCTGTATATGTTTGCAGGGTGAATTTGTTTCAGCATTCAGGCAGCTGCAGAAGTGGGGAAGTACAGCTCCAGTTGACATTGCTGCCATGAAGGTCAATTTGAAAGAAGGAACAGACTTAATTATGTCCATGAATATTTATTATGGAGGATCAGAATCAGCCTGTATTTTTGCAAAATGTGTCAGTGAATACCTTGTTGGTAGGTATGTATCGCCACCAAAAACATTCAAAAATTCAAATTTCAAGTAGCATTGTGCAAAATGGACCCCTTGTGTCTGGTTGATAGGAATTAAATGTAGCAATACCCTCTGTAAATTCTGAAATATACTCTGAAATCAGCCTGCCATTGACTTTCCTTCCCATGTGGCATTATATAGTTACAAGTGTGCTTCTGTCTGTTCTCCATTAGTCTGTCCTTATACCTATAGTGTCATTTGTGCTCTCTGACTTTTCTGGGTGACCTTGTGAATATCCTTTATCAACTATTTGCATCATTTCCTTCTCAGTTGTGAAGGCAACAATATAAGTGGCAATATTTGAACCACTGTAAAACCAAACAAATTTTGGGGGCAAACTTTTCATTTTTACCTCCCTGTTATCAGTCTTTTTATTTTTCCATTGCCATAGTTTTTATTTTTCCATTGCCATAGTTGTAAGAGGGCTTATGTTTTTGCAGAGCGAGTGGTACCATTTATAGTAATTTATAGCTTTTTATAGTGCTATTTATAGTTAGCTATTTATAGTGTTTATTGGGGTGAAAAAAACAGCAATTCCACCTTTTGTATTTTGGCTTTCATTTTTACAGCATTCAGTATGATAAAAGTGACATGGTGATATTATGGTGATACAAAATATGGTGATACCAAATTTATAGACATAGGCATAGCTTTTGTTATGTTTGTCAACTTTACAAAATTAAAACCCTTTTTTTAAAACAAAAAATAAATTGCTTTGTGTCTCCAAATTCTGACACCGATAACTGTAGTTTTTTGGGTTTTTTTTCTTATGGTGTTCAACACGCGATCAAAAATTTTAATTTCAGACATTTTTTTAAAATTTTTAATATGTGACACAAAAACCATTTTTAACTTAATTTTTTAACGCATTTTTTGTTCTTAATATTCTAAAATTCCCCTTAGGAGACTTGAACCTGCGATCTTGCAACTTCTGTATTCCGTGAATAGCAATTTTACAGGCATTTTGTTACATCCTGCCAGAGGTAGGGTATAATAAGAACCATAACATGGCAGGCCAGTGGGCCTTCAGAAGGTGCCTGTCAGTTAAACCAATCAGTACCCACGATTATGTCTTAGAGGTACTAATTGGAGGAAAGAGGGTGAGCACTCACTCTGTCTAACCACTTAGATGCTGCTGTTGTTATTGACTGTGGCATCTGAGGGGAAAAACACCCAGGACTGGACTGGGAGATCGGACGGGGAGATCAGACTTAGACACACAGGAGCTTCTTTGCTCTTCAGAATCTGTGTAGAAGCAGTTCTTCTATCAGCTAGCTCTGACACGCCCCCATTTCCTGTAACTTGTCTCTGTTACTAGAAAAATCTAGCCTAACAACAGGCAGTGGACTGTAAATTAGGTATAAGTGAGGCCCGTAGTGACCATGACTTTACAGATTTTTCCAAGGGATGCAAGCTGATTTTTTAAATTACGTTTTTTTAGAAATTTGCTAATTACATCATTCTGTATTACATTAAAGAAGAACTCCCGACAAAAATTTTATTCCATGTCCTGCTAGAAATGTACATGATATAATCTGTAGTGAATGTCATTTTTTTTACCAGTAGCTGAATTTTTGAATAGATGATGAGCGCAGTGAACCATTTTAATGATTTAAAAGAATAATAAATATCATTGAACATTGTGAACATTTGTAAAAGAAATAAAAAAAGAATGCTGGTGAGACATGCAGGTGGAAACTTATATGGGTAATAAGTTATTCAGGTGTAGTAATACATACTAGTACAGCAGTACACATGGATTCCAGCTGATGAACACCTTATCTACCATAGGCACTGGAACGAGACAATGCTTGATGAAGCCTGTAAATTATTCCTGGAAGAGGTCCCAGTGAAAGAATCAGCTTTAATTGGGATGATGGAGAATGAGAAAACCCTGACTATCAGCTTTTTCTTCAAGTTCTACCTTGAAGTGTTCAAGGAACTGAAGAAGACAATGCACTTTCTACATAACGATGTCCGCGTGAGTCATAGATTTTCTGCTCTGTTTCAGTGACTAAGCTTTCTGTCATCCCGAACTGCTGATGCATGATCATTCTGCCATAGTCATGCAATGAATCCATCAATTAAAAAAAAAATAGTCTTTATGTAGTATACCTTTGTATGCAGCATGCACCTGATATAGGGCACACACAATATGAACCTAGCCTAATTAGTAGTGATGATCGAGCACCCCAATCTTCGGGTGCTCTGGCCGAACACTAGGTGGTGCTCGAGTGCTCGGCCGAGCACCTGAGTATAATGGGAGTCAATGGGAGAAGCCCAGGCATCCCCTGCTCTGCAGAGGGGAGGGTGTCTGGTCCATAGGGAAACGTCAGAAAATGGTGGAAACACCACAGAAATGGTTAGGGAACAGCATGGGGAGGATGTCTGGATGCATCTTGGACTCCGAAGTCGCTGATATTCACGATGATGGCCGACTATTACGCCACTTTTACGGAATGACAAAAATACCCCCCAAAAAACCAAGTTAGGAAACATAAATTTACTTGTACGTTAAGCGCAAGTGCTGCCAAAAATTACATGGTAGAGGCACTCCCATACAACCGGTATATCTTATAAATGAGGGCCTCATTCGCATTGTGGTACAATTGTTCATGACGTGGGACTCCTAC
Organism: Rhinella marina; assembly: GCA_900303285.1. Lineage (NCBI taxonomy): Eukaryota > Metazoa > Chordata > Amphibia > Anura > Bufonidae > Rhinella > Rhinella marina. The sequence continues at coordinate 64,889 of ONZH01000357.1, forward strand.
ACTCATAAAGCCTATGCACTAAGTGAAAGGGCTGCCAAAAATTACAAGGAACAGGCATTCCAATGCACCCTTTATTACACATAAACAAGGGCATCATACACACCCTTGAAAAATTATCACTGATGGCCTGCTGCTGACACTCAAAAACAATAGGGGTAACATTCTGCTGCTGCGCAGACCGTCCAAAAAGTTCAAGGGACACATGCTGCTGCCACTGCACCGCTAAGAGTCGCTGACGACTGTTTCTTTTTTCGCTATCCGCCGTGGGAGGGTGGTGGCCCCCCCAGTGGCGTGTGCCATGTCAGCCGTTCCACTCTCGCTCTCCGCGGTAATTCCAGGTCCAATTGCGTTTATCTAAGTTGCTGCACTTAAAAAGCTCGAAGTTTGATCTTAGGATCAAGTTGGCTGTCTGCCTCTCGCCGTCTCCCTGATGCTCTTCGCTGAGTATCCCGGGGGCCGGAATCGTTCACTTAAAAAATTTGAGTGTTTAAACCAGCTGGGTCGACTGAATACTTGAGCTCTGAATAATCAAATAGGACTCCATGCTGCTGCCGAGCTGGCCGTCCAAAAAATTTAAGGGTGACCCGCAGATGCCGAGCTGACCGTAAAAAGAATGATATTCTTGATGTGAGATTCTGCTGAAGAGCAGACCGAAAAAAAAAATTTAAGGCAGACATGCTGCTTAGCTGAACGTCTGAAACATTAGAAGTGACATGTAGCAGAGCAGAGCGTGTAAAACATTATGGTTGAGTGCCTGCTGGTGAGCTGACAGGCCAAAAAATTATGTTGCATACCCAGCTGGTGAGCTGAGTGGCAAAAAAATTCGAGTGCAGGCCCAGCTGGTGAGCTGAGCGTGTAAAACATTATGGTTGAGTGCCTGCTGGTGAGCTGACAGACCAGAAAATTATGTTGCAGGCCCAGCTGGTGAGCTGAGCGGCTAAAAAATTTGGGTGCAGGCCCAGCTGGTGGACTTCGAGGGCAGCCTAATAAGCAGTTTCATATGATGGAGGAAGAGGACGAGAAGAGGAAGGGGTACATGATAATACAGTGTATTCAATACACCCTAAAAGCCAGATTTAAGCTTCCTTCATGTTAAGCCGCTTTCCTCTGGTGGAGTAGAGAAGTCAGGGGCAATCCAGGCCTTGTTCATTTTGATAATCGTCAACCTGTCAGTATTGTCAGTTGCCAGGCGGATGCGCTTATCAGTAATTATGCCCCCAGCGGCACTAAATACCCGCTGACAGGGGCGGATTGGGAACTTAAAGTGGCCCTGGAAAAAATACTAAAAGTGTCAGATGCCAGAGTTGTCAGATAGAAATTTGTGGAGCAATTTTTCGACAATGGTCTTCTGGTATTGCATCATTTTACTTGTCCTCTCCACCACAGGAATGAGAGATGGGAACTTCTCTTTGTAGCGGGGGTCGAGAAGGGTGAACAACCAGTAATCCGTGTTGCCTAATATGCGTATAACGCGAGGGTCACGGGAAAGGCAGCCTAGCATGAAGTCAGCTATGTGTGCCAGAGTCCCAACAGACAAGGCTTTGCTCTCCCCACCAGGAGCATGACTCTCAATATCCTCCTCTTCCTCCTCTTCAGCCCATCCACGCAGAAGAGATGGTGTAAACGTGGTATGCCTACCCTGTGTATCGGTGGCAACCGACGAATCGAGGGTGGTCTGGCTATCACCCTGTGTAGGGTCTTCCCCCATTTCCACACGCAGAGCATTGGCCTTTATTGTGAGCAGCAAGCTTTTTAGTAGACACAGAAGTGGGATGGTTACGCTGATAATGGCATTATCGCCGCTCACCATCTGTGTAGATTCATCAAAGTTGCATAACACCTCACAGAGGTCAGACATTAATGCCCACTCGTCGCTTGTGAAAAGCGGAAGCTGACTAGAAAGGCGCCGACCATGTTGCAGCTGGTATTCTACTACTGCTCTCTGCTGCTCACAAAGCCTGCTCAACATGTGTAAGGTGGAATTCCATCGCGTGCTCAGGTCGCACAGCAGTCGGTGAGCCGGCAACCGCAAGCACTGCTGCAGGGTTGCCAGGCCGGCTGAAGCTGTCGGTGACTTGCGGAAATGGGCACACAGGCGACGCACCTTTACCAGTAGCTGAGACAAATTGGGGTAGGTTTTTAGAAACCGCTGAACCACTAAGTTGAATACATGGGCCAGGCATGGTATGTGTGGGAGGTTGGCCAGCTCCAAAGCCGCTACCAAGTTGCGTCCATTATCGGATACAACCATGCCTGGCTGTAGGTTGACTGGCGAGAGCCACAGCTCAGCCTGTTCTCTTATGCCATGCCACAGATCTGCGGCGGTGTGCGGTTTGTCACCCAGGCTTCAGTACGGCCTGTTGCCGCTTACCGACTGCTGTGCTACACTGCTTCCAGCTACTGACAGAAGTCTGAGTGGTGCTGCAAGATGGAAATTCTGCATGGGAAGAAGTGGAGGAGGAGGCGGAGGAAGAGAAGGAGGGGTTGCAGCCGCTACTATAGGTGGCAGCGGAAATCCGGATGGAAGTAGGGCCCGCAATCCTCGGCGTGGGTAGCACCTGGGCCATCCCAGGGGACGACTCGGTCCTAGCCTCCACAACGTTCACCCAGTGTGCTGTCAGGAAAATGTAGCGTCTCTGGCCACAAGCGCTTGTCCATGTGTCAGTTGTTAAGTGGACCTTGCCAGTAACTGCGTTGGTCAGGGCACGGGTTATGTTTCTGGACACATGCTGGTATAAGGCAGGGACGGCACACCGTGAAAAATAGTGGCGGCTGGGGACTGCGTAACAAGGGACAGCCGCCACCATCAGGCTGCGAAAGGCCTCGGTGTCCACCAGCCTAAACGGCAACATTTCCAGGGCCAGCAACTTGGAAAGTTGCGCGTTTAGAGCTATGGCCTGTGGGTGGGTGGCAGGGTATTTGCGCTTGCGTTCAAATGCGTGCGGTAAGGACATTTGAACGCTGTGCTGGGACATTGAAGTGGACGTGCTGGCTGATGTTTCCTGCAAAGGTTCAGGTGCAGGGCAGGAGGCATCTCGGCCTGCGTCTTGGACAGCACGTAATAGAGGGGAAGAGGAGGCAGTGGTGTGACCTGCAGACACAGATCGTGGACCCAGGCGTTCAGCCCACCTTTTAGGGTGCTTTGCTGACATGGAGTCAGATCATGCTGGTGGTGGTCAGGCTGCTGGTGTTTACGCCCCTGCTCATCTTGGTACGGCACAGGTTACAAATTACAATCCGTTTATCGTCAGCACTTTCCTCAAAAAACCGCCAGACTGCGGAACACCTAACCCTTGGCAAGGGAGCTGGCCGCAAGGGGCTGCTCCGGAGAACAGTTGCGGGCCTGGTTGTCGTGGCCTACCTTCTCCCTTTTTCCACCCCACTGCGGATCCCTCCCCCTCTGTACTGCTGTCCTCGCTCGGCTTGCCACCTTCCAGGTTGGGTCAGCTATTTCGTCGTCCACCACCTCCTCTTCCACATCCTCACTCTGCTCCTCCTCCTGACATGGTGAACTAACAAGAACCTGACTTAACTGCGTCTCATCCTCATCCACAACTTCTTGAGACACTAATTGCCCTTGACTTATTGGCAACTGTGTCTCATCATCATCACCCACCTCGGGAGAAAATACTTGTCGTTCCCCACCGCTATCTTTTTCAGACTGTGTTTGCTCAATAGGTTGGGAATCAGGGCACAATATCTCCTCATGTCCCACTTCAAGCGGCCTTGGCGAGAGGCCCGAGCCAAGGGACGGTGATGAAAAAAGCTCCTCGGAATATCCCAATGTGGGATCTCTTCTTTGCACAGACTCTACATGGCGGGAGGAAGGAGGATCAGGGTGAGGATGTGGTTGCCCAGACTCTTGGCTACTGAAACTGGACTTTGTGGAAGAGGGGGTGGTGCTTAACCGACTGGAAGCACTATCACCTGCTATCCAACTGACTACCTGCTCGCACTGCTGTGGCTGAGAGAGTGGTGTCTTGCGCCACCCTGCAAACTGTGACATGAAGCTAGGAGTTTTGGATGACTTTGTTTCACCGCGCCCAGAGCCATGGCCTCTGCGTTCACCATCAGCAGCACTCCCACTTCCCCGTCCCTTAGTGCTCGCCTTGCGCATATTGCATAGTATATATGTAACTTGGTCACAACTACAGTACTGCAGATTTTTATTAACTGTATGTATGATCAGAAAAAATTTAAACGAATGTCCAATATTCTGAATGCGCTAAACGTTATAGAGCAGCAGCAAATGAGGAACTGCGGCCTAAATTAACGGTATTAAATGTGACAACGGATGTCAGCTACAGAGACTTTTGAACGGTTGGAATACGCTGTGCACCTAGCGTTACTGACAGGGCACACCTGGGTTTTTTTTGCCACCCAAAAAAATGAAAAAAGACGTATTTCACAATGGACTTTGGTCTTTTTGGAACAGCGACAATCTTTCTACCTACCCAAATACTACCCCTATTGTTTAATTCCCTCCGTGGGAAAATTGAACCGCAGCAGCAAATGAGGAACTGCGGCCTAAATTAACGGTATTAAATACGGATGTCAGCTACAGAGACTTTTGAACGGTTGTAATACGCTGTGCACCTAGCGTTACTGACAGGGCACACCTGGGTTTTTTTTTTACACCCACAAAAATTAAAAAAAAAAACATATTTCCCAATGGACGTTTGAACAATGATTGTGACCCTGCCTATAGAAATTCTATCAATACGCAAATGTTATACAGCAAGACGCAAAAGAATTACTGCGGGCTTAACAGCAGAAATTATAGCAAAGTATGTCAGGTATATAATATACAGAGAGTGTCCTACAGCATGCAGCAGCACATGTGTCATTAATGGCAGGCCACCTAGTGCTATTTTCACCACCTTTAAAGTACTCAAATATCAGTAAATAAAGGTTTGTGACAGATAAAATGGCCCTTATAAGGGCTTTTGGGTCTTTTTGGAGCGATTTCTATCCCTGCCTAGCGTGCTTCTCTCCCTACAGTGTATGTCCCTCCTTGCTGCTGCAGCGCTTGTGGCGTTAATGGCAGGCCACCTAGCGCTATTTTCACCACCTTAAATGTCCTTAAATATATAAAAAAAAGGTTGTGCCAGATATAATAGCCCTTAAAAGGGCTTTTGGGTCTTTTCTGCTCGTTTCTATCCCTGCCTAGTGTGCTTCTCTCCCTACACTCTCTGTCCCTCCTTGCTGCAGCTCTCCCTGTCTAACACTGGCCGAGTCACATGTCGCATGACCCTCGAGCACACGCGGTATTCGGGCGAATACCATGTGGTCGCGAGTCCTGCCATGTTCGGCCGAATAGTGTATTCGACCGAACAAGTTCGCTCAACACTACTAATTAGTTTTCAATTTTAGCATAGACATCTAGTACAGTACAGGTGATATCTGGTGAGTTGTGAGTTGAGGAACTAACAAATTTAAGTTTTATCTAAGTTTGCTCTTTCTGAATCAGTCTTCATGTTTTCAGACCAACTGCTGCTATTTGATAATCCTCGACACATTTCTCTATTGCACAGGACATTCACTATGCCAGGTATGCCTCAAACAGCAAAAATTCATTAAAAGGCTTGCAGCGAAGAACTTTAAATGGATTCCATGCTGATCATGTATGTACTGAAATACCTGTTTTGTATATATACAGTATAAAACATGCGCTGTCTTTGAACTGTTAATCCAGCTTTATTCCTAAATAGTATACCCTACCTAAAACAATTTGCAGAGTTTCTTTATTATTAGGGGCTTGATTTCCATCATTGCTAAAAAGTGGATAAAATCAAGCCTATGTCAAAGTGTACCACAAATATTAGTGCCATACCCCACAGCAGGGGGTATAAGCAAATGGTTTCTTATATATTGTTATGCATTGTTATGTTCTGTTATGTATTGCACCAGTATAGCTGTGTATAGATGGTACCGCCTGGGTTAACATTCCTGGCTGAGCCCTTGTAGGAGGATAGATGGCAGCAGGCTCCATCCCTAGCTTGGGAGTATAGAGTGAGAATTCAGATCTCTGTAAGTTCTACAGAAAGAGAGAAAGAGGAAGATAAATTAGAACTTAAAATCTGCATAGCCAAAAATAGATGTCAGTAAGGTACGTTGCTACTACAGCCATTATGACTTTGCTGCTGTGAAGAACACTGTTAAGACATCCTTTAAAACTTGGAAACGTTCTGGCCAGATAAGATGTTTGGTCTAGCTGTGTCACAGAAAGTTAGGGACAGAACTACCCAGCACCATCAAAATTGTAGCAGAAAACATTTGTCACTGCAGTGCTGCTCCTATTGATGTTAATGGGAGCAGCACTGTAGCAGCGATCTCCCTCCACTACAATGTCAATGGTGCTGTGTAGCTCTGGAGCTGACTTCTGATGACAAAGCTACACCAAATAGCTGATTGCCACAGGTATGGGGTGTAGCTTGTGATGGTCTATCCTCAGGGAATTTCTGTGACCGAACATACAATGCATTTGGAAAGTCTTCAGACCCTTTCTTTTTTCACATTTTGCTGTTTTGCACCCTTGTGCTAAAATAAAAAAATAAAAAATCTAGTTTTACTCTCATCAGTCTGCTCTCAATACTCCATAATGAGAATATGAAAACTGAATTTGAAATGTTTGCAAATTTATTAAAAGTAAAAACTATGACACTTGAAATTTAGCTCTGGGGACCTCCTATTTCTCTTGATCGTCCTTGAGATATTTCTACACCTTGCTTGGAGACCATTTGTGGTAAATTCAGCTGATTGGACATAATTTGGAGCGACACCCCTGTCTCACAGGTGACAATGCATATCTGAGCAAAAACTAAGCCATGAGGAGGAAAGAGCTGCCTGTAGAGCCCAGAGACATGATTGTATGAAGGCACAGATCTTTACTTCTTTACTCACAGTAACCTCCATAACCTCCATAATACTTAAATGGAGGACGTTTGGAACAACCAGGATCACTTTGTGAGAAAAAAAGAATCTCTAGTCTGATAAAACCAAGATTGAACTTTTTGATTTCAGTTCTAAACATTATCTCTGGATGAAACCAAGCACTTCTCAATACCATCCCTGCAGTGAAGCATTGTGGTTGCAGCATCATACTGTGGGAGCGTTTTTCAGCAGCTGGGGCAGGAAGACTAGTCATGATTGAGGGAAAGTTGAATGGAGAAAAATACAGAGATATTCTTAATGCAAACCTGATCTACAATGCTCTGGACCTCAGACTGGGCTAAAGGTTCACCTTCCTACAAGATAGTGACTCTACAACAGCCAAGACAGCACTGGGCTGGCTAAAGGATGACTCTGTGAATGTCCTTGAGTGGCCCAGCCAGGGTCCTGACTTGAAACCAACCAAACATCACTGGAGAGCCCTGAAAATGGCTGTCCACCAACGGTCCCCATCAAACCTGACAGAGCTTAAAGAGGACCTTTCACCACTCCTGACATGCCTGTTTTAATAGCTGCATGCATTCCCGTGTAATAACAATTCTGGAACATCTTTTTTTCTGACTCTATGTTGTGCCATTCCTTTATTATTTCTACTAGAAGTTATGAATGAATAGACTTAGCCAGGGGCGGATTGGCCATAGACCTTACAGGGAATTTTCCCGGTGAGCCAATGCCCAGGGGGCCTCCTGGGCCCTCCTCATAGCTGGCCAGTAGAAGTTTTTGGGGATGTATTTTGTGCTGCTGGCAGTATTTTATGATGGACTGTGGTATTTGGCTCTGCAGGGGTGGTATAATGTGCCACAATATAGTATTGCTGGCCCTGGCTTCCATCAGTTTGGACCCGGGGCCGCTTTTAGTATTTTTTCCAGGGCCACTTTAAGTTCCCAGTCCGCCCCTGGCCTTAGCCTTCAGTAAGGGAACAGAGGGGAGGTGACCAGTTGGGGTTGTGTACCTGCACAGACTGACTCTATCCAATCAGTGCAGCCATTTTCAGACTGTGCAGGTACACATCCACAACGTGTTACCTCCCCTCTGTACCCTTACTGCAGACTGCTAACAATTATTCATATCTTCTAGTAGAAATAATAAAGGAATGGCACAACTTACAGATATAAGAATAGCTGCTCCAGAATTGTTATTACATGGGGAATGCGTGAAGCTATTAAAACAGGCATGTCAGGTGTGGTGAAAGGTCCTCTTTAAGATGATCTGCAGAGAATAAAGACAGAAAATCCCCAAATCCAGATGTGCACACCTTGTAGCATCATACCCAAAAAGACTGGAGGCTGTATCCACTGCCAAATGTGTTTTAACTAAGTCCTGAGTAAAGGGTCAGAAGACTAATGTTAATGCAAGGTTTTAGTATTTCCTTTTCAATAAATTAACAAAGATTTAGAATATTCTGTTTTCACTTTGTCATTATGGGATATTGAATACAGACTGATGGGGAAAAACTTGATCTTCCATTAACTTTCCTATTATTCAGTGGAATTGTGCTTGTAGAATGTGCATGGATTTTATCAAGTCCCATTTAGATGAATGGAACAGTCACAGAAATTTCTGCAACAAATCTGCCACATGTGAATTCACCCAAAGGGATTTTATGAAGGACAGTAATAATTAGATATCCTAGCTGAATGAAATGACAGCATCCCTATTCTATGTTTAAATCCTAGAGTGAAGAATTTAGTAATCTACACGAGGATGAATACGAGCAGTCAGGAACTTACAAGTCTCATGTCCTACAAACCATAGTAGAAGAAGAGTTTGATGATGAAGAAGACACATCCGCTGTGGAGGGAGAACTTTTTCTAGCATTAGTGACCAGCAGCAGACATCACGCTAAGATCCTGTACGTTTCTGAGTTATAAGCATGATAACGGGTTATGGATATTTCTCTAATTCTTTTTCCTTCTGCAAGAAACTGTCACTGTCAATGTTCTGTTTAAATGTATTTTCCAGTACATCATAAAGCAGAAAACAGTGGTTTTCCAGGAATAATGTTTTTACCAAGTATCCTTTTTGCTACAGCTCTCTCCCTATGACAGCTCAGGAGGCACTTGAAGGATAAAACTGAGCATGTGCGGCCATCTCAGGGAGCTGGACGAAGAAATAAACGGCAGATGATGCTATATAGATCAATTTTATTGGCTATACTAAATTTTTAATTACATGCAATTACAAAAGTATTTCGATGAATGTGGAAAACTGTACAATAGTTTTCATGGGACAACCCCTTTAAATAGAAATCATGAACTCCAGATGTTACATGTCCCTTTGCACTGCTTGACTGGTGACTGTAGACATGACTGTAGACATTCTTCTGCTGCATTGATTGCATACTAACTGCCGCGCACCATACCCTACTCTGCTCCCTTGGTCTTGATTGATGGCTCCAGTATTGTCCCTGGTCTCTTCTTCACTGATTACACAATCAAAGCTAAGCTGGAAGTGTAGGGCAAGGTTTACTGAGGAGTCTGAGCACTTGCTAAGCTTAGCACCGCCCACTGGGTATTTGCAACCTATTTTGCATTTGTTATAAAACTTACTCTCTCCATAGTCACAGACAGGGTCGGACTGGAGTACCTAGGGCCCACCAGAGGAAATAATTCTTGGGGCCCACCATAAAGAAATATCTGTGTTTGTTATCCCTGTACTGTGACATCACTGTGTTTATTATCCCTGTACAGTGACATCACTGTGTTTATTATCCCTGTACAGTGACATCGCTGTGTTTATTATCCCTGTACAGTGACATCGCTTTGTGTATTATCCCTGTACTGTGACATCACTGTGTTTATTATCCCTGTACAGTGACATCACTGTGTTTATTATCTCTGTTCGGTGACATCGCTGTGTTTATTATCCCTGGACTTTGACATCACTGTGTTTATTATCCCTGTACTGTGACATCACTGTGTTTATTATCCCTGTACAGTGACATCGCTGTGTTTATTATCCCTGTACAGTGACATCGCTTTGTGTATTATCCCTGTACTGTGACATCACTGTGTTTATTATCCCTGTACAGTGACATCACTGTGTTTATTATCTCTGTTCGGTGACATCGCTGTGTTTATTATCCCTGGACTTTGACATCACTGTGTTTATTATCCCTGTACTGTGACATCACTGTGTTTATTATCCCTGTACAGTGACATCGCTGTGTTTATTATCCCTGTACAGTGACATCGCTTTGTGTATTATCCCTGTACTGTGACATCACTGTGTTTATTATCCCTGTACAGTGACATCACTGTGTTTATTATCTCTGTTCGGTGACATCGCTGTGTTTATTATCCCTGGACTTTGACATCACTGTGTTTATTATCCCTGTACTGTGACATCACTGTGTTTATTATCCCTGTACAGTGACATCACTGTGTTTATTATCTCTGTACAGTGACATCGCTGTGTTTATTATCTCTGTTCGGTGACATCGCTGTGTTTATTATCCCTGGACTTTGACATCACTGTGTTTATTATCCCTGTACTGTGACATCACTGTGTTTATTATCCCTGTACAATGACATCACTGTGTTTATTATCCCTGTACAGAGACATCGCTGTGTTTATTATCTCTGTTCGGTGACATCACTGTGTTTATTATCCCTGTACTGTGACATCACTGTGTTTATTATCTCTGTACAGTGACATCACTGTGTTTATTATCCCTGTACAGTGACATCACTGTGTTTATTATCCCTGTACAGTGACATCGCTGTGTGTATTATCCCTGTACAGTGACATCACTGTGTGTATTATCCCTGTACTGTGGCATCACTGTGTTTATTATCCCTGTACTGTGACATCACTGTGTTTATTATCCCTGTACAGTGACATCACTGTGTTTATTATGCCTGTACGGTGACATCACTGTGTTTATTATCCCTGTACAGTGACATCGCTGTGTTTATTATCCCTGTACAGTGATATCACTGTGTTTATTATCCCAGTGCAGGAAGAGGTAAGTGGTCTGTGTTTGTGTGTTTGTTTTCTATTTTTCAGGGTCGTGAATGCAGAGGACTACGTCGGATTCGGTGGACTACGTCGGACCAGCTTATTTTTTTTTTTAATAAAATGGTCAAACAGGGGTCTGGGGGAGTGTTTATTTCAATAAAATGTTTTATACTTGTGTGTGTGTATTTTTTTTTTTACAATACTACAGTTTTAGTAATCACGACTATCTAGAGGCGGCCCTGATTACTAATACTGGGCTTAGTGCTTGCCGGTATGGCAGGCCAGCACTAACCCCAACATCTATTACCTCGGCACCCACCGCCACCAGGGGTGCCGGGAAGGGCCGGGTACCCACAGGACCGGACCTTCTAAATTGAGGGTCTGGCTCTGGGGCGGCTGTAGGCTGGTACCATTAGGCTGGGAAGGGCCAATAACCGTGTCCCTTCCCACCCTGGTAGTGCCAGGCTGCCGCTGCTGGTTGTATCTGGCTGGCGAAGGAAAAAAGGGGGGGACCCACGCCATTTTTTTACAAAAATAATTAAATAATTTTTAAAAAAATGGCATGGGGCCCCCCCCTTTTTTCCTTCGCCAGCCAGATACAACCAGCAGCGGCAGCCTGGCACTACCAGGGTGGGAAGGGACACGGTTATTGGCCCTTCCCAGCCTAATGGTACCAGCCTGCAGCCGCCCCAGAGCCAGACCCTCAATTTAGAAGGTCCGGTCCTGCGGGTACCCGGCTCTTCCCGGCACCCCTGGTGGCGGTGGGTGCCGAGGTAATAGATGTTGGGGTTAGTGCTGGCCTGCCATACCGGCAAGCACTAAGCCCAGTATTAGTAATCAGGGCCGTCTGTAGATAGCCATAATTATTGTAGTATTGTAAAAAAAAAAATACACACACACAAGTATAAAACATTTTATTGAAATAAACACTCCCCCAGACCCCTGTTTGACCATTTTATTTAAAAAAAAAAAAGCTGGTCCGACGTAGTCCACCGAATCCGACGTAGTCCTCTGCATTCACGACCCTGAAAAATAGAAAACAAACACACAAACACAGACCACTTACCTCTTTCTGCACTGGGATAATACACACAGCGATGTCACTGCACAGGGATAATAAACACAGTGATGTCACTGTACAGGGATAATAAACACAGTGATGTCACAGTACAGGGATAATAAACACAGTGATGTCACTGTACAGAGATAATACACACAGCGATGTCACTGTACAGGGATAATAAACACAGTGATGTCACAGTACAGAGATAATAAACACAGTGATGTCACAGTACAGAGATAATAAACACAGTGATGTCACCGTACAGGGATAATAAACACAGCGATGTCACCGAACAGAGATAATAAACACAGTGATGTCACTGTACAGGGATAATAAACACAGTGATTTCACCGTACAGGGATAATAAACACAGCGATGTCACCGTATAGGGATAATAAACACAGCGATGTCACCGTACAGGGATAATAAACACAGTGATGTCATAGTACAGAGATAATAAACACAGTGATGTCACAGTCCAGGGATAATAAACAGTGATGTCACAGTCTAGGAATAATAAACACAGTGATGTCACAGTGTAGGGATAATAAACACAGTGATGTCACAGTCCAGGGATAATAAACACAGTGATGTCATAGTCCAGGGATAATAAACACAGTGATGTCACTGTACAGGGATAATAAACACAGTGATGTCACAGTACAGGGATAATAAACACAGTGATGTCACTGTACAGAGATAATACACACAGCGATGTCACTGTACAGGGATAATAAACACAGTGATGTCACAGTACAGAGATAATAAACACAGTGATGTCACAGTACAGAGATAATAAACACAGTGATGTCACCGTACAGGGATAATAAACACAGCGATGTCACCGAACAGAGATAATAAACACAGTGATGTCACTGTACAGGGATAATAAACACAATGATTTCACCGTACAGGGATAATAAACACAGCGATGTCACCGTATAGGGATAATAAACACAGCGATGTCACCGTACAGGGATAATAAACACAGTGATGTCATAGTACAGAGATAATAAACACAGTGATGTCACAGTCCAGGGATAATAAACAGTGATGTCACAGTCTAGGAATAATAAACACAGTGATGTCACAGTGTAGGGATAATAAACACAGTGATGTCACAGTCCAGGGATAATAAACACAGTGATGTCATAGTCCAGGGATAATAAACACAGTGATGTCACAGTACAGGGATAATAAACACAGTGATGTCACAGTACAGGGATAATAAACAGTGATGTCACAGTCCAGGAATAATAAACACAGTGATGTCACAGTCCAGGAATAATAAACACAGTGATATCACAGTCAAGGGATAATAAACACAGTGATGTCACAGTCAAGGGATAATAAACACAGTGTACAGAAAGTTAAAAAAAAAATTATACTTACCTTTTTCATAGCAGCAGGGCCAGCATCATCAGAGCAGATCTTCTTCTCATGTCTGAAGGGGCGGAGCCTATGCTGCCGGCCGGCCCCGCCCCCCGTCGAGACCTGAGGCATGCCTAGGAGGTACAGAGAGCTGCAGGGGGGACAGGAGGGAGGATGGAAGAAGCAGACAGCCGATTTCGGCTGTCTGCTCCTTCCTGCAACAGGCAACTGTCTCTACGTCCTATGGACGCAGAGACAGTTGCCAGAGGCTGGATCCGGGACGGTTGGGAGCAGGGGCATAGCTAAAGGCTCATGGGCCCTGGTGCAAGAGTTCAGCTTGGGCCCCCCCCCCCGCCTAATATAGCGCCCCATACCTCTTACATCCAGTATAATACAGCGCCTCATACCTCTTACATCCAGTATAATACAGCGCCCCATACCTCTTACATCCAGTATAATACAGCGCCCCATACCTCTTACATCCAGTATAATACAGCGCCCCATACCTCTTACATCCAGTATAATACAGTGCCCCATACCTCTTACATCCAGTGACGTCTCCTCGAATGTAGATCTTCTCTTTCCTCATCTTCTCCTTTCAGACCAGACGCCATTTTTCAGCCATTTCTTATCTCTGCAGTTTGACAGAAAAAAAATCTTAGTTTACTACTTTTCCATCATCCTCCCATCTTCTGGACAAATCATCCTACACCCCCAGTACTGTGCCACTAGTACCACACAGATAGTGCCCTTCAATAATTATTGGCACAGTGTCCTAAAATAACTGCGCCCAGCAAATACTGTCCCGTAATAGTGTGAACATAACGTGCCCCAGAAATAACTGCGCTGATACTGTGCCAGGGTGCCCCCCACAGTAATAGTGCCCCCCACAGTACTAATGTCCCCACTGTGCCCCAGAAGTAATAATGCTTCCAATGTGCCAGTAAGAAGTGCCCCAATAATGCGCCAGAAGTTCCCCCCATTGATTCCCCCCCAAAATCATGTGCCAGTAAGAAATGCCCCCAGTGCCCCCATGTGCCAGTAAGAAATGCCCCAGTGCCCCATGTGCCAGAAAAATGCCCCTAGTGCTCCCATGCCATAAAGAAATGTCCCCATGTGCCAGTAAGAAATGCCCCCAGTGCCAGTAAAAATGCCCCCAGTGCCCCCTTGTGCCAGTAAAAATGCCCCCAGTGCCCCATGTGCCAGTAAAAATGTCCCCATTTGCCAGTAAAAAATGCTAGTAAAAATGCCCCGTGCCAGTAAAATGCCCCCAGTGCCCCCATGTGCCAGTAAAAATGCCCCCAGTGCCCCCATGTGCTAGTAAAATGCCCCATGCCAGTAAAATGCCCCCAGTGCCCCCATATGCCATTAAAAATGCCCCCAGTGCCCCCATGTGCCAGTAAAAATGCCCCCATGTGCCAGTAAAAATGCCCCCATGTGCCAGTAAAAATGCCCCCAGGTGCCAGTAAAAATGCCCCCATGTGCCAGTAAAAATGCCCCCAGTGCCCCATGTGCCAGTAAAAATTCCCCCATGTGCCAGTAAAAATGCCCCCAGTGCCCCCATGTGCCAGTAAAAATGCCCCCAGTGCCCCCATGTGCCAGCAAAAATGCCCCGTGCCAGTAAAATGCCCCCATGTGCCAGTAAAAATGCCCCCATGTGCCAGTAAAAATGCCCCCAGTGCCCCCATGTGCCAGTAAAAATGCCCACAGTGCCCCCATGTGCCAGTAAAAATGCCCACAGTGCCCCCATGTGCCAGTAAAATGCCCACAGTGCCCCCATGTGCCAGTAAAATGCCCACAGTGCCCCCATGTGCCAGTAAAAATGCCCACAGTGCCCCCATGTGCCAGTAAAATGCCCACAGTGCCCCCATGTGCCAGTAAAAATGCCCCCATGTGCCAGTAAAAATGCCCCCAGTGCCCCCATGTGCCAGTAAAAATGCCCCCAGTGCCCCCATGTGCCAGCAAAAATGCCCCGTGCCAGTAAAATGCCCCCAGTGCCCCCATGTGCCAGTAAAATGCCCCCAGTACCAGTAAAAATGCCCCATGTGCCAGTAAAAATGCCCACAGTGCCCCCATGTGCCAGTAAAAATGCCCACAGTGCCCCCATGTGCCAGTAAAATGCCCACAGTGCCCCCATGTGCCAGTAAAAATGCCCACAGTGCCCCCATGTGCCAGTAAAATGCCCCCAGTGCCCCCATGTGCCAGTAAAAATGCCCCCAAAATGCCCCCAGTGCCCCCAATTGAGCTCCGGTCGGTGACTGCTACAATAAAAAAAAAAAAAATTAACACTTATACTTACCTCCATGGTGCTGGCAGCGATGTCCATGGTGTCCTGCGCTGTACGGCTCAGGCGGCGCGATGACGTCATCGCGCCGCCTGAGCCGGCCTCTGATAGGCTGCAGGCCCAGTGCCTGCAGCCTATCAGAGGAACGGGCAGGGGAGACGCCTCTCCCTCCCCTGCCCCAGTACAATACAGGCATCTGTATCGCCGTCCTGAGGACGGCAATACAGATGACTATTGAGATGAGCGCTTCCACAATGGAAGCGCTCATCTCCCTCTGCCCCTATCTGTGCGCAGGGCCGCGCCGCACCTGGCTAATTGGCGGTGCGGCCCTGGAAGTGGCAGGGGGGTCCTCGGGGCAGGACCCCTATAGCTACGCCACTGGTTGGGAGGTATGCGGCAGCGGGGGGCTTGGGGCCTACCGGAGGATCCTCCGGTCCTCTGGTGGGCCAGTCCGAGCCTGGTCACAGATATATGTTTGCACATTTGTTCCAGTCTACTACCTGGCCCTGCAATTAGGTTAATGGGCAGAAGGGAACTGACAGACTCCATTTAAATAAATTATAATTTGGTCTCTGACCTGTACAGTACTCAGTGTACGCCGTGTATTTACTTCCTTCTCTGTTGTCAGATCCATACATAAAGAAGACGCACTGAAACTACCTGGAGTAATTGATATAATAACCTTGGCAGATGTCCCAGGAATAAACCACTCTGATTTGTTTGCCGAACATGAGGTATGGCTGAAAAATAACTGTTTTATGATTTTAGCACACACAACTGTAGTACACCTATGAGCACATACATGTTTGTTTTCTTCAGGTAAAATACATTGGACAAGCTATATGTGCTGTAGTAGCAAACACCCAGAACCACGCCAACCAGGCAGCATCACGAGTCAGAGTGCAGTATGAAGAGCTGGAGCCTGTTGTCCTGTCCATTCAGGTGAAAACATGCTGCAAAAAGTGACAAAAACACAAAATTGCATAAAAATGTGCGAAAGTATCCTAATGGTCTATTCATTTATTGAAGGGAATGTGGCATGTTATTGTTATAGGGTTTATTAGCGTTTGTTTTTTTTATGTGACTATGCATAAGAAAGCTCTGAAATAATCACCACTATAATGACGGGTTCATGGTTCTGTTCATTGTATTTGTATTATTAATAAAATTATATTACCTGGTAATGGGTGTCATCCATGAAAGCTTAATTCGTTGAGCAGGTGCCAAAATCTTCATCTCAATTGGATGGCAGCCTAACGGTTCTGTGGGCAACCTAGAAAAATTTTGCAGCGTAAATATGTGGCGCTGAGGTGAAAAAGACTTTCAAAATACAAAATGCAAGAATATTCCACAACTAAAAAAAAAACATGGCCAAAACCCATATTAATAAATGTATTTCAGCGCCATACACTCCACGAGAACCAGGCTGCAATGCCACATATATCTCATGGACAGGGTTGGAACCATGATATTTAAAGGGAACCTGTCAGCTTTGAAACACCCTCCAAACTATAGTAAGCAGTGTATAGTGTAAGTGACGTTGAGTCCGGTTATGTAATTTTTATCTTCATACTCACTTGCATTCTGACGCTGTGCTCCCACAAACCAGCAGTAAAATGCACTCACTGGACTCCGGTGATCACTCACATAATGGAGAGGACTCAAAGACGAGTCCTCTCAATGCATTTTACTGCTGGTTTGTGGGAGCACAGCGTCAGAATGGAAGTGAGTATGAAGATAAAACTTACATATTCGGATTCAGCATCACTTACACTATACACCGCTTACTCTAGTTCAGGGGTTGTTTCGGAGATGACAGGTTCCCTTTAAATTCTCTACATCCTCTTTAAATGGACTCTGGGCTAGCTCAGCTGAATGTCATGGTACCTGTCACTTAGTGATTTGTTGCTTCAAGGTATTTTAGTTCATATTTAAATGGGCAGTTAAGTGCACTGAGCCCAAGCTACTGCACCCTTTCCTCTGCCAGCCCCTCCCTTTCTTTCTTGATTGACAGGGCCAGGTTCCTGCATAGTCTAGCCCGGTTAATCAAGGAGGAGAGGGGCAGGCAGAGGAAGCAGGAGGAGCAATGGTGCACAGAGTGGCTTGGGCCCGCCCTTAGTGCACTTAACTGCTAATTTGCATATGGATTGAAAGTACATTTTCTCCAGAATAAGCAACAGATATCATTACATTCAGCTGAGCTAGCCCTACAAGAAATTGTGCCTGGTGTACCAGTGAATTTCCTGGTGACAGGTTCTCTCTAATACTAGCTATACGCTAGCCATAGCTTGCTTTCAAGGGGAATATAGCACGGACGTGGCCCTGCACATCTAAAGGCTAAAGGGAGTCCAATTACAGAACTATAAAAAACAGAACCATAATATGGCGGTATGCATGAGCAGCCTTGTAAGCTGCCACTTACCCTACACTAAATACTGATTTATCTATATTCTCTTGTATCTGTGGCTTGTAGGATTCCATAAAACACAATTCATTTTTTGAGCCAGCGAGAACAATGGAATATGGAAATGTGGAGGAAGCTTTCAAAAGCGTGGATCATATACTAGAAGGTAACTATACCTTGGAATTGAAAATATACTACATCTTCCAAACCCCACCTTGTGAGTCATGAATATGTGTCTGGAGTGCTGAATTTCTTTTACTTTTCAAAGAACAGGTGAGGACTATATAGGAGGACTGGACGATCTTCACCTGGAAGCCCAGACTGTACGTGTTATACCCAGAGTAGGAGAAAATGAGCTGGAGGTGTTCATATCTACAAAGGACCCAGCATCCATTCAGGTAAAGTATGTGATCTACAAATGTCAGGTGACATAATACCAAGATAATTCTAGCCATACATACAATATATGCTCTTTATTGAGAAGATGCATTAATATGAAACCTAATTAAAAGAAAATCTATGAACAACCATTAATCCATATTATAACATCTCTATGGGTACAGGATACTTTCTCTCAGGTTTCATATACATTCAGGCTTAAAATTCTGTAGAGACGAAGGCACGCCAGTGATGTACACCCTACAATATGTACTTACTAAAAGAAAAAAATTAAGCTTTGTTGGTCCTCATCTATAACAAATCCTTAAAGAGCATCTGCCAGCAGATTTGTACATGGGGAAACTGGCTGACCTGTTGGACAAAGAATCTGGGTGCCATCAGTGGTGTACATACAGAAGTAAGGGCCACATAGCAAGGCTCAAACCAGGCTCCTCACACAGGACAGAAGGGTTTCTGCCTAAACCCCTTTGATCCTTGGGCCATTTTTTCCACTGTCTCATTTGCTAAAAATTGTTTCTTCACCCCCAGTAGAAGAGGAGATGATTCCGATGGGCCCCTTCTTCCCCTGGGCCCCATAGCAGTCTCATGGTCTGCCACTATGGCAGTTATGGCCCTGGGTGCCATTAAAAAAATACAACTTGACCTGCAAACAATAAGCCCTTATATGTCTATGTGAACAGAAAATCTAAAAAGTTATGGATCTTAGAAGGAGGGGAGGAAAAAATTAAAATTGGTCTGGTCCTTAAAGGGCATCTGTCAGCAGAAACTGGCTAACACCTATGAAACTGGCTAACAAATGAGCCTCTAGGAACAATTAGGCATTGCCGTTACACCAAGAGGCTCACCTCTCTCTGCAACTGCTGCGCCCTCTGCACTTTGATTGACAGGGCCAGGCAGAGACTACATTTACACTACTCTGCCCTGTCCATCAAAGTGCTGTAGGCGCAGCAGTTGTAGAGAGAGCTTCTAGGTGTAATGGCAACACCGGCACTGCTCCTAGAGGCTCATTTGCATATATTAAAACATTATAATTTTTCTCAGCAATGTGGGCACATATGAACATGGGACTAACACAGCTGCCAAGAGCACATGTAACAGGTCAGCCAGCATTTTAAGTACAAATTTTCATTTTTGTGCTTTCATTTTTTTCCTCCCCACCTTCTAAGAGCCACAACTTTTTATATTTTCTGTTCACATAGCCATATAAGGGCTTATTGTTTCCAAGACAAGTTGTATTTCATTAATGGCACCAAAATTCTTTGTGGGGTGAAATTGAAAAAAAAAGTGTGTAGTAAAAAATGACATGAAGACTTTATTCTGCAAATTTATATATTTTCTATTTTAAAAATTAAAATCCTTTCATGGGTCCAGACATGTGAAATAAGTAAAAGGTTATGTAGGGCATCGAGCATGGATCTAAGAGATTTTACTATTTTTTCTGGGTGCCACTCCGTTCGCCCGCTGTGCCCCAGTTGAATTCTCCCGCCTGGTATGCTAATTAATGGCATTGGAACAGGGAGGAGGAGACACCAGGGTTTCTCAATGGGCGCAGCGGAGAGCGTCACAGCCAGGGAGAAAAAAAAGCTTACCTTCTCCTTGGCTGTGATGTTCTCCGCTGCGATTGGACAGCACTACAGCCATTGAGAAACTCTGGAGTCTCCTCCTGTTCTGATGCTATTCATTAGCATACCAGGCGGAAGAATTCAACAGGGGCACAGTGGGTGAACGGTGTGGCGCCCAAAAAAATAGCTAGATCTCTTAGATCCATGCTCGATGCCCTACATAACCTTTTACTTATCTCACAACGTCTGGACCCATGAAGGGTCCTCTTTAAAATATATTTTCTGTACACCGCCATATTCTGGCAGCCATTGGTTTTTTAATTTTTTCATCTACAGAGCTGGGTGTAAGCTTTGTTTTTTGCAGGGTAAACTGTAGTTTTTAGTCTTACCATTTTGGGGTACATATGACTTTTTGATCACTTTTTATACAATTTTTGAGAAGGCAACATGACCAAAAGCAGCAAGTTATCTATTGTTATCTTATTTCCATTATAGTGTTCACCACACATGATAAATATTTTTATATTTTAATCGTTTACACGTTTTTGAACACAGAGATACCAAATATGTTTATTACTTTATTATCTCTTATTTTTTATGAATAACTAACTGTTCAGGCAAATAGACACTGTAGTAGGAGTTGCAGCTGTTTTTGAACACATCAAAAAAGCATTATATTTGTCTGACCAAGCACAGGAGCAGCACATTTCATTCTGCCCTTCTGTTGACAGGCTTCAGTAGCATCAGCGTTAAACATGCCCTCTGATTGCATCTTGTGCTACGTGGAGAAAAGTCAGGCCTTACAGCACTCTCATGCTGCATCTCAAGCTGCTATTACAGCAGTGGCTGCTCACAAGTAAGTGTAAAGCAAGGGTCAACATGTATAAATGTATGTGTGTGCTTACTACAGATCCTGTTCAGGATATTTTTTTAGTTTCCCTCCCCCATTCAGTGGTACCAGTGAAGACTGCTCCCCAGTGCTCCATTCTGGCTTTGTGGCTCCCAGGCTGTCATCACTAGACTTCCATTCCCCATCTGTCAACTTCTGCATGGTCATGAATGCCCCCGCAGGCCATGACCTCAGCTGTGACTTGTCCTCAAGCGGCATGTCACTGCTGGACTCGTACTGCTGAGGCCAGTCATTGGCTGCAGCAGCGCATATGACCCAGTTCATGTGGAAAACTGACAAATGAGAAGAAGTAAAGAGAGCCATGCACCTGGAATGGAGGATCAGCGAGCTGTTGAGTATAGATTTCTTCACAGTTATCCCTGGGTGGGGAGGATATTTAAAAAAATATCCGGGAAATCCCTTTAACCATTGTTGTTAAATGTGCATCTGAGCTGTATAATAAGATACATTCATACAAAACAAAATGCATCATTTAGAAATATAGCACTTGTCTGACAACTGCTATCTCAGTGATGATGAATTTATGGGCTGACGTGCTAGAGAGATTAAAGTTATCCCCTATCTACAGGATAGGGGATAACTATTAGATCAGTGAGGGTACTACCACTGGGACACCCACCAACCACAAGAACAGGGGCCTCCTAAGCTGCAGCCCCCTGAAAACAATTCTTTCTATGGGAATTCCGGAGATAGTGGAGCACTGTACTTGGCTATCTCTGGAACTATAGAAATTAATGGAGCAGCCAGGCGCATGTGTGACCAGCCACTCCGTTCTTTTCAGGGGGGCTGCAGGGGGTATGGTGCCCCTGTTCTTGTGATCAGTGGGGGTCCCAGCGGTAGGACCCACACTGATCTGATATTTATTCCCTATCCTGTGGATAGGGGATCATTTTAACCAACCGGATTACCTCTTTAACTTAACATTTAAGGCTACTTTTACATCTGTGTTTTCGCAGTCCGGTTTTGAGATGCATGGCTGTATCTGTTCATAAGGGATCCGGTTGTATATCGAAAATGAAGAAACCGGAAAAAAACACCATTGACTTGGTTTTTGGTGCCGACTTCTTCATTTTCCCATGTCGCACACAAAATCACGGCTTCCAGCAGTTTTGTGTCCATTGCCAATGAATTGGGACAAAACTGAAGCATTGTGCTGCGGTTTTGAGACCCTGTGCCAGACAAAACCGGACAGCACAACGTAGATGTGAAAGTAGCTTAATACAATTATGGCTTAAAAGCAAAAAACAAACAATTCAACATCACTCTGCAAACACAAATAATAAAGTCAATACAATAGTGCCATATTCACCATAAAAAATATACTAATGCTATGGTATAAATGGGAGATTCTTGGCAAATAGATTTTGTAAAAAATTATTTGTGCCTGTCCGCCACAAACCTAGCATTAGCATTAGTACGTTTTCTATAGTGATGATGGCACTATTATATTTACTTTGTTATTTATGCTGTTGCATTGTGTTTGTTGTTGCTTTTGTGCTTTCAGCCTTGGCGATGAGGACCTGCGCACTGGGATGTCCTGACTAACCTCCATTTCTTTCTTTACAATTATGGCTTGGACAAGCTCAGTAGTAACATTTTATTGTGGGCTTGGCTTTTATGGCAGAAAGAGAGAGTCCTGTGGGCTGGAGAGACAGTACTAATCATGGATATTAACATGTGTGTACATATAATTTTGTAAGTGGTAATAAAGTGTTGAGAGCACAGATTCCCACACATTTTACCACCTTGTTAATTACGTTTAGAAGCTGATGAAATGTCCAATAACAACCAATGAGGATATGATAACAGAAAATGAAGAAGTAGTTAAAGGGGTTCAACACTATAGACAATCCCTACTTATAAAAAAGGTCCCTTGATGATATGCATATCACATAGTGTCACCCTGCTGGGACCCCAAGGAAACCTGGCATTAAAGGGCAATCCATTGTGCCATAAACTGCTTTTCAGTGTAAAGTGTATTTTTATCAGTTACCTTAGCTCCTATTCCTCCTTGGATAGTTTTTTCTTTTTTTTTCTTTTTTCAAATTTATTTGCAGTTTTCTCTTATCCTCCATGCTTGAATCCCACTTCCTGGTTTGTCATGTGTCTGCTGTCCTATCATACCTTAGGGCAGTGAGATTTGTCCTGACATCAGCAGGACATGTGACACTAACCACTACTGTGCCACGTGCCCCTAGACCCTCCACCCCCTACAAAAGGGGCACATGGCACAGTAGAATGACTGCACTACATATATACATACAGCATCTCAACCAGCCTATGCGTCCATGTAGAGGCCCCCCGGGTGATTCACCTGCTCCTCTGTCACCCAGTCCAAATCTGTGTTCCAGGTTCACAAAATTGAGAGGGCCCTAGTCCAAGGACAGTGCCAGTCAACAGGATAATAACAGGGTCTTCAGCACACAACAATCTGAGGCACAGGCTAGGCAGCTGACTACTGCTAAGAAAAATGAGCATTGGCACAGTTTTAGGGATTTGCAAATGGAGATCAGATAGTATTTGCATATACTGTAACTGTACAGTGGGCCCCAGAATCTATTTTACTGCTGGGCTCTAGGCACCTAGATCCGATACTGAAGGTACACAGTAACTGCTGAGGCATTATGACACTATTGCTATATGAAACAGGGCATGGATTGAATGTCTTATAAGTAATTAGGTGATGATTTGTCATTCAGTATTCTTCTGATAAATACATTTAATTTTTTAAAATTTCAGAACGGGTGAAGCAGTCAGCTCAGTTATTGAGCGCAGAGTGAAGCTGCCGGTGTTAAGACCTCAGCCTGCATTCTTTGGCAAATACAAGGTTGGTTCTGTAGACAGGCAGAATTGTACGTGCTCAGTATTTATCATGTAACTGAAGTGACATTGTTCTATGTGACATCTTACACAGTAGGTATGCCCCTATCCTATGTGTAACCCCTGTTCTAGTCAGTGTTCATTGTCTGTACCAAAATCCAGTGGGGGTAAAAGTAGGTGTAAAATCAAATCATATGGAAGATGTTCAGAATTCACTCTTTCTTCACCTACTGACATATACATTATACCTCTGGATCTGAAAAACTTAGGAGACCTGTTAGAGGACTAACTTTGGGTCTAAATTTGTACTTTGAAGGGAACCTGTCACCACAAAATGCAGTGCAATCTGCAGGCAGCAAGTTATAGAGCAGGGAGAGCTGAGCAGACTGATATGTAGTTTTGTGGGGAAGAAATTCAATAAAACTTTATTCATGTAAAGTCTGCTCTTTTTATGTGGATTGTGCCACGGTGATTGACAGCCTTTCCTGTATGATTAGTCATGCAGTGTTAACTGTCAATCACTCACTGGCTCCACCCAAATGACTCTGATGCATAAAAAGCAGGAGTTTTACTGATTTTTTTTTTTGCACAAAATTATATATCAATCTGCTTAGCTCCTCCTGCTCTATAACATGCTGATTGCAGATTGCAGTGAATTTTCATAGTCACAAGTTCCCTTTAAAGGGCACCTGTCGAGTTGAGCATGCGGTCTGTGCTGCAGACAGCGCATTATACAGCAGGAGGAGCTGAGCAGATTGATATATAGTTTTATGGGAAAAGATTAAGTAAAACTGGTATTTCATTCAGAGAAATTCCTGCTCATTCTGTGTTTAGGAGACCAGTGGGTAGTCCTATCAGTAACAGCCTTCCCAGTATAAGCCTACATACAGAGATAGCTTTCCGTCACTGATAGAACCACTCAACACTCAGAAAGAGCATTCAAAAAGCTTAGAAACAGCAGGCATTTAAATAGTTAACTTTTTCCCACTAAATTATATATACCTTGTATCAATCTGTTCAGCTCCTACATTGGTGCCATCAATGTAATAATCCTGGAAAATCCCTTTAACTTGTATCACAACATTGATGAAACAGCTTCAAGTGCTATTGACAGTATCTCAAGCCAGAATCTCTTCATTCATTTTGTCCCTGTATGATACATAGCCTGTTTCTATAATGTATATGTAGAGTTCATTACTATTAGTTGGCTAAACATGTCATTTTATTGTAGGTGGGGTGTATGGATGATGGAAGAATTATAGCATTGGATGTTACCTACTACTGCAATGCTGGTCACAGGCCGGATGAATCTTTCAAGGTATCGGAAATCGATCCTGCAATCCTCTGAAAATATCCTAAAATGATTTATGGTATAAAACATGTGTTATGCAACAGAATATAAAAATTTAAAGGGGTTTTCTCCCAAACAGCACTTATGCTCTACCCACGGGATAAGTTCCCCTTTCCTATTTCTGTCTGCAAATTGCAGAAGCTTCTGGGCATCCTTATGGCATCTGGGTGCAGCTATTTTTTTCCCAGAGTCTCGGACAGAAAATGGACAAGAATGTATTAAAAAACAGAAATGTGGACTGTGCTATTTACTTCAATGGGTCGTTGTGCTACATGGGTGCAGTCCAGATAGCACATGGACGGAAAATTCTGAATCAGTGTTTGTTACTGTTTGTGCTGATTTTCACAATCTATCTTCTTAGAGGTTGGGTTTCCAAATCTCTTGCTTTGCTTAGTAGAATTATAGCACTAAATAAGAAAATTCAGGTTCTTGGCAGTTTCCACTAGAGGGTGTTTAGGAGCAGAATTAATTATTGTGCTTACTCAAGGATAAACAGCAGGTTTAGGACTCTGTGTTAGACCCCTATTAGAATCAGAGTCAGCACAAAGATTTTACTTTTTAAGATTAAAAAATCAAATTATAAGGAAGATGTTATACTTAATTATTTTTTTGTTGTGGGAGTGTGTTTTTAAATGCCTTTTGTCAATTGCAGGTGCTTACTATGTCCCTATTGAGCGCACAGAATGCTTACAGCATCCCGAACACCCGGTGTAATGTTGTGGCATGCAGGACAAACTTACCAGCAAAGTTGTTCTGTGCTGGATATGGATTTTCACAGGCAGCTATGCTCGCAGAGATATGGATCGATGCAGTGGCTGACAGATGTGGTGTATCACCTGAAAAGGTAACATGAGTTTAATATGGCTGGCTTTTTTTTTTTTTCTTTGGAAGGGTGAGGGGTGGAGGCGAGAAGTGGTGATTTTAGAATTAAAATTAATTTCCTAGCAGTGGAGGTCTTTTTTTTAAATACAGATTTCCAAACAGACTCTTTAAGGGTATGTTCACGAGTGGCTTAAACACTGCAGATTTGTGTGCAGCAAATCTGTAGTGTTATGCACTGGCAGCAATGTGGATGAGACTTTAAGGATGAGTTCACACATCATGGATTTCAGGCAGATTTGTGATACAGATTATATATCCCAAATCCACACAAAACTGGACCATAGTGTATGTCAATCGTGGTTTGCATGTCAATCAGGTGTACGTGCTTCAGATGTTTTTGGCGCCATTTCCTTCTTGCAGCTATCACCAGAAGTCAGATAAATTCAGTTTGCCTCGCTTTTCTTTTGGGGTGGGGATTTTAGAATAAAAAAATCAACTTCTAAGGAATGATTTATGTCTATCCAGGCATGTTTCAAGTGAATGACCACCCTTATAACAGTGGAGGTACCTTGTGGATGTACCCTTAATGTTAAAATCAGTTAAAACAATGACTTCCAATATTGTAGGGCTGTTTTATTACTGAGTTCAATTTGTAAAGTGTGCCCTAATCTCCCTCTAGTGGTGGGTAATTTATCAACTAGCAGCATTACCTGGCATAGCATGGGTGTATTTTTTTTGTTTGTGTGTGGTTAAAAGATCAACATTCACCCTAGTATCATCCATGGTGCTCCCATAACAGTGACAACCATAGAGTCCCTATAACAGAGACGTTCACAGTCCTCCCATAACAGTGACATCCATAGTGTCCCTATAACAGAGACATCCACAGTCGTCCCATAACAGTGACATCCATAGGGTCCCTATAACAGAGACATCCATAGTCCTCCCATAACAGTGACATCCACAGTGCTCCCATAACAGTAACATACACAGTGCTATAACAATGCCACCCATAATGCCCCATAACAGTGACATCCATAGTGTCCCTATAACAGAGACATCCTCAGTGGTCCCATAACAGTGACATCCATAGTGCTATAACAATGACATCCACAGTGCCTCCATAACAGTGACATCTAGAGTTCCATTATAATAGTGATATCCACAGCGCCTCCATAACAGTGACATCCACAACAGCCCCATAAGTGACATCCATAGTGCCCCATAACAGTAACATCCACAAAGGCCCCATAAGTGACATCCATAGTGCCCCATAACAGTGACATCCACAGTACCCCCATAATAAGTAACATCCACAGTGCCCCATAACAGTGACAATCAGTGCAACCATAGTGAAGAAAAATGGCTGGGTTGTTATGGAAACCTGGTGTAAAACTATGTATGTCGGTGAGGCTAAGAATGACAGAACTGCTAGCTTCCACTGGCCAATACAGGTCATCTGTACGTATACCAGTAAAGGCTAAGATTAAAGGATGCTCCTATAGGCTAGTGTGATGCCATATTTGCTTTTGTATTATGATTTTTTGGGGAAAATCTCAAGAACGGTAGGTCCTAGAGAGCTGAAACCTTGTCTTTACTTATATGACAAATTTGGTGCAGATTGTTTCTGTCACTTGGCTGTGAATAAAGAACGAACAGAAAGTAATTTTTATATGAAGATAAAGATAGACATCAAACTGATATAAATATCCGCACAGATTGTGAGGAATGGAGAAAATGTGCTCCTATGTGCTACAAATCTCTCAATGAAATAATCTTCATGTTTTTATTGTAGACTGTGCCCCTTTGTTCTCAAAGTGGTTTACCGTCTAAATTCCCCTTTTATAGGGGCAGACAATCAGGGCAATCATTGGGAAGGAGCATTCCTAGGGATGCTGGTTCCCGATAACTGACTCTTGTTAACGAGCCACCAATCACCTGCTGAACCAGAATCACTAATATGAGCACTTAAGTCATTGTTCCTTGGCAGATCGTGCTGGATCTACTGCCGTGAAAAAACGAATCTGTATGAGGAGGAGCGATCACAGTAGCCATCATTCATCCCCATACAGTGGAGGTGATTGTTGCATGTAAATGCGTCTCCATCTTGAGCAGGCAATTATCAGGAACAAATGGTCAGCTCCTGTAAAGGGAACTTTGGACAATTTCTTCCTATGTCTCTTAATTGTGGAAAACTAGTGTAATTATTCAGCTGCGTACAGTCCTCATGCACATATCTGTGTTTGATTTTCAGTCCACAAACCGTGGATCTGTAAAATACGGATGCGGACCGTAATAAGTAATCAACAAAATGTGGCATGTACACGGACCACATTCGTATTTGGGGATCTGCAGTTTGCAGACTGCAAATCGGACACGGTCGTGTGCATGAGGCCTAAAGCGGCCAGTATTGAGGATTGCACCAGTGATCTTCAAAGTAATTAATATATGTTATATACGATTATGTAGTTATTGCCTGTGTACCTGTTGGTGATGTTTCTGCCAGTTTAATGAACTTAGCAGCTAATGTATGACATGCTAGGATTAGTGTTGAGTGAAGCAAAGCATTTGAAGCAGGATCCGGTCTGAAGTTGAGGACAAGTTCAGTTCACAACGAATCCGAATTTCCTCGCACTTCATAGTAATGAATCATGTTTTCCTAAAATAGCTGCTGCATTTGTTATAAAGTGAAATTAAGTGTAGAGAAGACAAGCCTGGGAGCGTGAGATCACCCATAATGTTGTGCAGCCAGCCAATTCACAGATAGCCATCCCCTGTGATGTCACAGCCTTACTAAACCCTCATCATGCATGGTCTCCATCATTGTCCTGTGAGCTGAGCATAGGGAGAGATGCACTAGGGGCAGTGTTGCTGAAAACGATTAATAGAAGAATTCAATACCAATAACCTTTATTATCCCAGGGCCCAGCATCACCCGTGCCAACCAGTAGGGGGGCTGCACCCCTTAGGGGGGCCAGGTCTTAATGATAACCATCCTCATCTTTTTCTGGCTTTACTTCCTAGAAATGTCAGTAAGATGCATAGAGAGGAGGAGCTGGATGTTCCTGATGACATTCTTATCGATATTAGATGATATGGAAAAGGAGGAAAAGCAGATGGTAGAAGAAGGGCTCCCACCTGTAGGGCAGGAGAGCGCTGGAGAAGTGGGTATGCCAGCATATTGTGTCCCCACCTAGCCAGATAAACTACATACCAGCAACAGCCCCTGTTCAAAGGTGCATTAAAGGTGCCACATAGCCATTAACAATGAAGACCAATTATATAGTGCGGTCTTCATTATACAATCATTATAAGATCACATACGAACAGAACAACTGGGAACATGTGAAGTATGCAACTGTGGAACATACATTTTTCTATTAAAACCACTGACTTCTGTGGGCTGAAAATGATACCAGTATGGATCTGTTGGAATATTCTGTGTATTGAAAAAAATGCCAAAGCATAACCCATAAGTGTACAGAGAAACAGAAATGTGAATACAACTATTTAAATGCATTGAAACTAATCCAATAATATGGATCCGTAATATGGATATGTGAATAATCCCTTAATGTGTAACTGCTCATAAACAATGTAATGCAGTTAGGAAGTGAGCAAATATGATATGTTCTCATTTGTAAAAATTTCTTCTAGGTACGGCACTTGAATCTACACAGAGAAAACAGTGAGACACCCTTTATGCAGGAGTTTGATGCAACTAACTTGTTGGGTTGCTGGGATGAGTGTTTGGTGAAGTCTTCATACCATCAAAGGAGGATTGCAATAAGGGAGAGCAACAAACAGTGCACCTGGAAGAAGAGAGGCTTCGCTATCATCCCTGCCATGCTTCCTGTTGGATCTTTTTCAGATTTTATCAATCAGGTTGGTAGATCACATCTTTTATCCAGGGGAGTAGTTGAGAGACTGGCTGACAAGCCCTGCATGATGGGGCAAAAAGCCACCAGATCTCTGTTTCCAGCCATGTCAGGAATGGAATATTGTCTCGAATCATTCGAATCTTAACCCCTTCAAGTAACAGCCATTTTTCCCCTTCATGCCACAGCCTAATTTAGCAAATCTGACATGTGTCACTTTATGTGGTAATAACTTTGAGATGCTTTTCACTTGTCCATGCAATTCTGTTCTTTTGTGACACATCGTACTTCATGTTAGTGGTAAATTTGGGTTGATATGTTTTATCTGTATTTATTTAAAAAATCCCAAATTTGCAGAAGATTTGGAAAAATTCACCATTTTCTATATTTGAATTTCTCTGCTTTTAAGACAATTAGTGATATGCAAAATAGTTATTATTTAGCATTCACTATATATCTACTTTACGTTGGCATCATTTTGTAAATGTAATTTTAATGTTTTTTTATAGAATGTTAGGCTTAGAATGTTGGAGGCAATGAGTCATGAAAATTTCCAAAACCAACTTTTTTAAGAACCAGTTTAGATCTGACACATAAACTGCTGTATAGGCACACTGCAGAGCTCAGAAGTGAAGGAGCGCCATATGGTTTTTGGAAGGCAGATTTTGCTAGAATGGTTTTTGGCTGTCATGTTACATTTGAAGAGACCCTGAGGTACCCCTACAGCAGAAACCCCCTAAAAGTTACCCGATTTTGGAAATTACAGAAAAACCCCTTAAATATTTTTGTACAGGAATATTTTAATGTATGGTAGTTCATACGATCTAAAAACGAATTTAAAGTTTGAGTACCGGAAATATTTATCATATTAGTGAGTTGGAAAATTTCTGACCTGGGAAAATGCTTAAAACTGCATCTTGATACTGATTTCAGGACTGTTGAAGTATTCGTTTGCATGGTTTAAATCAGATCTCTGTGAACTTTGCATTGAAAGGAACAGTGAGATAACTTTGGGGGTGGAGCAGGGTTGGGATTTACAAATGATTTAACAATTTGGGTGTAAATATTCGCAAATATGCTAAAATGAAGAAAAAATGATTGGGCAAATTTATGTACAGTTTTTCATGTAGTTGTTTTATGTCAGAATTATTATGCATTTAGTTCTATTATATAAAATGTGTTATATATGTTCTCATCTTTGCAGTGCAGTAGTGCTTGCTTCCCCCTTTTTTGGTGGCCTACTTGTCTTCAAGCCCTCATAGTCATATCCATTCACGTGCTGCTCTCCTAGCGCATGAGAAATGGTGTCCCATCAATCATCGTAAAGCAACTCAAATTGTGCAGAAGATTAGATCACATAGTTATATAGTTATCTTGTATAGTTATAGTTATATAGTTATGGTGTGAGTTTAGATGAATGACATAAGTTAATAAATGATATGATTTAATTGTAGGCTTCTGTGCTCATTCATGTAAGTAAGGATGGATGGGTGCTGGTGACTCCGGCTGGAAATGACATGGATCAAGAGACACTGACAAAAATGATGCAGGTGAGATTTCCTATAGTTACTGCAATGTACTATCCTCTAAATTCTGACACATTCTACAGGTCTTGGCATCTACACATTGCCATTTCAGTTATATTTAATTTACGTTACATTTAAAGGGGTTTTCCAGACTCCTGATATTAATGACCCTCAGGATAGGCAAGTAATATCCAATTGGTGCGGGTCCTACACTCCATTCCCCCACGATCAGCTATTCCCTGCAGTGCTGAAACCAGAACTTGAATGAAGAAGTAAGGAGATAACTACTATACTTTGAACGTAGCTATGCTAGGTTACTGCAGCTCTCCTCTTATCAAAGTGAATGGGAGGTGAACTGTAGTAACCTTACACGACCACTACACTTTGAGCTGTGCTTCCTTTTCCATTCAAAGTGCTAATTCCAGCAGTCGAGACTGCAGGATACAGGTGATTGCTGCAGGAATGGGGAGTTGGACCCTCACCGCATATTAAAGATTCATTCTAAGGATAGGTCATGAAAATCAGGAGCCTTATAATTATATAATATTATACTATTATATTTGTATGAAAGCAACTAAAGCCGATGGTTTGTAAAACACTTCATTACATCATTATTGGCTTGGGTGAACATTGCTTTATAGGCCCCTTTACACATTTGCTCCCCATAACTACCTGCTCATCAGTGGTGGTGATCTTGAGTTTACATGCGGCAATCACTCAGCCCCATAAAGATTCAACAGAAATGATGACTTTGGTGTCAGCGTCAACGATACTTTCATCAATGAACGAGTGTTTGCTCATCGGCCATTGCAAAGAGGCCTTTTAACTTGAGTGGTAACGTTCACTTCTGCATCACGTTACAGCTCATTTATTCTTAGTTCTTTGTGTAATTCCTCAGTAAGTCATCTAAGGTTTAGCATTATGGGAGCATCAATGTATTCTTCACTGCATTTCTGGGATAATTATGTTGGATTATAACCACTTATGTACAACTTATCCAAATGTTGAAATTGTAGTTCATGTCTTAGAGCTTCTAAG
Source organism: Rhinella marina (assembly GCA_900303285.1). Classification (NCBI taxonomy): domain Eukaryota; kingdom Metazoa; phylum Chordata; class Amphibia; order Anura; family Bufonidae; genus Rhinella; species Rhinella marina. The sequence continues at coordinate 97,228 of ONZH01000357.1, forward strand.
CTAATGTGACATGTAGTATATAGGGTCACAATTATTAAGACCGACATTTTTGACACCGGTCTTAATAAAGCCCCATAGCTGGCGGAGGATCTGCCGAAGTTATGAAGAGGCACAGGCAAATCCAGCGCCAGATCTAAATGTAAGACAGCTTCCGAGCTGTCTTACATTTAGACCTTTTTCTACGCTTAAAACAAGCGTAGAAAATGATTAATGAGATGGGCCTACCGGCCCGTCCCCTTCCCCACCCGTGCCACGGCCACAATTTTAGAACTGGCATAAGCGGGCAGAAGTCGCAGATAACGGCGCAACTAACCATTGTGCCTCCATCTGTGCCTGAAATACGCCTAATTTAGGCGTATTCCAGATTAGTAAATGACCCCCATAGTATATATATGGCAAATACCTAACTTGCTAAAATTACTTAGAAAAGTATTCAAAAACTTTAATAATTGAAGTTCATGTTTAGTGAAATCCCTCCAGGATATGAGCTCAAAATCTACTTTGAGCTTTGTAAAGAGAACATTTGCACCTGGTAACTAGTGCTGCACTTTTGTTTGGTACAGGTTGCCAGTCGAGAGTTGCGGGTACCAATATCATATGTCTTTGTCAGTGAAATCAGCACATCGGTTACTTCAGATGCTGGTAGAATGCCATCTTCTGGATCTACAGTCTACATAATGGCAGTACAGGTATGCTTATGTAAAGACGTCAGTTTATTCTGCTAAACTATACCATGGGTAATAAGGATGTTATTTGTTATCACACACATAATATAGATCAGGGACTTTTCGGCAAAGGGGGCCCATCAGCACCATTGTAAAAAGTGTAAGTCACCTTTTTATCTTCTAAACTGCATGTAAGAGCTGTAAGAGATCGCTCTCTCTGCATGGGACGTCGATGACACACTTCTCATCAAACAGGGGGTTTTCAAGCTCAAACAGTGCTTTATTTGTCACACAGCATATCAAACTTAAAAGTTTGGCACCACCTGGCACAATGAAGTCGCATCTTCACATCACAATGAGTTACATCAACACAAAACAATAAATCCTTGCCATGCTAGACGCTCACTATACAGTGGTTTTCCCTAACTCACTTCTAGCTCAGTGTTCACACTGTGGTATTCAGCGTCACACTGCAACCCATTGGGGTCTTGGGCCACCAGTCCTTCTGACGGTGATCACACAATACCTTGGGGGGATATGGTACAGCAGTTCTCCCGACTCTGACCATGCAACACCTCTTTTCCTCAGGCGTCACTGGGCCCCCCAAAACTCAGGCTTTACTCAGCTTTGTGGCACCCCCCCAACCCTCCTAGTTGGGACCATATGGAGCCTCTGCAGGTTTCCATTTCAATTCCTCCACACTTCTCACACACACTGAGGGTTGATTTATCCCTCAGTGATTATCCCAGCTGGCCTAACCTTGGAGAAAAAAAAAGTATACAGCACCCATACAGCAAGTCCATTTCTATCACAGGATGCATGTCTTCTAGGGGTCTCGTCCAAAAGACTCCTTAGGAACAGTAGGACCAAAGAGATGAAGACAGCATCCACTGTTCACGGTGATGAGATTTTAATCCATAATGTGGTATAAAACACCCAAATACATGCGACGTTTCGGCTGACACTCAGCCTTTTTCAAGGCTGAGTGTCAGCCGAAACGTTGCATGGGTCAGAGACTTCCACTACCAACCTGTCTACCAGTCCAAAGAAATCCAGCACGTATAACTTAAACAAAAGATCTCCAGCAAGCTATGCCTTGCTGAAGCAAAACATATCTCGGGATTTCTCCTACTGCACCCAACTAAACTGGAAACTAGGTGAGATATACACCCCCTCCACACCTCTATCATACACGTCACCACAGAGCCTATGTTACAAGTGATGTACCATCAGGACCACCTGTACCATCCTGACATCAGAGGAGCTCCACCACTCTTGATTTTGATCATCTGTAACTGCATAATAACACCAACAATTATTATATTCCACACTTACACATAACTTATCACATCCGTCTTGACATAAACCCATGTGTCACGGTGTTCTTCCTATGTCATCTTACTTCAATAACAATGCATCTGTCAAGACGACAAGTCTCATCTTATACTCTGACATACGACTATGTTAAAATTGGCATTTGGCAATATACAATTTGTATGACACTAGTAGACAGCCCATCCCAGGATGTGACTGTGATAGAAAATGCATCCACTTAAGGGCAGAGTCCTTGCTCTAGAGAAATGACAGCAGTCTATATATAGAAATATCAATGCTTACGAAAATCACTGTGGAATTAGGATGCAAAGGCATCAGCCATTTCAAATACACAAAATACTCAGGTCAAACCAACATGGAGGGCCCACATACATGCAGTATTTTCCAAACTATAAGACACACCTGACTATAAGACGTAGTCCAGGTTTAGACAACAGAAATTAGAAAAAATAGTTTCTACTTATTTAAACTTCCCTGGTGGTTTAATGAAGTAGAGGGGTCAAGATCAGTAACACACAGCACTGCTAAAACACCTAACAAACACAGCTTTGCAACTTATACAATGATCTTTCAAACACACACCCCTTATACCACATAAGGTTATAACAGTAACTAATATCTCATCTAGGAAAGCTTGGTGAGATATTGGAAATCCAGGAAAATGGGTTGCCTTAGCAAAGCATTGTTTCCTAAGGACTTTGGTTAATGGTGTTGTCAGGCCTGGATTTTTATGGAATGATGGTAAGTTGGTAGTGGGGCACATCATTCCCTTCCTGTCCAATACAGGTTGTCTTTATAGCCCTCAGCCAGGTGATAGAGGTCAGCTCATTTCTGGGCTACAAAGGTCTGCACTATATGCATGAGTGGGTGGGGACCTGATGAACAGACTTATGAAACCATCTGAAAATTGTTGAACAGCCAACCCAACCTAGGCTATATATAAAATGGATTTTTATTTTAAAATCAATAAACACAATAGAAAGTCTATATACTTTTTAACCAAGGAATTCATAGAAAGCGCAAAATTTCAATTTGCTGGGTTGGATCTAAAAACAATCAGCAGTGTGCATGAATTCTAAGACCCTCAGTCTTTTAAAAAGGATGTCTAACAGCATACACCTAGCAAACAGTCTCATAAATCAGGTCTACAGCTCCAGGTTAAATTGACCCAAAGTAGAGGACACCGAAGAGGTAAAAACACTTGGCAGTATCACGCTTTTCTTTATGTTTGGTGGCAGAAGTATACACATTTTATGGCAAAATAAATCTAGATGGAGATTCCCTTTAAATTGGGCTAATATTATATAGACATATGGAGATCATATCAAATGCTTAAAGAATAAATCATAAAAATGATCTCTATCCAGTATGAGGAGAGCACTGGGGAGAATGAGAAGTATGCCCTGGATGCCAGTATAACATGACATGCATGCAGATTATCTCACCAGGGTGATCATTTTTTATAGGAAGCGTGTCAGATACTTCTCCAGCGTCTACAACCAATTATCAATCTGAATCCGGAAGCCACTTGGACAGAATGTGTAAGCTTTTTAAACATTAATATTATATGTACAATACATAATATGTACAGAGCGCCTCACCATACATCTCTAGTCTCCTGATACCTCCTGAAACCAAATCTCTCTAAGTCTCTGCTTGTTTTACTTAGATACAAGAAGCTTTCCGGTTAAGAATCTGTCTTTCAGCAGCTGGCCATTACAGGTAAAACTCTGCCATGTAGACTTTCATTCATTATAGTGCAGCAATCCCAGGAAGTGGGTAGTAGTTATTCTCGGTGGCGGTCCTCACACCAGTGCTCCATGGGCTCATACAGTGATGGGAGGGTACACCCTGGTTCCCTCAGGGCACACCCTGACATCAGGGCACCTTCCTGATGGTGGTTTGGGGTGCCCTTAGTGTTGGCTGGGTGATGGGATTAAATGCAGGAGGATTACAGGCCAGTGGTGAGGAGGTGAAAATATATGTTCTCTTGCAAGTAAGCCCAGTTCTTAGATATCACAGGAGTCAGCTTGTCGCCAAGACTTTTTATAGGGGTTGAATGGTAGCTTAACCCTCTTAGTGACCACCAATATGCCTTTTTACAGCAGTCACAAAGGGGTTTTAGGCTAGGCTACTGCCTTTTTACACGGTGTCCCGTGTAGCAGAGAGCAGGAGTGCAGCCAGGCTCCTACTCTAATGGTGTGGTGCTGAACTACTGGGAGGAAGGGGGGGGAGCACTGAACTCTTTCTTGTGTTCCCAATGTGAAATCACTGCATTTTCATGCAGCTGCCACTAGGAGGAGCTCAGTGCAAAGAGATGTTTACAGCTTCTATTGCAGACAATGTTAGCTGTAAAAACTCTCATGCACTGAGCTCCCCCTAGTGGTAGATTTATACCAGCTGTCTGGTGTAAATACATTGAAATATACAGTGATCAGAATGAGTGTCATATCTGTGAAACACCAGTTTCACTTTTTCCGACATAGAAGTAAGATGAGTGGGACTTTCTTATTACAACTTTATAAATTAAAATGTCTTCCGTTTAATAAAAAAGATTGTAAATTCATATTAAATCTTGGACGTTGCAGTTTTGTGTTCTATTTTACCTGGGAGTGATTGATATATGCATAGTGGGAAATTGGTGGTTCAGGGGGCCCATACTAAGTTTTGATATGGGGTTCTATGAGTTCTGTGTACAACCCTGGAAGTAGCAATTATAAAATATTTAGTAATTTGGCAACTTTGTGTATGTTTATTCTTACAGAATTCCTGACTCAGTCTCTGACTGGGGGCCAGAAAAGAGTGTGGAAACACCAGACTTTATATTTGGAGCAGCGTGCACTGAAGTGGAGTTAGACTGTCGATCAGGGAATCATAAGGTACCATAGAAAAACAGATAGGATTTTTCACGTTGACTTAACCTCTTAAATGCCACAGTCAATAGTGATAGGATCTTGGTGGTTAGACAAATGGAGAGGGTTCCCTCTGTCCCATAGGCCACCTGCCAATGCATTCGCAGGATGTTGATGCCAGTTGCCATGGCAATCAAGGGACTAAACAAAAGCCCCAGCCCTGCCATGTCTGCACGCCTGTTAGGCTAACTTATTGACTTTAAACTGACAGGCAATAATACTGAATATACCAAAACATCATAGAAGCAATCAGAAAATAACATTGTGACTTCTCCTAGTGGGATTAAACAAATAGTTAATTGATTTAATTAACTAAGTCTAAAACTGTATATTAAAAATTCTTTCATAAATGGTGATTTTATCTTGTAATATTGTTAAAAAAAAGAAACCTGCATATAATGTATAAGCATAATCATAATGAGCCATACAGTGCCTTGAAAAAGTATTCAAACCTCTTGAAGTTTATCACATTTTTTCACATTACACCCACAAATTTAAATGTATTTTGGGGGGATTTTGTGTGATAGACCAACGTAAAGTAGCAAGTATGTGTGAAATGAAAAGAAAATGATACATGGTTTTCAAAATTTTTAATACATAATAATCTGGAAAGTGTGGTTTGCAGTTGTATGACCACCTTTTAACTTGAACAGTGGTTTACTCAGTTTGATGCAACAAGTCTCTCACAGAAGGCAAAAACTAGCTTGGTGGTTACACACACATAGACGTGAGGGACAGAGCTTGCAGTTTGCAAAGTAACTCCTCGGACCATTGCTGATAGTAAAAGAACAGTCTCTATAATTCCTCAGGTGACAGTAACAGGACTGACTTTATACTCCACTGGTGGTTACACTAACAGGACAGTCTTTTTCCATGGCTTACAGTGTACCAACAACAGGCGTAACAGGTGGTCACCTCTAGCAGTTTATCTCATGGTACATATTAACAGAGCCTACATATACAAAGTTTAACGCACAGCTGGTGCATGCAGGGCTTCTCAAGCTGGCTGGGTCTCAGTCTCTTTTCAACAACTAAATCCAGGGTATCTGGTTTGGGTCTATACATATTACAATGTTTAGGCTGGAAGAGGTCTGAAACCACTTCCTATGTCCAGGGAGGTCTTTACTCCCAGAGCACGCACTCACTCCAACAGACCCAAAAGTAACAGCAGTCCAAAGCAGGTCCATGGCACGTTCATCTGTAACCACCCCTCAAATCTCAGTTTCACTACCCCTCTCAACAGGAGCAACACCAACCACTGATTCTACTCACTGCAAACCAATTTATGGCAGGTGCTACTTGGCTCAGCAGCAGACTGCCATACACCCATTTATGACTTTACTCCACTCAGGACCCAAAACCATGTGGTGCAATACTACTGTGTCTTCAAGTGTGACCCCTGACCTCAGCCAACTTGTGCATCCACCACTAGCAGTACAACACATCTTAAATGTACCCTGCCTGTAATAAAGAGAACGTGAAACAGTACATATCCATATGCACAACATAAGATGGAATAACATAATTTAACGCTCGTTACCAGTTACTTCACTGCCAATTCAGGAAAATTTGTTTCTTACACTACTTTTGCAGCAATACTGCTGCTCTGCTCTGAGCTGTGCTCTCAACTATCCTTTACTTTTATATGTTGTTTTTGGTATTACATGCATAATGACCTGCACACTCTTATGTTTATCTCTTGCTGTCATTATCTCATGCTATGGTATCTTATTTTCTGGGATTTGTGTATGTATATATGTATATATGCATTGTATCTTATGCTGTTAATTCTAAGCCGATGATAGGACCTGTATAGTACTTAAAAGATTTGTCTAAGTTTAAATAAAGTATATTCCATTTTTTTTAATATGAATATCTCCAGTCTGGGGTGCCTGGATCTCTGAACTGCAGTTTTTAACTTTTACATTAATGTTTTTCTTGTGTCATACATGTTGGTCAGTTGGTTTTTCTACAAGTGAAGGGATATAAACATTATCTGAGACTGAAGAAACATTACAGGGCAGTAGTAGTTACTATAACTAAAGCTTATAGAAAGAGTTGATACTATCATTCACACAAATATATGCAAAGTTGATCCAACAAGAAAAGAAAACTCTGCCTCTAATGCCACCAGATGTAAGTTAGCTAATACCCTATAAGTCAATGCTTGACCTTTTAAACTGTGAAACATAATTTAGGATTACAGCTAATGCCTTTTTAAAATGCATTGATTTATAGGAAAGCTAACTTATAGCTGGTGGCATCAGAGGCTCAGCTTCCTTTTCTTTTTGGAAAGAGAGCTAATTTGCTGATTTTTTCCAAAGGAGCATTGCCTGGCCTATAACACTCCTTACACTTACCAGGTGGTCTTCATAATACGAAATAGCACCCCTATATACTCAAAAAGGCCTCTCACCCAGTTAAACCAGTTCTCAGCACTGATGAGGGGCAATCACCCCAAAATAGCTGCCTACAGATGAGGTGCTTGGCTTAGTTAAAGTCATGTCTCAAGGCCTGCTTATAAGGTCGAGTATTGACTTATAGAATCTTTGACATTAGAGGCTCATCTTTCTTTTTTTGGAAACAGGAACATTTGACCTACTATGCACTGTCTATAAGGAGAAATAGTACCACAAATTTATGTATATGTCTAAGAAGGTTCTCAAAACTGGAGTTGAAATAAAAAACTGCAGGTGGAGTTCAACACCCAATCCATTTTGCTCATTTATGCTTCTTACAAGTTTTTTATTATTAGTTTCTCTTTCAATTAGTATTATTACTGATTCCATTTTATATTTTTTTCTACAGAATATAAGAACAGATGTTGTAATTGATGTTGGCTCCAGTATCAATCAGGCTGTGAACATTGAACAGGTAAGTAAAAATGCTGTAGTTTAGTGATGTGCTATTCACAGCAAATATACTTAAATTACAGTATAAAAGGGGTTTTCTGCACTGCTGGTCTGTGCCAGCTGGAAATCAGCTCTGCTCTTCTCCTCCTACACAGACCTGCAGTACAATGTGTGACAGTACATCATGCAGCTTGCTGCTGAAGTGAAGCAGTGACGGCTCCCTGCATCACCATTACAATCAGCTTTCTCTGCATCCTATGGGCACAGAGACAGATGAGAGAGACACATAACTCAGCTGAGCTGCATCTGACAGAGAGCTACTACACAGCGGGGATAACAAATCAAGGAGGCAGAGGGGGCAGTGAAGGGGCATCATCAACCATATTAGATATGTGTTAGTATGGCCAGGGCATGTTTAACCCCTTCAGGACCCTGCCATTTTTCACCTTAAGGACCAGGCCATTTTTAACAAATCTGACATGTGTCACTTTATGTGGGGATAGCATTAAAATGCTTTTACATATCCAGGCTATTCTGAGACTGTTTTCTCGTCACATATTGTACTTCATGACAGTGGTAAATTTGAGTCAAAATATTTCATTTTTATTTATAAAAAAATACCAAATTTTACCAAAAATTTAGAAAAATTAGCAAATTTCAATTTCTCTACTTTTAAAATACATAGTAATACCTCCAAAACTACATAGTAGTATCTCCAAAAATAGTTATTACTTTACATTCCCCATATGTCTACTTCATGTTTGGATCATTTTGAAAATTACATTTTATTTTTGGGACATTAGAAGGCTTAGAAGTTTAGAAGCAAATCTTGAAATTATTCACAAAATTTCCAAAACCCACTTTTTAAGGAACAGTTCAGGTCTGAAGTCACTTTGTGAGGCTTACATAATAGAAACCACCCAAAAAATGACCCCACTTTAGAAACTACACCCCTCAAGGTATTCAAAAACTGATTTTACAACATTGTTAACCATTTAGGTGTTCCACAAGAATTAAAGGAAAACTTAGACGATATTTCAGAATTTCACTTTTTTGGCAGATTTTCCATTTTAACCCATTTTTTCCGGTAACAAAGCAAGGGTTAACAGCCAAACAAAACTCAATATTTATCACCCTGATTCTGTAGTTTACAGAAAAACCCCATTTGTGATCGTAAACTGCTGTACGGGCACACGGCAGGGTGCAGAAGGAAAGGAACACCATATGGTTTTTGGAGGGCAGATTTTACTGGAAAAATTTTAAGTTGTCATGTCACATTTGAAGACCCTCTGATGCACCCCTTGAGTAGAAACTCCAAAAAAGTGACCCTATTTTGGAAACTACGGGATAAGGTGGCAGTTTTGTTGGTACTATTTTAGGGTACATATGATTTTTTGGTTGCTCTATATTACACTTTTTGTGAGGCAAGGTAACTAAAAACAGCTGTTTTGGCACCGTTTTTATTTTTTGTTATTTACTTATTTACAATGTTACAACGGACGCGACAATACCTAATATGTATACTTTTTTAAATTTATTTTTAGTTTATTTTAGGTTTTACACAAAAAAATGTTTTAGTGTCTCCATAGTCTGAGAGCCATAGTTTTTTTATTTTTTGGGCGATTATCTTAGGTAGGGGCTCATTTGTTGATGAGGCGATGGTTAGATTGGTACTATTTTGGGGTGCGTATGACTTTTTGATCACTTGGTATTACACTTTTTGCGATATAAGGTGACAAAACATGGCTTTTTTGACACCGCTTTTATTTTATTCTTTTTTTACTGTGTTCACCTGAGGGGTTATGTCATGTGATATTTCTATAGAGCAGGTTGTTACGGACGTGGCGATACCTAACATGTATACTTTTTTATTTTTTTTTTAAGTTTTACACAACAATATCATTTTTGAAACAAAAAAAAAAATATTTTTTTATTATGGAAAACACTTTTTTTTTACTTTTAATTTTTTTCCCACTCTGGGACTTCAACTTCTGGGGGTCTGATCCCCTCTGCAATGTATTACAATACATTGTGTATTGTAATACATTGGCTGACAGCCTGCCTGTGATACCCAGCCTCAGGGGCTGGCTCTCACAGGCTTCCATAGAATTCAGCCCTGATGCCTATGGAAGGCATTGAGTTGCCTTCTGTGCCATCGGGTCCCCGTCACTGCAGCTTGGGGACCCGATGAGGAAGCGGAGGGTACCGTATCTGTGTTTTCACCGATGCCGGCGTATGCAGCAGGGGTCTGGCTATCTGTGACAGCTGGACCCCTGCCGCTGATCGGGCGGGTGCAGCTCCTGCACCTGCCCGATCAGCGCGCCGTACATGTACTGCGCTGGTCCTGGAGTCACGGCAACCTGCTCCGTCCTTAAAGGGAACCTGTCATCTCCGAAACACCCCCTGAACTAAAGTAAGCGGTGTATAGTGTAAGTGATGCTGAATTCGAATATGTAAGTTTTATCTTCATACTCTCTTCCATTCCGTCGCTGTGCTCCCACAAACCAGCAGAAAAATGCATTGAGAGGACTCTTCTTTGAGTCCTCTCCATTATGTGAGTGTGCACCGGAGTCCACATTTTAGTGCAGGTTTGTGGGAGCACAGCGACGGAATGGAAGCGAGTACGAAGATAAAAATTACATAACCGGACTCGACGTCATTTACACTATACACCACTTACTGTAGTTTGGAGTGTGTTTCAGAGCTGACAGGTTCCCTTTAAGTTGAGTTAATGGAACATACAAGTTTAATCATAATAATGCTGGCTACATCTGTATTATTTATTCCTAAAGCCACAATTGTTGGGGTGCTCTATGTGTATATACAAAATGAAAACAATCAGAAGATCTCAATTACTGGAATATACCTCCGCTTGCTGGTATATACTTATACTGAATTTCAAAAATCACTGCATTCATTACAAAATATTTTTATTTTGAATTCGACAGATTAAAAATGCATTTATTAAAGGACTTAAACTGTACACAAATGATGATATAAAATACAATCTTCAACCAATCATGAATGGTGCCCATCCCTATGAAGACAACTCTCCAACCAACAAACAGGAGCCTGAACAGTTCAATGTAACTTTGCTCCCATCATCTTCAAATCCATATGTGGGATGTTCTCCTAAGGTAAACTGAAATAACCTTATAGCAAATTTGCCAATTATGTGTCTGGGAGCACTTGGTGACAACCCTTTAGAAAGCAATGTAAAGTCAGGTTGTCACAATGTTTTTAACTGTAAAAGATGTAATTAGGAAACCACAAAGTAAAATGTCACACAAAATAACAACTCTAGAGCCTATATTTACTGGTAGTGTGGCCAAAAACTGAATGTGGCAGTGTACAGCAAGCAGTCATGACATTACAACCACTGACATGACAATGAATAGCATTATCTTGTGACAGTCACACTTGTCAGGGGATGGGAGATGTTAGGCAGCAACAAAATGGTCAGTTCTTGAAGCTTCAGTGTTGAAAGCAGGAAAAATGGAAAAGCGTAAAGATCTGATTGACTTTAACAAGGACCAAATTGTGAAGGCTAGTTGACTGTATCAGTGCACCTCCAAAATTGTAGGATTGTGGGGTGTACCTGTTATGCACTTGTTAGTACCTGCATAGTCCAAGGGAGGACAGCTGATGAATAAGTGACACAGACATGGGCACCGGGCACCTAAGGCCAGGGGTGGATTGACCATAGCCCCTACAAGGAAATTTCCCGGTGGGCCAATGCCCCAGGGGGCCACCCAAGCTCTCCTTTCTGCCACTGACTGGGTACACAATGATCTCTCAACAGTACTTAATGCTGTAAAAGTCAGGTGCCCATGTACCCAGCAAGCAGCCGCACATGCCCTCCTGGCTTTAGCTGCTGTGGCCCTCACCTCATCTCCTAAGCCCCCTGCTCCATAGATAACTGGAGGAGGAGGACAGAAGATGGTAGCTATTGATGGCCACCACAGAGGGCCAGCTTTAGGGGCAGTATATTATGCTACACTGTGTTATTTGGCTCTGCTGGAATGGTATTTTACACTATGATACTGTTGACCCCACCTGCTTGGGTTCCCCCGCCTTCTGTTAATTTGGACCTGCCTACAGCATGGGGCCACTTTTAGTTTTTTTTCTAGGGCCACTTTAAGTTCCCATTCCGCCCCTGCCTAAGGCTCACTGATTATGAGGAACAAAGGCTAGCCTATGTGGGACAAATTGCTGAAAAAAGTGTAATGCTTATCTGTGCCTCGACAGGTCAGAAGCGATTTGATGGCAGACGGGGGAGCTACACAGCATTATGTACATGGTTTTAATTTTATGACTGTATGGTGTAGTAATTGCATTTTCGGCTATGTACTGAAACTCTGACATTTTGTGCACTGCTAGTCTCCATTTCCCAGCCTAAGACCATATTGACACAGCATCTTTTGCATGACAAATTTAGGCCGGATTCTGTATCCCACTGTTGTTAATGGGCGGCAACACTGCTGTTCATGCTTCAGGGGCTTATTGTCATGGTCGCATCCATAAACTGTGACGTCACATTGAAAACAATGGGGGGGAAGATTGACTGCCATCTTTTTGGCACAGAATCTGCACCAAATTCTGCTAAAGACTCCGCATGAACAGGGTATAATATTTCATAGTGTGACGGCAGGCAAAACATATGACACATATTATGTGGCAATACCATATGTTCACTTTGTAGTACTTAACTTATTTTATTTTATTCTAGGCAGTGGAAGAGGTATCAGCCTTTCTGGGTTCTTCTGTGTTTTTTGCCATTAAGGACGCTGTTTTGGCTGCCAGACAATGTATAGGTTTGCCTGGAACTATCCTACTCCCTGTCCCAGCCCGGCCTCAACACATTCAAATGGCTTGTGGCAACCACCTGATAGATGCACAGCAGACTCCAGATAAACAAGAATGGACTGTGGATGACCATGTATCTGAAAATACCAATAGTAATGGGAGCTTTTAAGAAAACCCACAACCCTAGTTATGGTAACTAGGCTTAGAGGACTATATGCAAACACTACAATGGGTGGTGGATTTATGGACTAACCTTCTGTAGGAATTTAACATATTTGAGCTGCCTAGTAGGTTTTATCATGTTTAAATTAGTTTTTGAAACAATTTAAGCACAACTTAAAGACGTGATATGGACAACTTCCATATCATGCAGTATGTGAAATATCTGTCAGGGTGTTACTGTTTTTTATGAGGGGTCTTGTTCACAATTTGCTAATTTGTTTTTATATAACCTAGAGATGAGCAAAGTTTTGAAAAATTCGATTTGGATGCTTTGCTGAATTTCCAAAAGAGATTTGATTAGTTACAAATTACTTACACGAATCGCTTTCCATTGTATGGTGTGGGTACAATGATGAGGAACAGTGATAGCACTGCCTTCCGTCATTTAACCCCTAACGTTCAACGTCTTTGTCGCGCCTTTCAGGGGTTACAAAATATATACTCACCTCATCCACTTGCTCATGGAGATGTCGTCTGCTCCCATCTTGATTAATGAAACCCTGCCAAAGGAGTTGTGGCAAGTGTGATGAGTCACCACGTGATCATGCTGGGCGTGCACAGATGGCATCACCGCGCACCCAGCATGATGACATGGTGATTTCATCACGCTTGCTGTAGGTCCTTTGGAGGGGTTTCTTCAATCAAGACAGAAGCAGACAGCCTCTCTGCGAGCATGTGGATGAAGTGAAGATGTTTTTTTTTTCAGCCACAATTTTAGGAAAAATTGATTCCTTACTACAAAGCGTGAGGAAATTCGGCTTTGTGACGAAGCCCAAGATTTCCTGAAATTCAGATCGAAGTCCACTTTGGATAATTTGATTTGCTTAACACTGATGTAACCAATACAATATCAAGTGGCTCAAGTCATAATTGAATATTAAGAAATATATATATAGATGCAAGAAAAGAAATCCTGAAGCTCACACTCTAGAATCAAGGGAAGACGCTTTTCAGTACTCACAGTCACCACAGTTTGCACTAAAAGGAAAAATGGAGTATGGAGTCTATAGTACCTAAATCCTGATTGGGTAGACAGATTGCAACAACGCAGCGTATTCATGTTCTTTTCAGTTCAACTGCTTAGGATGTAGATGCACACTGGAAGAAGGGGATCAATTACAGTCCATACTGCACCAGAATCTATGTACGGAAATTAAAGGACATAGGACATACTGCCTTTCAAGGACAAAATAACACAGATTTATTATACTCACTTAAAACCAAGCACTTATCACAGAAGTGAAAAGCATGGCATGCTACTCATGTGATCGGTGCTTGGTTTTAACTCCTGTATGAGTCAAAAATGGTTGTTCCACTACAATAATTTATCCTCTATCTTAAATATAGGGTATAAGTGCCTGATCGGTGGGATTCTGACGCCGATCAGTAACACAGCAGTCTGTGTTCTCCCAGCTGAATGGAGCAGTGGATACACATGTGTACTGCTGCACCATTCAATTCTATGGGACTGCCAGAGCGAGTCAAGTACAAGATCTCAGCTATCTCTGGCAGCCCCATAGAGTTCAAAGGAACAACAGCGGGCATGTGTGTCTGCCGCTCCATTCAAACTGGGGAACATATGGCCTCATTCTTGTAATCAGCAGGGGCCCCAGCAGTTGGACTTCTACCTATCCACTCCAGCGGTTGAACTTCCCTTTTTCTGTTGATATGGGGCAACCCCTTTAATAAATCATTGTTATGTTATCATCAAACGGTAGTCTGTGCTATGTATGTCTTTTAAATTTCCAGATATACAATGCATTCAGAAATTATTCAGACTTTTACTTTTTTCACATTTTGTGATATTGCAGCCTTGTGCTAAAATAAAAAATAAAATAAAGTTCTTACTCATCAATCTGTACTCAGTCCCCTATAATGCGAAAGTGAAGAGAGATTTTTAGAAATTTTTGCAAATTTTGCAAAAGGAAACATGAGTTTTCAGATCCTTTGCTATGACACTTGGGGTTTAGCTCTGGAGGCCATCCATTTCTCTTGATCATCTTTGAGCCTTTATTAGAGCCCACTTGTGCTAAATTTGGTTGATTGTACATGATTTGGAAAGACACACCCCTGTCTATATAAGCTGACAATGCATATCAAAGCAATAACTAAGCCATGATGATGAAATAACTGCCTATAGAGTTCAGAGACATGATTGTGTGAAGGCACAGATCTGAAAAAGGGTACAAAACATTTTCTGCTGTACTGAAAGTTCACAAGAGCACAGTGGCCTCCATAATCCTTAAATGGATGAAGTATGGAACAACCAGGACTCTAAACAGAGCTGGCCACCTCACTAAACTAAAAGAAAAAAAATAATTGAGGCAAAAGGGCCTTAGTACAAGAGGTAATGAATAACTAAAGATGAATGAATCAGTTTTTAACGAACCGGTTTCGTTACGAACTTCCCAAAAATACACAAGACAAACCCAAAGCTTTTCACATTAACTTCGGATGAATCCAGTAATACAGCACATGGTGGAAAGAGCATGTAGGGCTCCTTGGCAGTTTTGTTGTTTTTATTTATTTATTTATTTATTTAATTATTTATTTTTTTAGAGAATAGCAATACAAGTGTACAGCATGTGTTTTGAAAGTTAGAGGGTGGCGTTTTCAAACTGAATGAACACATCTGAAATAATAGTAGTCTAAAATCTGAGAATTGGCATCTGCAGACAATTCAAGTGTTGGTGTGGTTTGCAAAAATTGCTATATAAGTGTACAATGCATATATTTCAATCCAGAGGGTATTCTAAATCTCTGAGTGAAAACACAGGAAATAGTAGGCCAAAGTATTTTACAGTGTATTTCAAGACAGATCAAGTCTTTTTTGTTTTGGGAAAATAGCAATATATGTCCAATGCATGTTTCATAAACCAGAGAGTAGCATTTTAAATCTCAGTGAAAACACCTAAAATAGTTTGAAATCTGGGACAGTGCATCTACACACAGTTCAAGTGTTTTTTGTTTTGTTTTGTGAAAATAGCAATACAAGTGTACAACACATGTTTACAATCCAGAGGATAGCATTTTAAATCTCAGTGAAAACACCTGAAATACAAGTCCAACATCTGGAACAGTGCTTCTCCAGACAGTTCAATGTTTTTTTCTTTTGCAAAAATGACAATACAAGTATACAACGCAGAGGGGGAGGAGAATAATCTCATAGTAGGTTGACAATTTGTGTTTTACACTAGATATGGCTTTTTTCAGAATCTACATATTTTAACACAAAGAAGACATTAGGCCCAAATCTGTTGGTGGCGCTGATACTCCATTTTTTCCAAAGTAAATTGTCAGTAGCAGTGTCTTCAGTGTGTTTATAGAAAGGGAAGGATATTTTATTGTGCCTCTCTGTCTTTAAGTTCCAGAAAACAGACTTGCAATCTATTCCATACTTTGTGTGACTGTGTACATTAGGTCAAATGTAAGAGTTCCAAACGAAAGACCTAGGGCTGGACCTTGTCCTCCCAGAGCCAGAATGTGGGTACCAGCAGCACCAGTTATCTGGACAGAAGTAGTAGTAGTAGTAGGCCACAGTTCTCCCTGACTTCGGAAAGACACAACGTTATCATTGAGTAGAAAGAAGATGAGAGTATGGATTGGATGGTTCACTCCTCCACTCACAGCAGGATGACATGGAGGTGACTTCTAAGTCTGACACCGTGCCAAGGAGCCAGGGGTCATAGCATTCCTCCAGCTCTTCCTCTTCGCAGCCCCAGAGAAGCCTTTCAGTGCTGTCCTCTCAGTCTTCCTAGCCCCTTCCTAGTGGGGTGGCCATCTTTTTATTCCTAAAAAAAGAGGCAACAAAATCCCCACCACGCCCAACAGCAGATAGTCAAGAGAGTCTTCCTGTTGATGACTTGTGTGAGAGCAGTCACACCTTTGCGTAGCTGTGTTGGTGGTGGTAATAGTGGCACCCATAGCCTCTGGGGGGGCAGCAACAGTTAGGGCAAATACAGAGCAGAGAATTGAGAAGGGGGCCATGGAGCCCTCTAAATATCACATGGAGCATGATCACATTCTCATAAAAGTGGAAGGGAAGGTGAGGACTTCAATGATGACTGTGTGTTGGACAGGACCTGGGAGCCAGATTGGAGTGCTGAGGAGGTAACATCAGAGGAGGAGGGTGGTGGCAGCTGAAGCAATAAAGAGCAGAGGCGATGTATGGCCAGAACGTTTCAAAGACATCTCAGGGCCATATCTGTTTTGGAAACTGGTGACCCACTGGAAGATACCTTGCCGGCAGTATTTCTCTCTAAAATCCAGGCCTTGTATGCTCACATGTCAGAGAATGTGGGCCACTCCTTGTGTCATTATGTGGCAAGGTGCAGCCACAGTGGACACCTGGAGCACCCGTTACAAGCAGAAACAGTACATCTCTTTCACATGTCGATGTTTATTGCAGCAGTGGTGAGGCAGTACTCTAGCAACAGGGCTAGGTTCTTTTAACACCAACCCCCCAAATTGTGTATGCCTGGCTCCCAGACCAGGCATTTATACGCCTCCTCTACCTCTTCCTCCATGGAAACACTTCCATCCCCAACGGCAGCAGGGCATAGCATCACTCCCAATCCCCCTCCTTCCTACCCAATATATCAGGTCAAGCGTTGACATGCTGGTGTTTGAGCTGATTGGCCTGGGTGAGAGTAGCCACAAAGGTGAGCAGTTGCTAAAGTACATCAAGCAGCAAACATTTCACTTGTTTTCACCCCACCAACTCCAAGGTGGTCAGCAACAATTGAAGTAACCTGGAGGAAATAACACATGTCGCGTGAATGTCATATGTGATTAACCTAGTTGTGCAATGTTTTTTCAAAATGTACACTGGCTTGCACAAGGTGCTGGTAATATCTGGGAGTATGTCCTCTCATTTCAGCCATTTTTACATGGACTCTCTCCTGGACTGACAGTGACAGAATGATCTGCCGTTACATTGCTTAATCAGCGATGTTCCAGCTCCCCGGAATTCAACTTAGCACATGCTAGAGCATTTGTATGAGCAGTGGAAAGCCGTAAATGATTTTTTCATGCACCAGACTGCCTCAGCAGGTGTTTCAAGGTAAGGGCAGTTAGGGCAGAAGGGAGGGATGTTATCATGGGACTGTGTGTTGGAGGTGACTTGGTCAGGGTTCTGTTAGGGTACTTTCACACCTGCGGCATGGGACTCACAGCATGTTGAACTTTTGTTCCGGGTGCCTCTCGGCAGGGTTTGCCGTGCTGCGGCCGGATCTGTGGCCCTCCCCCGTTACAGTGAATGCGTAGTTCTGGCCCCACACGTGCACCTGCGGCAGCACGGATCCTGCGGGCTGTTCACCCGCTGGAACAGCTTGCCGGAGTCCCCTGCCGCAGGTGTGAAACTAGCATTAGGCTACTTTCACACTTGCGTTTGCAGGATCCGTTAGTGAGATCCGTCACAGGCTCTCATAAGTGGTCCAAAACTGATCAGTTTTGTCCTAATGCATTCTGAATGGAAAAGGATCCGTTCTGAATGCATCAGTTTTGCTTCAGTTCAGTCAGCATTCCGTTTTGGAGGCGGACACTAAAACGCTGCTTGCTGTGTTTTGGTGTCCGCATGAAGAAACTGATCCAAACTGGCTATTTAAAAGCTAATACAACCGGATCCGTTCAAAACGGATCCAGACAGTTGTATTATCATGACGGATCCAGCAAAAACGCTGGTGTGAAAGTAACCTTATTTACATTGGACTGTGGCGTGGAGTGATGTTATTTACATGGGACTGCATGTTGAAGGCGGCTGTCAGAGGGAGTGATATTTACATGGGACTGTACTTGGAGGGGGCTGTAGATAGAGAGGGATGTTATTTACATGGGACTGTATATTGGAGGGGGCTGGAGAGATGGTGTGATTTACACAGGAGGGAAATAGCTTTATTTACATGGGACTGTATGGTGGAGGGGCTGAGGAATTATAATTTCTGAGGACACTAAAGGGAGGAATATAACTACAGTGGGCACTTCAGGGTGAGCATTATAACAGTAGGGGGAGCAATATAAATACTGGGGGCACTGAAGGGGTATTATAAATCCAGGAGACATTAGGCGTTCTTATTACTGGGGGCTTTATAGGAGAGATTTATAGATCCGCCTTATTTCTACTAAAAGCACTATGGAGGGGGCCTAATTACTACTGAGGGCTCTGTACACAGCTTTATTACCACTGGGGGAACAATAGGGCGCCTTATTACTACTGGGAGCTCAGTAAGGGCATTATTAATACTGGAGGACTCTTCTACTAATGGGGACAATCTTGGGGACCATTATCAGTGCTGGGGTCACTGTAGGGTGCAGTGTTACTAATGAGGGAATTACTACTGGTAGGACTATTACTATGGGGGGCATTATTATTTCTCCAGGATAGTATTTGGAGGTTTTGGGGGGCACAGCGAGCAGCAGGATAACACTGTGGGAACTCCAGGTTGGGGGATGATGATAGAAATGTGAGGAAGATGAGATGCCTGTGTGTCACACTCTGCAGAAACGAGGAGCGGCTGAGAGAAGGACCAAATGGAGAAGATGATGAGAGAGAAGATCTACATCACAGGAGACGTCACCTGGGGGGCCCTGGATGTGAGAGGTACAGTATGTGCTGCTGTATAGCAGGGGTGGGACGGGGGTCGACATAGAGAATTGGGCCATATTCATTGGGGCTTGGGCTTTTGAGACCCTAGCAATGCCCCTGGCTGAAGCCCTTCAAAATTTGTCAGTAGGGACAACTGCAACATGAGCGATATAATGCTCCTCATATTTATCTTAGAAAAGACACTGACACTCATGCAGCAGGGAACTATGGCTAATGCATCTTGCTGTACGCCCTGTAGCTGCTCAGAACCCACATGGAGCACCTTGGGCACACTGACCAGAATGGCGACCTGTATGCTTGGTGTATCATTCACATCAAGCAGTCAGATGATTACTGGATATCCATGTGCAGTGGCGTAACTACCGAGGAAGCAGGGGAAGCGACTGCTTCGGGGCCCGCACTGACAAGAGGCCCGTCCACCTGGGAGCAGTGTAAGAAAACAGCAGGATTATCTCAGGCTGGGCCCTTCACACACAGTGCCATGACATCATCAGTCCCTGACCGCTGACAAGCCCCTCCCCCCTGTTGATTCTTCTTACTGCCTGTCTCTGCCAGCATAGCACGCGATGCCGTCCACTAGCACGATATGCTCATTAAGCCCGCCCACTAAGTTCTTGTCCTGACTGGAGAGTGTGGCAGGAGAGAGAGGAAGCGCGGCAGGCAAGAGGAGCAGCACCGAATCGGCACAGCAGTGAGCGCACATCACTCACTCCTTGGCTTTTAAGGTATGTGCGCATTGCCTGTGCCCCCTGGCCCTTTCAGTGCAGCCCCTGGCCCTCATCTGTTCCCTCCCTGGACCCTCTATGCACCTCCCTGGCCCTTGTCTGCGCCCCCTCTGGCCCCTGTCTATACCCCCTGGCCCTAGCCTGTGCCCTCCTGACCCTGGCCTGTGCCCCCTCCTGGCCCCTGTCTGCACCTCTCTGGCACTTATCTGAGCCCCCCTGGCCCCTGTCTGTGCCCCCTGACCCTGGCCTGTGACCCCCCCCGCCCCTGTCTACACCTCCCTGGCTCTTGTATGTGCCCCCCTGTCTGTGCCCCCTTGACCCTAGCCTGTGCCCCCCCAGCCCCTGTCTGCCCTTTCCTGGCCCTTGTCTGTGCCCCCTGATGCTGGCCTGTGCCCTCCCTGGCCCCCGTCTGCACCTCCCTGGCCCATATCTGTGCCCCCCTGGCCCTTATCTGTACCCCCTGGCCCCTGTCTGCACCTCCCTGGCCCTTGTATGTGCCCCCTCCGGCCCTTGTTTGTGCCCTTCACCCTTGTCTGCACCCCCCTGGCCTTTGTCTGCGCCCCTTGGCCCTGGCTTATGCCCCCCGTCTGCGATCTTGACTAGCCAAAGGAGTGGGGTTTACATTGGAGAATGGAGTTTCAAAGTGTGGCGGGGTTGGGGTGGGGGGCCCCGTACAAAAATTTGCTGTGGGGCCCGGTCAATTCTAGCTACGCCCCTGTCCATGTGACATGAAAAGCAGAGGCAAATCATTAAGCCGAGACCTCCCGCCTCAACGCCCAGGTTCAGGCCTACCTAGACTATGGTCTGTCTCCAGCACGTACCCTGTTTCCTGACCCCCATGGACTTCTAGGCAGGCAGACTAGAACAGTGGCCCGAGCTGATACAGTATGTTCTCAGTCTTCTCTCTTGCCCAGCCTCCAGGGTCATCTAGGAGATGGACTTCAGCAGTGCAGGGGGTGTGATCACACCCAAATGGACCAAGTTGTCCTCTGCCGGTGTCCAAAACATCACTTTTGTCAAAATTAACCAAACCTGGATTTTCACACTCTCTGGCTGAATAGATCTGGCCTTGCTGATGGTGGCCTATCTTGCCACTATTGCTGTCTGCCTGTTTACCATCATGTTGCCTGCCTGCCATCATGTTCTGTACAGTTGCCACCATGCCACTACTGCTGTCTGCCTGCAACTTGTACCATATAGCTGCTGCTGCCACCACCACTGAAGCTGATACTCCTCGCTATTAATCTTCTACTGCCAACACTATTAATGCTATGCATGTGGTGCTAATACTACTACTGCTATCACTACTACCCATAGTCAGCTGATATACTGCCTTGAAGTGTATGTCTTTTCTATGCTATGCTGCCGCTACTATTGCGGCCACGTGTCTCTTATTAGCCTACCCTTTCCACATCCACACTGTACTCCTCTTAGTTTTTTTAGGCTCATTCAGAACAAACTGTTTTTCATTCTGACAATTAACAAGTGTGTGTCATATGGGCAGGCATTCTGACCCTGTCAAGGCATAATTTGTGGGTGTTTGGTCCCCCAACAAGCCATCGTTTTTTTCCCATAGCACCCTGTGTGTTTAAACACCATCTGTCCCCGATAGGGGACAATTTTTGGAAGCATTAGAATACAATTAAAGAGGCTCTGTCACTAGGTTGTAACCAGAGGCGTAGCTAGAGGTTCAGCACAGGGGGGGCGAAACATACTTGAGTGGGCCCCCCACTTGGCTTCCCAAACGCACGTTTCCAACTTCACAGGCACATACTACTAGTTGTGGTTATAATATTGTATTAGAAAGATGACTATATAAACTGCTAGATCATCTATGCTGTTAAGTACAGTACAATAGACTTTCTACATACCCTAGTCTAAATACTCTACCATATAATGCAGTAAAATATAGGATTAATAGGATTAAAAAACAACGGGACTCCTATGTTAAAGGAAACCTGTCCCCAGTTTTTACATCAGTAAACTAACAGTCCCCTGCCCCCATCAGACCTCAGATCAGCGTACTGTGCCCCCATCACACATCAGATCAGCGTATTGTGCCCCATCAGACCTCAGATCAGCAGAATATGCCCCCATCAGACCTCACATCAGCCTACTGTGCCCCCATCAGACCTCAGATCAGCGTATTGTGCCCCATCAGACCCCAGATTGTGCCCCCATTAGACCTCACATCAGCCTACTGTGCCCCATCAGACCTCACATCAGCGTATTGTGCCCCATCAGACCTCAGATGAGCGTATTGTGCCCCCATCAGACCTCAGATCAACAGAATGTGCCCCCATCAGACCTCAGATCAGCCTACTGTGCCCCCATCAGACCTCACATCAGCGTATTGTGCCCCATCAGACCTCAGATCAGCATATTGTGCCCCCATCAGACCTCAGATCAGCAGAATGTGCCCCCATCAGACCTCAGATCAGCGTATTGTGCCCCATCAGACCTCAGATCAGCGTATTGTGCCCCCATCAGACCTCAGACCAGCTTATTGTGCCCCATCAGACCTCAGATCAGCGTTTTGTGCCCCCATCAGATCTCAGATCAGCGTATTGTGCCCCCATCAGACCTCGGATTAGCCTACTGTGCCCCCATCAGACCTCACATCAGCCTACTGTGCCCCCATCAGACCTCACATCAGCCTACTGTGCCCCCATCAGACCTCACATCAGCCTACTGTGCCCCCATCAGACCTCAGATCAGCGTATTGTGCCTCCATCAGACCTCAGATCAGCGTATTGTGCCCCCATCAGACCTCAGATCAGCTTATTGTGCCCCCATCAGACCTCAGATCAGCGTATTGTGCCATCAGACCTCAGATCAGCAGACTGTGCCCCCATCAGACCTCATATCAGCCTACTGTGCCCCTATCAGACCTCAGATCAGCGTATTGTTCCCCCATCAGACCTCAGATCAGCCCACCCAGCGTGCAGCGTCAGGTCATAGTGCGCGCCGCCAGGGAAGAGAGCAGAGCGCGGACCGGAGGGCAGCCGCAGCGCAGAACAGGTAAGTAAGGTTTTTTATTTTAATCCTATGTGGCTGGGTGGGCTGATCTGAGGTCTGATGGGGGTCCCTAAATACAAGTGAGCGCTTCCATAATGGAAGCGCTCACTTGTATTCGCCTGATAGTAGGTAAAGTCATCCTTGCTGGGCCCCCCTGAGTTACTGGGCCCGGAGCCATCGCCCCCCCTGCCCCCCCGGTAGCTACGCCACTGGTTGTAACCTATGTATTTAAATACATAGGTTACAAGTCCTAGTGACAACTTTTAAAATAATACCTTTCATGCAGAGTTCTGCGCAGCGGTCGCGTAGAAATCTAAACTTTAAAACATATGCAAATGAGCCATCGGAGCACCGGGGGGCGGCCTCTTTCCTCTGGAGCACCGCTCCCCCGGGCCCGAGGCACGTCCCCTGTCTCTAATCACGCCCCCTCCTGTACTTGATAGACAGCGCTAGACTGGTAACTCTAGCGCTGAACTCTCGCACATGCGCCCTAAAATTTTCCCGGCGCATGCGCAGTAGCGCTTGCAGTGTCTACACTGCAAGTGCTGCCTTCTCTTCTGCGCACACGCCGTCATGTGCTACTGCGCATGCGCCGGGAAAATTTTAGGGCGCATGCGCGAGAGTTCAGAGCTAGACTTTCCAGTCTAGCGCTGTCTATCAAGTACTGGAGGGGGCGTGATTAGAGACAGGGGACGTGCCTCGGGCCCGGGGGAGCTCCAGAGGAAAGAGGCCACCCCCCAGTGCTCCGATGGCTCATTTGCATATGTTTTAAAGTTTAGATTTCTACGCGACCGCTGCGTAGAACTCTGCATGAAAGGTATGATTTTAAAAGTTTTCACTAGGATTTGTAACCTATGTATTTAAATACAGGTTACAACCTAGTGACAGAGCCTCTTTAAAAACATAACATCAACAACGCATTGTGTTTTTAAACAAGCTGTTTGTTAATGCCATCAAACATGTGTTTACCTATAGCTATGTATATCTGTGTCACTCTGACATTATTTATTATTGCTGTCATTGCATTCAATAGCTTAGGGAGAAAGAGGGGAGAGAAAAAGCAAATAAATTATTAAAAAAAGAGATAACATATTTTCCTAAAAATCTGATTTCACCTTTTATTTTGGACAGCTCCTTTGGAAAATGGAAGAAGGAATATGATTGGTTGCTATTGGCCAGTTCTACTTTACACCAGTTTGATAAATGACCCCCAATGACCCTAAGCACACAGCCAAGACAACACAGAAGTGGCTTATGGGCAACTCTGTTAAAGGGGTTCTCCGAGTTATAAATATTGATGACCTATCCTCAGGATAGGTCATCAATATTAGAACGGCAGGGGTCCGACACCCGGCACCCCCGCCGATCAGCTGTTTGAAGAGGAGGCGCGCGCCGTATCAGCGCTGCCTCCTCTTCAGTGTTTACATGCTGGCCGACTCGGGGGTAGTGGTGAGTAGGTGTAATTACACCTCACTGCCCCATTCATTTCTATGGGAAGAATCGCTCCCATACAAGTCTATGGAAGCGATTCTATCCATAGAAATGAATGGGGCAGTGAGGTGTAATTACACATACTCACCACTACCCCCGTTATGGCCAGCATGTAAACACTGAAGAGGAGGCAGTGCTGATACGGCGCGCGCCTCCTCTTCAAACAGCTGATCGGCGGGGGCGCCGGGTGTCGGACCCCTGCCGATCTGATATTGATGACCTATCCTGAGGTGCAAACCTTGTGGCATCATCCCCAAGAAGACTGGAGGCTGTACTCACTGCCAAAAGTACTTCAACTAAGTACCGATTAAAGGGTCTGAATACTTATATCAATGCAAGATTTTAGTTTTTCCTTCTCAATAAATTAGCAAAGATTTCTAGCATTCTATTTTCCCTGTCATTATAGGGTATTGCGTTCCAAATGATGGGGGAAAAATGTGGGGTTTTTTTTATTTTAGCAGAAGGCCGCAAAATAATAAAAAAGGTGAAAAAGTGAAAGGATCTGTGATAATATTATTATATGGATTTCCAGACTGTCCCTGTTTTGTGAAGCTCACTGAAGTTTTGAGGTTTGGTGCAACTTCATATCATTTTTAGTGTATTATCTATTACTACTATTATACTATCATATAAGATTATCATTAAAATGGAAGTTAACTGTCAAGAAAAAGAAAACAGCCGCGCTCACCAGTTAATAGTCATTTGTTAATGCAGCTTTATTAAATTCACAAGAGAAGCTGACAATATGGCAACGGTCATTTTGCATTTACTATTACTTCATAATGGTCCTGACTTCATGGTGATAAATCCACTCTATTGTTCATATCTCTCGTTGATGACATCCAACGCTATATTCAGGCTCGGACTGGCCCACAGGAGAACAGGTGAATCCCCCGGTGGGCCCCTGAGTTAGGTAGGCCTCTAGTCCCCCACCTCCTGCACAAGTGACACATGGCACAGTAGACTGACCTATAAATAGGCTGCCTAAGATACTATGCAGTACATTGTCCATGTCCATATAAAAGACTGAATAGTGTGGGCAGGTAGCATATGCATGTGGGCCCCCAGAGTGAGCTTTACAGTGGGCCCCCAGAGGGAATTTTACTGGTGGGCCCTATGCACCCCAGTCCGACTCTGGCTATATTGTATATAAAAAAAGTACAACATTCTCCATACATGTATACATAGTAAAACATTATTCAGAAATCACAGAATCGATCAAAGCTTCATCCTATAGATGGCATAAACATGGGATGTCTAGACCTGTACCAGATTTATCACAGGGACTCAGGCAAGACACGTTTGTCTAACTCTATACCACTCATAGGCCATGCCCCTTGCCCACAGAGCCCCGCTCCCTCCCACTAGGCCCTGACCCTTTATGGGCAAGTCAGAAAAAAAGTGTAGAAATCCCAGTCGTGCCAAATTGTGTAAAAAATGTGCCAGTTTGTGGCACTTTGTAGACAGATTTTAGATACAGACACATTAGCTAATTTGATCATTGTGTCTACCACCTCCTGATGATGAACGTTCAACACTTGAAAATCACAGTACTTACAGTTTTGCTATCATGTTTTTCATATATATGAGTAATCGGTCTTGGGCAATTCTTGTCTGCCTCATTTTATATGTACCCTGAATCTCTGGAACATGGAGCAGATCAGATGGTTACTAATATAAAAAAAAACTGCAATAGCAAAAAATGGCATAAACCTTATACAGTACATTATCCTACAAGTAATAAAGTGATTGATCTTGTGTTAAATTGTATTTACAATAAGGACAGTGTTCACATTCACGGATTCGCTATATTTGGAACCCTATAACTTTTTTTTAGTTATGTGCATGGAGCTGTGTGAGGGTTCATTTTTTGTAGGGTGATCTGTACCTTTCATTGATGGGGTGCATACCACCACTACAGCTCAAACAGTGCTTTATTTGTCACAACGCACATCACACTTCCAAGTTTGGCATCACTCGGCACTCCACCAGTCCTCCTAACCATGACCAGGCAATACCTTGGAGGGATATGGTTCAACAGTCCTCCCGACTCTGACCGTGCAACACCTCTTTTCTTCAGGTGTCGCTTTCATTGATGGGGTGTATACCACTTTTTTATCACTTGTAAGGGATTGCTCTCTCACAGGGGTCAGCAATGTCATTCTTCTCAACAAACAAAGGGGTTTTCAAGCTCAAACAGTGCTTTATTTGTCACAAAGCACATCAAACTTCCAAGTTTGGCACCACTCGGCACTTCACCAGTCCTTCTAACCATGACCAGGCAATACCTTGGGGGGATATGGTTCAACAGTCCTCCCGACTCTGACCGTGCAACACCTCTTTTCTTCAGGCGTCGCTGCCTCTGCAGGCTCCTTTTTCAATTCCTTTTCTTTCACACACTGAGGATTGATTTATACCAGCTGACCTCACCTCAGGCCAGGTAAATACCTGTAGTGGATAGGGGTGTGGACTGAGACATACACCCGATCCTTGCACTTCACCATGCACTTTTTATAAAATTTGTCTCTTTGCATTATCATCTGGAAATCTTCAGGTTCTGAAAGAGAAACCAATCACTAAGAGCCAGTACTGTGTACAGATGGTGTTTAAACACACATGGGAAAAAAAGCAATGGCTTGTTGGGACCAAGAGCCCAAAAATGATGACTTAATCTTGACAGATCCCTGCCCCTATTGACACACACACACACACATTAATGTCATAAGAAATAGTGGTTTGTTCTGCACAAGCATCCAAAAATGATGTGTTAATAGGGGAAGAATGCTGCATGTATTTAGAAGAAACAGTGGTTTATTCTGAAGTAAGAGGCGGATTGGCCATAGACCTTACAGGGAAATTTCCCGGTGGGCCGATGCCCAAGGGGCCACCTGAGTCCTCCTCACGGCCGACCACTGGAAGTTTTTGGGGATGTATTTTGTGCTGATGGGGGGGTATTTTGTGAGGGACTGTGGTATTTGCCTCTGTTGGGGTGGTATATGGTATTGCTGGCCTGCCTACTTGTGTTGGCCCTGTCTTTCATCAATTTGGACCCGACTACAAAATGGGGGCATTTTTTCCAGGGCCACTTTAAGTTCCCAATTTGCTCCTGTCTGAAGTAAAACAAGCCTGTAAAAATTCTACCTTTTATTTGGGAGCAGTACCGTGTGGATGTGGAAAGGATAATTTGTGTAGGGGTAATGATAACAGCAACAGAACAGCATGGAACAGAAATGGTAGCAAGTAGATGTCTGTGCGGTGTGTTATTGTAGTAGCAGTTGTAATGGTGGCTGTGTAGGGGTGATGAAAGTGGCAGTAGTGAAATCAGCTCCCTGCGAGGGTGGTCTGGTTCATAATGAAATTATTTACTGCTTTATGCAGCATATGCAAGCCAGAATATGCAAGCAAGAATTCCAGCGAGTTGGAACGTTGTGGATCATGCAGTGCAATGGCAGACTGTTCTGTCAATGCAAGTCCAAGAGAAAGCTCCTTTCCACGTAAAAATGACTGTCCCTGCCCATAGCAGCTTCTCCAGAGGTCGACTATGGCATGCACCTTGCAGGCCAATGAAAATTGTAAGGAGCAGCTCGCATTCTCCACCATGTGACAATACAAGGCAGGGAGAAATAATAGTGGCTAGGAATCTTCCAGCAAGGTTGAGAGCACACCATCAGTTCTGTAAAGGCAGCAGAATCTACTGGTATGGCAGAAACTGCATCACCAGCAACTTGTCCAGGTAGGAGCTTGCAGACCATGGGATTCCTGGGTGAATGAGGTTGTTTCCTGGCCACACATTCCCTTATCGATGGCTGCCGATGAGGTGGAGTAGGAAGATACTTAACTGATAATGACGATGACAAGGACACTGTACTGTATATGGATGTGGCGTGGCTGCCATAAAGGAGACCAGGAGAAAGAGAACACTCTTGTTGTGCCAGCTAGTGGCCACTTCTATTTTCTCACTGGATCTAGTGATGCTGCTTCATGTGCCTCGGCGCTTTATTGCTGCTGCAACCACTCTCCTCTGATGGCACATCCTCCTCCTCACCACCCTGATCCAATTTCAAGGACCTGTCCAGCTTTATCAGATTGTGATTTGCCATCTTGGCCTGCTTGGCTGGGGAGGAGCGATTGATAATGCCATTGCTGGTTAACAAACCGACTCATTGATTGCCGGCAGTAGATCATGTTGTAACGGTAAACAATATTTTTTGTGTATACACAAACAATTGAATTACCCGATGAACAAGCGTTTCACTCGTTTATTGAGTAATCAGCAGTACATTTACACAGCCAGATAATTACTTATATCTTTGGGATTCTCAGATTGAACAGCATGATCTTGATCAAGCATCTTCTCCTGGGAACTGATGGATTGAACACACTTGATAAGCTTGAACTGTACTAATGTGCCTTATCACAGTGCAGTAAGTTCTATGTATGTATTTCTGCTGAAGGCCTTATATTGGTGCTGTCAAGACAATTTAAACAAAAGTACAATGGGGATTTAACTGCTATAGCCATATTGGGCATAGAAATATTGCTTAAAGAAGAACTCCCACAAAAATGTTATTCCATGTCCTGCTAGAAATGTACATGATGTAATCTGTAGTGAATGTCATTTTCTTACCAGTAGCTGAATTTTTGAGTTATATCATCCTGAAGTTTCTTATCTGTGTCATGTGACTAGGAATTAGACCCACCAACTCACACAGCATCTTATGTGTGGACAGGAAGTCTAGTTTTCTATGCATTCCTATGGGAGCCTCACTTTCAGTCTCATAGGAATGAATAGAGAAGTGACTGGCTTGCTGTCCTGGGTCAGTTGGAGGTCAGGGAGTTGGTCACATGACCCAGCTACAATAAGAAGAGAGTGGAAACTCTCAATTTCAGCCTCTGATAAGAAAATGACATTCACTACAGATTATATCATGCACCTTTCTAACAGGTCAGAGAATAAAAAAATTTGCGGGAGCTCTTCTTTAACCCTTCTAGGGGTGGCAACATAAAGAGGCAAATTGTTAATCATGAATCCTATTGGATGTTTCTTCTAGACAATAGGGCTCCCAGAGGCTTAATCATAAACAGGATTTAATTTATGATTATTAGTTCTTCCACTCCAACCCCACCATGGGAGTATTAATAGTTTTATACCAACAAAGGGAGTTATTTAATAACAGAAATATGTCTATAATAAGCATATTTCTGTGCAGATTGTGGCACATAGGTTCTTTGCGCTGCAATCTGCGACTTTTCCCCGCTCATGCAAGCTCTAAAAAAGTTGCTGATGGGTATCACCAGCCACTTAGCGGGGTGTGGGTTCAGCTAGTAGTCAAGCTAATTGCCAGTCGAAAATAGATCTTTCATCGTCACATATTCTGTTATAGATGTCTCATAACGGAGCTAAGGATAAGGAGAAGCTTTGGGTGCCACAAAGAGGACAAGGAGAAGAAGGACAGACTTGTATTAGGGAATGCCGGCCAGGTGTATTTTCCCAAAAGATCTGGTGATGCAGCCTCATGTGCTGAATAGTGCTCTGGTACCTATGTTTGTGTTTGAATGCCCATGACTTCTTTTAATTCTGCAGATCTTGCACATGGCTGTGGTTTTGTGTGCTGGTCTGGAGGTGAAAAACCGCCATACGGGTGTTGCTAGCACAGAGCTAGAGGAAGCAGAGCTTGATGTAGGTATGGCACATTTTACACTTGCTCCCATAATATTGGCGGCATCCCTAGTTCCTGAGCTGACCACAATATAAGCAGATCTGGATCTACCAGTTCTTTGGTAGGTTTTGGACACACATTACCTCCACTCTTTATTACCACCACATCCACACCCTTCTCCTCAGATTTCTCCTCCTCCTTTTTGGCACCCTGATCCAACTACTAGGTCCTGTCCAACACACAATCATTATCTGAGTCCTCTCCCTGCCATTTTTGTCAGGCTGTGATATATCATGGTGTATTCCTTGGTCGCCTCCCCATTCCCTGCCCTGTATTCATCCTGACTGCCATTGTCGCTGCCCCCACCACCATTACTATGGCTAAAGATGCCACTATTACCACCACCAACAC
Source organism: Rhinella marina (assembly GCA_900303285.1). NCBI lineage: Eukaryota > Metazoa > Chordata > Amphibia > Anura > Bufonidae > Rhinella > Rhinella marina. The sequence continues at coordinate 127,929 of ONZH01000357.1, forward strand.
AGTTATGCATGGGGTCCCCAGCCTCCCCCTGAATCTCCTCCTCAGGGCAGTCCAAATGGTGACTGATCTCACACAAGTCATCAACTGGAAGACTCTCTTGACTCTTGTCCATAGGGCATGGTGGAGTTTTGTTGCCTCTTCTTAGAAAAAAAAAGAAGGCATTCCACTAGAAGGGGACCGCGAAGGCAGAGATGATGCAACCGAAAGGCTTTCCTGGGGATGCAAGGAGGAGGTGTGCTGTGATCCCTGGCTCCAAGGCACTGTGTCAGACTCAAAAGTCACCTCCATGCAGTGGCATAGCGTGGGTTGCCAGCGCCTGGGGCAAACCAAGTATTGTGCCCCCCAATCTGTTGACACGCCCCTTTTTACACAGACAGAACTGATTAGGGTCTTCTAAGACCCAACAGCTCTGCTCACCTGGTGATCACCATGATCTCCAGGTCCACTAGAGAAAGCAGAGTAGCTGCTTCCTCTATTCACTGCATAGCGCTCATTGTGGGTCATTTAGTAAGTGTGCTACATCTGTTTTAGGTTTTAAAAAAAGTCACAAATAAAAGCAACTTTTTTTAACGCCTGTGCGACAATATTTTGTCATAAAGGCATTTTTGTGCTGTCCTCACCAATTGGGAGGACATGGTGGCATGACAAGGACATGGTGACATTAGAATGGAAGACATGGTGGCATGACAAGGGCTGGCTTGGGGACTGGACATCGGGCCTGACACATTTACCATATTTTACGCCTGTAAACAGGTGTAAGAGAGGAGTAAAAACTACTTTAGTCAGGAGCTTTAATCTGGTGCCCTACATGTAAAAAGCTCCAGATTAAAGCCCAGCACCAAGTACAGTACATGTGCAGCACTTGGTCATTATGGGGTTAATAAGGGGGATTATTACTGTGAGGGCCTAACTGGAGTCTGCATAGCAGGCTCATGGGAATATTAGTAGTACTACTCTGAGTATATATTGTCAGGGATCGTTCACACTCAGTCCACAGGAAAAGGAAGTGACACCAAAAGTCCTGTTATCACCTTTATTGAAGGCTCTCTTTGGCTTAGACAGCCGTAGTCTCCGGGACGCAGCCGGGTCACACATCAAATGTCAATATACAACAGTCTCTGCTTCAGCAAAAGGTCTGCAGTTCTGGCAGTGTTTCCTCACACTAGTGCCTATCTTCAAACTCAGACACACCCTGCACTCTGCTGCAAGTTTAAATGGGAATTGCGGACATTCCAACAACATTCTGAGTGGAATGTACCTTCCCTCATAGACGCATCCTGTCACTGCCTTACATACCCCCACTCTCTGTTCAAACCTGTGGGGGTGAACACTTGCTCCATAACAGGATGCTCGTGACAGGGCATCCACATTCTCTTGCAATCTTCCGGCCCGGTGTTCTACTGAAAAATTGAAATATTATGCAAAGAAAGAAACCACCGGGTAACCCGAGCGTTCCTTTCCTTGGCATTCCTCATCCATACCAGTGGGGAATGATCCGTCACCATGCGGAAATGTCGTCCCAGCAGATAGGACCGCAGCAACTCTAGGTCCCACTTAATGGCTAAGCACTCCGTCTCAACCACACTGTAGTTCTTTTCTGCTGGAGTGAGCTTTCTGCTTAAGTAGGTGACCGGGTGTTCTTCACCGGTGACACTTCATTAAGTTTACGAAAGTCTTTGCAGAAGCGCAACGACCCATCGCGTTCGAAATTAATACAATCGGACTGGCGGATTAGACTCCTCGATAACCCCCAGACGGAGCATCATTTTGACCTCATCAGCAATGGCCTGTCTCCGGGCCTCAGGCACCCGGTACGGTTTGACTCGCACCCGTACCTGCGGCACGGTGACAACATCATGTTGAATTATCAAAGTTTGGCCTGGTCCTTCTGAAAAAATGTCGGCATTCTGTTGCACTAACTGACTTACCTCTCGTTTTTGCTGTTTGGACAGCGTCTCTGCTATTTTAACCCCTTCCCCTGACGATACCGATATCGGGGCATTTGAGCTAGATACCACCAGGGCTTCCATTGCCCACAACAACTCACGGTCTTTCCAGGCCTTTAGTAGGTTCACATGATATATTTGCTTGGGCTTTCTCCGCCCAGGCTGGTATATTTTATAGTTTACAGTGCCTTGCGAAAGTATTCGGCCCCCTGGAACTTTTCAACCTTTTGCCACATTTCAGAACGAAATTTTTTGGATCATTTAAACTTTTTTTGTAATAATAAAACTGAAAAGTGGGGCGTGCAAAATTATTCGGCCCATTTACTTTCAGTTCAGAAAACTCACTCCAGAAGTTCATTGAGGATCTCTGAATGATCCAATGTTGTCCTAAATGACTGATGAAGATAAATAGAATCCACCTGTGTGTATTCAAGTCTCCGTATAAATGCACCTGCTCTGTGATAGTCTCAGGGTTCTGTTTAAAGCACAGAGAGCATCATGAAGACCAACGAACACACCAGGCAGGTCCATGATACTGTTGTGGAGAAGTTTAAAGCCGGATTTGGATACCACATAGTATGGGATAACAGAAAAACTCCGGCTTATTCGTGAAGAACAGGTAAATATTTATTTGAGGATATTGCGGCACAACCTATAATGTTTCGGACGTAATGGCCTTCTTCAGACCAATGCCGCGGAGGTATGAGGAAAAGTAAAGAGCAGTGCTTGGTGGAGGCGCAGCGTCGCTGCTAGTGAGAGAGAGCGCACAGTGCTCATCTCCAGTAGAACCAGGCCCGGATGGCTGTTTCCAGCCATGATACTGAACAATGGCGTCCACCCACTAGTTAGTGGACATCTTAAGTTTCCTGGTACTACTCCACCAAAGCTGTGTACCTTGGTGGCACGTCCTAACACACATAATATGAAATATACACACTTTTAAAAAGTCTCCAACAACATTCTGAGTGGAATGTACCTTCCCTCATAGACGCATCCTGTCACTGCCTTACAATATATAACTAAGTTATATATAACTGCATATAGTTATATATAACTATATATATATATATATATATATATATATATATATATATTATATATATATTATATATAACTATATATAAGAGCACTGCCTTAGTGCAGGTCCTAGAGATGGGACCTGCACTTATCTGACGTTGGTGGCATATCCTAGTAATATGCCACCAATGTCTTAGATGAGACAACCCCTTTAAAGGAATCTGACAGCATTTTTGACCATGTAAAACTGCTGACAGCACTAGGGAGGCAGCAGTACAAACATAACTTTTGTGGAGTAGTGTGAATATGAAATTTTATTCTGCAAGGGTCTGCTCTTGCGAGTGCCTAGGAGGCGGAGCTTCACTGTGAAGCGAACTACCCTTTTAAGGCTTCTTTCACATCTGCGCTTTGTATCCATCAGAGGATCTCAAAACCATAGCAAAACGCTTCTGTTTTGTCCCCATGCATTGGCATGTCATTCCAGTTTCATGCAGGCAGTGGTTTTGTCTCCTGTTCATCCTTACTCTTGGAGGAACGGGTTGACTCTTTCCTGTGTCACTAGCTGCAGGGTTCTTTAGGGTGAATTGATTATTAGGTTCCTGTGTATGAACTCTCCTACCACTAAGGCTTGTTCATACTGGTAGTCAGTCAGGGCCTAGTTTCAGGGTTCCCTGCAGGAGGTGACCGTTTCCCTGGTTTTGGTCTTTTCCCTTCCCTCGTACGCTCGGTGTGGCTATTCCCTCCACACCAGAGCGTGACATTATAAACCGCCGACAAAAATTAATGTCATTTTTGTACTGACATGGATGCTATTACTGTGCTAACTGAACAGTTGCAGGGACTCAGCTTGGAGGTAGCTGACATCCGCAACCAGATCCAGAGGTCACAGGCTGGTGGTTCTGGGGGTGCTGGTTGTAAGGCCTGTTCGGAGCCTAAGGTTGCCCTCCCGGACATATTTTCTGGTGAACATGATAACTTTGTTCTATTCAGGGAGGCGTGCAAATTGTATTTCAGACTGCGTCCACATTCTTCTGGTAATGAGGAGCAGAAGGTTGGTGTGGTCATCTCGCTGCTTAAAGGAGATGTGCAGTCATGGGCCTTTTCCCTGCCGACCGGTTCGAAGTCTCTCCGGTCGGTAGATGAATTTTTTAAGGCTTTGGGGATTATCTATGATGACCCGGATCGTATCTCCCTGGCCGAGACCCAGATACGTGACCTTCGTCAGGGTAAGCGCTCTGTTGAGATCTATTGCTCTGAGTTCCGGAGGTGGGCGACCAATACTGAATGGAATGATCCTGCTCTACGTAGCCAATTCTGTCAGGGGTTATCTGAAGGGCTGAAGGACGCTTTGGCCTTTCATGAAACCCCTGTGTCTTTGGAAGCCGCTGTGTCTCTTGCTGTACGCATGGATAGGCGCCTGAGAGAGCGATCTAGGGGCCCCCGCTCTCAGGACGTACTATGACATAGCGTACTGTCTTCCTATGACACTTTGGGTAAATATTTCCCTAGGTTGATGTCAGGGGACGAACCTATGCAATTAGGGGGAGCCACTCCTGTTTCCACTCGTAAACATTTTGGTAATAAAAAGGGTGTGTGTTTTTTCTGTGGTCAGAAAGGACACTTTATCAATGTATGTCCATGCTTTCAATCTCTTAAAGAGAGAAAAGAAAAGGGGGCGTTGAATTCTCATCTCACTCTTGGTGCGGTGGGTAGGGAGACTGAAAATGTGCATTTGTCTTCATCCTGTAGTACCCGTTTTCTCCTGACTGCCGAGGTGGCGCTAGAGTCAAAGGTTGTGAAAATTGAAGTGTTTATTGACAGCGGGGCAAGGGTGAACTTGATTGATGCTCAGTTTGTCCGTATGCATGGATTGTCTCCGAGTTCTTTGGATAAGAGGATTTATGTGTTTGCCATTGATTCTGCACCTCTATCTCAGAAGTGTTTGTCTCAGATGGTGCATGATATCGAATTAAGAGTGGGTGAATTTCATCAGGAGCTTATTTCATGTTTTGTGTTGGAAGGTCTTCCTGCTCCTGTGGTTCTGGGTTTACCCTGGTTAAGCAAGCATAATCTGTCCATTGACTGGCATACTAGACAAATTGTGGATTGGGGCGATTATTGTGTTGACAATTGCCTTAATACATCTTTTTCTGCTTTAACTACTAAGACTCTTCCTTCTTTTATATCGGATTTCTCTGATGTATTTTCTGAAGGTGGATGTCAGGATTTACACCCTCACCGAGAATACGATTGTCCTATCAATCTTATCCCTGGAGTAAAGTTGCCCAAATCTAGGCTGTATAACCTTTCTGGACCTGAGATAACGGCTATGAAGGAATATATTGCTGAGAGTTTGGCTAAAGGACATATTAGGCCTTCCAAATCTCCTGTGGCAGCAGGGTTCTTTTTTGTTAAGAAAAAGGACGGAACCCTTAGGCCATGTCTGGATTTCCGTGAACTCAATCGGATTACTGTCCGTGATCCATACCCCCTTCCTTTGATTCCTGACTTGTTTAACCAGATTGTGGATGTCAAGGTGTTCTCCAAGTTGGACTTAAGGGGGGCAATTAATCTGGTCAGGATCAAGGAAGGGGATGAATGGAAGATGGCCTTTAACACTCCTGAGGGCCACTTTGAGAACCTGGTCATGCCTTTTGGGTTGACCAATGCTCCTGCTGTCTTCCAGCATTTTGTTAATGACATTTTTCATCATCTTGTGGGGAGGTTTGTAGTCGTGTATTTGGATGACATACTAATCTATTCTCCAGAAATTGTGACACATCAGGATCATGTGAGGCAGGTGTTGCAAATCTTAAGAAATAACAAGTTGTATGCAAAATTAGAGAAATGTGTTTTTGCTGTACATGAGGTGCAATTCTTAGGATACTTGCTTTCATCTTCAGGTTTTCCTATGGATCCAGAGAAAGTCTGTGCTGTTCTGAACTGGGACTGACCTGAAAATCTGAAGGCTCTTATGTGATTTTTGGGGTTCACCAACTATTACCAAAAATTTATTAAGAACTATTCGACAATAGTTAAAACCTTAACTGACATGACTAAGAAAGGGACGGATGTCTCAGAGTGGTCTGATGCAGCGTTGCAAGCCTTCTCCGCTGTGAAGGAGTGCTTTTCTTCTGCCCCTATATTGGTGCAGCCAGATGTGTCACAACCTTTCATTGTGGAGGTTGACGCATCCGAGGTGGGGGTAGGAGCAGTTTTATCACAGGGCCCGTCACCTGGTAAATGGCGCCCATGTGCTTTTTTTTCGAAAAAACTCTCTGCGGCGGAGAGAAATTATGATGTGGGTAACAGAGAGTTACTGGCCATTAAGTTGGCTTTTGAGGAATGGCGTCATTGGTTGGAAGGGGCGATTCACCCAATCACGGTATTCACTGATCACAAAAATCTGGCTTACCTGGAGTCGGCTAAACGACTTAATCTGAGGCAGGCCAGATGGTCTTTGTTCTTCACCAGATTCAATTTCATTGTCACACATCGTCCTGGGGTTAAGAATGTGTAGGCGGATGCCTTGTCACGTAGTTTTCCTGGAGGTGGTGATTTTGAAGATCCGTGCTCTATACTGTCTGAAGGAGTGGTGATATCTGCTCTTTACCCTGATCTTGAGGCTAAAGTGTTTGAGGCCCAGGGAGATGCGCCGGAGTCTTGCCCTCCTGGGAAGTTGTTTGTTCCTTCTGATTTGCGTCATAAGGTGTTTGAGGAGCATCATTCTTCGGTGCTTGCGGGACACCCTGGGAGTAAATCCACTGTCGACCTCATCTCTCGTAGATTCTGGTGGCCAGGGCTGCGTAAGTGTGTTGAGGACTATGTGTCAGCCTGTAGTGTCTGTGCACGCGCTAAGGTGACACATACTCGACCTTCTGGACCCCTACTTCCGTTACCCATCCCGTCCAGACCATGGACTCACCTATCCATGGACTTCATCACTGATCTACCTGAGTCGTCTGGTAAGACAGTTATTCTGGTGGTTGTAGATTGTTTTAGTAAAATGGCGCACTTTATTGCATTACCTAGACTCCCCAATGCTAAAACTCTTGCACAAGTGTTTGTTGACAACATTGTGAAACTTCATGGCATTCCCACTGACGTGGTCTCTGATCGTGGGACTCAGTTTGTGTCCAGATTCTGGAGGGCGTTCTGTACTCGGCTCGGGGTACAACTGTCTTTTTCCTCTGCCTTTCATCCCCAGACGAATGGACAGACTGAGCGTACCAATCAGAGTCTGGAGACTTATTTGAGATGTTTTGTCTCTGAGAACCAGGAGGAGTGGTCCTCGTTTTTGTCTCTGGCTGAGTTTGCCATAAATAATCGCAGACAGGACTCCACTGGTAAGTCACCATTTTTGGTGCATATGGCTTTCACCCACAGTTTGGCACATTTTCTGGTTCTGATACTTCTGGTATTCCTGAAGAAGAACGTTTTTCGTCATCATTGTCTTCTATATGGCGAAAAATTTTAAATAACTTGATAAATATGGGTAACAAGTACAAACGTGTGGCTGACAGGAAACGTATGAATGGTCCGGACCTCAGTGTGGGTGATTCTGTGTGGCTGTCTACTAGGAACATTAAGTTGAAAGCTCCTTCTTGGAAGTTGGGTCCAAGATTTATTGGCCCATATAAGATCATGGCCATTATTAATCCTGTAGCATTTCGTCTGGAACTTCCTCAGGCCCTGAAAATCCATAATGTGTTTCACAGATCTTTGTTGAAGAGATATTTTGAACCTCTGAAGCCATCTCCCTTGCCACCCGCGCCTGTCTTGGTGGATGGTAATTTGGAATTCCAGATTGTCAAGATCATTGATTCTCAAGTTCTTTGTGGGACCCTTCAATATCTTGTTCATTGGAAGGGTTATGGTCCTGAGGAGAGGTCATGGGTACCGGCATCTGACGTGAATGCCAGTCGTTTGGTGAAAGCCTTTCACAGGTGTCATCCTGATAAAGTTGGTCCTGGGTGCCTGGAGGTCACCTGTAAAAGGGGGGGTAATGTCACGAGTGGGCTTGCGTCTGGTATCAGACGTTCTGCGCGACTTTCAAAAGTGACATAATTTGACATGTTTTCCCCTTGGTTTGGTTTCTGGTTACCACACCCCTTCCCCTCAGCTGTTGTAGGTGTGGTAATTTTCTCTTCTCTATTTATTCCTTCATTTCCCAGTATTCACTGCAGTTTATACTTTCTGCCTACTTTGTAGTGTGTCGTGTGGATCTCGGCTGAGATCTGGTTGCTGCGATATCTGCTTTAAAGGGATTCTGTCACCTAGTTTAAGCCTATAGAGCTGAGGACATGGGCTGCTAGATGGCCACTAGCCCGTCCACAATATGCTTTTCTCATTGCTTTGTATGTCTTTGTTTAGTAAAAAAAAAGATTTTATTCATATGCTAATAGGGGTTATAAGGAGCCCAAGGGGCGGTTACCAATGTTCCTGGATCCCAGCCGTGCCCACTGTGAAGGAGCCCAGCATTGCCCCGCATCCTCTCATCTCCTCCTTGCTCCCCCGACTTCACGCATTCAGAGCGCCGTAATCTCGCGCATGCGCGAGTACGCCGCTTGTGAGTTCTGGTAAACTGTTCCTTCCCTGTGCTGGCATCAGCATCAGGGAACGAACTGCACATGCGCGAGATGGCTCGCGCGAGATTACAGCGCTCTGAATGCGTGAAGTCGGGGGAGCAAGGAGGAGATGAGAGGATGCGGGGCGGTGCTGGGCTCCTTCACAGTGGGCACGGCTGGGATCCAGGAACATTGGTAACCGCCCCTTGGGCTCCTTATAACCCCTATTAGCATATGAATAAAATCGTTTTTTTGACTAAACAAAGACACACAAAGCAATAAGAAAAATATATTGTGGATGGGCTAGTGGCCATCTAGCAGCCCATGTTCTCAGCTCTATAGGCTTAAACTAGGTGACAGAATCCCTTTAAGATAAGTGACATTTTCCCTTTTGTGGTTTTCCTTCTGGAGTCTCCTGTTCATCCTTACTTTTGGAGGAACGGGTTGACTCTTTCCTGTGTCACTAGCTGCAGGGTTCTTTAGGGTGAATTGATTATTAGGTTCCTGTGTATGAACTCTCCTACCACTAAGGCTTGTTCATACTGGTAGTCAGTCAGGGCCTAGTTTCAGGGTTCCCTGCAGGAGGTGACCGTTTCCCTGGTTTTGGTCTTTTCCCTTCCCTCGTATGCTCGGTGTGGCTATTCCCTCCACACCAGAGCGTGACATTGGGTGATCCATCCCCCATTGACTTCAATGTTGTTCATGACGGATCCATCTTGGCTATTTTAAAGATAATACAACCGGATCCGTTCATAACGGATGCAGACGGTTGTATTATCATAAAGGAAAAAAGATACAATGCAACAGCACCCTGCAAAGCAAATCAAGTACAACAATGCCATAGTAGTAGAAGGTATTCTGGTGTTAATGCTACGCTTATTTGAAAAAATGTAAAAATATGTTGAAAATTTTTTTTTTTTTGTATATGAAATTGAGATTCTTGGCAAATACATTTTGTACAAAATTATTTGAGCCCGTCTGCCAAACGTCAAGGCGATCTCTGTAAGACGGGACCTAACAGTAAATTCTACCTGTTATGTATCAATATAAAGTTCAGGGAGTGAAGGCTCCATGTGCTTTCATTTCAGTTCCACAATGGCTTCCATTGAATGCAGATACCAACATGCATGCACAGCTTTAGGCCCCATTCACACGACCGTATGTACATTTCCGCATCTTATCCGCATTTTTGCGGATAAGATGCGGAACCATACGGACCCATTCATTTTTCCATAGGAGAAAAAAAATGCGGAATGCACACCGTGTGCATTCCGCATCCGTATATTACGGAAGTTCTCCCGCAAAAAAAATGAAACATGTCCTATACTTGGCTGCAAAATCATGTCTGTAGCCCCATTAAAGTCAATGGGTCCGCAAAAATGCGGAACACTGCGGAAGACTTTCCGTATGTCTTCCGTTCCATTTTTATACGGATCACGGAATACATACGGTCGTGTGAATGGGGCCTTATACTTACACTAATTAAAATCAGACTCTGGAGCAGACAGGGTGGTCAGGAGTGCACAACTGAATGGAGTAGCCACACCTCCAATGCAAATTGCAAAGAAAAAGGGGGCCAGTCAGCACCACCCAATGAGCAGATGCACGTTGCTATGGCTAAATACACAAAGGAAAAAAGATACAATGCAACAGCACCCTGCAAAGCAAATCAAGTACAACAATGCCATACCGGTAGCAGTAGAAGGTATTCAGGTGTTAATGCTACGCTTATTTGAAAAAATGTAAAAAAAAAAAAAGTTGGAAAAATTTTTTTTTCTTTGCCAAGAATCTCAATTTCATATAAAAACATTTTTTTTACATTTTTTTTAAATAAGTGTAGCATTAACACCAGAATACCTTCTAAGTTTTTTGCGGAACAACGGATCCGCAAAAAACTGACCGTTTTCCAGGATGTGCACAAATACGGACGTGTGAATGGGGCCTAAGCCTGATTTCCTGTACATGCCAGTGCTGATAAGAGGAGCGAGGAGGAGCCAGGCCAGCCAATGAGATTAGAAGACGCACGGCAGGCAGGGGTGCACCAAACCTTTCTTCTGCCTGAGGCAAAAATTTAAATTGCGCCCCCCTGTGCCAAATTCTCAATTTCCCCCAGCCCTACCATTAAAGGCTATATACACCTTCGGAGGCAATTTTTGTTCATGATTGCGTTTTTATTCATAAAGCCGATGCTACCTTGTTGTCTGGCCACAACTTCGTGTACCCTTGGGCCCAGACTCTTTGGCAGGATTGAAGTCCGGCCGCTACTGGCAGGTCAGTGAGATTGTCATGTGACATGTCAGTGATGTCACTAGGGGCAAGCATAACGGCAGAAAGAGAGAGATGGGCAGGCACTGCCTGGCTGCTAGTAGAAGCAGCATCCCTCCCCAGTGGAGCGAGCACCAGAGAAGATTCAGCAGTAGGGAGGGCGGCTACGTGCAGGCATTCACTGACAGCACTGCCCAGCAGTATTCAGTCCTTTTATACTTTTAAGGCCCCTTGCAGATGAGCGTGTGTGTCAATCTGCGAGTCCGCAGCACAGCACCCATCCTGAACTTCCAGCACTGTATAACAGTGATAGCATTATGTCAGTGTCATCTAATACATTCCAGAACTGTAAGGGTTACATAGCATCATAAATCAATATAATGCTATGTGACCCCAGCAGCGCTGGGAGTTCAGGACAGGAGCTGCACTGCGGACTATTGGGCTCATCTGCAAGGGGCCTAACTTGGCAGCTGTTTTAGGACAGCGGCGGCCTTTCCTCTTGGTGGAGTGATGCACTCTGTGACAGTGCATAGAGCAAAGTACTCTGTGTGCCGTCAATAGGGGAAGATTAAGGGTACCTTGGGCCCCAAGCTGTTGGAGAAGTGTGGGCCCCCTCTAGCCCAGTACCTTAAAGCACTATAATCTAATTGGTACATAATAATATAATTAATGTATTATTCTTTGGCAGTTTTTTTTTTTTAAGATAAAACCAGACATTCCTTATCAATTCATAGATACCCCAATCTATGCTGATTGAGGCATGTAAGGCAAATACTGTAATGGCTGTGGCGGATGATCTATAGGACTGACAGAGTACAGCTCTCTGCTGCTTTTGTCAGACCCCTTTCTTAACCACTTCAGATCTGGGCCATTTCCCCCCTTCCTGACCAGGCCTAATTTTGCAAATCTGACATGTGTCACTTCATGTGGTAATAACTTTGGAACGCTTTTACTTATCCAAGCAATTCTGAGACTGTTTTCTCGTGACACATTGTACTTCAAGTTAATGGTAAATTTGAGTCGATAAGTTTTAATTTTATTTATAAAAAAATTCCAAAATTTAACGAAAATTTGAAAAAATTCACTGTTTTCTAAATTTGAATCTCTCTGCTTTTAAGACAGATAGTGATGCCCCATAAAATCCTTTTTAATTTACATTCCCCATATGTCTACTTAATGTTGGCATCATTTTGGTAGTGTCATTTTATTTTTTTAGGACAGTAGAAGGTTTAGAATTTTAGACGCAATTTTTGCTAATTTGCAAAATCAACTTTTTTAAGGACCAGTTCAGTTCTGAAGTCAGTTTGTGGGCTTACATAATAGAAACCACCCATAAATAACCCCATTTTAGAAACTACACCCCTCAAACTATTCAAAACTGGTTTTTAGAAATGTTGTTAACCCTTTAAGTATTCCACAGGAATTAAAGCAAAATAGATGTGAAACTTCAAAATTTCACTTTTTTTTGCAGATTTTCCATTTTAATCATTTTTTTCCTGTAACACATCAAGGGTTAACAACAAAACAAAACTCAATATTTATCACCCCGATTCTGCAGTTTGCAGAAACACCCCACATGTGGTCGTAAATTGTTATTTGGGGATACGCCAGGACTCTGCATTTTCTAACATGGAATTTCTTGTCATGGTTTTTAAGAGCGATAACTTTTTAATTTTTTTGTGGACTGAGCTACGTGAGGTCTTATTTTTTGCGGGACAAGCTGTGCTTTTTATTGGCACCATTTTGAAGTACATCCGGCTTTCTGATCACTTTTTAATGTAATTTTTGGGAGGTTAACTAAAAAAAATAAATATTGTGATATTTTTGTAGAGCCAGTTGTTACGGACGCAATGATACCAAATATGTCAATATTTTTTTTTTTTTACGTTTTACACAATAAGAGCATGTTTAGAAAAAAAATCATGTTTTTGTGTTGCAATTTTTTAAGAGCCATTTTTTTTTTCATTTTTCGGGTTATGATCTTGTGTGGGGGCTCATTTTTTTCAGGATGAGGTGACGTTTTTATTGCTATCATTTTGGGATGCATACGACTTTTTGATTGTTTGATATTATGTTTTTTGGTAGGTGATGCGACAAAAAAAGCTGTTTTGGCATAATTTTTATTAGATTTTTTTTACGCAGTTCACTTGATGGGGTAGATCATGTGATATTTTTATAGAGCCGTTCGTTTCGGACGCGATGATACCAAATATGTCTATCTTATTTATTTATTTTTATTTGTAACATTTTTTTAATGAAATATTTTGGGGGAAATTATTTTTTTTTATATCTATATGTGATTTTTTTTATTTTTATAATACTCTATTTTTTATTTTTTACACTGTGTCCCCCATAAGGTCATACAAGACCTCAGGGGGACATTTAACTTCACTTAGTTATTTATTTATTTATTTATTTTATACTTGATTTCTCCTGTAACTGGGGCTGACATAGTAGCCCCATTTACAGGGGAAATACATCCCCAGAGAGGCTGTACAGCATAATACTATGCTGTACAGCCTCAGTGCAGGGCTGATCGGGTCTATGAGAGACCCGGCAGCTCCTGCACTCTCCCGGCTCCCGCGATCACGTGACCGCCGGGCCGGAACAGGAAGTGCAATAGCGCTTCCTGATCTGTATAAACATCGCTCGGTGAGCACTGTGTATACAGCGATCTACAAGGCAGGGACCCCTGGGAACGGTCCCTGCCTTCTCTTTGGGGTACCCAGGTAACCCACTGTGCAGCTGCACGATTAGCGTGCAGCTGCTATCTCTGAATGGACGTTCCGAAACGTCCATTCAGAGATAGATAACCACTTTCCGGACGTTTATAGTCAATGGGCGGGCGGGAAGTGGTTAATCTACACTAGGGTCAATTTTAAAGCCATCATGCAGTGTAAGGGCAGTTCTGCAGCTAGAGGAGGGGCACAAGGCAGGACTGAGCACCATAACTAGGTACAGTGCCTTGCGAAAGTATTTGGCCCCCTGGAACTTTTCAACCTTTTGCCACATTTCAGGCTTCAAACAAAAAGATATAACATTTTTAATTTTTGGTGAAGAATCAACAACAAGTGGGTCACAATTGTGAAGTGGAACGAAATTTATTGAATCATTTAAACTTTTTTTGTAATAATAAAACTGAAAAGTTGGTCGTGCAAAATTAATCGGCACATTTACTTTCAGTTCAGAAAACTCACTCCAGAAGTTCATTGAGGATCTCTGAATGATCCAATGTTGTCCTAAATGACTGATGAAGATAAATAGAATCCACCTGTGAGTAATCAAGTCTCCATATAAATGCACCTGCTCTGTGATAGTCTCAGGGTTCTGTTTAACACTAGAGATGAGCGAACACTAAAATGCTCGGGTGCTCGTTATTCGAGTCGAACTTTTCCCGATGCTCGGGTGCTCGTTTCGAATAACGAACCCCATTGAAGTCAATGGGAGACTCGAGCATTTTTGCAGAGGACCAAGGCTCTGCCTAGGGAAGGCTGGGTGAAAACCTGGAAACCTCGGAAAATGATGGCAACACCACGGAAATGGACAGGAAACAGCAGGGGCAGCATGCATGGATGCCTCTGAGGCTGCCTAATCCCACCATTACCCCAAATTCTCCTAGTGGGGCATGTGTGGTATCGATTCTTCTCAGTTTAATACCGTATACGTCCCCTATCTTGGGACCCTATATTTCACGTCTTTTTCGACTACGGAAAAGGAAAAAGAGCTTGCTCTGGCCAGGGGAGTGTCTTTCCTACTGCAGCTAATGAGACGTGTCCATGCTCTGCCTATCACAGGTCAGGAGGCAATTAAAAGAAGAACCAAAAAAAACATCAGTACAATATCTAATACGTCCCCTATCCGGGTAAATTGTTTGGAGAGAGGGCCTGTAGGTGGGGGGCAGGCTGGGGGGAAGGAGGTTTAGCTGGAAGAGCCAGAGGAGTGCCCCCTGGGCTAGCGTGTGTGGTGGTGACAACAGCCGGATGGATTTGGAAAAACTCTAGCATCAACCGGTATGGTATCGATTCTTCTCAGTTTAATACCGTATACGTCTCCTATCTTGGGACCCTATATTTCATGGATTTTTCGACCACGGAAAAGGAAAAAGAGCTTGCTCTGGCCAGGGGAGTGTCTTTCCTACTGCAGCTAAGGGGACGTGTCCATGCTCTGCCTATCACAGGTCAGGAGGCAATTAAAAGAAGAACCAAAAAAAACATCAGTACAATATCTAATACGTCCCCTATCCGGGTAAATTGTTTGGAGAAAGGGCCTGTAGGTGGGGGGCAGGCTGGGGGGAAGGAGGTTGAGCTGGAAGAGCCAGAGGAGTGCCCCCTGGGCTAGCGTGTGTGGTGGTGACAACAGCCAGATGGATTTGGAAAAACTGTAGCATCAACCGGTACGGTATCGATTCTTCTCAGTTTAAAATCGTATACGTCCCCTATCTTGGGACCATATATTTCATGGATTTTTGGACCACGGAAAAGGAAAAAGAGCTTGCTCTGGCCAGGGGAGTGTCTTTTCTACTGCAGCTAAGGGGACGTGTCCATGCTCTGCCTATCACAGGTCAGGAGGCAATTAAAAGAGGAACAAACAAAAATCAGTATAATATCTAATACGTCCCCTATCCGGGTAAATTGTTTGGAGAAAGGGCCTGTAGGTGGGGGGCAGGCTGGGGGGAAGGAGGTTGAGCTGGAAGAGCCAGAGGAGTGCCCCCTGGGCTAGCGTGTGTGGTGGTGACAACACCCGGATGGATTTGGAAAAACTGTAGCATCAACCGGTACGGTATGTATTCTTCTGAGTTTAATACCGTATACGGCACCTATCCGGAAAAATAGTTTGGAGAGAGAGAAAGAGAGGAAAAAGACGTGCAGTATGGAGCAATTACACGGAAACTATTAGATTAGGCAGACGTGGTCTGCTTAATTGCAACCCAGACAAATGAGAGAAAGAGAGGAAAATGACATATTTTTAAAAGTGACGTTCAGTATAGATCAGGGGTGCACAACGTTTTCTGGGTGGGGGCCACATTGTCCGACTGAACCAACGTCAAGGGCCGAAAATAAACTTTAAAGGGGTATTACCAACTGAAATACTGTATTTATGATTGAACACACAGTGTATACCATTAATGTCTAGTTACAGTTCCAGGAGTCCCATCTAATGGGAGAAATACATGAAAAATGCATGTGAGCAGCCACAAAACATGGACATACATGTCTGTTACCAGATGGATGGGGCCACACAGAATGGTATCAAGGGCCGCATGTGGCCCCCGGGCCGCAGGTTGTGCACCCCTGGTATAGATCAAGTGTGGTATGTGTTCTATGTATACTACTCAGTTTAATACCGTATATGGCAGCTATCCGGAAAAATAGCTTGGAGAGAGAGAAAGATAGGACAAAGACGTAAATTGTTTGGAGAGAGGGCCTGTAGGTGGGGGGGCAGGCTGGGGGGAAGGAGGTTGAGCTGGAAGAGCCAGAGGAGTGCCCCCTGGGCTAGCGTGTGTGGTGGTGACAACAGCCGGATGTAGTTAGATTGACGACACAGGACCCCAACTTAAAAATTTAGCATCAACCGGTACAATTGTCAATTATGAGCTCAAGTGTGGCATGACTTTTTAGATGGAGATTGCATGTGGTCACGTACTCCCTGGAACCCCATAGTCACCCCTCCTCTGATGTGCTACCCCAGAGCATTCTCTGCCCCAATTCGCAAGACCTTTTGCAGTCTCCGTGTGCTGACAGTGGGGATTTACCAGTGTTGTCTGAGGAGGTGGTGGACAATGGCGAGACACAGGTGTCGGGGGTGAGGTAGTTGTATGGGAAGCAAGTTACAGTTAAAGTAAAATTTACGCAGTTTGCGCAAATAAAACTGGAAACTGGAACTGGAGAGAGGGCCTGTAGGTGGACCTCCGGAAAAATTGTTTGGAGAGATGGCCTGTAGGTGGAACTCCGGAAAAATTGTTTGGACAGAGGGCCTGTAGGTGGACCTCCTGAAAAATTGTGGTAAAAGAGTGCCAGTTGGACCTCTGAAAAATGGCGTTTTTTTGGTCAGCGTTAGGCAAAGACGATATGGAGGAGGAGGAGGAGGAGTAGGAGGAGTAGAGAAGAGGAATCGGATACATAAGTAATGTTAATCTTTAGCTGCTTTCCCCCGGAGGAGATTTGAATTCCGGTGAAATCCAGGCTTTGTTCATTTTAATAAGCGTCAGCCTGTCAGCGCTGTCAGTTGACAGGCGTGTACGCTTATCGGTGATGACGCCACCAGCTGCACTGAATACCCGCTCTGACAGCACACTAGCGGCAGGGCAGGCCAGCACCTCCAAGGTGTACAGTGCCAGTTCAGGCCACGTGTCCAGCTTTGAAACCCAGTAGTTGTATGGAGCAGAGTGATCGCTACGGACGTTGGTATGGTCAGCTAGGTACTCCCTCACCATCTTTCTGTACAGCTCCCCCCTACTCTGCCTAGACTGGGGACAGGTGACAGTGTTTTGCTGGGGTGACATAAAACTGGCAAAGGCCTTGGAGAGCGTTCCCCTGCCAGTGCTGGACAAGCTGCCTGCTCGCCTCCTCTCCCCCGCTACTTGGCCCACAGAACCATGACCTCTGCCGCTAGCGGCGTCAGATGGGAAGAATTGTTTCAGCTTGTGCACCAGGGCCTGTTGATATCTATTCACTCTCATACTCCTTTCCTCTGCAGGGATGAGAGTGGAAAGGTTCTGCTTGTACTGTGGGTCCAGGAGAGTGAACACCCAGTAATCGGTGTTTGAAAAAATTCTTCTAACGCGAGGGTCACGGGATAGGCAGCCTAACATGAAGTCTGCCATGTGCGCCAGAGTCCCAACACTCAAGAATTCCCTCTCCTCACTGGCCTGACTCTCCATTTCCTCCTCCTCCAAGTCCTCCTCTTCAGCCCATACATGCTCAAGAGTTAAGGACTGAGCACTGGTACCCTCTACTGTCTCGCCGACATTCTCCTCCTCTTCCTCCTCATCCTCATCCCCCTCCTCCGATACGCGCTGAGAAACAGACCAGAGGGTGCTCTGGCTATCAAGCGACGTATCTTCCTCCACCGTCTCTTGTGACAAGCGCAAAGCATCCGATAGTACCAATCTAATCATCATCTCATCCCGCAAAAAATTAGCCCCTATCTGAGACAATCGCCCAAAAAATAAAAAAATTACAGCTCTCTGACTATGGAGACACTAAAATGTGATTTATTTATTTTTTTGTGCTTCAAAAATATTGTGTAAAACTTAAATAAATAAAAAAAGTATACATATTAGATATTGCCGCGTCCGTAACGACCTGCTCTATAAAAATATCACACGATCTAACCTGTCAGATGAATGTTGTAAATAACAAAAAATAAAAACAATGCCAAAACTGCTAGTTTTTGTTACCTTGCCTCACAAAAAGTGTAATATAGAGCTACCAAAAATCATATGTACCCTAAAATAGCACAAAACTGCCAACTTATCCCGTAGTTTCCAAAATGGGGTCAGTTTTTTGGAGTTTCCTACTCTAGGGGTGCATCAAATGTGACATGGCAACTTAAATTTTTTCCAGTGAAATCTGCCCTGGCGTTCCTTTCCTTCTGCGCCCTGCCGTGTGCCTGTACAGCAGTTTACGATGACAAATGGGGCATTTCTGTAAACTACAGAATCAGGGTAATAATTACTGAGTTTTGTTTGGCAGTTAACCCTTGCTTTATTCTCAGAATAAAATGATTCATATGGAAAATCTGTCAAAAAAGTGAAATTCGGAAATTTTGGCTACATTTTCCTTTAATTCTTGTGGAACACCTAAAGGGTTAAAAACATTTGTAAAATCAGTTTTGAATACCTTGAGGGGTGTAGTTTCTAAAATGAGGTCATTTTTGGGTGGTTTCTATGATGGAAGCCTCACAAAGTGACTTCAAACCTGAACTGCTCTTTAAAAAGTGGGTTTTGGAAATTTTGTGAGAAATTTCAAGATTTGCTTCTAAATTTCTAAGCCTTCTAACGTCCCAAAAAAATAAAATTTAATTTTCAAAGTGATCCAAACCTGAAGTAGACACATGGGGAATGTAAAGTCATAACTAGTTTTGGAGGCATTACTATGTATTTTAAGTAGTAGAGAAATTGACATTTGGAAATTTGCAAATTTTTCTAAATTTTTGGTAAATTTGGTATTTTTTTATAAATAAGAATGAAATATTTTGACTCAAATTTACCACTGTCATGAAGTACAATAAGTGACGAGAAAACAATCTCAGAATGGCCTGGATAAGTAAAAGCGTTCTAAAGTTATCACCACATAAAGTGAGACATGTCAGATTTGCTAAAAATGGCCTGGTCCTTAAGGTGAAAAATGGCTGGGTCCTTAAGGGGTTAAAGCACAGAGAGCATTATGAAGACAAGGAACACACCAGGCAGGTCCGTGATACTGTTGTGGAGAAGTTTAAAGCCGGATTTGGATACCAAAAGATTTCCCAAGCTTTAAACATCCCAAGGAGCACTGTGCAAGCGATCATATTGAAATGCAAGGAGTATCAGACCACTGCAAATCTACCAAGACCCGGCCGTCCCTCTAAACTTTCATCTCAAACAAGGAGAAGACTGATCAGAGATGCAGCCAAGAGGCCCATGATCACTCTGGATGAACTGCAGAGATCTACAGCTGAGGTGGGAGAGTCTGTCCATAGGACAACAATCAGTCGAACACTTCACAAATCTGGCCTTTATGGAAGAGTGGCAGAAGAAAGCCATTTTTCAAAGATATCCATAAAAAGTCTTGTTTACAGTTTGCCACAAGCCACCTGGGAGACACACCAAACATGTGGAAGAAGGTGCTCTGGTCAGATGAAACCAAAATCGAACTTTTTGGAAACAATGCAAAACGATATGTTTGCCGTAAAAGCAACACAGCTCATCACCCTGAACACACCATCCCCACTATCAAACATGGTGGTGGCAGCATCATGGTTTGGGCCTGCTTTTCATCAGCAGGGACAGGGAAGATGGTTAAAATTGATGGGAAGATGGATGGAGCCAAATACAGGACCATTCTGGATGAAAACCTGTTGGAGTCTGCAAAAGACCTGAGACTAGGACGGAGATTTATCTTCCAACAAGACAATGATCCCAAACATAAAGCAAAATCTACAATGGAATGGTTCAAAAATAAACGTATCCAGGTCTTAGAATGGCCAAGTCAAAGTCCAGACCTGAATCCAATTGAGAATATGTGGAAAGAGCTGAAAACTGCTGTTCACAAACGCTCTTCATCCAACCTCAAAGAGCTGGAGCTGTTTTGCAAGGAAGAATGGGCAAGAATTTCAGTCTCTAGATGTGCAAAACTGATAGAGACATACCCCAAGCGACTTGCAGCTGTAATCGCAGCAAAAGGTGGCGCAACAAAGTATTAATGCAAGGGGGCCGAATAATTTTGCACACCCCACTTTTTCGTTTTATTATTACAAAAAAAGTTTAAATGATCCAATAAATTTCGTTCCACTTCACAATTGTGACCCACTTGTTGTTGATTCTTCACCAAAATTTTAAAATGTTATATCTTTTTCTTTGAAGCCTGAAATGTGGCAAAAGATTGAAAAGTTCCAGGGGGCTGAGTACTTTCGCAAGGCACTGTATAAGCACTGCATGGCCTGACAACCCTCCCCCTCCCTCTCCGACCTGGGCCCTGACTACACAGCTGCACCATTTTACACCAGTCCTGGGAATGTCTGGCTGCACAAACACCAGCTGGAGGGTAAGAGGGTAAGGGTTAACAGGCACCAAAGCTAGCCAAGGAATAAGAGAGGGGAGGGGGTAGGGGGCTCTAACTAGAAATTGTCACAGCAGTGTTGGCTCCTCTGGCTGGGAGCAGGCTGGGAGGAGGAGCCTTCTTCTAGACTGCTGTGTGTGCACCGTCTGTGCCCTGATCTGGAGTCCACTAGATGGCTCTGGCACCCAGGCAGTGTGGTGAAGTAAGTAAATAAAGGAGTAAGTCGAGTAGCCTACGTTAATGGATGCAATATCGTGTTGTAGTGCAGTGCAGTCACAACCAGTCTCCCGATGTTTGGGGCAGTGTTAGTTTGATTCGACGCCGCTGGTGGATATAATGCTATGATTCTGGTATCGTTTGAAAGGTTGGAATGCCAGCTTTCAAACAAGGTTCATATTTCTAGTGGCTACCAATCCCAACATATGAGCAACTAAAGCAGCCCTCCTGTCTTCAGTCTGGTTTGCTTTGGGTACTTGCAGCAGCAGAGCTGGACACTTGGGAGCTGTTTTCCAGCAGAATAAAAGTGCTTTTGGACATGGAATACAGGCACAAAGTGCACACAGGTATGTTTGGAATGTGTGTGCAATCTTCTGTGGGGCAGTGGTCTTAGTTATATTGGTTAAAAAAAGGTGACAGACTCCCTTTAAAGGGGTTGGTCAGTTTATATTACCAGCTGCAAATGTGCAGCTAGCAGTAGGCATTTTTAAACTATTGGCACTGAAGTCTGATAGATTAATATGAATAATTCATACGTTTTTTATTCAGAAAAAAGCTTTGTCTAGTGTAAAACACAAGTTGTTAACCTACTATGAGATTATTTCCTCCCCCTGCCCCACACACACACCAACACTTGAACTGTCTGGAGATGCCCTGACACATATTTCAAACTAGTATTTCATGTGTTTTCTGTAACACCTGTAGATAGGGACATACACGGACAGTGATACCTGACCTAGAACCCAGCAGCCCACTTTCCCTACCTACTTGGAGTACAAGCTCTAGGTAGCAAGACTGCAGCTGGTTGACAGTCCCTATACTACTAACAGAAAGCAATGTCGCACATAAATGGGTCAGAACCTGACAGGCTTTGCAGTACCAAACGAGAGACAGGGAGTGGTCAGAAGACAAGCTGGGTTCAAAGGAATGAGCAATCCAGTGAGCACAGGAACACAGCTAGTGAATCAGAGACTACTACTGGCTCTGGTGTATGGTCATGTTCCAGGATCAGAAACTGATAAGTCATGACTCGGCACATTAGTCAGAAATATTAGCACATAGGAATAGAGCAGCCGAGCAATGAGCCCACTGCTAATCTCCTCCAGTACATACCTGCTGTGAGGAAAAACACATCGGCCCTGATTTATCATACCATCACTCCAGAATTCTGGCATCAAAAAGTCGCAAAATAGGGTTTTTGTGACTTTTGTGCACTCCCGTGCACAAAATTTATGCGATTGCGCAAGTTTTTTGACTTTTTGCATGTGTACACCACTCACTCCAGTTTTGTAATATGGGTGGGAAAGTGGGTGTGGTTAGCTATGTTAATGAGTTTCACTCCAGATTTATCATTGCGACTTTTTTAAAAAGTTGAAAAATAGTCACAATCTCACTCCAGGAGGAGGGTGGAGTAGGAAAAGTGGAGGAGCTTCTCTAGATAGAAGTGTTAGGTTTAAGGACAAGCCACATTTATCAAACAACCTGTGACATTTGATAAATGTGGCACAAAGTACTCCAACACAGACTGAAGCAAAACTGACTTCAAATATTCTCCTAATGATAAATTCTCCCCATCATCTTGTAACAAACTGATTGGCTCATCTCTACTGTATCTCTGTTGACTAGAAATTCCCTAACCCAGGGGCGGGCAAAGTTCATCACCATTGTAACCTAACCAGTCTTCCAGTGTATATTGTCCATACACTGCTATCAATTATACACAATACATATAGAAATAAGTGCTTTCACAACAAATCACAACATTTAACTTAGCAGCATAATTAAGGGCTCGTTCACATCACCATTAGGCATTCCGTTCTAGCTTTCCGTTATAACGGAATCCATAGGACGGAAATCAAAACGGACACCTATAAGAGGCATTCCATTTTGATCCGTCATAATAGAAGCCTATGGGAAAGCATAACTGATCCGTCTGGTTTCCGTTTTGCTGGACGGAAAACAAAGTCCTGTCGACGGGACTTTGGTTTCCGTCCAGCATAACGGAAACCAGACGGATCCGTTATGCTTTCCCATAGGCTTCTATTATGACGGATCAAAACGGAATGCCTCTTATAGGTGTCCGTTTTGATTTCCGTCCTATGGATTCCCTTATTTTCCGTTATAACAATGTTATAACAGAAAGCTAGAACGGAATTCCTAACGGTGATGTGAACGAGCCCTAACTCTTTTTATCAGCAATTAACCCTTTGCAGTCATCCTGGGGCACTGCAAACTTAGGAGAAATTATGTGGACATTTTTGAGAAAGATTTAAAGTAGAGTTACAGTGCCCAATTGTAGATGTTATCTGCTAATAATAGATTTTAGAAATAGGATAACATCATTACAATTACCGTATATTGTTCTCCTGATAGAACTATATAAAGTTGCCCACAGAACAGCATTACACTTATAACATGTGATCTTCTAATTAAGTCACATATCCCCCTTCACTTTCTGGCTGAAGTGAATTGTCAGACTGGGAAAGTCAATTGAGGCTGTTTGCCCTGCTAAATGTCACTACAAATGACGACATTAAAGAGCCAGGACAAGAAAAAATATACTAGAAAATCATCCACCCATCATCTTTGTACAAAAAAATTACATAGAATATTCACATACTGTACAGGCTGTCAAAGGGTTTTTTTTCTGGAGTTTTACATTGATGACCTATCCTCTGGTCATCGGTATCTGATCAATAGGGGTCTGATACCTGGTACCCCAGCTGATCACTCGCTTTCCCCAGGCCATGTGATGCCATTAAAGGGAATGGGACTGAGCACAATACCAAGCACAGCCGCCCTACAATGTATGGCGCTGTGCTTGGTTTGCTGAGAGAAGGCTTTGGTGCTACTGTGAGGGCCGGTGCCTTCTCAAACAGTTGATCGACAGGGGTCCTGGGTGTCCACCACTCCTACCACTCCCATTCTCTCTGTTCATCACCTCTCCTGTGGCTCGCTGCAGTAGCAGCCAACAATGCAGAAACTTAGGCCTTAAAGAAGAACTCCTACAAAAAATTTTATTCTCTGACCTGTTAGAAAGGTGCATGATATAATCTATAGTGAATGTCATCTTCTTATCAGAGAATGAAATTGTGAGTAATAACCTCTCTTCTTATTGTAGCTGGGTCATGTGACCAACACCCTGACCTCCAACTGACCCAGGACAGGAAGCCAGTAACTGCTCTATTCATTCCTATGAGACTGAAAGTGCGGCTCCCATAGGAATGCATAGAGAATTAGACTTCCTGTCCACACATAAGTCTATGTGTGAGTTGGTGGGTCTAATTGCTAGTCACATGACACAGATATGAAACTTCAGGATTATATAAGTTAAAAATACAGCCACTGGTAAGAAAATGACATTCACTACAGATTTAAGAGGGCTTGGCTGCCAGAACAGGCATTTAATTTATGATGAAGTGCAGGCCTGTTCACAAACTGAATTCCTCCTCTGTCTGTAGCTGGTGTAGATGTCAGTTATCATTTATGCCAGTTCCCTGTGTAATTTTTTATGATGGACCTGCCCAGACCCTGCCTTGGCACGATCCTTTTGGGAAACTGGCCATTTGCAACAAAATCTAATTACAATCGCATTTAAAAAGCTGTAAAACTGGTTTATGAGTGGTGTAGGGGAATGATAAAGTACCCCTTAGTCTGTAATGAAGCTATGGACACAAGACAGGAAAATATTGTCAATCAAAGCTATCCATTAAATTGGTTCATTTTTTTATTTTAACTGTACTGAAGCAATACAGCTATTGTAAAAAGTAAACACACCCCCAGATAAAACATATAAAATACATTTTACCCTGTTACAGAGAGAGAGAGAGACATACACGCAGCATTATAGATCATTGTAAAGGCTCATGCACAGGACCGTATTTTCTTTCCATGTCTGTTCCGGGGTTTTTTTTTTTGCAGCCCATATGCGGAACCATTCACTTCAATGGGTCCGCAAAAAAAAGGGAAATTAATCTGTGTGTATTCCATTTATGTATTTCTGCAAGTCTGTTCCGCAAAAAAAATAGAACATTTCCTATTATTGTCCATTTTGCGGATAAAACCAGGCATTGTTACAATGGATCCACAAAAAAAAACAGAGCAACACGGATGTCACACAGATGTGCATCTCATGTGCATGAGCCCTAAGGGTGCCTTTAAACGCGGCAGATTTTCTTGCAGGATTTTCCGCTACTGAAAACCAGTTCTATTCATCTGAATAGGGCAGCAAGAACATGGATTTCTGCAAGCCCCATTCAGGTGAATAGAACTGATTTTCAGTCACAGAAATTTCTGTAACAAAATCTGCCGAGTGCAAAGGCATCCTTATGTCCATAACGGGAAATCACTCTCCCACACAGAGCATGTTTTTTGCACTGGACACGCTCGTCTGAAATAACCATCCAGATGTGATGCGTGAACACACAGCATACGGACTGAATCCTGGCCCATTCAATCCAGTGGGTATTTACACACATTTTTCACACATCATGTATGTATTGTATTGTGTTTTTTTCACGCAGCCCTGGAACCTCAGAAACGAATGCGGTTTGCGTGAAAAATGGAAGGGATCCGGATGCAATATGTTTTTAACTGATGATTGCTGGGAGATGTAGATCATTATTCTTCAGTTTTTCTTCACATGGGTGAAAAACGTATATAATCCGGACGGAAAAAAACCACACACATTGAATTGAAAAAAAAACTGATTGACTTGTGTGCAAAAAAGTATTTTCCTGAACAGATACAATTTGCTTGTGTGAAAGAGGCCTTAAAGCAGATTATTGGAACAAGTATTTGTACAAACACTCATTCCTAATAATTCCTCCATGTAAATATGCCACAAACCAACCAATGAACCAGCAAATGTATGGAAGCCCCTTTAATGCAACACATGAAGTCATTTGTCGGCAGTGTAAATGCAGCTATCACCTCTGCTCACAGTCAGGCAATTATCGGGAATGTTTAGTCTGTTCCTGATAATTGCCTGTGCATTGGCCCATTAATACATCAATTAATTAATGTGCAGAACTTGTGGCCCCAGTGCAAAATCACAGGCCCCCTTCCAATCATGCTTCATTTACAGTACTAGTCTCCTCAGATGGGGAACAGGTGCCTTATGGACCCCCTCAGGCTCCCTGGATGGGTGTAATCACACTCTCTGCACTCCTATAGTTATGTAACTGGCATAGTGTTAATATGGAAATCAGGTAAGTTCAGTAGAAGGCATAAGTAGATACTTGATCTTGAAATATGACCTGTTTGGTGAGTTTACAAGCTGAAAAAAGTTAGCCTCAAAATCCTTTTATAATACGCCTTACTGGTGTTGGAAAACAGTTTGATGAACACTTCTTAGCAGAGCTCCTCAGGGTTGAAGAGATGTCTCAGCCGCGGTATTCAGATGAGCTGGTTTTCTTTGTGAATGGGAAAAAGGTATGTTATATTCTGATAGGTCATAGATCATTTTCTTCATTGCAATGGGCTTATCATACCCTATAGTGTCTTCAGCTTTGCATGCATTCTTAGCTTTGGTTTAAAAGCTGCACCAAAAATTGCCTCCTTAGGCTGGTTTTACAGTTAAGTTCATTTTGATATTTTTGACGGGTTTGCTGTTTTTTTGTGATATTTTTGGTAGTGTTTGTTGCTGTGTTTTTTAGGCATGATTACAACAGTTGCATTGAAGCCTATAGAAAATATTAAATGCAGGACAAGCAGGTGTTTTTTGTAAAGGTTGTTTTCACCTTTGAGGTGCATTTGTGTCAATGCCATTTTTCTTCAAATTGCAGTGTGTATTTTTTTTCTTCCATAGACATCCATTATTTGCTGTGTTTTTGGAAGGGGAAAAAGTGTAATTTGTGTTGACATTTTTAATAACATTTTTGCATTTCTTTTTTACCAATGCTTTCTCCCTACACAGCTGTACAGAAGAAGTGACATTACGAGGGGGACATATTTTCCTCTAAAAATAAAAGCCTGGCGTACCAAAAATGTCATTTAAAAGATGTCAGGTGCTAAACACACTATATGAAAAGGGACCACATAACATGGCGTACAAAACTGTACAATACAAAGGAGAGATAGAAAGAGAAAGCCCAAAATACAAGTCTATAGTCTCTTGTGCTTCTTTGAGGGTAGGACACGATGCACACTTCTCAGACTTGAATCTGACACCACTGTGACCCACGATGCACACTTCTCAGACTTCAATCTGACACCACTGTGACCCACGATGCACACTTCTCAGATTTGAATCTGACACCACTGTGACCCACTTGCTATTGTCCAAGTCATATTGTTATATCCTTAAAACTTGGGTATGGTTTCTGGAGCTGCCCATCAGTTCATCAAGTAAAGCCTCTGAGCTCTGAACAGAGCTATTAAGGGCTCATGCACACAAATCTATTTTCTTACATGTCCGTTTTTTGGGGTTTTTTTGTGTATCGTATGCGTAGCAGATGGCTGCTCCTGTCTGTCTTAACTCCTCCAAAGCCTGGCATAGCACATCGGTGCAGGATTTGCTACGCAAAGCTTTCAATGGAACAGGTACAGGCAGCAGCACACATCCAAGTGCAGTCCTCACTGCAGCACATATTGTAACCACAAATATGGCTGCCACAGAAAGGCATCTGTGGTTTTCAAACAATGTTAATTGTATGCTTCAGTTTGCCAAGAAAGATCTGTTTTACTTGCAAATTGTATTTGTGGGTTTGCAGGTGAAACTTTCCCAGCAAACTGAAGCATGATATCCTGAGGATAGGTCACCAGTATCATGACACTGCACAACCTCATTAACACTCAATTTAAATCTGCTGTGGCCATATACTGTACTGTTGTGGTTTTTATGGCTGCATCAATGCTGGCCTATTTGGCCTTACCCTAAGGCCTCTGTCACACGAGCGTCACAGATTCAGTCCGGATGCGTTCAGGGTGCGTTCCGGAAAATCCGCACGCATCCGCACCAATCCGCACGCAATTGCAGTCAGTTTTGACTCAGATTGCGTACGTTCGTTCAGTTTTTTCCGCGCGGGTGGGAAGCATTTTGATGCATTTTTCACGCGCGTGATAAAAAACTGAATGTTTACAAACAACATCTCTTAGCAACCATCAGTGAGTCACTTGCGTGCGGATGCAATGCGTGATTCACGTAGACCCTTTCACTTCAATGGAGTCAGGGCTGCGTGAAAAACGCAGAATATAGAACATGCTGTGATTTTCACGCAACAGCGAACTGATGCGTGAAAAACATCGCTCATGTGAAAAGACCCATTGAAATAAATGGGTCAGGATTCAGTGGGGGTGCAATGCGTTCGCATCACGCATTGCACCCGCGTGGAAATCTCACCCGTGTGAAAGGGGCCTAAGAGAAGTAAAGGTCCCCCACATACATGATTAAATTAACCAGTACAGAATGCTGAACGTATTACAATGGAAAAAAATAGGGCGACTAAAGGAAGACTTTCTTTTACTAAGACATAACTGTGTGTATATATATATATATATATATATAAATATATATATATATATATATATATATATATATATATATATATATATATACACACACATTTAGTATATAGTAGAGAGAGTCACCTAGATTTACTAATGTGTCTGCACTTAAATTCTGTCTAAAAAAGGTGGCACATCTAGGGTTTCTACATTCTTTTCTGACATGCTTGTCATGGGATGGGGCTTAGCAGAAATTGGGCAAAGCTTCATTGGGAAAGGGTGGGCTAAGATGCACCAGTTTACTCTAAAATTTTGATGCAATTCTTGTGTACAAATCTGTCAAAAAGTACCCTTACCTAAAGTCAAAGGCCCTGATTTATCACACCTTCACTCCAGAATTCTGTCTTCAAAAAGTCGCACGATAGGGCTTTTGCGACTTTTTTGCGCATTTTTTTGCGACTTTTTGCATGTGTACACAACTCACTCCAGTTTGTAATATGGGTGGAAAAGTGGGTGTGGTTAGCTATGTTAATGAGTTTCACTCCAGATTTATCATTGCGACTTTTTAAAAAAAGTCGCAAAATAGTCGCAATCTCACTCCAGGAGGAGGGTGGAGTAGGAAAAGTGGAGTAGCTTCTCTAGACCAAAGTGTTAGGTTTAAGGAAAGCCACATTTATCAAACAACCTGTGACGTTTGATAAATGTGGCAGAAAGTACTCCAACACAGACTGAAGCAAAACTGACTTCAAATATTTTCCTAATGATAAATTCCCCCCAAAGTGCCTATCCCTGCACAAGACTTATCATCCAGCACTGTGATAAATCTGGTACAGGTTTAGACAGCCTACACTTACATGTGATTAGTAAATCTGGGCCAGCATATTTCTCAAGAACACCCCTGAGTTAATCTGAAAATCGAGCTAATCTTGTAATAAGCTTCTTGATGATTGCAACTTAATTGTGCCAGCTTGGCACAATTAATTGGCAGTCAATTAACTTGTGTCTACATATGAGCGATCAAAATTTGGAACAAACACCATGGACCCTAGGAACTCACTAAGGCTACTTTCACAGGTGCGGCATAGCTCTCCGGCACGCTGTTCCAGCGGAGAATGCCAAGAATCAGCTACACAAAAACCATTGTGTGAGCATTTCTCGTTCAGCTGAATCCCGGCATATTTTCCGGGATGCTGCCGGATCCCACTATCTGGCAATGCCAAATCCAGAGAACTGTGGCAGGCTGTTCTCTGCCAGGACAGACAGTTGGAGAGCTGTGTCACAGGTGTGAAACTAGCCTAAGGCTACGTAGTTTATGCGGGATCCGAGCTGCATATTTTGCGGCTTAGATCCGGACCCATTCATTTCTATGGGGCCACAAAAGATGCGGACAGCACACAGTGTGCTGTCTGCATCCGTTGCTCCGTGCCATGGCCCCGCAAAAAGAAGAGAACATGCCCTATTCTTGTCCGCAATTGCGGACAAGAATAGGCATTTCGATGATATCCCCAGTCCGCGGTCCCCAAAAAAAAGCACATGGGCCTGTATCAGTGATTTGCGGATCTGCAATTTGCGGACCGCAAAACACAACATTCGTGTGAAAGAAGCCTAAAAGTGAAGAAAAACACAATTAACAAGAAAAAAATTGTCCGCAGTGCATTTTATCATTTCACTAAATAATTCCTGCTAACATCTGGCTGCAGGACAGGTAACATTGTGTATGGAGATGGAAGCACAGTTCTGTCCACTTTGTAGAGGCCAATATTGTTGGCTGAAGCTCAGCTTCAATTTAAGTGAATGAATGTTGGACACCCACTGTTCTGGTATTGATAACTTATCCATCAAGGTCATTTATAACCTCAAAAACCCCTTTAAAGTTTTTTCATGTGTTTAAATGTGTTTTTTGAAATACTGGCAAAAACTGCAATCTGAACCAAACATGTAAATAAACCTATAAGGTACGACCATACTGGGCAATTGCCGCACAGGGGAGACATATCGATGGCGCTGGCCATTGATGATAGGCAAGAGAGTTCCAATCCCATCTAATACCAAATAGCTGAGGCTTGCAACGCTGCACAGTTTTCCTCCACATGTGTCTTCACCATGCGCTAGCTGCCCCATCTGGCCAAACCCTAATAAATGCAGTTTATTATTCTTCAGTTACATGAGTTACCTGAATAGCTTTGTTGATTCTCTTCTGCATTAACAACTAATTTTATGTATTTTCTTTACTCTAGATAGTAGAAAAAAATGCAGATCCTGAAATTCTGTTGCTTCCATACTTGAGAAGGCATTGTATCCTTTTGTGCAGCTTGATCAAGATTTGGTCAAGATTTACTAATGTGTCCTCACTAGAGATGAGCGAGCATGCTCGGGAGCAATTTTCGAGTAGTAGCGTATGTATCTTCTAATCTGTACGCTAATGCGTACGCATCTTGTAATTTGTACGCATTAGCGTACAAATTTATAAGATGCGTATGCATTAGCGTACAGATTATAAAATGCATACGCTACTACTCGAAAATTGCTGCCGAGCATGCTCGCTCATCTCTAGTCCTAACCACAGATTTATCTAAAAAAACGTAGTGTAAATTGGTGTAACTAGGTTCTCTCCAATTTTTTTACTCACTTGACAAGGGGCATATCTTCAAAGCAAAGGACACTGGCCTAAAATGTGCCAAATTGAGGCAAAATTCTGTAGAAAAAAAAAACTAGCACAAATTATACCAACCAATAGACAGTGTAAACTTAGACAGGTAGTTTAAATATGTCTCTAATTTATCATACAACTTGAGCCATTGTGATAAATGTGACAAATTTTAAGACAGATTTAACCTAATAGTAAATGTGGGCCACTGTAAAATGCCAAATGAAGGGGTGTTCATGACTTCTGTTTGATGTTCTTTGAATCCCTCAGCCCTGCACTTAGCATAAGGGCTCATGCACACAACCATGCTCGGTCTGGGAAACACGGCCCATGTGTTGGTCGCATCTGTCGGACCGTCAGTGGCTCCTCTGACCCAAACTCACTGCATCATAACAAGTTATGATGCAGTAAGTTTCTATTTGACTGTATATACTATACAGTAGTACTATACTACCATATATTACAGTTGTAATAGTGGTGGTCAGGTAGGAACTAACTGCATCATAACTTACTATGATGCAGTTAATTTGGGTCACCGGACCCGCAATTGGCGTGGGAGATGCAGCTGACTCAGGGTTCGTGTTTCCAGAACTGAGCATGGTTGAGTGCATGAGTGCCTATACAAAGGGAAAGATTATGGAGCACATTTATTAAGACCAGAGTTTTACACGCCAGTCTTTATAAACGCCCATAGCTGGCGGTGTATCCGCCGAAGTTATGAAGAGGCGCAGGCTTCTCCATAACCTCAACACATCCAGCGCCAGTTCTAAATGTAAGACAGCTTCCTAGATGCCCCAAAAAAGCCACAAAAATGAAGTGCAAAGGGAAGCTTTCTTCACACAAAATAGTTTTTTTTTTTTTGTGGTAAAAAAAAGCCACTAAGAAAGCCACTAAACATGCTAAAAATGAAAAACAGCAAAAGCCCCCCCTCCACCCCCCCCCAAAAAAAAAGGTTCTGTGAAACCCATTAATGAGACCTTTTTCATATTATCTGACCACTGCTTTCTGGCGAGTGCCTTTGTGTCATCACATGAAGGTGAACAGGAATGTGTCCCCTAGACAAGGAAGGCAGGTGAATACTGCTTCTAGGGTTACAACCACATGGTCAGGTTTCTGCCTGTAGTTTTAGACATCAGGAGTGGATCAGAAAAGGAGAGAAAGTCTAAAGGATAGATATGACTTTTATTGATTTCACTCCTGGTTTTGACTTCCAAAATTTCATGCAGAAACCTGACTGTTTGGTTGTACCCTAAGGATATGATGATTAAAAGAACCATGAGTCCATGAGTATTGGAAATTATTCAAATATTGCAAAAATTCAGAACTACATTGTAAACAGTATTTCCTTAACGATATAGTAGCACTAATAGCATTAAATGCCATATTAGCATTTTTACAATAGATTTAGTAGGACTGTAGAGGGGTTGTCTCACTTCAGCAAGTGGCATTTATCATGTAGAGAAAGTTAATACAAGCCACGTACTAATGTATTGTGATTGTCCATATTGCTTCCTTTACTAGCTTGATTAATTTTTATATCACACTATACACTGCTTGTTTCTATGGTTATGACAAGGGGTGGATTGGCCATAGACCTTACAGGGAAATTTCCCGGTGGGCCAAGGTCCAGGGGCCATCTGGGCCCTCCTCATGGCCGGCCAGTGGAAGATTGTGGGGATGTATGTAGTTTATTCTGCCAGTATTTTATGATGAACTGTGTTATTTGGCTGTGTTGGGGTGGTATAATGTGCCACAATATGGAATTGCTGGCCCTGCCTTCCATCAATTTGGACCCAACTAGAAACGGGGCCACTTTTAGTATTTTTCCAGGGCCACTTTAAGTTCCCAGTCCGCCCCAGGTTATGACCACCCTGCAATCCAGCAGCAGTGGTCGTGCTTGCACACTATAGGAAAAAGCTCCGGATCTCTGGTGGCCAGGACCACAGGAGTGAGCATAGACTGGTGCTTTTTCCTATAGTGTGCAAGTATGACCACAGCTAATGGATTTCAGGGTGGTCGTAACCATAGAAACAGTGTATAATGTGATGGAAAAATTAATGAATCCAGCAAAGGAGGCAATAAGGATAATAACAATACATGAGTAAGTGTATTAACTTTATCTACATGATAAATGCTACTTGCTGTAGTGAGACAACCCCTTTAATGAACCAGTCAGGATATACAGTGCCTTGCGAAAGTATTCGGCCCCCTGGAACTTTTCAACCTTTTGCCACATTTCAGGCTTCAAACAAAAAGATATAACATTTTACATTTTTGGTGAAGAATCAACAACAAGTGGGTCACAATTGTGAAGTGGAACGAAATTTATTGGATCATTTAAACTTTTTTTGTAATAATAAAACTGAAAAGTAGGGCGTGCAAAATTATTCAGCCCCCTTGCATTAATACTTTTGTACTACCTTTTGCTACGATTACAGCTGCGGTCTCTTGGGGTATGTCTCTATCAGTTTTACACATCTAGAGACTGAAATTCTTGCCCATTCTTCCTTGCAAAACAGCTCGAGCTCTTTGAGGTTGGATGGAGAGCATTTGTGAACAGCAGTTTTCAGCTCTTTCCACATATTTTCAATTGGATTCAGGTCTGGACTTTGACTTGGCCATTCTAAGACCTGGATACGTTTATTTTTTAACCATTCCATTGTAGATTTTGCTTTATGTTTGAGATCATTGTCTTGTTGGAAGATAAATCTCCATCCTAGTCTCAGGTCTTTTGCAGACTCCAACAGGTTTTCATCCAGAATGGTCCTGTATTTGGCTCCATTCATCTTCCCATCAATTTTAACCATCTTCCCTGTCCCTGCTGATGAAAAGCAGGCCCAAACCATGATGCTGCCACCACCATGTTTGATAGTGGGGATGGTGTGTTCAGGGTGATGAGCTGTGTTGCTTTTACGGCAAACATATCGTTTTGCATTGTTTCCAGAAAGTTCGATTTTGGTTTCATCTGACCAGAGCACCTTCTTCCACATGTTTGGTGTGTCTCCCAGGTGGCTTGTGGCAAACTGTAAACAAGACTTTTTATGGATATCTTTGAAAAATGGCTTTCTTCTGCCACTCTTCCATAAAGGCCAGATTTGTGAAGTGTTCGACTGATTGTTGTCCTATGGACAGACTCTCCCACCTCAGCTGTAGATCTCTGCAGCTCATCCAGAGTGATCATGGGCCTCTTGGCTGCATCTCTGATCAGTCTTCTCCTTGTTTGAGATGAAAGTTTAGAGGGACGGCCGGGTCTTGGTAGATTTGCAGTGGTCTGATACTCCTTCCATTTCAATATGATCGCTTGCACAGTGCTCCTTGGGATGTTTAAAGCTTGGGAAATCTTTTGGTATCCAAATCCGGCTTGATTACACACAGGTGGATTCTATTTATCTTCATCAGTCATTTAGGACAACATTGGATCTTTCAGAGATCCTCAATGAACTTCTGGAGTGAGTTTTCTGAACTGAAAGTAAATGGGACGAATAATTTTGCATGCCCAACTTTTCAGTTTTATTATTACAAAAAAAGTTTAAATGATCCAATAAATTTCGTTCCACTTCACAATTGTGGCTCACTTGTTGTTGATTCTTTACCAAAAATTTAAAATGTTATATCTTTTTGTTTGAAGCCTGAAATGTGGCAAAAGGTTGAAAAGGTCCAGGGGGCCGAATACTTTCGCAAGGCACTGTATAACGCATTGTTTTATTGTCTCTGCAAAAATCTAAATGGATTAAAAGATGATCACGGGCTGACATCAATTTGTAGCAATCCATGATGAATCCAGTAACAAAAATGTGTGAAATGATGAAAACTAATACCAGAAGATGCTCTTTGGTTTGAGAAATGAGCAGTATGAACAAATGAAATAGGTCATCATCATCTGATAGGTAGGGGTCCGAAACCCAACGTTGTATAGCGGCTGTGTTTGGCATTGCAGCTCAGTCCCATTCACTTGAATGAGGCTGAGCTGCGCCTAGGCCACGTGACCAATGAATGGGTCATCACTGGCCTAGGAAATGCTGAGAGAAGGCAGTGGCTCTGGGTGTCCAGAGGATAGGCCATCAGTAGAAAAAAATCCTTTAATATTTTCACTTCTGGCCTAATTTTTCAAACGACCTTTCCACTACACCAGTCCCCAGGGAGCAACTTACATTCCCATTCTCTCTACCGACTCCTCAGGGGCTCACTGCACATCAATTTCAGAGATTCAGAGAAGAGGTATAATGAGCAAATTCCTAAAATGTTTGAACATGTGCCTCCAATTACTGTACATACCGTAGGTCATGCCTCCAAATACTGCTAACTATAAACAAATAATGTATAAATCCTTCAGAACACCTAAAATTAAGATCCCAAAATAAGTACAGTCTTCAAAATAAATACAGACCCCAGAATGTACCCCAAATACATACTTCAGACAAGACCACACAGTAAATATAGACCCCAGAATACATAGACTTCAAAGCCCCAAAATATACACAGACTGAGACCAAATCCCAAAATAAATACAGACCCCTGAATAAATAGACTTCTGCCTGACTGCTGACCCCTTAATAAAAACAGATAAGAGAATAAAGAGTCCAAAATAAACTGACCCCAAAACAAGTACAGTCCCCATAATAAATGCAAACCCCAGAATGCATCTGAAAATGACTACAGAATAAATACATTCCCCAGGACCACATTCCTTAAATAAATATATACACCAGACTAGACTACAGAATACAGACCCCTGAGTAAATACAGACCCAAAAGATAAATGCAGGCCTCCAAAATAACTTCAGACTCCAGACCAAACTCCCTAAATGCAGACTTTAGATCAGACCCCCTACATATACAGTATCTCACAAAAGATGTGAGTACACCCCTCACATTTTTGTAAATATTTTATTATATATTTTCATGGGACAACACTGAAGGTATGACACTTTGATATAATGTAAAGTACTCAGTGTACAGCTTGTTTAAGAGTGTAAATTTGGTATGCCCTCAAAATAACTCAGCCATTAATGTATGTATATATATATATATATATATATATATATATACCCCAGACCTGAATAAACATGTAACCCAGATTAAATACATACCTCCGGTTAAACCTCAGAATACAGACCCCTGAATACATGTGTACCCGATAATAAGTACAGAGCTACAGATCTCTGATGTAACCCCAAAAAAAATCAGCAAAACAAGACCAAGACCCCATAAAGACAAACCCCCACCATACCCCCTAAATAAATGCAGTTTATGCAGACCCTAGACCTAAATAAATATAGATATCTCAGACTTGAACCCCTAAACCAACCAGGACAAATAGAACAGCTCACAATCTTTTCCTGTGATTGGCTACTCCACTCATTGGCTTGAGGACCTGCACAAATATGGTCATGTGACCTGGTGAAAGATGTAAACTTCCCTAGTGAAATGATAGAAATCCTCCACCAAGACCCTCCCCCCCAACGTGATTTATGGTCTGCTGTGTGCATGAGTCAGAGTTCAAACCGGAACCCTGTTATGGTCTACTTCCAAAAGGATTTGACATTTTAAGAGCCTTTTAAAAAATATTAGTCCTTTTGTGCATTTTTAGTGTATTCTGTGTTATTTTGCACAAAACACGGAAAAAACACCATACCCTCACCTTTTAACAATTTCATAAAAAATGCCATAAAGCACCACTAAAACATTAAATATAAAACAATGGGTATGTCGACATTGTAGTATTTTTTTCCAACAAGCATTAGGGCACAGCATTTAGGCCAAAGAATACAGCAAAAACAATCATTACACAACACGAAATGCACAACTAAACACTGCGTGTGAAACCGGCTCATGGTATTATACAATTAACTATTTTGCATAAAGTAATAATAGGATTATTTAATCTGAATTACGAACAAGTGCTTAAGTGGCTTGTCTTAATATATATGTAAATGGGCAGCACGGTGGCTCAGTGGTTAGCAACGGTGCCAACCCAGGACAACATCTGCGTGGAGTTTGTATGTTCTCCACACGTTTGCGTGGGTTTCCACCCACATTCTACAGACATACTGATAGGGAATTTAGACTGTGAGCCCCATCAGGGACAGTGTGATGCTAATGTCTGTAAAGCGCTGCAGAATATGTCAGCACTACTGTATATAAATGCATAATCCATAATTATAAAAAGTTATGCAACTTTCTGCTTTCTTATGACTCTCAGGAGACTTGCTTTTTGTCAGTGGCTAGTTTCATATGCTTAATTAACCTGTTTCAAACATAGATTTCTGGGTTTAGTCTTTTTTTCCCTGTTTTTCTAACCCCTTTCATTCTATATTTCCTGTCGCACTTGGGCCCCTGGCACTGAATAGAAATTAGTTAACAGCAAGCAGAGATCTTCAAAGTAGTGAGGAATTAAAACTCCAACTTGAAACTTCTCATTTTCCACTGATTAAACAAGAATAGGAAAAACTGGTTTAACAGATCACACACGAATACTGAGCCTTCTCTCATGTGTGAACTGACTGTGTGGAGAACTCATTATTGCCCATATATTATTTTCAGTACCCTGTACTATGATGCCTTCTGTGACTTGCCTCCATTTTGATAATACATGACTACATATAAAGTATACATTCAGAATATTTGCCTTAACTGTATGTAAATCAGTGCGTCTTACTGGTACGAAAAGTGGCTGTGGAGTAGGTGGCTGTGGGGCCTGCACAGTCATGGTGTCTTCCATTCATCCAGTGTCTAAGAAAATCCTGTATCCTTTTCCAACCTCATGAGAAAATACTAAGACATTTATAAAGTAAGTGACTACGCAACATTTGTTTCATAGTTTTTTTTTGTGTTGTCTGAAAATAGGGTTCACTCCGTGCTTTATTCTAAAACGCACATTCTGACCTTTCGATGGAATTGGCCGACGATTTAATATTTATGGGGTAGTCCTGACTCACCACTGCTGTTGGGGGAGGTATGGATTGGACAGTTAGATTTTAACTATCTGATCCTTTTGTTTTTAGGGAAGCTTCACATCACTGTTTTGTTTTCCGTTCTTCTCATCCATCAGTAGAACAGAAAACAAAGAAACAAAAAAAAACAAAATTATGCTAATTTTGCATCCATTTTCATCTGAGATCTGTTGTTTTAGAAGAAAATGTCTTCCATGAAGGACTTGGGAGTCATTTATTAAGAGTGGAGTTTTAGACGCTGGTCTTTATAAGGCCCTGTGCAGGAATGGATCCACTGAGGTTCTGTAGAGGCACCAGTCTCTACATAACTTTGGTGGATCCAGTGCTGGTCTAAATGTAAGCTAGCTTCCTTCCTGGCTTACATATAGACCATTTTCTACTCCTAAAACACTTTTTTACACATGGCACGAGTAGAGAAAAGTTGCAGATTGTGTCGCAAATAACCTCTGTGCCGCAATATGCACTGGAAATACACCTAATATAGGCGTATTTCTGAACATAAATGACCCCTTTATTTTTCATCTAAAATACAGAAGAACGGAAAACGAAACGGTGATGTGAACCTGTCATAGGGAGATAAGCTGACAGTGGCTTTCTCCCCTCACACCATTCACAACATGGAGATGCTGTCAAGCTAAGTAGGCAAGAGTGTGGGGGATTGGGAGAGATCTCCCAAAGTCCTTCATACATAAAAAAACAATTTATCAGAATTAAATACTGCCAAAACTTCTGTGCTAAGCTTTTATATTACCTTAAAGGGAAGGTGTCTTCAGAAAATGATCTATTGTTTAAATCACTTTTTTATGTTTTTTCACAACACTGTCTGAATCTGGCCTATGTGAAATGAGTACATGGCCAAAATCTGTTTTCCCTGCAGATGGAAACTGTATATGTAATCGAGTTGAATAATGGCCAACTAAAGCTGTAAAAGGCATTGATAGATAATGACTAAAAAAATGCAATACTAAAATAATGCTCCACTGTTA
Source organism: Rhinella marina (assembly GCA_900303285.1). Classification (NCBI taxonomy): domain Eukaryota; kingdom Metazoa; phylum Chordata; class Amphibia; order Anura; family Bufonidae; genus Rhinella; species Rhinella marina. The sequence continues at coordinate 166,733 of ONZH01000357.1, forward strand.
GCTTCAAGATGCCATGATCATGTAAAACTGTGTACCAGCATGCAGAAACTATATTGGTACCATGTGTGCAGCACCCGAGTGATCTCACTGGGCACTGGAATCTCCCAAATGGACATTTGTTAAATTGGTAAGAAGTGGGATGATGCTTGGCAATGGCTCCCTCAGATCTCACAGCAGTGGTGTACCCGTCTTTGTGTTAGGTATACCAATCTTATGACAATCAGTGAAAAACTAAGGCTACGTTCGCAACTCCTTTTTTACATTACTGGCAGGCTGTTCCGGGAGAGAATAGCCTGCCAGTATTCACGGATCCAGTATTGTCGGATTCAACAAATCTCTGCCAGATTCTTACTGACTATAATGGGTTCTGGCAGAGGTACGCCTGCTTTCTGGCATAAATTCCATATTTCCGCCAGACAAATACCTTTGCGTGCAGCAGTTTTTGTCCAGCAGACATCTATAACGGAGAAGTAAATGTAGCCTTAAGAATGATTAGATGCTGTATGTAGATTTGTACCTATCTTTAGCATTTACATCCAATATTTCAATCCCAGATTTTGGGGCAGATTAACATGGTTCCTGTCCATCTAGCCTCCAAAACAGCAAACACATTACTAAAGGCCATCCAAACAGATGGTAAAACAAGTCTTCACTATTGATCGAGCAACTTGCAGTGCTTCTGGTATTCATGCTGCAGGGGCTATTTCACAGCATTCCATATAGATGTGGGCTGTATGTACTAACATCACATAGAGAACATTTTTTGTTTTATGTCAGGCAAGTACTGTATGCAGTAATGTATGAGGGAGGGTATACAAGGACACCGATGCATTTGAAGTGACACCTTTCTCATTGCAGATCACAAGACTTTTCATGAGGGAGTGCATGCAAGGACGTAAAACTCTAAGGCGACTGATTACAGAACTTTCTTTCCTCTATGTCTGTGCATCGGTTAGGTGTTTTAATTAGTTGAATAGCTGTTCTCCCCTTATATGGAGATTGCCATCACTTACAACAATCTCAGTACAATAAACCACATTTGCTAATGCTGTCTAATATTTAGACAGAGTAGATTTCCGGCGACCAGTCTGCATCAAATTTATCTCAGTCTGGCGCAGACTGACTACTGACACTTAGGCTACTTTCACACTGGATTCAGCAGGGTTCATCAAAAACACTTCCATTACTGATAATACAACCGTTATGAACGGATCCGGTTGTATTATCTTTAACATAGCCAAGACAGATCCGTCATGAACTCCACTGAAAGTCAAAGGGGGGACGGATATACGTTTTCTACTATAAGAAAATTTAGACTAGCAATTCATGTTCACAGGTGCATATCCATAAAGCAAGCATACAGAAAAATAATAAAAATATATCAGCACAACATTTCACATGCAAACAATAGAACTAAGGATTTGGGATCATTCTAAATGAATGTTATTATACCTACTAGAAATGTAAAATGAAAAAATAATGCGCACATTTTTGATCAAACGTATGTCGGTCCCATCTACCAAAGCGTCAAAGTGGCTTATGCAGATGGGTACCTAACACTAACAGTCTGCCTCTCTTGCACTTACCTAAGCCTACAATATTCAGGGCGGTGAAAACGGATCCATCCCCATTGGATCCATCTTGCTCTGCATATCATGATGGAAAGAAAACCACAGCATGCTGCGGTTTGCTCTCCGGTATGAGAACGCAACCAAACAGAACGGAATGCATTTTGGAGCTTTCCGTTCTGTACAGTTACATTTTGTTCCCATTGACAATGAATGGGGACAAAACGGAAGCATTTTTTTCCGGTATTGAGAGCCTATGATTGATCTCAATACAGGAAAATAGGTAACTTACGCTGGAATTGTGGCACAACAATGATACTAAGTGTGCCCCCAATTGACAGTATGTTCTTTCTAGTGAAACCAGAGTACATGGAAGAAATATATACAAACATAGGAAGAACATACAAAGTTTATGCAGATATACAAACAGAGAAAGAACTGCAGATGTTGCACTTAGAGTTGAACCCAGGACCCGAGCACTGTAAGACAGCAGTGATAACCACTAAGCCACAATGCCTTTTAGCCAATTTATAAGCTATACTCAATGCTAGGAAGCAGTCAATACAATCAGGACCCTAATAATGTAAATGTACGAACTAAACTTTGTAGTTCACTAAAAAGGGGCAAAATAAAATAATCTTTGTAATATAACACTATTACGGTCCAGTACAGAAAGGAGCTTAATGATAACAAGCTGACAGCGTGCAGCGTTTACTGAAGGGGGCTTTTTGCAAAGGTGGGGAGACTTAGGCTACTTTCACACTAGCGTTTTATAATTCCGGTATTGAGTTCCGTCATAGGGGCTCAATACCGGAATAAAACGCTTCAGTTTTGTCCCCATTCATTGTCAATGGGGACAAAACTGAACTGAAGACAACGGAATGCTCCTGAAAGCATTCCGTTCCGTCTTCAGACCGGAGAACAAACCGCAGCATTCTGCGGTTTGCTCTCCGGTCTAGGCATCCGCACCAAGACGGATTCGTCATGACCCTCAATGAAAGTCAATGGGGACGGATCCGTTTGGTGTGACACAATCGTGAACGGATCCGTCCTCCATTGACTTTCAATGGAGTTCATGACGGATCCGTCACCTGCACACATACACACAATACATACAGACATAGACATACACACAGACACACACACACATATACACATACAAATACACATACATACTTACATGCTCCCCGGCAGGTCTCCAGAGCGCAGGAGGAACAGGACGGCGCGCACAGATGACAATTCCACCAGGCGCCCAGCAGAGCGGGCTGCAGGGAATCGTCATCTGTGCACGCCATCCTGCTCCTCCGGCGCTCTGGAGACCTGCCAGGATCATGTAAGTATGTATGTGTATTTGTCTGTGTATATGTGTGTGTCTGTGTGTATGTATGTACTGTGTGACATGTGTGGGGCCGGTGCGCGGTTCCGGCTCCACACATGTCCCTGCGGCAGTCCGGATCCGGCAGCACCCTTCACCTGCCGGATCCGGGCTGCCACTAGTGTGAAAGTAGCCTTACTTATACTAATACTTAGTCTAATCTAATCTAAGTAGAGAATCTTAGAATGTGCCAGATTTACCACATTGACTGATGCTGGATAATAACTCTGGTGCACCTTTAGACTGTATATTTTTGGTGCATCTTTAGCCCACCCCTTTCTCAGCAGGTCACACTCCTTTTCAGTAAGTCACACCTTTTTGTCATATAAGTTAGACTTTCTGAAATATGTTTTTATACAGTGGGCTCTTAAAGGGGTTGTCCCACAAAAAATATTATACAGTTTTCAAACTAGAACCTGGATCTTTTGTAATTGCATGTAATTAAAATTTTAGTATAGCTACTGACTTATGTTTATCTTTATAGTGCCACTTAATTTCTTATTCTGCTCACTGAGATGGCCGCACACAATCAGTTTCATCCTTCATCTGCATCCTGAGCTGTGATAGGGAGAGCGTGGACACACCCCTGAGCTGCAGCAGAAAAGATACTCCTCCTGAGCTGCCAGCTTGATATAAATCTAGCAGAGCAATGAGTGGGGAGGTCTCTGGAGCCATGTGAGGTACAGGGCTGGTTCTAGCTTTGTTAGAGATTGTCATGTACTATATGATGTCTGATTTTCATTTTTTACATTATTCATGGGATAACCCTTTTAAGCCTCCTCTAGTGGGGGATGTTGGAAGAGAGAAGGCAGCCACTATGGGTGATATTCCTGATCCAATGGAAGTCTAACTTGCTATGGTTAAACAACATTTGAAAGACTACAGAAATACAATTGCCTCCAATTTACAAAAGGAACCATAAATCCTAACTTGCCATCTAGCTTGCATCTCCATTACATTTTCATTTTCCACAAATGTTCTTTTCATAATCCTTTACTAATCTGTAGACATTACCCAGTGACAGCATGCCTGACTCCAATTTGCTCCCTGCATGGAATGGCAGTCACCACAACAGAAGGAATAGGAAATTCAGTCACAAGGCTGCATCCAGTCCAGGTAACCTTGTCATTGTTGGCCCTGTGATATATGTAAGAATGTTATAATAACAAGAGGACACAGATTTTAGCATAAAGAAGCAACCCTGGATTGGACCTTGGAGCTATCATAGAGCAAATCTGGACAACATACACTCACTCGGAGATAGCCAAGTACAGGGGTCTGCTATTTCCAGCAGTCCTGTAAAGAATCACTGGAGCAGCAGGGTGTATGTTTGACTTGCTGCTCCATCAGATCAGGGGAACGGGAGCCCCGTTGGGTGGGAGTTCTAGCAGTCAGAACCCGAGCAAGCAGTTAGTTATCCCCTATTCTGTGGATATGCAAACTTGGCCCAATCTCTTTAATGCTCTTGTTGCTTTGCAATTTATGACACGGCTATGTTCACATCACTTTTCGCATATACGCATATAATGCTCCATTCAACAACTGTGTGCCAGAAGAGTGTCCATCACAAGACCAAGTACACATTACTGTAACCTATTTTTTTGCTGTATAGAAAAGATTGTGGAGTATGCAATTATGAGTGTACAATGTTGACTTGTAAAGCCAACTTGGTTTACAAGCTTTAAACTGCAAGGCTAGGAAGATCCTGTACTCCATTGAGATTATTAATGATCCATTACATTGCATTCCAGTGCTCCCACTAACACCTGGATTTATCTTCACTCTTTAGGAGAGATTAGCTAAAGCTCATGGTTCACAGTGTGGGTTCTGTAGTCCTGGGATGGTGATGTCCATGTATTCTTTACTGAGAAATAATCCAGAGCCCACCATTCAAGAGATCATGGCTTACTTATCTGGTAGGTAGTCCAGAGCCAGCCTTCCAGGAGATTATGATTTACCTGTCTGGTAGATAGTCTAATTTAAATTTATTATATAGCATCATCTAATATCATTGAATAAGTGCAACATCCTTAATGTGGCGCTTTAATTTAGCGATATAGGTTGTCAAGAAGTTGAAATATCCAATAAGCAAAGTGGAGGAATGAAGGATCTGCCATGTTGAAATCCAGCATGTCTCATTCTTTCAGACTGTCAGGCTGCTTGCATACGCATTAGATCATTGGTCAATCTCACCAAATTGGTAGGTTCGGCTGACTAATATGAACGGTTGGCTTTAAAGTATACAAAGTTACTCCATGTGATGCTTAGATGTGGCATTTCGCACTGGAGCCTCAGAACTGTCAAGCTTCATTTATGGAGATGAGCTACAAGCATAGCTCCTATGGAAGAAACATCATATCCATATGTACTATAGATGTTGTCTTACATTTTCACATGAAGCAAACAGTAGTGCCACCTTTGGAGCATGTAATACACTTATATTGAGACCTCTGCTTACTATTCTATATAGTAATATCACATATGAACATCTAAAGATGGTCTATAATTATTTCTCTTGCAATAGGAAACCTGTGTAGGTGCACTGGATACAGGCCCATTTTGGATGGTTTTAGGACATTTGATAAGGTTAGTCGATTGATAAATTATGCATGTTTTAGTGTGCAGTACCTCTACATCTCTGCTTAATGGACTGTGTTTGTTTTTTAGAATTGCTGTAAAAGTGATGAAGAAAATATGCTGCCTGAGATGACGGTATAGTATAGCGCTTTCTTTTTTTTCTCATTTTGGGTGGTTGGTAATAGGGATGAGCGAACTTTTGAAAAGTTCGGTTCGGTTCGGCGAACTTTAGTGAAGTTCGGATTCATACGAACCGAACCTAAAACGAACCTTGCTATAATGGCTGAATAATTGCTGCTACAATAATGGGAGTCTGATAGGGTATAGTTTCGTTTACTTGCAGTTGCTATTACAATGAAAAAAGTGGAAAAAATCCAAGTGACTTCAACAACGGCGACGCAAAATATACGCATATTTGAGAATTTACACTAATGCGAACATTCCCGCACAAATAACGAACATACAGTATAGCGTTGTTAAAGGTACGCTACTTAACTGAATATGTACGCATTAGCGTACGCATACACTGCGTCTGCGAACATTCCTACTCAAGTAACGAACATACAGTCTAGCGTTGTCAAAGTTACGCTACTTAACTGAATATGTACGCATTAGCGTACGCATACACTGCGTCTGCGAACAGTCCTACTCAAGTAACGAACATATAGTCTAGCGTTGTCATAGGTACGCTACTTAACTGAATATGTACGCATCAGCGTACATTCTCAATAAATATGCGTATATTTTGCGTCGCCGTTATTTTAACCAGATTCGTCACGAACTTTCTGAAAATTCGGTTCGATGACGAACCGAACTTTCGGGAAAGTTCGTAACGAATCTGGTTCGTTACGGTTCGGTTCACTCATCCCTAGTTGGTAATTTAATGTAATTTTTTGTGTAGTAATATAAATATGTGATCCTCTCAATTATAGAATCGTATTTATTCTGCCATTTAGACTCTTCCAGCCTTCCAACTGGATTAACACTTGGCTGAGTCTCTTAGTTTTGCTGCAATGCACTAGCCAGAAATGGTCTATTTATCTTCGACTGAAAGGGAAGTTATGAATTATCATTCACTCAAAGTTAATTATCTGATTATTAGTTCACTTTTTTATGCGGGAGCAAGTTGGTTTGCATGAACCAATCCAGATGCATATTGACACATTGCACAGTACACGTTTTTGAAAAGGAAACCACTGTGAGATCTTTTTGTTCTTTTTTAGATGGCAGTGCATTGCAATGCGTTACAATTCATTAGTAAATGTAAAACTATGATAATTTACATGTTTACATATTTGTTTAAACAGTCATCCAAACTCTTCAGTGAGCAGGATCTTTTACCACTGGATTCAACACAAGAACTTATCTTCCCACCTGAGCTGATGGTGAGTGCAGAATTCTGGCTTGCTCTAATAATGCAGGAGAAAACACAGACCGTACTCCACACTCACTCCTGAGGACTCCTTACATGTTATGTTAGTTGGAATTGCAGGCTGCACTCAGCATATAAGTAATAGCAAGCATCAAGTGCATGCAATAACAAGCTTGTGGCTATTGCACCTAGGGTACTACAGCTCCATAGAGGCATATCTGGGGGTGTTTCAGTTTATGCCCTGAATACTGGGCACCAATAAGCGTCTCTACATTTTTCAGGGTACTTGATTACAGGGGTAAGGCAGGAGGGTGCAGGGTAAGTGTACACTTGCAGTTCTGAATAATTTAGTTTTTTTTTATTAATCTACCAAAATTATTATATCTCTTTCACATATAAATTTTGTTTGCCTTTTTTAAGTAAAAAAAAAAAAAACACCAGAAAAAAACATCCTTAACATACCTTTATAGTGGTTGCAGCATCCTCTAGATCAGGGGTGCACAACGTTTTCTGGTTGGGGGCCACTTTTCCAAATTGAACCAATGACAAGGGCCAAAAATAAAATTAAAAAGGGTATTACCAACTGAAATTATATGTTTATGGCAGATTGTACACACAGTATATTAATGTCTATTTACAGTTCCAGGGCTCCCATCTAATCGGGGAATGCATGAAAAATGCATGAATGCATGTGAGCAGCCACAAGACAGACATACATGTATGTTACCAGATGGTTGGGGGCCGCACAGAATGGTATCAAGGGCCGCTTTTGGCCCCCAGGCCGCAGGTTGTGCACCCCTGCTCTAGATAGATGTGGAAGAAGCAGTGGCAGTGGCATGTATGCCAATCTGTATCACAAAAATAACTTTTATACTTGAGGATGACCTTAAGGGCCTATTCACATGACCATCAGTGTTTTGCGGTCCGCAAAACACGGATACCGGCCATGTGCGTTCCGCAATTTGCGGACCACACATTGCCAGCACTATATAGAGAATGCCTATTCTTGTCCGCGGTTGTGGACAAGAATAGGACATGCTCTAAATTTTTTGCGGTGCCGCAGAACGGGACACGGTGTGCTGTCCGCATCTTTTGCGGCCCCACTGAAAATTTCGGAATGGATGTGGATCCTTTTATACGGTCATGTGAATGGGCCCTTACACTTTTAGACCAGAACTTTTGGTCAATGTAGCCGTATGAGGCTTTGTCAGACGAGTTGCACTGTATATAGTTGCCATTTTTTGGTACATATACATTAACGTTCAATTTATATGGCATCTACATAAAACCAAAGCCTCATACAGCTACATTGACCAAAAAATAAAAAAATAATGACCACCAGATCAATGAGAAAAAATTGTTCTGGTCTTGAATGCACATGTATGTTATGTTTATGGAAGCAAAAGCAGCATTGAATGGACACCTCTAGTGCCACTTCTAGGAATAAAACATAGGACGGACAAATAAAATTCAATTCGATCCATCGGATTCTTTCTAAGCATGGAGTAGAGCCATAATGCTGCATGATATATATCAGCATCTACATAGAAGCTTTGTAAATCTTTCTGCTGGCCTGATTCTGAATTCTTCAATGTAATTTCTTAATTTGAAGCGATCATGCACTGTGTGTACTGAATATTGAAGGGCACAGAAGTGGATTTTCTCTCATGGCATTTCTGTTATCTGGTAAAGCAATCTACTTCTAGGAACACCCAGAACTGCTCCGTACAGGGTGTGTTCTTTTTTAATTTAGTGCACTCATCAGGTTTGTCAACTTTTTCAGTTTTTTTTTTCAATAAAGTGCATGTGTCATCAGAAAATGACTTATTTAAATCAAATTTTTATGTTAAACATATTTTAAAGAATTATTGGTGCTGTTGTTTTTACGGTAATGTTTCATGTCACTATCTAAATATTAAAAATGAAAAAAAACTGCAGTCTTTGCACTGTCCACCAAGACTGTATTCACGTTTTTGTCCCACACTGTATGTATATGACATATAAGTTTAAACAAATGCCTCAGACAGATGCCATAGTGTGGTATCCATGACCTTAATATCAATTTAAGTTTAACATACCGGTATGTATTTTGCTGGACTCTGCAGGATGGAAAACAGTAGTATACTACGCTTTTGCATTCCTTTTTTCCCCAATGTATATGTTAAGCATTGGAAAAAAGCTGATGAAGTGAACAGTTCCTAAGCCTAAGGCTACTTTCACACCAGCCTTAGTACGGATCCGGCGGGTGAAGGGACCCGCCGGATCCGTACTGAATAATACAACCTTGTGGATCCGTAATTCCGGATCCAGTTGCAATATATTTAGCATCTTTTAAACGGATCCGGAATAACCTCTATTGAAAGTCAATGGAGGACGGATCCGTTTACAAGTGTGTCCACACCAAACGGATCTGTCCCCATTGACTCACATTGGGGGTCATTCTGGATCCGTTTAGGTGCAGATAACTACAGTAGTACGGAGAGCAAACCGCAGCATGTTGCGGTTTGCTCTCCGGTCTGAAGACTGAACTGAATGTTTCAGGAGCATTCAGTTCAGTTATGTCCCCATTGACAATGAATAGGGACAAAACTGAAGCGTTTTATTCCGGTATTGAGCCCCTATGACGGAGCTCAATACCGGAATTCCAAAACGCTAGTGTGAAAGTAGCCTTATAATAGTCATCACATGGCCTGTACAGATCACTTTTCAGCAGTTCTCATTATCATCACAGGCAGAATTAAAATGGTGGATCTCACCCACATATAGATAAAGGAAGACCCACCATTCACAATATCAGAGTTGCCAACAGTTTCAAATTTGCAGGGACTGTCCCTAATTTTTAGTCCCAGGCTAAAAATGGGATCTTATGTAAGCCCATCCATAAGTGGGCAGTCTCAGATGGATTTGGACACTCCTGGGTGGGACTGGCAAGTCCCAAATTTACCCACTACAGTCAGGGGCATTCAGGGGCATACAGGGGCGTAGCTAAAGGCTCATGGGCCCTGGTGCAAGAGTTCAGCTTGGGGGCCCCCCTTCCCTCAACGCTGGTGCACCTAGCTTTTATGCTGGCCAAGTCAACCCCCCCCCCCATGCTAAATTCTCACCCTAACCTTCACTCTCCTAACATTACGTATATCACTACAGAACATACAGGGTAAGGCTACATTCACTTAAATGGGTCAGCAAAAAATGCGGACAGCACACTGTATGCTGTCCGCATCTGTATGTCCATTCCTATTTGTGTCCGTTTTGCGGACAAGGATAGGCATTGTTAGTGGATCCGCCAAAAAAAAAAACGGATGCCATACAGAACATCATCAGTTTTTTTTTTTGGCGGATTCGCAATTTGCAGACTGCAAAACACAACGTTCATGTGAATGTAGCCTAATACAGCGCCCCATACCTCTTACATCCAGTGACGTCTCCTCTGATGTAGATCTTCTCTTTCCTCATCTTCTCCTTTTAGACCAGACGCCATTTTTCAGCCATTTCTGATCTCTGCAGTTTGACAGAAAAAATGTTTAGTTTATTACTTTTCCATCATCCTTCCATCTTCTGGACAAATCATCCTACCTCCCCCAGTACTGTGCCACCAGTACCACACAGATAGTGCCCTTCAATAATTATTGGCACACAGTGTCCTAAAATAACTGCGCCCAGCAAATAGTGTCCCGTAATAGTGTGAACATAACGTTCCCCAGAAATAACTGCGCTGATACTGTGCCAGGGTGCCCCCCACAGTAATAGTGCCCCCCACAGTAATAGTGCTCCCCAAAGTCCCAACTAATAATTCTTTGCCAGAGTGCACTTGTTAGTAATAGTGCCCCCAAAAGTACTAATGTCCCCACTGTGGCACAGAAGTAATAATGCTTCCAATGTGCAAGTAAGAAGTGCCCCCATAGTGCTCCCCAATAATGTGCCAGTAAGAAGTGTCCCCATAGTGCCCCCAATAATGTGCCAGTAAGAGGTGCCCCCATAGTGCCCCCAATAATGTGCCAGTACGAAGTGCCCCCATAGTGCCCCCCAATAATGTGCCAGTAAGAGGTGTCCCCATAGTGCCCCCCAATAATGTGCCAGTAAGAAGTGCCCCCATAGTGCCCCCAATAATGTGCCAGTAAGAGGTGTCCCCATAGTGCTCCCCAATAATGTGCCAGTAAGAAGTGTCCCCATAGTGCCCCCCAATAATGTGCCAGTAAGAAGTGCCCCCATAGTGCCCCCCAATAATGTGCCAGTAAGAGGTGTCCCCATAGTGCCCCCCAATAATGTGCCAGTACGAAGTGCCCCAATAATGTGCCAGAAGTGCCCCCCAAATTTCCCCCCAATAATGTCCCAGTAAGAAGTGCTCCCCCATTGATTTCCCCCCAAAATCATGTGCAGTAAAAAGTGTCCCTCCCCCATAGATTCCCCCAAATCATGTGCCAGTAAGAAATGCTTCTAGTGCCCCTAAAAAATGCCCCCAGTGCCCCCATGTGCCAGTAAGAAATGCCCCCAGTGCCAGTAGGAAATGCCCCCAGTGCCCCCATGTTCAAGTAAGAAATGCCCCCAGTGCCCTCGTGTGCCAGTAAGAAATGCCCCCAGTGCCCTCGTGTGCCAGTAAGAAATGCCCCCAGTGCCCCCATGTGCCAGTAAGAAATGCCCCCATGTGCCAGTAAGAAATGCCCCTAGTGCCAGTAAGAAATTCCCCCCAGTGCCCCCATGTGCCAGTAAGAAATTCCCCCCAGTGCCCCCATGTGCCAGTAAGAAATTCCCCCCAGTGCCCCCATGTGCCAGTAAGAAATGCCCCCATGTGCCAGTAAGAAATGCCCCCGAGTGCCCCCATGTGCCAGTAAGAAATGCCCCCAGTGCCAGTAAGAAATGCCCCCAGTGCCCTCGTGTGCCAGTAAGAAATGCCCCCAGTGCCCCCATGTGCCAGTAAGAAATGCCCCCATGTGCCAGTAAGAAATGCCCCTAGTGCCAGTAAGAAATGCCCCCAATGCCCCCATGTGCCAGTAAGAAATGCCCCCAGTGCCAGTAAGAAATGCCCCCATGTGGCAGTAACAAATACCCCCAGTTCCCCCAATAGAGCTCCGGTCTGTGATTGCACCAATAAAAAAAAAACCACTTATACTTACCTCCATTGAGCGCCGCGCACTGATGCCATTGTGCCTATAGCCTATCAGAGGAACGGGCAGGGGAGACGCCTCTCCCTCCCCTGCCCCGCAGCACAGGCATTTGTCATACCGATGACTATGGAGATGAGTGCTTCCACAATGGAAGCGCTCATCTCCCTCTGCCCCGCCGCCGCCGTTGCCCCCCAACTGTGACCAGAGCCACTTTGCACCTTGCCTAATTGGCGGTGCAACCCTGCAAGTGGCAAGGGGGCCCTCGGGGCCCCTCTGGCTTAGGGGCCCGGTCGCAAATGCGACCGCTGCGACCCCTATAGCTACGCCACTGGGGGCATAGCTACAGGTTCATGGACTCTGGTTCAAGACTTCAGCTTGGGCCCCCCTTCCCTCAGTGCTTTGTGGCCAGTGGCAGGGAAGCACATAGCCTTCATGCTGCCTTAGGCAAGAGTTGAAATAGCACGCCCCTCCCCTCCATGCCAAATTCTCAACCTAACCCCTTCCCTTCAGCCAGAGGTATAACTTGTGCTTTCTATAATACTGGTGTCTTCTTATGTGGCACAAGGGTCTTTGCACCCACTATATATGCCCCTGACTACTATGCTAGTAAATATGTAATATGTGATGGCCACAGCTTCCTTGTACAATGACCTCTGCACAGGTCACAGAGCATGCCTAGAAAACTCTACCATAGAAGTCAATAGGGTCAAATCCAGACCATTGTGTCTATGGCATATGGTGGTTACAGTAAAGCATATATCTAAATGCTGTTAACAGCTCAGGCAACATGGCCGTCCCCATAATCATGTTCAAGAAATAGAATTTGAAAAAAATCTACAATCAAAAAATAAAAACAAATTAGAAAAAAGGATATATATCACTATCTGGTTTTAACTGGCAGAAGAAAATTGTAAGTGACATTCCCTTTAACAAACAAAAAATATAGAAAAACTGGAAATTACTGTAAATATGAAAAAAAAAGATAAAGAATAGCTTTTCAGCTGAGAATACTAATATGAACACAGTAGCAGCGTTTGCCATGAACTGTAAAATGATTGTAATTACATTCACAGTCAGAGATATAGCTACTGTCACAGCCGTGCCTAAAACATAAAATCCAACTTGGGGAACCCCAAATAAAAATATAATGCAAAGTATTTCTGCAAAAAGCTGAGGGGATGGATAAACTAGAAATGCTTTCAATAATTACAATGATTTGATTTCTGTCTTAATCAGTTGATGCTCAATAACCCAAAGACAATTATGACTTTTCATGGAGAGAGAATTACTTGGTATTCACCTTCAACACTTGGAGAACTTCTGGAATTGAAGAAGAAATTTCCTAAAGCTCCTCTTGTAGTTGGTAACACCACTGTTGGTAAGAAGAAAGAATTACGGTGTATCTGTTATCATAGAAAATTTTAAATGCTCACAGTCGCAAAGCACAGAAGCTTTCAATATACATCCAGCAAGTTCCTGACCTCTGGTTTGGAGCTGTATATGTTGTATATACAGTACAAAAATTGAATTAAAAGGGTGTTTTAAAATTTACAAATTACTGTTGTAATATTTTGCTACTTTTAGTATAAAGTATATATTCTCTATTACATTTGCTACTAGTAAACTATTATGGTTTTAGTTCTTGAAGATGCAGTACTAGCAGTAGTAACTTGTGGTCCAGCTGCTGTTTTCCCATTAGTAGCCATTGGGTCTAGGAGTTAAAGAGTCCCCTCTACTGACAGGTCTATTTTAGTAACTACTTGCATTCCCCATGTAATCCAGAATGATCTTTTCTTCCAACTATATGTTGTGTGGTTCCTCTAGAAGTTTATACATGAACTGTCAACTGGGTGTAACCAGTTTGGTGTATGTCCCAGGAAAATCTGCCACTGTCAGCACTGATTGGACAGTGTCTGGGAAGGGACACACCCCAACTAGTAACAGCCAACTGGCAATTTATTCATAAACTTCTAGTAGGAATATTAGAGAGCACATAAAAATAAAAAAGGAGTCACTATAGCCCAAAATGCAAAAATACACAATTCTTTATTAACACAAAAATTTGATAAAAACAATAAAAAGATGAATCACACCAACAAGAAAAATGTGGCTATCCTAAGAGCTAATTGCATAGTGATGATAATATAGATAGCAGGTGTCCGTTACAATGACATAGAACTATAGTCTAGATGTGTGTAGATCCCCGGTATACGGAAACAATATGGATGTGTCTCAATAAAATAGATTTGTAGTATACAGAAGACGCTGATAACAAAAGTAACTAACTGGAGACACACGTGCATGTCAGCAGCACCTTCGTCTGGGGGCCGCCAGATGAAGGTGCCGCTGAAACGCACAATGGGGTTGCAGCCCGCCTGAGGTGTCTTCTTACAAAGGCGACGTCATATATGTGTATCTCTATATTACTTATGGGTTGATTTAATTGCTTCTCCTTTTTTATGTCTCTCCAGTTAGTTACTTTTTTATACTACAAATCTATTTTATTGAGACACATCCATATTGTTTCCGTATACCTGGGATCTACACACATCTAGACTATAGTTCTATGTCATTGTACTAACAGCCATCTGCCTTCTATACTATCATTATATATGGAGGTATTTTACATATTTGTTTACCCATATGATGTCTATTATTTACACATGCAATTACCTCTCGGGATAGACGCATTTTCCTGGCTGGTGTGATTCATCTTCTTAATGTTTTTATCACATTTTTTATGATATGTAAAGGAAGAATTGTGTATTTTTGCATATATTGACTCCTTTTTTGTTTGTGTGTTATTTAGCATACAAGTCAGCTTGTTATTTGGGGAAATTCATTTATGAGTACCCGTTTAAGGGGTATTATTTGGAATTTTTTACCCACATCTGTTGAACCTTCCTGATTATTAGGAATATTAGAGGAATGGCATGGCATAGAATCATAAGAATGAATGCGCCAGAATGGTAATTTATTAGGGAATACAATTATTAACTAAATGACAGGTTCCCTTTAAGCCAGTGACTGGTTCTCTGTAAGCTGATAATACTCTGTATACTCAAGTACATTGTTTGTTTTCCCAGGTAGGCAGATGAAGTCGGAGGGTGTTACTAATCCTGTTATCATCTCACCACTGAGAGTCTTAGAGTTACATGCTATTTCTACTAATGATCAAGGTGATTACATTTCTGCTATCTTTACTATTATTTAGTGACCTTAGAAATGAATACAAATAAATAGGAGAAAATCTTTTCTTCCACTGTTTCCCAGTCTGCAGCATTGTCTCAGGGGTTAATCTAAACCGATTTATTCCTTTTTCGGCTGGTGACTATCTGAGAGGTTAGGCTTAACACTTTTTGTCCTGCTGAAAGGGCACAGCAGCGAAGCTCCTTCTCCAGTCAGTTGTCTTAAAGACAGACACATGCCAGTGAGGAGCAGGGTGGGCATGGCTGAGCTCCTGGGGCACAGATTTCTCTGTGTATTTCTCAGTTTTAATTGTAAAATGAGATAAAGGAGAGTCAAAGACAAAGAGGAGATGAACAAAGGAAAAAATACTGTTTTTTAATACCTTTTTGTATTTTCTACTTTTAAGTTCCTTTTATATGATTTTTGCCATTCTGAGTACCCGAGGAAAACAGTTTAGATTAGAAATTTCTTATTGTCTATTATCAGGAAACTCAGTTGTACACCAGACACAATGCCTGGTAGAGCTTGCTCACCATAATATAATCATATCTCTTACTCCCCAATCTCATTCTTCATTGATGAGGAAAAAAATGCTGTTAATCCATATGTTAATGAGCTATTAAGTGCACTAAGGGTTGGCCTGAGTCACACAGTGCACCCAAGCTCTGCCGCATTCTTTTGCCTTCCCCTACTTCTCATGGTCGATTGACAGGGCCAGTCTTCGGCATCTTCATCTTGTGCCTGCACATGCCCCTGGTGCACTTATTTTCAAGCTATTTAAAGATCTAAAATTCCTAAAGTCTTAGGCTACTTTCACACTAGCGTTTTTAAATTCCGGTATTGAGTTCCGTTATAGGGGCTCAATACCGGAAAAAAACGCTTCAGTTTTGTCCCCATTCATTGTCAATGGGGACAAAACTGAACTGAAGACAACGGAATGCTCCTGAAAGCATTCCGTTCCGTCTTCAGACCGGAGGACAAACCGCAGCATGCTGCGGTTTGCTCTCCGGTCCAGGCATCCGCACCAAGACGGATCCGGAATGACCCCCAATGCAAGTCAATGGGGACGGATCCGTTTGGTGTGGACACACCAGTAATCCGGATCTGTCCTCCATTGATTTCCAATGGGGGGTCATTCCGGATCCGGCATACATACACACAGACATACAAACAAACATACAGACATACATACAAACATACAGACATACATACATACATACTCACATACTCCCGGGACGCCGGCAGAACGTCTTCACGCGCCTCCTGCGCGCTGCGATGACATTTCCCCACTGCGCCCAGCAGAGGGCGCTGTGGGGAATCGTCATCACTGCGCGCAGGAGGCGCGTGAAGACGTTCTGCCGGCGTCCCGGGAGTATGTGAGTATGTATGTATGTCTGTATGTTTGTATGTATGTCTGTATGTTTGTTTGTATGTAGTCTGTGTGTTGTTTTAATGTGTGTCATGTGTGGGGCCGGAGCGCTGCTCCGGCTCCACACATGTATAGCGTTAGCACGGATCCGTCGGCACCCTTTAGGTGCCGGATCCGTGCTAACGCTAGTGTGAAAGTAGCCTTAATTTTCTTTTTACGCCAGAAACGGCAATACTCTTGGTATTGGCTGTGTCAGGTATAGGAGATCATGGCCATTTTAGTGGATGCAATACCAGGCATAGACACAATCACTTTAATTATCTAATTACTTCTGATCCTAGATGAAGCTGATCCAATTAGCTGAATATATTTGCTGTATCACTGATAGATTCCTAAATCCATTTTACATTCTGCTTTTTGACAGAAAACAGATTTCCAAAGTCTCCAACTGCCTTTGGTTCAAGTAAAAAAAAAAATCACATTGACTGGAGAATCAACAGAATACCTTCTTGGTGCCCTCTTATTTATCTTCTTAGCTGCAGATCTGCCAATACCTGGGCTCCTCTTCTACTGTCAAACATAGCCTCACTTCTTCTAAGACTAGCTGATGCACACTGTGTGGTGGTCCAAAACACTCCCTGCTGCCCTCAAATTGACCAACACTGCTCATGTGAACAGTGCTGGCCAAACCAAGAGCAGGCTGAACAAGCAGGAAGTGTCTTGGGCTACTGATGCATATGTGCAGAAGAGAAGGTGAAAAGGGGATCACCATGTAAGTGTTCTGTTCATTCCCCACTCAAAGAAAATGTGTCATCAGAAAATAACCTATCGTTTAAATCATGTTTTTAATGTTTAACATATTTTGGTGACATTATTTTTTAATTTTCCATCTCAATATGTATAGTTAAACAAAAAACATAAAGTCCTGCAGTTTTAGTATTGACCGTTAAGAATAATAGGCACAGATTACTTTAATGCAGTTATCTGCTTATCTATAGACAGAGGTGATATCATTACAGGCAGGATTAGAATGACATATAAGACAGGATCCACTATTCACAATGGGGGATTGTCAGAGCTTATCCATTCTCTCCTTGTACAATGACCTCTGCACAGGTCATACAGCATGCCTAGAATACTTTCCCATAGAAGTCAATGAGGTCCCCTTCTGACCAGTGATGGAAGTCCATCTAAAAAGGTACATAAATACTTTCTTTGCAGGATTTGTGACTGGAGGAGCAGTTGGCTTTTCTCAAGTTAAACAGCACTTCCAGGAGAATGTCTCTAAGTTACCACAAGAGAAAACAGGTATTGGAGTTCATGGCCATTTAAGTGAAGGCAGAACCAGGCACAGACAAAACCACTTTAATTATCTACTTTCTTCTGGTCCTAAAGGTAGGTGATCCAATTAGCTAAATATATTTGCTGTATCACTGGTAGATTCCCAAATCAATTTTACATTCTGCTTTTTTGAGAGAAAACAGATTTCCTTAAGCCTGTATTACATTGCCCGATTTTTCTGCAGATAATTGCTAACGAGCATTCGCATGCTCATTAGCAATCATCTGGCAAGGCAATACTGCCTCCAATTACACGATGTACAAGCAAACATTGCTCAATCTTCGCGCAATACAAATCTTTTGACATGTAAAAAAATTATCGTTTCCAAGTGGTAGATCATGGTGTCTAATAACAATCTGCCACTGAATAACCACTATATAGCATGGGGACGAGCGATGACAATTGCGGACAAGAATAGGCATTTTGTATCGGGTGCCGGCCATGTGTGTTCTGCAATTTGCGGAACACACATGGCCGGCACCCCATACAAAAGGCTGGTCGGCATCCGTATTTTTGCGGATCTGCAACAACACGGCCGTCTGAACATCCCCTTATCTTGTACACAACATTGTACATGGCTAGAAAACTCTCCAATAGAAGTCAATAGGGTCCCTTCCAGGCCATTGTGTCTGTGGATGTTGGACCATTTCTTAATGCTTTGCAAATACTGTTAAGAACAGTTTCGGCAAGATGTCCGCCCCCATAATCATGTTCAGGAAATAGAATTTAAAAAATCTGCAATTAGAAAATAAAAAAGAGATTAGAAAAAAAGAATGCGTGTAGCTATCTGGTTTTAATTGGCATAAAAAAAAATTGGTGACACATTTCCTTTAATGTGAAGTTGCTTTCTTAAAGTACAGGGTAGCTAAATCTCTTTGCCAAAGAAATGTCTTTATAAAGATAAAAATAAAATGCCCTGTTTTATTGTGTGTGCGTAGTGTTGGTCATGGAGGGCCATGTAAAAAAGTACATAAATAGACTTTCTTTGCAGGACTCGTGATTGGAGCAGCAGTTAGCTTGTCTCAAGTTAAAGAGCTCTTACAGGAGAATGTCTCTAAGTTACCACAAGAGAAAACAAAGTTATTTCAAAGTTTACTACAGCATCTAAGCACATTGGCTGGAGAGCAGATCAGAAGCATGGCGGTATGTATAATGATAATGTTATTACAATGGATGCTGTATATCTTGACTTCTACAAAGCATTTGACACTGTACCACATAAAAGGTTAGTATATAAAATGAGCATGCTTGGACTGGGAGAAAATGTCTGTATGTGGGTAAGTAACTGGCTCAGTGATAGAAAACAGAGGGTGGTTATTAATGGTACACACTCAGATTGGGTCACCGTTACCAATGGGGTACTGCAGAGGTCAGTATTGGGTCCTATTCTCTTCCATATATTTATTAATGATCTTATGGGAGGTTTTCACAGTAAAATAGCAATTTTTGCAGATGACACCAAACAGTAATGAGCAAAAGGGTAACAATGCTGGGAACTTTTGACTTTCAGGCTCTATATCGTTACTGTTTTGCTCCTAAAATTCTAAACTTTTATTATTTTGTAAATCCATCTTTGGCTTTGAATCTTTGGCATGCTGTTGATCAAATTCAAGCATGTCTCAACTAAAATCTGTTTTCAGGTCTCTTCTTGACGTTCCCAATGTTGGTGCATACTGGTCAACTCACTTGGGTACAAATACTGCTTTTTCTCCAACTCTACCCACAAGTGTTTGATGGTTGAGGTCTGGGGACTTTAAGGGCCAATCCAACACCTCTACTTCATTGTCATTCAACCATTTTTTCACCAATCTTGACGTATGCTTCGGGTCGTTTTCCTGCTGGAACACTATGTCGTCCTTTTCATACCCATAGTACTCGAGTGTATGAACAAACTCATCTTGTAGGATACTCACATATAGTTAAGCATTGAGACCACCATCAATCCTGGTCAAGTATACAATGCCTTTGGCTGTGAAACAACACCACCCTTTTCCCTTGTTTCTTCCAGACCCATTTGTACCTATCAGAGCCCAGTGTATTGACTCAGCACTCCAAATCACCTGTTTCCAATCTTCTACTGTGCACTGTTCGTACTTTTTTACATACTCGAGCCGACACTTATTATGATGATATTGAAGTCAAGGCTTCTTAACCTTTTTTCGGGCCTCCATTCCAGACTTGTGTAATGCACATTGCACGGTGCTTGCATGATGTGATCTCATTATTACGAAGCATACGAGCCACCTCCACTGCTGTGTTTGTTGCGCCAAAACTGATAGACCTTGTGATGAGCTGACTTGACTCCAATTTTACCTGCGTCCACCTCTTGGCTTTTGAATGGATGGAAGGACTTCATTTTGTATTCTTCCAACTGTCATGGCACTCACATGACATGATGCAGTTTTGCAGTTTTCTTGGTCAAGATACTGCTATTGATGAGCTGGATGATGCTTTTGCAACAATTGCTCCCAAGGCCAATAAGATAATGGGGTTCATCAAAAGGGGCATAGATGCCCGTGATGAGAACATAGTCCTGCCACTTTACAAATCACTAGTACAGTGGAGTACTGTGTACAGTTCTGGGCTACTGTGAACAAGGCAGACATAGCAGAGCTGGAGAGGGTTCAGGGTCAACTAAAGTAATAACTGGAATGGGTGGACTACAGTACCCAGAAAGATTATCAAAATTATGGTTATTCAGTTTACAAAAAAGACGACTGAGGGGAGATCTAATAACTATGTATAAATACATTAGGGGTCAGTACAGAGATCTCTTCCATTATCTATTTATCCCCAGGACTGTGACGAGGGGACATCCTCTGCGTCTGGAGGAAAGAAGGTTTGTACACAAACATAGAAGAGGATTCTTTATGGTAAGAGCAGTGAGACTATGGAACTCTCTGCCTGAGGAGGTGGTGATGGTAAGTTCACTAAGAGTCCAAGAGGGGCCTGGAAGTATTTCTGGAGTGTAATAATATTACAGGTTATAGTTACTAAAGATGGGTTGTTGATCCAGGGAGTTATTCTGATTGCCTGATTGGAGTCGGGAAGGAGTTTTTTTTCCCCTTAAATGAGGAAAATTGGCTGCTACCTCAATGTGGGTTTTGCCTTTCTCTGGATCAACTTTTTTCGGCCTAACAAACTATGTTACTATGTTAATTTAATGTATGAAATATGAGGTAAAGTCTGAGTTGAGTGGTGTGGGAGGGGGCATTGGGGGATGGAGTAGAGAGTTATAGGTATTCAACATTTTCTTGGGGTTGCAGGAAAGAGACAATATGAGAGTAGTGAAGTCTGTTTAGAAGAGGTGAGTGCAGACTTGAAGTTGAGAACAGCTTGTTTTTATTTGATGAATTATTTGAAAGTGGGTTTTCTTTCAATGTTGTTCTGCAACTCTGCAAGCTTGTCTGTTTTTTGTCTGGTTAGTATGCCAGTTATGTCTTACACTTTATTATATGTAAATGATTACAGGTGTGGTCTGATTAGACATTGGGTATTGCCACATAAAGACATACAAGGGCTTCCTCCAGTGTCCTATAAAACATCTTTGAGATAGTGTTGCCCGCCATTCTGACCTATCTGTTTCTGACTGGACCATTTTCAGGCACTTATCAGAAGGAAATTTGATGTGATGTTGTTGTCATCCTGCCATTGACAGCCAGCCATAAGCAACTTCATTTGCAGTGGTGTCATGAATGAGAAACCTGGACTCCTACTGACTGGAATGGTATTGACTTTAGCAATGAATCCAGGTTCTGTTTGACGGTCAAGTTCGAGTATGGAGGCCTCATGGTGACTGCTGGCTCGGCTACTTCCGTCGGCTCCATAGAAATGAATGGGAGCGCACCGCGCATGCACGGCCTGGCTCCCATTCATTTCTATGAGCGGCGCGGGGAGCTGCGCCTGGTGGTGGCCGGACCCCCGGAAACCTGGGGTCCTCCAGGCGCAGCGCTCCCCGCTCAGTTCTGGATATAGGTGAGGGTCCCAGCGGTGGGACCCGCACCTATAAGACAATGGGGGCATATCCTAGCGATATGCCCCCATTGTCTAAAATGAGAATACCCCTTTAAATGAAATAGATTAAATATACCCGCGCAAAGCAATGTTTTCTTCCACTGCTACCCATTGTGTTTCCTCAAATTACCATGGCATTAACCTATAATTCAGGCCACCCTGAAATGAAGGACTTAACCCCCCCCCCCGTGTCCTATTAAACCACACCCCCTCCCACTCCGCAGCCAATAGGGATTGAAAAAATGAAGGTAAAAATCAATTTCTGTCAGCTGCATTGACTTTCTCTCTGCAACGACACACAGAAACATTAAATGAATAGATGAAATATACCCAGGCGAAGCCGGGTCTTTCTGCTAGTATATATATATAGTGTGTGTGTGTATATATATATATATATACACACCCATACATGCTTATTTTACAATGGATTCCAAGATGCCAGAATAAATACAGGTAGATACACACAGTAGCAAAGTGAATTCATATAGTTTACTTAAGTGATGGACAAAGACATAAAACAAAATACACAGTATACTTACAAGGTATCAAACATCAAAAGGTACTGTACATACAAAGTGAAATAAAAAGATATATAGAGGATATACAAATAGTATATATAAAAATCAAGATACATAAAAACTATACAGTATGCTGTTTAATCTGGATGGGGTCCGCTCTGTATATCACAACACCCAGAGGCGAGAGTAAGTTGCACAGTTCCAGGTGGGCTCCACTGTCTGTCTAAAACCAAAGTTACCTACCCTTCATGACACTACATGTTCTTTTCTCTCTAATCAATGAGGCATTATACAGCCGTTCCCTTATCAGTTGTGAATGACTACACACGACTGTGATCTCCCACTGTCAAGTATGTCTTTGATCAGACAACATATTTAATTAAACAGCTTTGATTTACAAAAGAAAATTACAAAAAAAAGTTCTAAAAGTAAATTATAGATCAAAATTTTGTGCTGCTCCATCTTTTGGTCATTGCAGGCAGCTAGACTTTTGTCACTTCGTTTAGAGGTGTGAAAGGAAGCAGGGGATAGCTTCTAACTTTTTTGGTAAAAAATGATACACATGAAAGGTAAAAGTGAATATGGATCGTATTAATTTTGGCTGCAAGTAAATAGAGATCATGAAAAATAATGGTAACGCTTGAAATGACTTACATGTAGCTGACAAAACTGAATCATGCGCATATGTTTAGTCTCTAGGAGGACATGTCATGAGCAAAGCTGCAACAAGTGACCTAAATCCTATTCTTGCTGCTGGGGGTGCCATGCTGAATTTGGCATCTAAAGGTACTGTAACTCCACTACTTATTGATTTGATATATGCTGCATAGCGCACATTGAGTTATAGATTACATTAGATAGTATTACATTGGGTGTTTTTTTTTAAAATAACTGATCAAGACAAAACTAATCAATTTGTGTTCATATGTGTCTGAATTGCTGAGGAAAATGTTTTAATATATGCAAATGAGCCCCTAGAAGCAATAGAGGTGTTGCCATTACTCCTAGAGGCTCTGCTCTCTCTGCAACTGCCGTGCCCTCTGCACTTTGATTGACAGCACTAGGAGTGATGACCTGTTCACTGCCTGGTCCTGTCAATCAAAGTGGAGAGGGCATGGTAGTTTCAGAGAGAGCAGAGCCTTTAGGTCAGGGATGCACAACCTGTGGTCCTGCAGTTGTTGCAAAACTACAACTCCCAGTATGCCTGGATAGCCTACAGCTATAAGGGCATGCTGGGAGTTATAGTTTTGCAACAACTGGAGAGCCACAGGTTGAGCATCCCTGCTGTAGGTGTAACAGCACAACGTCTAGTTACAGGAATATTCCAGTCAAAATTACTGTAATAACACAAAAGTGCAAAAGACACTTGTAAGTCAGTACTAAAGAACATCTCAGGTAGATATTGCTGAACATTCATTACATTCACACGACCATTGTGTTCCCGGCCTCCGAGCCGTATATTTTGCGGCTCAGATCCGGACCCATTCATTTCTATGGAGCCGCACTGTGTGCTGTCCACATCTGTTGCTCCATGCCGCAGCCCCGCAAAAAGAATAGAACATGTCCTATTGTTGTCCACAATTACAAGAATAGGCATTTCTATGATAGCCGTGGCATGTGCACCCACAAATTGCGGAACGCACATGGGCCGGTATCAGTGTTTTGCGGATTCGCAATATGCGGATGCGGAAAACACAATGTTCGTGTGAAAGAAGCGAAATTCAGAATTTCACTCCCTTCATGTTTTAGGACTTCCATAGATTTCAATTGCTTCTACCTTGTAACATGCTTCCATATGGAATCTGAAATTTGTTACCACTACTATCAGCTATAATACTGCCTTCTAAATGCAGCCATGCACCTTCCATAGCTGTCGGTTGAATGACTGGTTCAGCCGTCAGTCATTCCTCCCAAGTTCCCCATACATGTGCACACAGGGGTGTAGCTAAAGGCTCATGGGCCCTGGTTCAAGAGTTCAGCTTGGGTCCCCCCCCCCCTTCCCCTTCACTGTTTTGTGGCAAGAGGCAGCGGTGCACCTAGCCGTTCTACTGTCTGAGGTAAAAAGTGAACTCAACCTAACCCCTTCCCTCCAGCCCTACTTTTAAATTAGTTGTCTCTCTGATCATGTGTTTGAAGAGAAGGCAATGCTCATAAGAGCCTTGCCTTCTCTGCTCTGTTTATCTGCTCACCGCAGCAACTGCAGTGGTGAGCAGGTGTAATTACAAGTATGGTGTCCATATTCACATGTATGGGACAGCTCTGTCTGTTCAAGTGTATACTACAGAGCCCTCCCATAGAAGTGAATGGGCACGCCATACTTGTAATAACACCTGCTCACCACTGCAATTACTGCAGCGAGCAGATAAACAGATCAGAGAAGCTGCTGATCGGTGGGGGTGCCAGGAGTTATCCCGTCGCTGACGTGATATAGATGAACTATCCTGAGGATAGGTCTTCAATTGTAAAAAGCGGACAACCCCTTTAAAGACATACCTCGAAAACATTATATACAGCTCTAAAAATCATACAGGAAAATACAGCACCACATATGTACCTCTGACATCCAGTGACGTCTCCTCTGATGTAAATATTCTCTTTCCTCATCTTCTCCTTTCAGACCAGACCACCATGATGATTTCTTTCAGCCATCTCTTGTCTCTGTAGTTTGACAAACAGACATCTTAGTTTCCTACTTTTACAACATCCTCCCACCTTCTGAATACCCCATCCTGCCACCCCTAATACTGTGCTCACTGTGCTCCCCAATACTATACTGCAGAAACAGTCCCCCTGAAAATACTAGTACTACACAGATAGTGCCTTGATCAATAATATTTGGCATACAGTGCCCAGAAAATAGTGCCAAACTAATAGTACAAATATAATGTCCCCCAAAAATAATTGTGCCAAGCTAATACTGTGCCAGGGTGCCCACACAGTAATAGTGTTCCCCAAAGTCCCACCAATAGAAATAATTTACTGCTAGGGTGCATAGTTTTAACGGCGCCCCCAATAGTAATAATGCCCCCATCGTGCCCATACTAGTAATCATGTTCTCCCATTAGACCTCTCAGACCCCCTATATCAGACCCCCATTAGACTTCTCAAACCCCCATTAGACCTCCAGACCAGACCCCCATTAGACCTCTCAGACACTCATTAGACCACCAGAACCCCACATCAGACCTCAGACCAAACTCCCATTAGACCTCTTAGGCCCCCATATCAGACCTCAGACCAGGCCTCCTATTAGACCTCTCAGAGCCCCCCATATCAGACCTCAGATCAGACCCCCATTAGACCCCATTAGACCTTCACACTCCCATTAGACCTCACAGACCCCCCATATCAGACCTCAGATCATACCCACCATTAGACCTCTTAGATCCCCATATCAGACCTTAGACCAGACCCCCCATCCCCCCCCTCTCAGACCCCCATTAGACCTCTCAGACCCCCCATATCAGACCTCAGATCAGACCCCCATTAGACCTCTCAGACCCCCATTAGTCCTCCAGACTCCCATATCAGACCTCAGACCAGACCCCCATTAGACCTCTCAGACCCCCATATCAGAGCTCAGACCAGACCCCCATTAGACCTCTTAGACCCCCATTAGACTTCTCAAACCCCCCATATCAGACCCCAGATCAGACCCCCCATTAGACCTCTCAGACCCCTATTAGACCTCCAGGCCCCCATATCAGACCTCAGACCTTCCATGCTTCTATTATGCACAGTATCTTATAAAAGAAAAATTGGCATATGCCCCCTGGCATAGGGGTCCGACCACTGCAACCCCTATACCTATACCAGTGTGTGCATGGCTTGGCCGAACATGTATGTGGTCTGAATGGGGAAAGGGGTGGAAGCCACTGTCAGAGATCGGTGGTGTTACTCTCATGGCTTGTGCCTATCTATTGAAGTGAGTTGGAGCAGCGCTGCAGCAACCGGCTTCATCCACTATACAATGAACAGAGTAGTTCTGTCCATTGTATAGTAGTTCTGGTGTAGTACCTGTGTGGTACCTATTTTCTCTGGCAGAGCTAACACTGAACAGCAGATTGGCAGGGTGTAACGAGTGTCAGACCTTTGCTGATCATATATTGATCGCTTATCCTGAGAATTGTCCATCAACATAAAATTAATGGACAATCCCTTTTAGGACAAATGTTTTGTAATGAACAAGAAACTTGTCTTAGTTGCAGGTCTCTCTAATTGGTTACAATTCTCAAATTTGTTTGTAATAGTGTTCTTTTCTTTCTTGTTCTTTCTTTTCCTACATGTAGGAAGTTCAAGGACAATCCCATTGAATGATGTATTTTTCACAGATTCATCCGCTGTACAGCCTGAAGAAGTCTTACTTTCTGTTCTTATCCCATATTCTGGAAAGGTTAGTTTTTAAATAAGATAGTTGGCAAGGAGAGGATCTTACTTTTTCTTTCTCAGAGGTAGCCGTCGATTTCCTTTAAGCACATCGATCCACATTGCTATCCTTGGTCTCCTTGATTCAACTCCTTTTTCTAAGCAGTCGGTCACTGGTGTTATTTTGCTCGATCAGTGGTACCTTTACCTTGTGACTCTCCCAGTCAAAGAAAAGATCACTGGATAGAGAAATAACACCACTCCACGGTTATTGCACATACACATTTTATTCAACTTATAAGATACAAGCTTTCCCAGTAGTGTTAACAAATGGCTTTGGAGACTTGCACCAGAAAATATTAATTTCTAACTGTTAAGGAGTTCAGTAGGATAGCCTTAGTCAGATTTCTCTAAAGCTGTCCGACATCTCCTCTAACCTTGTAGTTCTAGTTTTATGGGTATCTTACATACAGTATAAAGAGTTAATTATAGGAACTATTTTAAAAAATAGTTGCATTTTGTGACCATATATAACCTATATTCCTAGAAGGAGTACTTGCAGTCACGAGTCTAGTAGTCAACCCCTAGGTTCACATTTTCTTGTCTTAGAACCTTGCATTGAGTTACAGGCATTGGTTCTATATGACATTTTCTTTTTTTTTGGTGATTAATTTGAGGTACTGAGATGGGTACTACCTCTGCCTCCTGCATGCCTATACAATGGCTCATACATGGAGTTTGTATGTTGTCCCTGTGCTTGTGTGGGTTTCCTCCGGTTACTACGGTTTCCTCCCACACGCCAAAGACATACTGATAGGGAACTTAGATTGTGAGCCCCATTGGGGACAGCGAGTGATGATAATGTCTGTAAAGTGCTGCGGAATATAAGTGAGTATAATAAATAAATTATATATATTTAAAGATGTCTATTTGTCCTTTATATTTAGTTTTTATCCTTTGTGCTTTTACCCAGAATGAAGTTGTGTCAGCATTCAGACAAGCCCTGAGTGAAGAAAATTCTTTTGCCATTGTCAATGCAGGAATGCGAGTTCAGTTTAGTAATGGCACTGATGTGATTAAAGAAATTGCCATTTTCTATGGTGGTCTGGGTCCCTCTACTGTATCTGCAAAGAAAACCTGCCAGGCTCTCATAGGCAGGTATGAACCAAATGCTAAAGCCCTGAGTTATCATCAGGATAATACTTGTAGTGCGTCTTTCAATATTACCATTCCTGGTAAGTTAGCAGTCCTTGTAGAAATTCATCAAAAAGTCTTACTTTGCTTGGTTCACATTTCAGTTATTTCCATCAGTTATGCCTCATTCACACTTCAGTGTTTGGTCAGTAATTTCCATCAGTGATTGTGAGCCAAAAAGCAGGTGCGGCTCTAAACACAGAACAGGTGCAGATATTTCCTTTAAACCTTAAAAGTGTATTAGATGGGCAGATTTCCTGCCGATGGTCGCTAATCAGTGTTTGCACAAACACGTTAGCGATCATCTTGCAGTATAATACTGCCACCGATTGCCTGATGACTGAGCAAACGCTTGTTTATCAGGTAATCCAGATGTTTCAGCATGCTGAAAGATCACGATTTGCTAGCGGTGATCGTGCTGTCTAATTTTGATCTGCCGCCGGCAAACCACTATACAGCATAGGGAAGAGCTATGGCATAGCGATCGCTCCTCCTCATGTTGCTGAGGAGATCGCTGGATGTAATAGTGGTGTAATAGTGGTGGTGTCCTCAGCAAGAGTGCAGGTGCAGGTCAAAAACACAGAACAGGAGCAGATCTTTCCCTTATACCATATCTCTGTGTAGGTTTCACTGTTGGTTTTGGCTCACAATTACTGATGGAAATAACTGACCAAATAACTGAAGTGTGAAGTCAGCCTTAATTAGACAAACCAGATTCACATTCTGCCTTAATCAGCTACCGCCGCTGAAGCTATCAGTGTTGGTCTCATGTTCATATGAGCTTGCATTGCTGAGAAAAATGTTTTAATATATGCAAATGATCCTCTAGGGCGTTGCTGTTACACCTGGAGGCTCTGCTCTCTCTGTAACTTCTGAGCCTTCTGCACTTTGATTGACAGGACCAGGCAGTGTAATGTCATCACACCTGGCCCTGTCAAAGTGCAAAGCTCCCAGAGGCTCATTTTTACCAAATTACTTTTCTCAGTCATCCAGGCACATATGAACATGGGACCAACATAGATGGCTATAGCTGCCGAGTGCAAATGTAACAGGTCAACCAGGTTTATTGGTGTCTTTTTTAGTTCCTGATCCACCAATAATCAGCTTATTTATCATGGAGCTCAGGAAGCTTGGAGAAAGAGCTGAATCAAAGGCTGATTTTTATTTATTTTTTTTGGCAGAAATGATAAATTACCAAATAATGTTAAAAAAAAACAAAAACAGTGACAATGCATCTTTCCACTTCTTCCACTCAAGCTTCAGACGCTGTGGCTAGTGTATTGGCAGCTGACATCAGTGATAAATGAGAAAAGCTCAGCCAAGTCTGTTACAGATCAGATTATTGAAGTTTTTTTTTAAGTAGTAAAACATAACAGAAACAAAATAAATTTATAAAATAAAATAAATAAAATTTTCCAATACAATTAAATGGCCCCATGAAATAAACAACTTGTCCCACAATAAATAAGCCCTCATATGTCTATGTAAATGGAAATGTAACTATATCTAGTGCAATAATCGTGACAAAAATGTACAATAAAGATATATGATATCAAACACAAAACATTGCATTATGCATAGAAGTGTTTGCACTATCATAAATTAAATTAGTTACCATGAAGTACAAGGAAATTCGGCTTTGTGACAAATCGACTTTTCCTGAAATTGATAGCCAGCTGGATGCAGATATCACCGGGCATAAGAAATGAATCTTCGATGTATATCAATCCAAGTAACAAGTGTGATCCCAAAGTATTACTTGCCATGTTTTCCCTTACCATGTCCTCTATTTATTGAGCAGAAGGTCTCACCGTTCCAGTATATAACACTTTTTCAATGGAGCAATGAAGGCATTTGTGATAAAGTACAATTCATCAGACCAGTTCCTATGTTCCCACTGGTGGCAGCTGAGGGTTGTCAGCTTGTTATCTCTTACATATGTCTATGCAGGAGATTTGGATTTGTAAGGCTAGGGTTACACTATATTTGTCGCTCAACTATTTGTCGAAGTCACATGCTGCGACAAGACAGTTGCAAAAAACCCATCCAAGATGCTGTATCTATATGAAGTGCAATCAGTGTACTGTGCCATGTGCCACTTGTGCAGGAGGTGGGGGAATAGAGGCCCATCTTGATCAGGGGCCCACCAAGGGATTCACATGTTCCTCTGTCGGCCAGCCCAACCTGACTCTATCCATTCTAAAGATGTTTTAAGAAATGGATCTGCACAGAATTTTTGGCTTAAATAGATATGTTTTATTTTTTAAAGAGTGTAGATTTGTCTTAAGGTTGTATTTCAACCAAAATGTAATGTAACCAAACAAGTATGATCAGAATATAGGTGTGACCTCAAAGCTTTTGTGTCATTAAGTGAAACACTGCATTACGTGACCCCATTTCCTTCACCTTATCTGACACAACTTCATCTGAGTGTATTATAATTAAAGGAGTTATCTGATTCCCTTTTTTAAATTACAAACTAATGTGGGATTGGTAAATGATAATGAAGTAACTTAACTCATCTTACCGGCTTCCTCTGAATCAGCACTGCCGCTCCTTCCTCTCCTCCAAGCTGTAGCCAGTAACATATTGTTGCGGCTGCAGCAGTCATGTCCCATATACAGCTCCAGCAAATGACTGGCCTCAGCGGTGTATAGCCTGGCTGCTGCATGCAGAACAATACGTCGCTGGCTGCAGACTGGAGGGGGGGAAGGAGTGGCAGTGCTGATTCAAAAGGAGCTGGTGATGTAGGGTATTTTATTACCAGCCTCACTTTGGTTTGGAATTAAAAAAAAAAAAAATCAGACTAAGATTTAAAGGGGTGTTCCGGTTTTGAAATTGTCAGCATCACTTGACAGGAAACAGCACATACTTTGATTTACTAAGGGTACATGCACACGACTGTAGGCCATCCATGCCTGTATTGTGGACTGCAAACTGCGATTCTGCAATATATACGGGCACCGACCGGCCGTTTGAATTCTGTATCACAGATGCGGACACAATTACTTGAATAGGTATGCAATCCTCAACATACAACATGGAGTGGAGGCGCGGATTGGAAGCACTCTGAAGCTCTTCTATGAGCTTTTTGGTCTGCACCTCCACACCACAAAAGATAAGACATGCCTTATCTTTTGCTGTATATTGTGTATTGTGTATTGCAGACCCATTCAAGTGAATGGGTCCAAGTCGCAATACGGAATTCACAGAGCTGGTGCCCGGGCATCGTGGACCACAATTTACAGTCCACAGCACAGGCACAGATGGCTTATGTTCATGTACCCTAATACTGATTCTTTATCTGTAATGTAATTACATCTGAGGTGTGGCAAGGCTTGTAAGGCTATGCCCTATAGACCCAACATCATCAGTGACCTTGCCTCTCAGGGTGGTGTTCTGCTCATTCTCATGAATACGGCCCTGTAGACATGATGTCAGCAATGATGCTGTGTTTTAGAGCTGGGTTTTTCCAGTAGGGTTTTAAGCAGGCTTGGATCCAGGACTGCCATTAGAAATTTCATAGCTTGAAACAGGCAAACCGTGTGTCCCCTCCCTTCCCCATTTTTATTTACACTGTTTACCAATCACTATAAATAATGTTCACTATGTTCACTATATGTACGAGTTATTCTAGCTTTTTTCTTTTATGGTAAATGTTACAAATTTCTGCAAAGTCATGGTTACTAAAAAAAATAATATTGAAACAAAAACCATCAAAGTTTTTGTAACATCCTTAGTATGAAATATCACAAAACAGTATTTAGTATCCCTGTAATCATAAATTCATAAATTCATTAATTCAGTAATATACTACTTATTTAGTGTTATGCCTGTAAAGAAAATAGATTTTTAAGCACAGAAAGTTCAGCCCTTCCAGCAAAGCAGGATTGTAGTGTAATGGTAACTCTTCTACCTGACATACAGAAGGTCTGGAATTCAAATCCTGATGAAGACCTGTTAAATAATTTCTTTAGTAAAACCCATTTCCAAGACAGATTTATTAGTATTCACTGTATTGAAGTGAATATTAATGAGAATGCCAACCCTGCTTGGATCTGTAATCTTCCAGCTGGGAGGGGAAGGAGAGGCAGAGACCTGATGCTACAGACACTCCCCGTGAGTCTTGCACTGGGATGCAAGCACAGGGTGTGGGTCACAGAGCATAATTATGCTGGAGGAGTCAAAATGCACTCAGAATGGCATCATCTGACTGGTGTTATTTATTTATTTATTCATTTTATTGCGTAACTTAAAAACCAATTTAACTCCATAACATCCTAGGGACCTTCCTTCCCACCATGTGCGGTGCCACGATTAGCGGCAGAGATCCGGTTGTTACTGACAGAGGGATCCCTGCTGCATTCACCAGCAACGGTGATGACGCCGATGCCAGTGGATTAACCCCTCATATGCCACGGTCAGCGCTGACCGTGGCATATAGGAGGTTTGCGCTCCCTCACCTCAACCTCATGGTTGCCATGGCAACCCCAAGCCTCTATGAGGCCCCCAGGCTGGGTTTCATAGGCAAACTATCAGTGCATTACAGTGTGTAATACACTGATACTCAATGCAGTACAATACAGATGTATTGTGCTGCATTGAAACAGGGATCAGACCCTGTAATGTCGAAGTCCCATAGTGAAAAAAAAAAGTAAAATAAAAGTGTTTTTAACAATAAAAAAATAAAGTTTCAATTTAAAAAAAGAAGCCCCTTTCTCATAAAAAGTGACATATAAAATTGTAAAAAATAGAAAAAAAAATAAGAAAACAGACATATTAGGTATCATCACATGCGTAAAAACCTGCTCTATAAATATATCACATGATCCACCCCGTCTGGTCAACAACATAAAAAAAATAAAATAAAAACTGTGCTAAAAAAGCCATTTTTTTTGTCACCTTTCATCTCAAAAAGTGTAATACCAAGCGATCAAAAAGTCATATGTACCCAAAGATAATACCCATCAAACTGTCATCTCATCCCGCAAAAAATGAGACCCTATCTAAGACAATCGGCTAAAAAAATAAAAAAAGATATGGCTCTCAGAAAATGGAGACATAAAAACATCATTTTTTTGTTTCAAAAATGATTTTGTTTAAAACCAAAATATATTTTAAAAAACAGACATATTAGGTATTGCCACATTTGTAACAACCTGCTGTATAAAAATTTCACATGAGCTAACCTGTCCGGTGAACACCGTAAAATTTTTTTAATAAAAACTGAGCCAAAAAAGCCATTTTTTTATCACCTTACATAACAAAAAGTGTAATACCAAGTGATCAAAAAGTCATATCTACCCAAATATAATACCAATCAAACCGTCATCTTATCCCACAAAAATGAGACCCTACTTAAGACAATCGGCCAAAAAATAAAAAAGATATGGCTCTCAGAAAATGGAGACATAAAAACATAATTTTTTTGTTTCAAAAATTATTTTATTGTTTAAAACTAAAATATATTTTAAAAAACAGACATGTTAGGTATCGCTACGTCCGTAACAACCTGCTCTATAAAAATATCACATGAGCTAACCCGTCCGGTGAACACTGTAAAAAAATAAAAATAAAAACCATGCCAAAAATCAGACCGTCCTGTAGATAGGTGATAAATCTACATCTTGGAACAGCGCAATAAAAATAATGGAAATAGCCACAACATATAGAAGTGTTACATTAATGTAATTATTTGAGATTACTGTATATACCTTGGACTAGAATCATATTATAATGTAAAGTAATATATATTCTTATGACCTGTATTGTACTTGGCAGGCATTGGAATGATGAGATGCTCGCTGAAGCCTGCAGAATGGTCCTAAATGAGATAACTATTCCACCGTCTGCTCCTGAAGGAAAGGTAGAATACAAGAGATCTCTGATCAACAGTTTTCTCTTCAAATTCTACCTTCAAGTTATGCTGGTCCTGGATAAACCTGTAAGTCATATTGTACTTGTCAGTGAAATGGCCACAGTGTGTGCTCCTGTCTGATAGATCTGCTTTCCCATTTATCTTTTCTTTTTTTGGTAAAAAAACAGGAATTGAAGGAATGACAAGGAAAAGCAATCTTCTATCTGTCTAGAATTTCAAAACATTTCAGCGATGATTTCCATGTTACCACAATCATACAATCCTGGGTAATATATAGGAAGTTAATGGAGTTGGCCCATCTCACACATTGGTGGTAAATCACTAAGATATGCCACCAATATCAGATAGGTGCAGGTCCAGGTTCCCTCTGGACACCTATATTTAGAACTGTGCCCCCACTGTGAAGGAGAGCGCATCACGCATGCGTGGCTTACTCTCCATTCACTTCTATGAGAGTGCTGAAAATAGCCAAGTGAGCATGCTCAGCTATTTCTGGAACTCCCATAAAACTGAAGCGCAGCCACCTCTCCACGCCGCATGGGAGTTCCAGATTTAATTTTCGGCACTCCCACAGAAGTGAGTGGAAAGTGGTCACACCTTTGCGGTGTGCACTGATTTACTTTGGGGGTCTCGTTGTAGAGATAGGTGTGGGTCTTAGAGGTGGGACCTGCACCAATGTGTGAGATGGGCCAACCCCTTTAACTCCCAGCAACTATAGGAGGATCCTGTAGGCCATCCAGTAGTACACAAATTAAGCAGGCTACTGGAGAAGCCATATATATGTACATGAAATGCTACCTGTAGATCAAGAAAAAAATAAGGAAAACTGAGAAGATCTCCTGAACACAGTATACCTTAAACCTAAGCATTGTTTTATAAACATTTTTTGGCTCATCTCCAAGCCCAAAGTGCTAAGTGCTTAAAGTTTATCTGCCATATCTAATACAGACCCCTGTGGCTCTGTTGAGTGTAAGAAGTATTGTGATGGCTAAGCTGTTTTTTGGGGGGCATTTAGTGGCTAAGCTTGGGGGCCAAACAAACCCAATACCACCCCTAATATTAGGATATCTTATAAATGATCTAATTTAAAGTGGTCTTTTCTAATGGCAGCTATCTAAGTCCACCAGCAAAACAAAAGCCTTAAGAATGCTATATACAAAAGGACCTCCAGCTATATAGCCTTTGACCACTGAAAGTTTTCTTGAATTCATGTCAGTATTATTTTGTGTAGCCTGAATAAGCACATTTAAAACTTAATAAAGCATCCACAGAGTAATACAAGACTTGACTGCTCATAAACATTCAAACACAGAAACATGTATAAACAATATCAGATTAAAGTACAACCATGTAAAAAGTATTATGACATTAAAAGTGGCCTTCCCATAATCAACATTTATCAGCTATCCATAGGATAGGTGAAAAAGGGAGGTAGAGGTCGCTGAGGGCAACTAATCAGTAGAATGACCACCAGACATTGCGAGCCTGCAGCTTTCACCCATTCTTATGCATTTATAAAAAAAAGACTTCATTGTTGCTAAGAATATTATTCTATTGCTATTCTGTATTTCTTGTTTACATGTATAATATATGATATTTGGGTATATTTCTTTAAAATGTTTGTAGATCACATCTTCTGTCAACGCATCAGAACATCTCAGTGCCATCAGAGGTTTTGAGACAACAGTTCCAAAAACAGTTCAGGTTTTCCAGGTAAAATATGAGGCCATATTCACATCTGTGTCCATCTTGCATCCACAATGTCCAACTTCAGGACCCATCAGTGTTTTTTGACTATGGTTGATCTATACTGTGCATCTGCAGAAGTATTTTTTTTATCAATTCTATATGCAATGGATCAGTGAAAATGGGCAGAACATGGATGGCATGTGTGTTCTGTCCGTGATTTTCACAGACCCATAGACGTTTATGGCTATGCACATGTTTCCGCTGTTTTTCCACTGTAAGTGGAAACACAAGCATATGTGAATAAAGACACTAAAATCCTAGGATACATGTGTTGTGGATGGAGAACATGGACAGCACATATCCGTGTTTTATTAACGTGTGAATAGGCTATAAATTATGCAATTTCAATACACTTCAGTGCTTATTTCCATGTTATCTCAATCATACAATCTGGTGTATTACATAGGAAGTTACCACCAAGCAGCCAGTGGAAGATCCTGTTGGCCATCCAGTAGTACACCTGTCTGCCATTAAGCAGGCCACAGGAGAAGCTATATATGTGGATGACATGCCACCTGTGGATCAAGAACTTTTCATAGCTTTTGTTACCAGCAAAAGAGCCCATGCAAAGATTGTGTAAGTAAATTATACTGAAGTTCCTAAGCCAATGAAAACCAAAGGCAAAACTTGAAGCTACTTGGCCCCAATGCAAAATCTATAACAGGACCCACCAAAGATCTGCCATCTGTTTTTGCACTTGTCTCCTCCTACAGAGGTGTCTTTTCATGCTTTAGCATTTATTATGAAATGAAGGCTAATTTTAACAAATGGTTCAGTTTCTGGCATGAATATGAACCCCAGTCACCCGCTGGTTATTCTATGCAGTGGAAAAGCACAGATTCCAGTACTACATGCCTAGCTGATGTATTTAAAGGGGTTGTCCAAGTTATTTTATTAAGGGGACCTATCCTGAAGATAGGTCATCAATAAAAATAATTTGGACAACCCCTTTAAGGCAGACTGCCTGTATTCTTTTACCAGAACATAAAATATAGCCATCACCCATACCACTGAAAAATGTTAAAGTAGTCTATGTGAGGGTAGTAGGTCCATTTTTAACAATCCTATCATAAATGCTAAAGGGGTAATTTACTACGTCTAAAAATGGGAGCATGACGTGGGCGGGAAAGGGGACAGGCCATTTGGCTTGTCTCATTTATCATTTCCTATGACTGTTTTAGGAAGGAAGCTGGTTTACACTAAGACTGGCGGTGGATGCGACAAAGTTATGGAGAGGCCGGTGCCAGTACAAGGAGTTAAGACTGGCGTCTAAAACGGTGGTCTTAATAAATGACCCCCTAAGTTTTTAAATAAGTTGATCGGTGAGGTGGAAAAGAGATTTGTAGTTGTATATTGTATTTATCCTCCCCACCCACTGGAGATCCATTTGTATATACGTTTGTGACTTTTCAGGCTTTAGGACCCAAGTTCAGTCACAACCTTTGGAGCCTCCATACTGCCCCTAACAGCATGTCATACTATTGTGTCCTTATGGGCTACCTCATATTTTATTATTTTACTGGGAGAGATGGCATCTCAGTGCCATCAGAGGTTTTGAGACAACAGTTCCAAAAACAGTTCAGGTTTTCCAGGTAAAATATGAGGCCATATTCACGTCTGTGTCCCTTTTGCTGCTAAAATATTTGGACCGTGCTGTATGTGAGATTCGCATCCACAATGTCCAACTTCAGGGCCCGTCAGTATTTTTAGACCATGGTTGATCTTATACTGTGCATCTGCAGAAGTTTTTTTTTCAACCACAACCTTTGCACCCTCCATAGTGCCCTATAACAACATGTCATATTATTGTGTCTTCATAAGCTACCTCATATTTTATTGGCTAGGATGAATTTCTGTATTGCGCTTCGACATCTAGATTCTGGGCAATAGAGGAGAGATTTCTAGATTATGAATGAAAGTCTCAATTAAATTTGGTGCATTTCTCTGAGTTTTATGCTTTTACAAACAGTAGTAGGTATCTTTTTAGGAGCATGTTATGGTCAAGTCTGTACTCAACATTGGTATCTCATAGCTGCCTTCATTGAAAAGGATTACCAGATTTTGTGCCATTTGAATGATGTTTTATCTCCTGTATCTTTTCAGTTTTCATCCTTCCTTTGAAAAATATACTGATTTATTAATGGTTGTTTTCACCAGTGCTTCTCTGGGTGTATAGTAAAAGCTGAAGCACAGCACACAGGTTATTTTAAATCCAGCAGATATTAGTCTGTGTAAGCAATAATAGGTCAGCAGTTTCAGTCAAGCTGTAAGGTACAGTCAGTCGTCGGTGTTGGTATATGTTAAACATAAAGCAAGCTTATATATATACTGTCATAGGTCTTTTCAAGTTGTATTTTGGTGTTTTAGTATGTCTTGCTTACCTATGTCTGACTGCAAGTCATTTCCCCTATTATATTTGGTAGAAAAGCCCTCCAGGTAATGAGCATGGAGTATGGTTATGTGAACATCGGTATTGAAACTATTTAACTGTGAAACTGCACCACTTCTTTTAGGTCCATCGATGCTAGTGATGCTCTCAAAAGTCCTGGTGTAGTTGACATTATAAGAGCAAAGGATGTCCCTGGACTCAATGAAGTCTCTACACAAGGTCCATTATTTTCAGAGGAAGAGGTAAATAATAGCTGCATTGAATGAATAATGTAAAACCTCAGGGTGAAATACTGTTTTATGACTTAGGTATTATTAAGCTTGCCATTCCCAGAGGAAATATGGCCTATTCAGACCATTCATCTTGATTCTGTAGGCTATGTACAGTATTGATTTACAAAGAAAAAAGGGGGATATCAGTCAGCACATCCCGGTGTGCAGGATGGCACATAACAGATAGGAAATAGTGTTAGGTTCCCGTCCTACAGAGATCACCTGGACGATTTGGTGGACGGGCTCAGATAATTTTGTACAAAATATATTTGCCAAGAATCTCTAATTTATTAAACAAGCATAGCATTAGCTTCAGAATACCTCATATCACCATGGCATTTTTTGCTTTATCTGGTTGGCAGTGTGCCGTTGCATTGTATGTATTGTCCTTTCTATGTACAGTTTTGGTCACATTTTTCAGGCAACAGAGAATTGGAAAATAATCCAGTTTAACACCTATCCAGGTCTTGCCCATGGTTTGCAGCTACACCTCATTCATGTCAATGAAGCTAAGCTGCAATACCAGACACTACCCATGGATTGGTGTGGCGCCATTGCTGATAGAAAGCATCCATGTGTGTACTCCATTACAACTACTTTAAACATTTGGTTTCCATTAAGGATGAGCGAACCAGTTCGAACTGAACCAAGTTTGGTACGAACTTTGCTATTTTTCGGATGGCAGACGAACCCAAATATTTCCAGGTTTGTTTTGAAAGAATCCAGTAAAACGGCGCATAGCACCATTTTAGCATACATGTTGGCAGGAAAAAAGCACTAGGGAGGAAGAAGAAGAGATTCCCTGAGAGGAAGGGGAAGGGGAACTTGCCCTGGTTGGCTCCCAGGCTGACATCAAATCCATTTCCCTATTTCACACATTTTTTAATACATTTTTTGGGGGGGTTGTTGATTATATTCACTATAGTAACATATATATGTGTTTACTACACCAATACACAGAATAGTACACATTTTCAGAGAGGCCAAAAAATGTCCAGGCTACAGAAGGGTTCCAAACGAGAGGCCCAGGGCCAGAAAGTGTGTATTAGCAGCACCAAGTATGTGGCTAGAAGTTCTGCTAGTAGTAGACCGCAGTTGTTGCTGCTGGCTGCAGAAAGGCGCAGCATTATAGATGAGGAGAGAGAGGATGAGATTGTGAATTGGATGGCTCACTCCTCTAAGTTGCAGCAGGATGATGTGGAGGTGACTTCAGTGTCCGATACTGTGCCATGGAGCCAGGGGTCACACTGTTTCTCCTGCTCCTCATCCTTGCAGCTCTCGCCGTTTGGGCTCACCTGAGTAGGAGGTTGGAGAGGAGGCTGGTGACCACAGGCATACCTGTGTTGACGTTGGTGATAATAGTGGCACCTGTAGCCACGGCATTGGTGGTGTGGACAGCGACAGTGGCAGTCAGGGAAAACACAGAGCAGGGGAGGGGGCCCAGGAGACCACCATGATATCTCGCAGTCTGATAAAAGCGT
This sequence comes from Rhinella marina, assembly GCA_900303285.1. NCBI lineage: Eukaryota > Metazoa > Chordata > Amphibia > Anura > Bufonidae > Rhinella > Rhinella marina. Next base: position 206,486 of record ONZH01000357.1, read on the forward strand.
CAGGGAAGGTGATGACAATTGTGTGCTGAAAAGGACCTGGGAGCTGGATCGGAGAGCCAAGGAGGCGGCAACATCAGTGGAGAAGGGCAGTGGCAGCAGCAATAAAGAGCAGAGGCCTCATAACTCCCAAAGAACAGCCAAAGCCACATCTGCTTCAGGATCTGGTGATGCCTCTGATGCTGAGGGTGTGTTAGGTGCAAAACATACCAGAGATGAGCCCGTCTTGGCTGCCTGTAGCTCTGTATGAGCAACCTCTGTATGGCACTCTTTCTCCACAAGGTGGGCACACAAAACCACAGTGGTGTGCAAGATCTGCAGGATTAAAATAAGCATTGGCCATTCCAGCACAATTATAGGTACCAGGGGTCCCAGCACATGAGGCAGCATCACTGTATCCATTGGGAAAATACAACTGTACAACTGGCCAGCATTCACAATCAGAACAAGTCTGTTCTTGCACCCCCAAGCAGTACGATACCTTTGTCATCATTATCATCACCTTCTTCTTCTCCTGTTAAGACTCGTCCTTGGCTCCATTGTGAGACATCTATAACAGAACGTTTGGCCATGAAAAAACCTTTCTCAACCATCAATTACCGTAGCTTGTCCACAAGCTAAACCCCACCTGGCCACCACTTAATCCGTGATGTCCAATTCACTGGAAACCAAGATTGCACATGCTCGAGAACCTGTACGAGCAGCGGAAAGCCATGAACCATTTTGTCATGCACCAGTCAGCCTCAGCAGCAGGGAGCAGGTGTTGCTTCGAAGTCAGGTAGTGCCAAATACCAATTCGGGTCCAAACCTGAATCAGACCCGAAACCCAAAGGTGAATCGGACCCGAAACTAATCTCGACTGGTTCGCTCATCTCTAATTTGAATCATTATCTTCTTAACACTTTTGGCAATCTTTCTCGGTGTCTCTTGGGCATTTTTTCTATGGCCACATGGTTATGGTTGCAACTCCTTTTGGTGCATAGTTGCTGTGAACAAGACCTCATGGTACCTCATGGCACACCCACTTTTGGTCAGGGTCCAAAACTCCCATTTGTCTACTACCAAAGAAAAAGAGTAGAACTAAATATGCATGTCAAAAAATGTAACTAACACTAAATTAATGGAATATCAATATAGAGTGTTATTAAATCATAGTATAGTTTTCTCTCCTATTTTCTCTCTTATCTATGGCTACACAACAACTGACAGTAGTGGTAAAATCATGGTCATGGTAGAACTTCAGTCATTTAATTTTACTGTAAGTTTCATTTGATGTGCAGCCCTCACTGTGTAGCCTGCAATAGTGCTCCCTTCCACACAATCTCTACTATTTGCTAATATATATTCAGCAAGTTAGCAAGAAGTGGGGGACAGAGGCTCTGGGTGCAGGGTAAAACTAGACATGGCCTGTGTGTAGTCTGTTACCATGGAGATGCAAAGGTCTGCATGGGAGCTGTAGACACAAAATGATTGAAAAATTGCATCATTTTTAGTTTTAGATGCATTGGAGCAATCCAAAAATTGTTTCTAAGGTAGACCTAACCTTTAGATTTTGACCTGTCCATGATTTATATTAATGTGTAGCTACCTAGAAAAACTTTCCCAATTACATTCCCACCTTATGCTTTTTTTTAGGTTATTTGTGTGGGACAAATAATATGTGCACTTGTTGCAGACACTCCTGAACATGCAAGAAGAGCAGTGGCAAAAGTGAAGATAAGCTATAAAGATCAGGAACCACTCATTCTCACAGTAGAGGTGATGTACTTACTTTAGAGGATTTTATGTTGTGTCAGATATAGTCACTTCTGGTTCCTTATGCATTCAACCAAAGACTCTAGTTTGCATCACAATGTTTAAAGGGAGTCTTTCACCTGTTTTTCACCAATATAACTAAGAGCACTGCCCCACAGAAGATTGCAGACACATCCCAGACATACCTGTGTGCAATTTGTGTCTGTATTACATGTCCAGGAAAAGCACTTTTATTCTGCCGGAAAACAGATCCCAAGTGCCCAGCTCTGCTGCTGCAAGTGTCCAAAGCAAACCAGACTGAAGAGGGGAGGGCTGCTTTAGCTGCTCATATCTTGGGAATGGTAGCAGATAGATAAAATGGTTCTGACCTTCTGTGAAAGCTGGCATTCCAAGCTTTCAAATGATACCAAAATCACAGCATTATATCCAGTATATTAGGAGATATAGCTGTTAGAAATCGAGTTGTGAGAGAAAGCTGTTTTTCGTTTCACTTTCAGCTGGGCACCTGGGAGCTGTTTTCCAGCAGAATAAAAGTGCAGACACACAGTGCACACAGGTATGTCTGGGATGTGTATGCAATCTTCTGTGGGGCAGTGCTGTTAGTTATATTGGTGAAAAACAGCTGAAAGACTCCCTTTAATAGGAAATTGCATAATGCCTTATCACAGGCCACAGTGGCTTTATCTTTTCTTATTTTGAAGGGATCCTATAATAAAATACCGAACTTATGGCACAGATAAAATTGGAAATGTAACTTCTGGGCCTTATTACAAGCAGTATGAGGCTCCTCGCGCAAAGATAAATCTGTTGTGTGCTGACATTTCATATGCATGTGTATTGTAAAAGCACATTCTCATTTATTATGAACATAATGCTGCAGGTATGAAAGTAAAAACTGTGATTATGCCTCAGTTTTACTATTTATGTCATGCTTTCTTGATTTATTTTGAGGCTATCACACATTTCATAATTTAAAAAAAGGGTATCTAGGCTTAGGTTCTGACATTAGAATGGGCCCCTAACATGACTCCACAACCAGAAGACCACCCCATCTGGAGCTCACTTTTCAGCACATTGCTTGCTACCAGAGTCTATTTCTTTTAAGAAGAAGATTCATTAATTTCCTGTCTGACCTTACGAGGTGCAGTAATAATAACAAAGCTTACAAAAAAAGAAAAAAGGGGCTTGTGTCCTGTGTGAATGGATGGTGGGCCATGACAGTGATTTCCTCTGGTGGGCCCACAAAAATCCAGTTTGACTCTGCTTGTGCTTGATTCATATAATGTAAGTGAGTGCTTGCTCCATCCTATGCTTGTCATGGTTATACTGTGAATTGTTTCCATGTAGGATGCGATAAAGCACAATTCATTCTTTGAACCTCTCAAACAAATTTTGCATGGGAATGTAGAGGAAGCCTTTAAGATGGCTGATCACATTATTGAAGGTAAAGTATTTAGACATGGTCACAAAACATTAGAGTACAACTCAACACCATAATATTGGAATTTTTAATTGGTAAATATGTAATAATCATTTTTAACCCTTTCATGACCGGACCTATAAAAGGCCTGAATGTCCAGGCAACTTTTTGTGATTTGGGCACATGGTGGCTTAGTGACCCTAATTTTTTTTTTCGTTTGAATACGAAAATAATTTTTGCTATTTTTTTTACTTGACACTTAGGACTTATTATTAGAATGGTTTTTTTAAAGATATTTTATATTTTTTTAGGTTTAATTTAGACAAAAAACGCTAATTCTTATTAAAAAAAAGGATTTTTTTAAAATTATAGATTATTTTTTTTTAAATATTAAAACTGACGCACAAATTAATTATTGCAATGGGTTCCCTATTTGATGACGGTCATTTTGATATATAGCATGTATAGATTTTATTTGACGGGGCGACTATGGTGACTGTTTACATTGGCGACTGCGTGTTTAATTTTTTTTTTTTTACACTTTTTTTGTTTGTTTTTTATTTATTTTTTTACTTATATATTAATTTATTTTTGACAACTAATATGTCCCCCAGGAGGTCATTAAAAGACCTCTGGAGGACTGACTTTTTTTTTTTTTTTTACACTTTTTTTTCCCACAGTTTCCACTATAACTGGGGCATCCACAGGAGCCCCAGTTACAGGGGAAAACAGCCCCCTGGGGGCTCATTACACACAGGCAGAGCTGATCAGGGTCTCCTTAGACCCTGCAGCACTGCCCCTGCCCCGAGTCACGTGACCGCCGGGTCTAACACAGGAAGCGGCGCTGCCGCTTCATTCCTCCTGCGCCGGCTGAGCAGGTAAGGCTCTCCTCCGGCTTAGGAGAAGACAGAAGCAGTAATAAACTGCTCCTGTCTTCTCCTCAGGGTCCCCGCTCTGTCTGTGAGCCGGGACCCGACCTGCTCCTGCTAGATTGCAGGAGCAGGAGCTTTAATCCCAGCGCTGATCAGCGCTGGGATTAAAGGGCCGCCTGCATGTCTATATACGTGCTATCTGCATGGGGCATGTGCAGATAGGACGTATATAGCCGTATGGCGGTCGTGAAGGGGTTAAAGTCTATGTACATCTTTGGAGGCATTTTTTATGATTAAATTTTACTCATTCTTTCATTGTTTTTTTTTTTATTTAAAAATCTGCCGTTGTTTCTGAGATAAGAGTTAAAAATTAGTTTGTTTGCAAGCTGTCACAATCTGTTTTTTAATCCCATCAGTTGACAGCTCATGTAGAGCCCTTATCTGTGACCTGCTGACCTCATAAACACTTATTTAAGCCATATTCTTACCAGTTTGCTAAGAATTGAGCTATAATGAGTGTTTATGAGATCACATCAGAGATAAGAACTACACATGAGCCGTCAGATGAGTGGATTAAAAGAAAACACAAAGTGACAGCTTGCAAACAGACTGATTAACTCTTATATCCCAGAAACGGTTGAAAATTTTTAATAAAGACCAATTGAATAAACGATTTGTAGTCCAAAATGAGTAATATGCAATCATTAAAAAAATGCCCCTTAAGTGTCTATAGCCTTTAAAGCAACAATTATCATACCATCAGAATACAAAATATTCTAAATTCATTTTCATAGACATAAAGTGAATGTAAACCATTTTATACTGGTTGAAGTTCTGTTTTTCTAATTCTGGGCTCCAAATCCCTGCGCAGACATTGGAGAGAATTTATGATGACTGGAATTACATACATCAGTGTTCATAAGGTGTTCGATGGAGTAAGAAGGGCAATATAGAAGCAGAAGCTTCATAAAGGGGTTATCCAAGTTTTTGAACTTTAACAGTCCGCAGCAGAATGTTGTACCTATTAAAAAACGTCATACACACTTTCTTTTAAAGATTGGTTGTATGTATCTGTGGCTATGAGCTGACCTTAGATTTACTCTATAATTGATGCCAGTTTCTGGTCTAAATCATTGTATATTTGTTTAAAGTGTCACAAATGTTACTCTGAAGACTAATCTGCAGATAGGGAGCAGAGAGACGCAACATGACACTGGGTGGTATAGGTTCTGAGGTGACTATACGATGCCCAGAGAGTATTGTGCATAGGTACTATTCTATTTAGTACGACCCATGCAGAATACTTGCTGGGTGTAACACTGTATAGGAGAGATGCTTTAGAGCTATGTACACCTTTGGTGGCAATAGTTTTATTATTGCATTGTACTCATTTTGAGCTAAAAATCGTTTTTTTAATTGGTCTTTATTAAAAATGATGCACCATTTTCCCTGCACAGCTTTGAGTTTATCTAGCAGGACCTGTACTTTCTCCCTGCTCCCTCAGCCAGGGAGCTGACGGCTCCTTATGTCTGATGTCTGACCTTATAAACATTCATTAAAGCTCAATTCTTATCTCACTGATAAGAATGAGGCTTAAATAAGTGTTTATGACCTTATAGTAATTTAGAGATAAGGTTTATTAGATGATGGCACAAAGTGAAAGTACCATTCACACAGCTAGAAAAACAGTTAACCCTTTGTGACAGAATGGCTCAATATGTTAATAAAGATCAATTGAAAATATTATTTTTAGCCCAAAATGAGTACATGCAAGGTGTACATAGCCTCGAATAATAAATTTACACTGAGCTCAAATATAAAACAGTATGCAGTCAGATCCTAAGCACCACCTAGTGTCAGCTGCAGGTAACCAGGATTTTATCAATACATTTGATAAAATCAGTAGTTATCTTTGGAATTATAATGCATTACTGTTTGCATATTTCTAGGGGAAGTTCATATTGGAGGACAGGAGCAATTCTATTTGGAAACCAATTGTGTTCTTGTTGTGCCAAAAGGAGAGGAAAATGAGTTTGATATATACGTCTCTTCACAGGATCCTGCGACTTCACAGGTAATTTCCTCTAAAACAGCCCCTTTTTATATGTTCTACAAAGAACGTCTCTCTTTCTGAAGGACTCAGTTCATCCATGCATTTTTACTTAAATCTTTTGATGTATTTTTGGGACATATTTCACTCAAGCTAATTGAGAGGGGTCCTGAATTAGTATGTGTGATCCTGGAGAGACTACCGGTTTAATTCAACTGCTATGTATACAGCTCCCTTTGCTACTATAAATTATCAGATACTGTGACTCATGTTACTAAGGGCATAGGTATCATAGAAGGTGCCCACGTGGCTGCTATGGGAGCCCTCCCCTGTTTATAGCACTAAATGAGTGAAATCCTAAAACTTAACTTATTTACAATACAGACCCATAACAGGACAACCGCTCTAATGCTTAGAGAAAAAAAACAATAATCACCTATTACTGAATAACGGGCCGAGTGATAATGCACTATAGAGATTAAACAAATTGCTATGTGCCAAAAACTGACTTGGAATGAAACCACTCTCTCCAGAACAACATGACGTAACTGCAAAAAAATAAGGCAATAATCAAACAAATGATAAATGGAAAATAGGCCAGTGTAGCAATACTGACCACTGACTTTGTCCTCTGGCAAATATGTTGAATGGCAGATGCAGGTCCACCCTGTTTGGCAGCATCACTTGTTTTAAAGGGTTTCTGTCACCAGTTTTTTCGGTATGAATCAGGCTGACATTAGAGATGTGCTAATGTCACCTGATTCCAAATATATATCTGTTTTATTTACTGGTGCCCCCATTTTTATATAAAATGAACTTTTATTTTATGCTAATAAGGTCTCTAGGTTCAAGGGGCGTTACCCCTACTCCTAGAGGCTCTGTTGATTGACTGGACCAGGCAGAGAAGAAACACTCCATTCACCATAGCTTGCAAGGACCTTCAATGATGTCATGACCATGTGATCAGTCACATGGTTAGGATCACACAAACAGCCTGTCTCCTCCTAAACCATGTGACTGATCACATGGTCATAACATCATTGAAGGTCCTTGCAAGCTATGGTGAATGGAGTGTTTCTTCTCTGCCTGGGCCTGGGCCATGATTGACAGCTATCTATGTATACACTGTCATAGAGGGAAGGCTGTCAATCACTGATAGGACCGCCTCCTGGACTTCACATCCCAGAATGAGCAGGGGTTTAAAAGTATAAATTTCAAGTTATATTGAATCTTTTCCCACAAAACTATACATCAATCCGCTCAGCTCCTCCTGCTCTATAATATTTGCCTGTAGCTTACATTGGATAATTATGGTGACTGGTTCCCTTTAACCACTTCCAGTCTGCCCATTGACTATAAACGTCCTGGTAGTGGATCTCTATCTCTGAATGGACGTTTTAAAACGTCCTTGAGCTTTGCCCCCTGTGTGCAGCACCTGTACATAGAAGCTCCATGACTCAGCTGCCTCCTGACAGCCAAGAACATGGAGCTTTAACCTGAGACCCTTTTTCCTGGTCTCCAGGCTTTTAATCACTCTGACAAGCTGTCAAAGCCATCACAAATGCTTGTACTATCTCCCTCTCATTACTGCCAGTCACAGAGCAGTTTACAACCACATATGGGGTGTTTCTGCAAACTTCAGAATCAGGAAAATAAATATTCAGGTTTGATTAGCGGTTTACCCTTGCTATCTTATAGGAAAAATGAATTAAAAATTGAAAATCTGCAAAAAAAATATATTTATTTTTAAATTTGACCTTCCTTCTGTTTTAATTCTTGTGGGAAATCTAAAGGGTTAACAAACTTTGTAAAAATCAGTTTGGATTACATTGGGGGCTGTAGTTTCTAAAATATGCTCATTTATGGGAGGTTTCTATTATTTAAGCCCCTCAAAGTCACTTTAGAACTGCAAAGGTCCTTTAAAATTAACTATTGGAAATTTTCATGAAAAATTACATCTAAAATTTGAAGCCTTCTAACGTCCTCAAAAAATAAAATTACATTTCGAAAATTATGCCAACATAAAGTCGACATATGGTGAATTTTCATTAATAACAATTTTATTAGATATCCCTAAGCAACTTAAAAGCAGAGAAATTAATATTTAAATAATTGTGAGTTTTTTCAAAATTTTCAGTAAATTTTGGATTTTTTATAAATAAAGGTAAAATATATTGACTCAAATTTACCATTAACACAAAGTACAATGTGTCACAAGAAAACAATCTATGAATGGCTTGGATAAGTAAAAGCGTTCCAAAGTTATTACCACATGAAGTGACACATGTCAGATTTGCAAAATTAGGCCTGGTCTGGAAGGGGGTAAATGGCCCGGATGGGAAGTGGTTAAGCGGATCTGCCACAAAAATGAAGGAATCAGTTGCTTTTCAACCTGTCCATTTAAGCATTAAGGATAGTTGCCTTAAATGTCTTGTTATGAAATGTATTTGCAGTTTTCCGTGGCCAGCGTCCTTAATGTTCCATCGAACAGGATTATGTCTCGTACAAAAAGAGTTGGTGGAGCATTTGGAGGCAAGGTTACTAAACCAGGCATTTTTGCAAGTGCTGCGGCTGTAGCTGCTCAAAAGTAAGTGTTGATGGAACTATATCTGTAGTTGTGTTTTTAAGGAGTTTATCTTCTCCCCTCACTGCAGTGATAACAATATCCTTCTGGCCTTGGTGTTTCAGAAAAGTTGGTTGGACATTTTATGGACAGAATAGCAGTCTTCAGTGTAAGGCCTCTTTCACACTAGCGGCAGCACGGATCCGGCAGGTGAAGGGTGCCGCCGGATCTGTGCTGCCGCAGGGACATGTGTGGGGCCGGAACCGTACTCCGGCTCCACACATGTCACACAGTACATGCACACAGACACACACACAGACACATACATACTTACATGCTCCCGGCAGCTCCGTGCAACACAGTACAGGAGGAGGACGGCGCGCACATAGGACGATTCCCCACAGCGCCCTCTGCTGGGCGCTATGGGGAATCGTCCTATGTGCGTGCCGTCCTGCTCCTCCTGCGCTGTGGAGACCTGCCGGGAGCATGTAAGTATGTATGTGTATTTGTATGTGTATATGTCTGTGTATGTTTATGTGTATGTATGTATGTCTGTATGTGTGTATGTGTCCAGGTGACGGATCCGTCATGAATTCCATTGAAAGTCAATGGAGGGCGGATCCGTTTACCATTGTGTCACACCAAACGGATCCTTCCCCATTGACTTTCATTGGGGGTCATGACGGATCCGTCTTGGTGCGGATGCCTGGATCGGAGAGCAAACCGCAGCATGCTGCGGTTTGCTCTCCGGTCTGAAGACGGAACGGAATGCTTTTAGGAGCATTCCGTTGTCTTCAGTTCAGTTTTGTCCTCATTGACAATGAATGGGGACAAAACTGAAGCGTTTTATTCCGGTATTGAGCCCCAATGACGGAACTCAATACCGGAAATAAAAAACGCTAGTGTGAAAGTAGCCTTAATGATCTATTCACTAAAGATACCCATACACATCAGGCTGGCCATGTACATGAGATACAAGATATCTACAGTATATACTGAATGGTAGTGCAGCCTACAGCCATTCCTCCCAACAACCTCATACACGACTGTTTGGCTGAGCTTTAGTGATGATCGAGCACAACGATGTTCGGGTGCTTGGGTGCTCTGGCCGAACACTAGGTGGTGCTCGAGTGCTCGGCCGAGCACCTGAGTATAATGGAAGTCAGTGGGAGAAACACCACAGAAATGGGTAGGGAACAGCATGGGGAGGATGTCTGGATGCATCTTGGACACCGAAGTCGCTGCTATTAACGATGATGGCTAACTATGACGCCACTTTTACGGAATGACAAAAATACCCCCCCAAAAAACAAGATAACGTTGATTTTACAGGAAATATTGTTGGGAAACATAGATTTACTTGTACGTTAAGCGCAAGTGCTGCCAAAAATTACACAAATGAGGCACTCCCATATAACCGGTATATCATATAAAGGAGGGCCTCATTCACAATGTGGTATAATTGTGGGACTCTGACACTCATAAAGCCTATGCACTAAGGGAAAGGGCTGCCAAAAATTACAAGGATCAGGCACTCCAATACACTCTTTATTACACATAAAGGAGGGCAGACACACCCGTGAAAAATTATCATTGATGGCCTGCTGCTGACACTCAAAAACAATAGGGGTGACATGCTGCTGCTGCGCAGACCGTCCCAAAAGTTTAAGAGTGATACTCTGCTGCCAAGCTGACCGGAAAAAAAATTTAAGTGACACATGCAGCTGCCGAGCTGACCGACAAAAAAAATGTAAGGGACACATGCTGCTGCCACCGCACCGCTAAGAGTCGCTGACGACTGTTTCTTTTTTTGCTACCCGCCGCTGGAGGCCGGGGCCCCCCCAGCGGCGTGTGCCGCGTCGGCCGTTCGACTCTCGCTCTCTGCTCCATCACCAGTGGGTCGCCTTCTTCAAGGGCCCCCGGAGAGGGAGCCTGAGAAATGGCTACCACATCCAAGGAAGGCATCAGGCGCGCAAATTACCCACTCCCGACTCGGGGAGTTAGTGACGAAAAATAACAATACAGGACTTTTTCGAGGCCCTGTAATTGGAATGAGTACACGTAAAATCCTTTAACGAGGATCTATTGGAGGGCAAGTCTGGTGCCAGCAGCTGCAGTAATTCCAGCTCCAATAGAGTATATTAAAGTTGCTGCAGTTAAAAAGCTGGGATTTGGTTCTTGGGATGGAGCTGGCGGTCCGCCGCGAGGCGAGCTACCGCCTGTCCGAAGCCCCTGCCTCTCGGCACCTCCCCGATGCTCTTGATTGAGTGTCCCAGGGGCCCGAAGCGTTAACTTTTAAAAAATTGGAGTGTTCAAAGCAGGCCGAACACTTCAGCTATGGCAGGTCACCTGAACACTACAGCTATGGATAATGGAATAGGACTCCATGTGCTGCCACCGCACTTTATGAAATTGTCCCAAATTTAAGGGTGACACACTGATGCCAAGCTCACCGCCCAAAAAGTTTAAGTGTGACACGCTAATGCCGAGCTGACCGTCAAAAAAATGATATTCTTGATGTGGCATTCTGCTGAAGAGCAGACCGTTAAAAAATTTAAGTGTGACACGCTAATGCCGAGCTGACCGTCCAATAAAATGATATTCTTGATGTGAAATTCTGCTGAAGAGTAGACCGAAGAAGAAATGACCAGGGCACGGGTTATGTTTCTGGACACATGTTGGTGTAAGGCAGGGACGGCACACCGGGAAAAATAGTGGCGGCTGGGGACTGCGTAACGAGGGACAGCAGCCGCTATCAGGCTGCGAAAAGCCTCGGTGTCCACCAGCCTAAATGGCAACATTTCCAAGGTCAGCAATTTAGAAAGTTGCGCGTTTAGAGCTATGGCCTGTGGGTGGCAGGGTATTTGCGCTTGCGTTCAAATGCCTGGGGTAAGGACATTTGAACGCTGCGCTGGGACATTGAAGTGGACGTGCTGGCTGATGGTTCCTGCGAAGGTCCAGGTGCAGGGCGGGAGGCATCTGGGCCTGCGTCTTAGACAGCAGGTAACAGAGGGGAAGAGGAGGCAGTGGTGTGACCTGCAGACACAGATCGTGGACCCAGGCGTTCGGCCCACCTTTTAGGGTGCTTTGCTGACATGTGGCGGATCATGCTGGTGGTGGTCAGGTTGCTGGTGTTTATGCCCTTGCTCATCTTGGTACGGCACTGGTTACAAATTACAATACCTTTATCGTCAGCACCTCAAAAAAAACGCCAGACTGCGGAACACCTAACCCTTGTCAATGGAGCTTGCCGCAAGGGGCTGCTCCGGGGAACAGTTGCGGGCCTGTCTTCTCCCTTTTGCCACCCCACTGCCTCTTCCAGCCTGTTGCGGTGCTGCGGATCCCTCCCCCTCTGTACTGCTGCCTTCGCTTGGCTTGCCACCTTCCCAGGTTGGGTCAGCTATTTCATCGTCCACCACCTCCTCTTCCACATCCTCACTCTGGCCTCCTCCTCATATGGTGAACTAACAAGAACCTGACTTAACTGTGTCTCATCCTCATCCACAACCTCTTGAGACACTAATCGCCCTTGACTTATTGGCAACTTTGTCTAGAGACGCTAGTTGCTGGTCCCCACTGTCATCTTCTTCAGACTGTGTTTGCTCAATAGGTTGGGAATCAGGGCACAATATCTCCTCATGTCCCACTTCAAGCGGCCTTGGCGAGAGGCCCGAGCCAAGGAACGGTGATGAAAAAAGCTCCTCGGAATATCCCAATGTGGGATTAGTTCTTTGCCCAGACTCTGCATGGTGGGAGGAAGGAGGATCAGGGTGAGGATGCGGTTGCCCAGACTCTTGGCTACTGAGACTGGACTTTGTGGAAGAGGGGGTGGTTCTGAACCGACTGGAAGCATTATCAGCTGAAATCCAAACGACTATCTGCTCGAACTGGTGTGGCGACAAGAGTTCCCTTAGTGCTCGCCTTGCTCATATTGTATAGTATATATGCAACTTGGTCACAACTACAGTACTGCAGATTTTTATTAACTGTATGATCAGAAAAATGTAACCGAATGTCCAATATTCTGAATGCACAAACGTTATAGAGCAGCCGCAAATGAGGAACTGTAGCCTAAATAAACGGTATTAAATATAACAATGGATGTCAGCTACATAGACTTTTGAACGGTTGTAATACGCTGTGCACCTAGCGTTACTGACGGGCACACTTGGGGTTTTTTTTGCCACCAAAAAAAAAATAAAAAATGCAGAAGGATTTAACAATGGACTTTTGTGTCTTTTGAACAATAATACTAACCCTGCCTATAGAAATTCTATCCCTACACAAGTCCCTCCTTGCGCAAATGTTATACAGAAAGACGCAAAAGAAGTACTGCGGGCTTAATAGCAGAAATTATAGCAAAGTATGTCAGGTATATAGTATACAGAGAGTATCCTACAGCATGCAGCAGCAGCACATGTGGCATTAATGGCAGGCCACCTAGTGCTATTTCCCCCCCCCCCCCTTTAAACACCCCAAAAATAATAAAATATTACTTTGTGCCAGATATAATAGCCCTTAAAAGGGATTTTGGGTCTTTTTTGAGCGATTTCTATCCCTGCCTAGCGTGCTTCTCTCCCTACAGTGTATGTCGTGTATGCAGCAGCGCATGTGGCGTTAATGGCAGGCCACCTAGCGCTATTTTCACCACCTTTAGAGTCCTCAAAATAAAAAAAAAATTGGTTTGTGACAGATATAATGGCCCTTAAAAGGGCTTTTGGGTCTTTGGTTAGTGATTTCTATCCCTGCTTAGCGTGATTCTCTCCCTACACTGTCTGTCCCTGCATGCAACCGCTCTCCCTGTCTAACACTGGCCGGGTCACATGTCACTGGGTGCTAATTAGCGTGCGGGGAGGTGACTCGAGCATGGCACTCGAGCACACATGGTATTCGGCCAAATACCGCGTGGTCCCGAGCACCGCCATGTTCGGCCGAATAGTGTATTCGGCCAAACATGTTCGCTCAACACTACTGAGCTTGTATGTATGTTAAATAGGGAAGTGGAGTGAAAGACCCTGCAGGACACTTCTGGTATTGGCACTGTCAGACCAGAGTAACCAATTCTGGGGGTCCACCCTATAGCTACATGGAAATATTAGGGTACATGGGAGATAAACACTGCAGATTTGCCACCTGCAAATCTGGGGCAGCAAATCCACTTGGTTTACATACCAGTAAAGTGGATACGATTTTAAGAAATCTCATTCACAGCAGAAATTGGACTGAGGTGCAGATTTTAAAATAGCAGCAAGATTTGGGTGGAGTTTGCTGATGCAGATTTACATATGTAGACTTCATTTTTTCAGGGCTTAACACACGTGTACATAGATGAAGGGGATGTAGCACCAGAACCCCACTAATCAGACATTTATGGCATAAATCTTAACGGAATAAATATATTATGGAGGCAGCAAGATGATAAATTGAGGGACTTAGGAATGTAGAGGAAGCGGGGAAAGAGCGAGATGTTACCTGCAGTTCTGTGTAACACCACAGATAACACAGTGATATCTCTGAGTACACAAAATGCAGTAGATGTCATCTGCAGTCCTATGAGCACCACAGATAACACAGTGATCTGAGTATAGATAATATAGTAGATGTTACCTGCAGTCCTGTGTAACACTACAGATAACACAGCAATAACTCTGAGTACAGGTAATGTAGTAGATGTTACCTGCAGTCCTATGTAACACCTCAGACGACACACTGATCTCTCTGAGTACAGATAATGTAGTTGGTATAACCTGCAGTTTGCAGTCCTATGTAACACCACAGATGACACAGTAATTTCGCTGAGTATACATAATGTAAATGTTACCTGTCCAGCTGAAGACTCACTGCGGAGGTGGGGCCTCCTATGAGAGGGGCCCCAGCTTCAGCATCTAAGGTGATGGTGGCCTCCTTAAAGGGGTTCTCCAGGAATTAAGAAAATTAAAAGACATAAATATTACTTTATTATAAATATATTCCCAAATACCTTCCATTAATAACAATGGCTCGTTCTGTCTAGGGAGCAATGATTAGGAGAAACAAAATGGCCGCCGTCCTATTAGTACACACAGAACCTGTCCTAATTACACAAAGGAGAACAAGTTACTTCATAACACTGAGGAAAAGAAGCTGCCTCATCCTCATCCTCCTTTCTGCTTGTCAGGGATTATGAGCCTGAATACAGCTGATCAGATCTTCAGCCAAATCTCTGAAGGAATGGAGTCCATGAGGAGACTTGAAGTACAGAGTGGAGGTGAGGATGTGGCTGTGTCCTGCTGTGTGATTAGGACAGGTTCTGGGTGTACTAATAGGACGGCGGCCATTTTGTTTCTCCTATGATTGCTCCCTAGACAAAATGAGCCATTATAACTAATGAAAGGTATTTGGGAATATATTTATAATAAAGTAATAGTTAGGTATTTTCATTCTCTTAATTCCCGGAGAACCCCTTTAAAGTAGAGAGGGAGTGTGACCTGACTGATGCCTGTGCTACCTGGCACCTATTATTATCATGCCTTCTATGGCTTTCAAGGTGGTAGAGACTGCCACTGGTTGTGTGCTAAATTAATCCTGTGAGATTGTGACTCCTGTCTGAGGCTAGCTTCACCTCCCCTCTGCCCCTCATTTCATCTGTGCGCTCTCAATAGGCACAGAGAGACAGCTGTTGGGGATAGGCCTCATAACTAAGCTGCACTGCACTTATTGCGCCAAGTGGGTAGCAGGCAGGATGGTCATGTGAAATTTTCAGAGGGGGCACCAGAGAATTTTCTGGTGCTCCAGTGGGCTAGGCCATCGCTGACTAGCAGCATATCTTCCTGAGAACAAACGGATCAGGCAGCAGAAATCCTCGAAAACGTTCATCTTTTTATCCTGTGTCATTGAACAGTTTGAATGACTGTAATGGTCAATATAATATGTATCTCTGCACAAAGATCATGCATCAGATGATCCTTCATTCAGTGATTCAACCATCAACCTACTTTTATCTAATGTAACTATAAGTAAAGTGAGTGTTAGTTTTTATTTTATTAACAATACAGGCTGTAAGGGGGCATATCTACTGTATGGGGGCACTAAGGGGGTGTATCTACTGTGTGGGGGCACTAAGAGGGTATATCTACTGTGGGGGCACGTAGGGGGCATATCTGCTGTGTGAGGCCACTAAAGGGACATAAGTACTCTGTGGGGGCACTTAGGGGGGTTACGTGTTGGGGTAGTAAGGGGACATAACTACTGTGTTGGGGAAGTAAGGGGACAAAACTACTGTGTAGGGGTACTACGGAGGCATAACTACTGTGTGGGGGCACTAAGGGTTATGTGTTGGGGTAGTAAGGAGACATAACTACTGTGTGGGAACACTAAGGGGACATAACTACTGTGTGGGGGCACAAAGGGGACTGGATGGGATTGGGCATGTATAGATTTTGGCAGCATTAGAGGCATAAAAAATAATCTGCAACAGTGTGCTATGCATGCTACTCATAATGTCCCTACTTGGCCTTTTTAAAAATTGGGAGGTATGCATATGTCATAAATGTCCGGTAGTAAAGGGTCCCACATTGGGGACCCACTCCTTTCTCAAGAATGGGCTCTGAAGTCAATGGCCAGCAGTCAGCTATTTCAGAAGTCCCCCTATCACTGATGGATACATCGTATATGTCTCTGATTAAATTGACTGACTGCCTTTAGAAAGGTTTAAAAAAATAAAAAATCTTTATTCGTATAATAGTGGGTGCCAATATGTATCAGATTCAAGAGAGAATAAACACATAGGTCCCCTCTACCCCCAGAACAGGAGAAATGTGTCTTGTGTATGGCATACAGTGTGTATGCCACAACGCCACAAGAAGACTGTTGGTTAGCGAGCAGCACTATCAGCTGTAATAATACACTGCCCTTAAGGCAAAAAGTGTTTCATCAGGAGCAAGGATGTGTTCAGTGACATGCAAAAAGTGATGTAGCTCGAGTCACAGCTGATGGTGTTTGGTGGCATTTCTAAAGGCAGTCAGTCATTTTCAGACGTCTCAGTGAATGGAGGGCGTTGTTGTGCATGCAGGGCTTGATTTCCATTCACTCCCCTCCTTGAGATAGGAGTAGGTCCCAGAAGTGGGATCGGCACCTCTTGGACATCACCTATTATATATGCTACTGATATACCATAAATGTTCCAGATGGGAAGACCCTTTTAAGGCCCTTTTCCATGGGCAGTGATCAGGCAGATGAAAGTTCATAAGAACAATAGTTCCCAATTATTGTCCTGAATAAATAGAGCAACAATCAGCAAACAGACGAGCTCTTTTGTCAACTGATCAGATTTTTTTATGCAAGCAAAAAAGTACCTGCTTGTTGACAGCTCATTTCCCTGTGTATGCAGGGGAAATGCGGCCAACATAATGTAAACTGCATGGAGGAACAAACGATCATAGTAATAATGACCATTTGTCCCACGTGCAATTTCCATCAAGTGTTATGATCCCATATCTTGCCATGTAAAACCACCCACAAATTACATGCATCAAGTAAGCAACACCTTAAAGGGATTGTGCAACTTTTGAGCATGGGAATTTGGCAAACCCCCACCCCTTGGTCAGGAAAGGAAGCCTAATTACCTGCTTCCTGGCGCTGGTTCCCCACTGCTTTTCTTCCTGGCCTGGGCTGCTCCTCTGACCTCCCTCGCTGTAAACATCCGGTTTGACTCTGACTGCAGTCAATCGGTGGCCTCCCCCTTGCACCACACGACCACATGCCATGATGTAATGGGAGCAGGTCACCCCTGTGGCCAGCGATTGGCTGCAGGATGCATCAAAACGTGAGTTTACAGCAAGTTAGCACAGCAGAGTAGCCCAGACTGTGAAGAAAAGGAGCAGGGAGCCAGCACGAGGAAATAAGTAAGTAGGTGTCTCTTCACAGGTCTGGTAAAGAAAGGGGGTTTGCCAAACCACCCCCTCACCACCACCACCAAATTTGCACAACTTAAAATTACGTATTTCTTTTGCAGTGCACTATTCACAATTTCTTGCTCCTTCTGCAGCCTTTTCCTTGTCTCTATGGGTGTTTTCTTCTTAGGTCCAATTTACATGGGCAGATGCCCAGGGCGATGTCCTCTCTTTGCATTCAGCAATCATTCCCTATATATGAACAATCGCTACTATAATCATTCATCCCCATGCATCATTTGTTGGATGATTGGTGGCACATGTACATGTGACAATTATCTTAAATGAACCTTTTTAGGAATGTTCATTCCTGATAATTGACCCAATCATCTGCCTATGTATGGCCTCTTTCAGATGAGTGTGTTATGTGCAGAAATCACACTATGAGTGTGAGTGTGATATCCCGTTCTGCACACTGTTGTTTCGCAGGAGCACACGGCAGTATAATGATTTATGATGCTATGTGTCTCTGTATTACTTTACTTCTACAAAATTATACTGACATAATGCTGTCAGTATAATTCAGGAGGTACAGGTTATACAGAGACATATAGCATTATAAATCAGTATAATGCCGTACGCTCCTGCGAAACGAGCAATGTCCATAACGGGAAATCAGACTCGCACACAGAGCGTGATTTCCACAAAGGACACGCTCATCTGAAAGAGGTCTAAAAGTGCCTTTATTTGCTCAGCATTGTGAGTTCTATGTTAACATATAATAATTCTACTTGATATATATATATCTAATTATAAATTATTAAAATATTCAAATGTTAATGTTCTCTTTATCAGGTGCCCTTTTCCCAGGGCTACCTACAGGTAACAACAAAGGTCATACTGGTTCTTTACTGAGTGTATTTATATCAAGTCAGGCTTTTGTTGTTGCCGTTTTCTTAGTTTAGCATTCAATAAATTTGGTATCATTTGTTTCAGAACCAAAAGACCCATTAGGTGTGTTCTGGAGCGCAATGAAGATATGTTAATGACTGCTGGACGCCATCCTTTCAAAGGAATATACAAAGTGAGTTACAGTGCATGTAAAATGGATTTTCCCAGGCTACTATTCTATAGAGAATGTCAGCTGCGCGCACTTGTCTACATTTGATGGTTGATTTTTTTTATTTTTTTTTTGTTACAGGTTGGGTGTATGAACGATGGAAAAATTGTAGGTGCAGATGTAACTTTCTATGCCAATGCCGGATGCACCCCTGATGAATCTATTCTGGTAACTGCATCAAACCTATTATAGAAACTGATGATTCTATTCAGTTCCTAATATTAGAATTAAATATATTGGGGGCTATTCATCAAGCCATGTGCTCCAGAAGTCTGGTTTTAAAAATTCACAATATAGGGCTTTTCGACTTCTTGGACTTATTTTTGCAAAATATTGCTACATTTCATTTTAATATCACTTATTTCAGTTTTGAATAGTGGGTGGGAAAGTGAGAGTGGTTAGCCTGTTGGGCTCATTTACTCCCTTCCTGAAGTGCGCCGTACATGTACGGCGCTATGGGAAGTGAGTTTCCAGCACATTTTGTACATGTACAGGGTGCAGATTGGGCCGGTGCCGGAGCTATGCTTTTCCATTAGTGGCGGGGGCCTGGC
Organism: Rhinella marina; assembly: GCA_900303285.1. Classification (NCBI taxonomy): domain Eukaryota; kingdom Metazoa; phylum Chordata; class Amphibia; order Anura; family Bufonidae; genus Rhinella; species Rhinella marina. Next base: position 225,684 of record ONZH01000357.1, read on the forward strand.
TGTAACCACCGGTATCAGTGAAAACTGGCACAGTCAGTGCCATAGTCAACGCATCTAAGGGTTTCACAGAAGGAGGGAGAGCCCTCTCTTACACCATCAGCTCCCCATGTGGTGGCAGGGAGCCAATGGTTGCTAAGGCAAGGGAAGAAGGTCACTGCTGTGACCTGTGATTGGCTGCAACGTTCACGCGTCCCCCCATCAACAGATGTTTTCATCGCTGCAGAGAAAGGAAGAGCCAATCCAGGAGCAACATAAATGGAACCCGGTGGCAGGGACTAGGTAAGTATAATCAGCTTCATGGGTCAGCTATTCTGGCAGGTCTTTATTAGTTTCGGATAACCCCTTTAACCTCAGAGCTTCTGCAGTTGTCAGCCAGTGCTGGATAAATTGCCAAACTAGGCCTCAAATGCACATGGTGCTCTTTCTCTTCTGAACTCTGCAGTGTGCCCAAACAGTGTGCACTTTATGACCACATATGAGGTGTTGTCATAGGAGAAAATGAATAACAAATTGTTTGGTCCCTTTTCTCCTGTTACCCCTTGTGAAAATGAAAAGTCTAGTTTTAAAGCAACATTTTACTGGAAAATTTTAATCTTTCATTTTCACAACCAAGTGTTTCTAAATTCTATGAATTGCCTGTGGGGTCAAAGCGCTCACTGCACCCCTAAATAAATTCCTTGAGGGGTGTAGTTTCCACAATGGGGTCACTTTTGGTATTTCCACTGTAGGGGATACCTCATGGTCTCTTCAAATATGGCACCCAAAAACCACTCTAGCAAAATCTGTCCTCCAAAAACCAGAGACACTCCTTCCCCTGCAGTGTGCCCATATAGCAGTTTACAACCACATATAGGGTGTTTCTGTAAACTGGTTAAATAAGATATTAAATATTGAGGTTTGTTTTGCTGTTAACCCTTGCTATGTTACAGGGAAAATTGAATAAAATGGAAAATCTGCAAAAAATTGAATTTTGAAATGTTACCTCCATTTTACTTTAATTAGTGCGGAACACCTAAGGGGTTACCAACTTTGTAATTAAGTTTTGAATAATTTGAGGAGTGTAAGCCCCACAAAGTGACTTCATAACTGAAATGGTCCTTAAAGTTTGTTTGGGAAATTTTCTTGAAAATTTTAAACATTTCTTTTAAAAATTTAAGCCTTCTAACATCCTAAAAAAACAAAAGGACATTTACAAATGGATACCAACATAAAGTAGACATATGATGAATATCAATTAATAACTACAATATTTTGTGAGGAATCACTATCTGTCTTAAAAGCAGAGAAATTCAAATTTAGAAAATAGCACATTTTCCGAATTTCCTGTAAGTTTTAGATTTTTTTAATAAATGAAGATAAAACATATCCTACACCACTAACATGAAGTATGATATGTCATAAGAAAACAATCTCAGAATGGCTTGGATAAGTAAAAGCGTTCTAAAGTTATTACCACATAAAATGACACATCAGATTTCAAAAATAGGCTGTATCAGGAAACTGAAAAATGACTCAGGAAGAGGTTAAGTCAGAATTAACAATTGTTATTAAAAAGTCGCAAGAACTGTAATTATGTATCTTACTACAGGAAAGTGGTTCTCTAGGAAGTGGAGTTAAAGGGGTTGTCCGAGTTCAGAGCTGAACCCAGACATATCCCCATTTTCACCCCTCTGGCCCCTCTGACATTTCATGCTCCAATGCTCAATCTTGCCCTGCGTTGCGTTGCTGGTGATGTCATGGGCACTGATGGGTTGGCTTTAGTGCTGGCGGCTAGCACATCCCCGCCTAGCTTTCCCCATGGAGAGCCTGGTATGTCACCGGATCTCCAAAAAAAGCCTTTGCCCTGCGTGATTCAGCACAGGTAAAAATGAGAGCATCGGAGCATGAAATGATCTGATGCTCATGTCAGAGGGACTGCCTGACAAATCATCAAATATTTTGACACATTTGGGAAAACTTGGCACAAATTAAGGCAATGCAGAATATTACCAAACTGACTTTAAACATTCCCCTCATGATAAATCTTCTCTGGCGACTCAGATCTCTGCATTTAACTCCTGTTCAGGGTGCTAACAGAAAACTCAAATTAACCACTGCTCTTGTAACTGGGGGTGACAGAAGACGTCTCTCACTCCCAGCATTTCTGCCTATTTACCTACCAAAAGTTATAAGGATGGAGGATTTCAGACATCAGCTCCAACTGTTGTCTTTCTTTTATTAAAAAAACAGCAGTCTTGGTGAGTCCTTTCTAGACCCATCACAATCTGCAGTTGTGTAGAATGACCGTGTATAACCCCATGTGCAACTACTAAATCTTAATTTTGGGGGACAACCTGCGGCACTGTCCTCCCCACAGGCATATGATTTATTAATTTATTTAATATGTATTACATTTTGTACTACTTAAATACCCCAAACTGCATGAATTATCAACATTTCCTTTTTATATATTTGATGCCGTGAGGATTACGAGAATGTAGAACTAAGCTCTCTATTGATGAAGAGAACACAAATGCAATAGTATTTTGATAAAACCTTGAATAATGTCAAAGTAAACCTGCATCTTCTTATAGGTGTGAGGTAAACTAATATATCGGTTAAATATGATCATTTTCTGTATTGCTTCCTTTATTCCATTTTAGGTGCTAGTAATAGCGTTGCTTAAGATGGACAATGCATATAACTTCTCCAACCTTAACTGCCGGGCAAAGGCTTGCAAGACAAACCTGCCTTCTAATACTGCTTTCCGAGGATTTGGTTTTCCTCAGACCGGCTTGGTCACAGAGACCATTATGGATGCTGTGGCTACAAAGTTAGGATTGCCTCCTGACCAGGTAAGGTTCTTAGCTGTCGTTTACTGACTACTCATTTAGATATTTAAAGAGGACCTGTCACCTCTCCTGACATGTCAGTTTTAGTAACTATCTGCACCACTCATGTAATAACAGTTCTGGAACATATATTCTTATGATTGTAAGTTGTGACATTCCTTTATTATTCCTGTTAGAAATTATAAGTAGCTAGAAGTTTGCAATGAAGGTCAAGCTGGGTGTTATCAGTTGGGAGGCGGTTCCTGCACAGTCACTGACAGCTCTGATCGGCTAACGTCAGACTGTACAGGGACACATGCCCATCTGGTAACACCCATGTAGACGTTAAAAGGAAAAGAGAGGCAGCACCCGTATTTGCAATGGTTAAAAAAAAGCTGTGGTCTTTAATCCGTAATGTGGCAATTCAATATACCACAGATTTTTTTCACCACTGCAAATACAGGTACTGCCTCTCTTGACATTCCCTTTTAACATCTGTGCGGACCTATTGTGGACTCCTGTTGGGGCATGCACCCACCCTCCTAGCCTAGAGGTACTGTATTAATCTATCCTTGTACCCATCTGGACCTGCTAGTAATTCATTCATGAGTAGAGATGAGTGAAGTTTTGAAAAAATTCAGCTGCTTCATCGATTTTCACAAAGAAATTTGATCTGTGATTAATTTCTTCATCACAAAGTACATTCCTTTGTATGTAGCAGGCGTAATGATGGGGAATGGCAATCACGCCTACACACTTCCCCCCCCCCATCGTCAAAAAATAAATAAATACTCACCTTATCCATTTGCTTGCATAGAGACAGTCATGGCCATCTTGATTGAAGACAGCGTGGTGACTTCATACGTCACTCCGCGCAAGATTTCGCTGGGTTTCCGCAATCAAGATGGCTGCAGCGGCCTCTCCGCGCACAAATAGATTTCAGGAAAAATAGATTTGTTACCACGAAGCTCAAGGAAATTCAACTTTGTGGCAAACCGAATTTTACAGAAATTTAGATCAAAGTCCACTTCGTTAACTTCCATTCACTCAACAGTCATAAGAGTCATACGAATAGATGCTCCAGAATTGTTATAACCAGGGGGATTCAAGTATTTGTTACAACAGACATTTCCAGAGAGGTTATGCAGTACCCCAGAGTTAGGGTTATCTTCAATTCTTATTGTATTGTATATAGTTATGTATTGAATTGCAATTGTATGTTTTGGCTGTAAGTACCAGTAAGGATATAGTTGGCAGGAACAGGGCAAACCACCCTGTACTTCCGCTTTTGATGATTGGGCTGGTCCTGCTTTCTGCCAGAAGGGGGAGTTCCAGAGCAGACCCAGACGAAAGGAAGCACACTGCCGAGCTCCTGCTCCTGTTACAGATTCTCTAGAGAGAACTACCTAAACCTGCCTCAAGAAAATACTTGAGAAGCCAGAAAGCAGGGTGAACAGTTGAAAACCTGCATAATAGACACTGCCACTGGCGTACCGCCCATAGAGGCAGACTACGCAGTTGCTATGGGGCCCATGAGCTGAATGGCCCCACCCCCTTTCCGACCTGTGTACACAGCTCCCTTCCTTGCCAGCTGCTTCGGGGCCCCAGAGGAGAAGGGAGCAGTGTCTTTTCTACTACTTTTCAAGCCAGTCCCTGTGTGACTGTATCTAAAGGGGGCCCAGTCTGGCCTGAAATGTACTAGAAATAGTGTAAATACTAGTATCAAGGACCTTTGGAATACAGTAATCTGTAGGCTAAAGGATCTTTGATGATGTCATCATGTCACATGATCGAAGGTCCTCTATCCTACTATTACTGCATTCCGAAGGTCCTTTAGCCTCCAAGAGACATCAGATGAGAAGGAAGAACTTGCAGCCTGTAAGTAAATAAGTGTCTGTGTGTATGTATATATATATATATATATATATATATGGATGTGTATATCTATATGTGTATGTGTGTATATATATATATACACATACACAGTATCACAATACATGTGTAAAGCACTACTACTCCTATCCAAATATTTAGGACACTGAGGATAGGTATCAGAGGGGAGAAGGGGGGGCGCCCTGTAGAAAATTTGGTGTGGGGCCTAGTCAGTTGTAGCTACGCCCCTGGTTTAGTCTGATTTACTCTGCTGCTTCTCCTGCATGATGTACATTACAGGTTTAGCAGCAGCAGCAGCCAGGGGCGGGCTGGGAACTTAAAGTGGCCCTGGAAAAAATACTAAAAGTGGCCCTGGTTTTGTAGTCAGGTCCAAATTGATGGAAGGCAGGGCCAGCATCACCATATTGTGGCACATTATACCACCCCAACAGAGCCAAATACCACAGTCCATCACAAAATACTGCCAGCAGTACAAAATACATCCCCAAAAACTTCCACTAGTCGGACATGAGGAGGGCCCAGGTGGCCCCCTGGGCATCGGCCCACCGGGAAATTTCCCTGTAAGGTCTATGGCCAATACGCCCCTGGCAGCAGCAGAGCCCTATGAGAGAGCGGCCCCAGCAGGGTTAGCAGCACTTTACTGCTCTGACCTCCTGACATGCAGTGCCCAGCCGGAAAGGTATTTCCAGCATCCAACATTGCACACAGCAGACAGTGCGCACATGTGCTGCAGGGTGGAAGGGAGGTGGACATAGTGAGTTTACACTCTGTCATTATTGTGTGTGTGTGTGTGTGTGTATATGTGTGTATATATATATATATATATATATATATATATATATATATATATGTCACTGCTTACCACACAGCAACCCCCATAGACATATGCTTATATGCTTCAAATTCTGAAAGGGGGGAGGGTGTCAGTCCCTGCCCTTCATTACTAATAGCCTATTTCTAAGAAGGTAATGGGAGGAAGGAGGTACTGAACCCTCCTTTAGAATTTGTCTATGTAATAAGATATATATATATACACACACAAACATTATGTATTGTAAGACCTAAATGTGTAGTGCCAAAAGTTGAGCCTGTGCCATCAGCTGTTGGTGTCATCTATACATAGCTGAATCTAGCAGAACTGGAGTTAGCACCAGTTCTGCCATCTTAACCCGTTAGGTGCTTCATGTGAACATAAACACAACGCACATAAAATGTACCTATAATGTTCTTATAAGGGCTCATGCACATGGCCATAGTCTTTTTTGCGGGTAGCAAAACATGGACACTGTCTGCATTCTGCGTCCGACCTACCTGCAAAAAATGTGGATAGGATGTGGACAAAAAGACGTTCGTTTGCATGAGTCCTTAGGTTAGTTCAAGAAGTCTACTTTTTTTTTTTTTTTTTACTACCATCACCTAAGACTACCACTAGACCGGTTAAAACTAATGTCTAGACCTGTTAGTGAACATCTAAACTCACAAGTGCTCAGTTGCAGCCATCCAACCTGCCTCCATACTTTCTTCCTGGTGGCACAAACTGCACTTTGAATCTCCTGGTATTGAATTTACCCAAAGTTACTGAGTGAAAAGAGAATTTGCTATGTTTACTTCTGGCTTGATCCTTCAAACTACATTTCCACTGCACCGATCCCCAGGGAGCAACGTCCTGAGGGAGTATACCACAACAAAACTTCATCAGGACCACCACCCCTTTCATTATTTGCACCGGCTCCTGAGGGGCTTGTTGTAGTTACAGGTCTAATCTAATAGCTTCTGGATTATTATCTGCTATCTAAATATAATCATTGAAAGATTTCAAGTGCAATGCTATACATAAGATAGCTGTCAGCCTACAACTATCTCCACCCAACTCATTTTAGCACTTTCCACACTTTTTTGTGCAGCAAACAGATGTCACATATCAGTGATATTTTTGAAATGTCATTCATGTTGCATTTTAATAGTCATGGTTTTGAGGTTTTCACACACCATTTGCTGTATGTCACACCAAGATTTAACCACATTGATTAAAACCTGCACTTCATGCAATTGAAGATCTGTAGTAATCTCTCTTTATTGCTGCTTAATGAAGCCAATCTCTTAAAATAAGCTCCTTTTTAACCTCCGGAGAACAGCCATTATTACAGAAGCAAGTAGGGGAAAGTCAGTCCTTGTTTGGTCAGAAATAGTTCTTTCAAAAAAAAAAAAAAAAAAAGTCTGTATTGGGTTTTATCAGTGATCATGAAAGGTATTGTACATTAATCCATAAATAGCTTCAGAGGCCAAAGATTTCAAGTTACTGTAGTAACCATTTCAATTCATGATGTTTTCAGGTCCGGGAGAAGAACATGTATAAAGGCATTGGACGGACACATTACAAGCAGGAGTTTAACGCCACCAATCTCACGCGCTGCTGGAATGAATGTTTGGAGAAGTCATCTTATACCACAAGAAGAACCGAGATCCAAAAATTCAACAAAGAAAACTACTGGAAGAAGAAAGGCATAGCTATTATACCGATAAAATTTACAGTTGGCTATGTTGAGAAAATGTTTCACCAGGTCAGTGTATGTAGAGAGAAGCAGATTATGCTTATGTATTTCTATAATGAGGACTGTGGAGTCTGTACTAGCATATAGTGTTCAATGGGCAAGCCTACAGTGGTGGTCTCATCAACACTGGAGCAGTTAGTGCTATGAAGTTCTCCATCTCTGAGTCTATAGAGTCCAGTTTTTACACTAGATACTCATGAAACACAGAATGATATGTGTACTGAGATTTCAACATAAAATATATTGCAAATAAATTGAAGGCTGATTTCACCCTATATTTGGGGAATCTGCTCTCCCTGCAGACAAGGATGTAATGTCCTAGAATTGGTGTCTTACCATGTCTAAGCTAAATATGCCCTTACAAAGCAGGCTTTCAATACTGCCCCATTCAGATCTTGCATGAAATGCTCATTCCCATTAATTGGCCTGCCGCAAGATGCTTGTTTGTTATCATTTGTCTGCACATTGCCCTTTGTAAACAGGGATGCACTGTCCACAAGCAATGAAACTGTATGGGGATGAATGATCTTAGTAATGATTGCACGTCCCCATACATAGGGGATGCTTGCTGCATGTAAATGCATCTGAACAACCTGGGAATGATCAGAAACTAATGGGTCATTCATGATCACTGCCCTTTGTATTGACCCATGTGAAAACAGCCTTTAGGCAATTTAAAACATACAGATATGTATCTTGTCCAAATGCAGATTTAAAGGGGTTGTCCCATTAAAAATATTCCACAGTTTTCAAACCAGCACCTGGATCTGAATACTTTAGTAATTGGATTAAATTAAAAATGTAGTATAGCAACTGAGTTATTCAAAAAAAGTATCTGAATAGTGCCACCTGCTGTTTTTTTTTTCTTATTTTTCTGACCTGCTCACTGAGAATGCCGCACATCGCCGCACATGCTCAGTTTCATCCTTCAACTGCCTTCTGAGTTGTGATAGGGATAGCATGGGCACGCCCCCTTTGCTTCCTCAGAATTGACACTCCCCTTGAGGTGCCAGCTTAATGTAAATCAAGCAGACCAATGAATGTGGAGATCTCTGGATCCATTGAGGTACAGGGCTGGTCCTAGCTTTGTTAGAAAGAGACTATCATGTCTGATTACATTTTATACATTACTCATGAGATAACTCCTTTAACTCAAACTCACTTCATCATTAGATCTCTTACAAAGTTGGCCTGCAATAATGACACATAGCAGAGGTAACTTTCAGAAGTGCCCCCATAACAGTGTCAGCAAAACAAAGCAAACTTTTAACAGGGCCAGCTTTACACAAAGTCTAGGAGTTCCTTCATATCAAGAAGGAGGGAGGAATTCTGTGACAGAAGGAGAGCTTATACCCCGTAGGGAACCATTTGCATTCATTTTATTATTTTCCATGTACATTTCCTCATTCACAATACATGAATCACAACCTCTGATTACTGTCTTCAGGCTTCAGCTTTGGTTCACATCTACAGAGATGGAAAAGTCCTAATCAGTCACAGTGGGGTAGAATTAGGACAAGGCCTCCACACAAAGATTATACAGGTATGGTTATAATTTTCCAAGTCACTGTATATAATGTTATGTATTTTGTAAACTTTTACCATGCTGATTATATAAATAATATAAATATATAGTTTGCAAATACTAAATGCAGCAAACACCCTCATAAAATAAGCATTCAGTACATGGTTATGCCTGGTTACGTCTGATTCTTAGATACAAGGGCCTACTTGTCTGAAAGCATGCCCTAATATGTCTCATTACTCACAGCAACATTTTAGATCTTACAATAGTGACTCTATGATGTTACTTGCTGAGGTTCTGATGACTGTCATGTTTAAAGTCACTTGATGCAGTAGTTATTCTTTTAATATACTCATTGATAAACTTGATGCTCAAGCCTGAGTGTGCATGTGTTTCATTAGAAGATGGTCTATTAGAATATGATCTATTCTTATCCTTGTAGGTAAAAGTTGAATTTATAATTAAATAAGTTGAATGGGTTGTCCAATGAAAAATATTCTACTTTTTTAAACCAGCAGCTGAATCTAAATACTTGTGTAATTGTATGTGAATAGAAATTTAGTGTAGCCACTTCAATAAAATCTAAAATCTGTATAGTGCAACCTGCTGTTTTCCCTTATTTCTCTGTCCACTTCAGCAACATCAGTGAGGTGGTTCGCACATGCTCAATTCCATCCTTCAACTGCCATCATCCAGAGTTTTTCATTGGAAGTTTTTACAGGGAGAGCACTGCAGCAGTAACAACACACCCCCTCAGAAAGGACACACCGCTGAGCTGCCAGTTTGACATAAATCTGGCAGAGCAACTGGAATAATTAAGGGGGATCTTTGGATCCAAGTGAAATACAGGGCAGGTTCTTGCTTTATTAGAAAGAGAATATCGTTAGGGATGAGCGAATTAACTTCAGATGCTTCATCCAAAGTTGATTCGCTCATCTCTGAATATTATGTACTATATGATCTGATTTTCATTTTTTACAATAATAATGGGATAACCCCTTTAATACTGGTGCCATGTCTTCAATTCCATAACATCTTAATATATGTTTACCTCTATACTAGATTGCAAGCAAAGAACTCAAGATACCAATGTCATACATTTACATATCTGGGACTTCCACAGAAACTGTCCCAAATTCCCTTCCAACTGCTGGTTCCATTGGCACAAATATTTGTGGCCTGGCTGTTAAGGTAATTAACACCAAGTAAATTAAGTAAATGTGTGTAACACAATTATTAAACAAAGGCACATGCACCGCTACATGATTTGTATACGCAATAAATACTACATGTACATGTGACTACACCTAAGAGTTATTCCCACAAAGGATGTGTATCACCTATCCAAAAGATAGGTGAAAATGTATGATTACTGGTGGGAACCCCAGCAATAACTAGATTTATTAAATATACTATATTGCCTGCTTCTAAAATAGATATGTGTACATTCATCTGAAAATGTTAAATACAGAAAAACATCTTTCATTTCGAAGTTGGTTTAGGATGTTATGTAATTCAGCAGACAGTTGTTAGGTTGTTGGTAATATGATGGCACTGTAATTATAGAAATGTAAAAAAATTAATAATCTCTTCATTTCTTTTCTTCCTTCAAGTATGCCTGCGAGAGCCTCTCCGAAAGGTTAGAGCCATTTATCAAAAACAATCCAAATGGTAAATGGGAGGAGTGGGTAAGTTCAACATATACTTTTTAACTAAAAAATACTGAAAGCTTTTTGTTTAACCCTGAATTCTTAGATACAGGAATAAGGTAGGCTTATACAGGCTACGCGAATTAATAGTTTACTTGTGATTCATTTACATACATAAAACCAATCATCAATTGTGCATGGGTCCTCTGACATTCCCATAGTGGCAGCTATCAAGATTTTTTTTCAACAGGCACCACTGATGCTTCCAGTGGTGCTTGACATCAGCCTTCTCCTCGCTACCTGTTTAGGATACATAAGCTCAATCAAGCCAACCATACATGTGTATGTAGGGTTCAGGAGAGATAGCAATGAGCTCTTTCATGCAGCCTCCGATGCCAAAATATATACAACATACTGTGTTCTGCTTCTGCTCTGTACACTGCATACTGTAGTTTCTGGTGCAGTGGCTAATCAATGTGGTTGCTGAGTGTCAGATCCCCATCAATCTGGTATTGATGACCTATTTCAAGGATAGGTAGTCAATATCTGTAGCCCAAAGAATCCCTTTAAAGGTTGTTTGGTAAAAGGTTCTATCCCCACATTGCTATCTTCACTAGTAGCGAAAGTCATACATGGACAGTAAGCTTAAGTAAACTATGTAGTTCAATTAGGCTACTTTCACACTAGCGTTTTCTTTTTCCGGTATTGAGTTCCGTCATAGGGGCTCAATACCGGAAAAAAACGCTTCAGTTTTGCCCCCATTCATTGTCAATGGGGACAAAACTGAACTGAAGACAACGGAATGCTCCTAACGTACTGTTTATCCGCACCAAGACGGATCCAGAATGACCCCCAATGGAAGTCAATGGGGACGGATCCGTTTGGTGTGACACACTTAGTAAACGGATCCGTCCTCCATTGACTTTCAATGGAGTTCGTGACGGATCCGTCCACAGTACACCACACATGACACAGACATATACACAGACATACACACAGACATACACATACATACTTACATGCTCCCAGAAGCTCCGCACATCGCAGGAGGAGGAGGACTGCGCACACATAGGAAGATTCTCCCTCCAGCAGAGGGCGCTGTGGGGAATCTTCCTATGTGCGCGCCGTCCTCCTGTGCTGTGCGGAGCATGCTGGGAGCATGTAAGTATGTCTGTGTATGTCTGTGTGTATGTCTATATGTGTGTGTATGTCTATGTGACACCTGTGGGGCCGGAGGGCTGCTCCGGCTCCTCACATGTACTTGCGGTAGCACGGATCCGGCAGCACCCTTTACCCGCCGCATCCGTGCTGCCGCTAATGTGAAAGAGGCCTTAAACTATGGGTGAAAAAGAACTGCCCTTAAAGTCTCCTTACTGTGTAAGATGGAATCTGATAACGCTTATCTTCTAGAACAGATGGTGTACTTTTTAATGGTTTTATTCAGAAATGAATTGAGAGTTTTGTGAACCAATGATCAAATGTGACTTTGTTTTTACATCACATCTTTATATGTACAGGACATCTTAATTGTTTATAGTCGGTAGATCAAAACAGAGCGAAATAATCTATTAACCGTAACTAGATCAGCAAATGTGTGAAAAATAATGCAAATGGAGCATTTATTAATGAAAAGATGAAGTGGTATTTGGGGTGAAAACTTAAAAAGTACCTTTCATGCTATTTCTTTTATATACTTTTAGACTGGAGCTACATGTGGCATGTGTTGCGCTAACAGATGGCAATGTAACCCAACGCTTTATAGTTTGGGTTACAGTTAAGAGCCTACCGCCATGAATATATATTGTAACCCAGTTTTATATGAACATAGGCTGGATGAAGTGCTGTATGCTGCCTATCTATATGTAGTGCAGTCAGTCTACTGTATCATGTTCATAAGGTAGGAGACTAGGGGTCCACCAGGGGATTCAGTTGTGCACCTGTGGGCCAGTCAGAGTCTGAGCCTCATCCTTAATGAATTCCACGTGTATTGCAAAGGAAAAAAATAAGAGAAAGAAACATAAATTAAAAAATCTTGTCAGCCATTTTCTTCACTGCCATCTGAGTGGATACAGCAGTATAATCCTTACTGTGTTTACACTGTAAATGTGCAACAGATAAAATATACACAGAAGATGTCTGCTTAAAAATAACACTGTGATATTTGATTTCCAGGTTTTGGGTGCTTTTAGTCAGAAAGTGAGCCTTTCAGCTACTGGATATTTCAGGTAGATATTGTGCCTTAATCTCCATTTGATATCATGCGATCACAGAGGTGGACTGACCACAGACTTTAATGGGAAGTTTCCCATTGGGCCTGCCCAAGTAATCACATAGCAGGTTTATACTGTAACAGACCTGCCTGGTGGCTGGCCTAGCACATGAGTGTCAGAGGAGAAGCTAGGCTTTCCTGCACCCAGACCAGGGGTTCACCATCTCACAGACACCCCCCACCCCCTGCACACTTGTCACTCAAATTTACATGAACAGGGAAAAGTTTATATTTTTTTTAACACTAAGCCACTCCTCTAACTCTGCCCAGTGGCATAACTGTACTTACCCAGTCCCAACTAAAAAATTTTGGGTACCTGGCGGTACCAATATACCTTGCAATAGATAGAAGAACCAACTGGTCCTACCTCATTCAGGGTGTTGCTGGTATGTCGGCGTGATGTCCACTGGATCCGGAATAAGGTCCCTGTGGTGATAAAGCAAGAAGAATAATCACATAAGGAAGCAGGGGGCAGGGGGTGCTGTGCTAGCCTGTAAGACCAAGCCATCCCAATATACAAGAGAGTAATCTAGGGCATTTCCCCTTAGTGCTACCACACAGTACTAATGCCCACATTGTGCCTCCTTTACAGCAGAAGTGCCCACATTGTGCTCCCTCACAGTGGTTATGTCCTCCTTTGTGCCCCTTCACAGTAGTTTTCCCACCTTTGTGCCCCCTCACCATAGTTATGCCTACCTTTGTGCCCCTTAACAGTAGTTATGCCCTCCTTGTGGCCCCTTTACAGTAGTTACGCCCATCTTTGTGCCCCCTCACAGTAGTTATGTCCTCCTTTATGTCCCTTCACATGAGTTATGCCTACTTTTGTGCTCCTTCAAAGTAGTTATGTCCACCTTTGTGCCCTGTCACAATGGCTATGCACACTTCTGTGCCCCTTCAAAGTAGTTATGGTCACTTCTGTGCCCCTTTACAGTTGTTATGCCCACCTTTGTGCCCCCTCACAGTAGTTATGTACTCCTTGTGGCCCCTCACTGTAGTTATGTCCTCCCTGTACCTCCTTTAGTGCCCTCTCCAGCTAAATGAAAAAAGCAGCAGCAGCACGACCAATGCGTTCACACACACATTGCACTGCTGGCTGTGCAGGAGGCTAATTCCCAGGCTTTCTTAGGTCCTCCCACACAGCCAGCAGCGCAATGTGTGGACTGTAGGGGAGTGATGGAGGTCAGCTGACCAGTGAAGCAGGGATCAGACAGCTCCCTGCTTCACTACTTAAAGGAACTGCCTGGGGGTTGTACCCCCTCCAGCCTCTGAGCCCAGGGCACGTACACTGGCTGCCCCCCTCGCTACACCCATAGTCTCAGTTGACAGGTTGCCAGCCAGTCAAATGGCATCCAGTCAGGTATATATGATAGAGTCCTGAATTGATGGCTGACACTATGATATTAGTTGCAGAGACAATGTTCCTGTCTACTTTTGTTCATCTGCTGCCAGTTTAGACCTATCTACCATGTCTGGCCACTTTTAGATTTTTCCAAGGCAACTTTAAGTTCTCAGTCTGCCTTCCATGTAGACAATGTGTCTAGAGATCAGATTATTCTGTGCATAATTGTCACAAAGAATATTTCCTCACATTCATAACTGGTTGAATTCATAGAAATTATACGGTCACCTTTGCTGCCTTGCTAGCAAATAGTGTGCCTTCTGCTGTTAGAATCATAGTTTAGATGTCCAGGTGGGATCCTAATTGGAAAAATCTAATTCCTTATGGCCTACCTGCTGACCTCTCAGAATACTGACTACTATTAATGATGACCTGTAATCTGCCAATAAACTAACAGGACTGCCTTGTTGTTATATTTTGATTGCTAATGAATAATTGCCATAATAGATGTATATGAATGTATTGCTGGATTAGCTTTAACCTGGGTTCACAGGAACCTTTAACTTCAAAAAATAAGAGTATTTCGTGGGAACTCCCTTTAGATTGGTAATAACTCCTCATTTCTTCCAGGGGATATAACACAGAAATGGACTGGGAGAAGGGAGAAGGTAATATTGCCCCATATTACATCTTTGGGGCAGCTTGTTCTGAGATTGAGCTAGACTGTCTAACTGGAGGACATAAGGTAAGGCGCTTTCCATGCTTTTATTTTTGGAGATGTACTCCATGTAATTGATTGCTGGAGCCTCACATGATGTATGCGCTGCATACTTCTAAATAAGTTAACCTGATTCAGTAATTGAATCTACTCCAACATACAAATACAAAGGAACTCTTTGTACTAATTCATGTTAAAGGAATGAACGCTTCTTTTTCCCCACAACTGTTATAAAATAATTGAAAGTACACCATTTTTTATGAATAGGATCAATTATTAAAATGTGCAAACCTAACTCCAGCTAGCATCCAATTTTTTTTACATAAATGTAAATAAGTAATGTAAGGAGAAGAGCTTCGGTGCTGATTCTTGATTAGAGTTGAGCGAACCCGAACTGCAAAGTTCGGGTTCATACTGACCTTTGCAAGTTCAGGTACCCGGACTCAAACCCGGACTTTTTCACTAAAGTTCGGGTTCGAGTTCGGTGTTTGGGTGATTTTATTTTCCGTTATAACATGGTTATAATGGAGAATAATAGCATTCTTAAGACAGAATGCTAAATAAAATGGCCATCCATAGGTTAAAAATAATATAAAAAACTCACCTCATCCACTTGATCGCGGAGCCGGTGTCTTCTTCTTAATTCTTCTTGCAGGACATGTGATGACGTCACCGCGCTCACCACATGGTAAGCACGGTGATGTCATCACAGGTCGTGCTGAATGAAGATAGAAGGTCCTGCAAGAAGAATTAAGAAGATGACACCGGCTGCACGATCAAGTGGATGAGGTGAGATTTTTTTAATTATTTTTAACCCTGGATGACCATTTTATTTAGCATTCTGTCTTAAGAATGCTATTATTTTCCGTTATAACCATGTTATAATGGAAAATAATAAAGTGAAGTTTGGGTCCCCATTGAATGGGGTCCGGGTTCGGGATGAAGTTCGGGTCCCGAACCCAAACTTTGACCTGAAGTTCGGCCGAACCTGGCGAACCCGAACTTCCTTGGGTTCACTCATCCCTATTCTTGATCCATTAGCATTGATGTTATTGTTTCATAACTTTTAACTGCAGAAATAGTGCATCATACAGCACTATTGTTGCAGTCACAATGATTGAAACCTTAGCTGAAGAACCAAACAGACCCCAGTGTGTATCAAATGTCAGATTGCCTGCCAGACTGGTACTTAGAAACAGTTAATAATATAGCGCCAGCATATTCCTCAGCACTTTAGGGGGGTACATGTACATACAAAATTAGACATAACTCAGTAACAAATAAATCAAATGACAAGTGAGAGCAAAAGCCTACAATGAATAAAATAGGGGTGGCACAAAAGGTTAAAAGGGCTTGTTTTGTATATTTGAGGCTGCATGAGCAGGATACCAGCCAGTGTCTGTACCACTTCTGAGTGCAGGTAGTTCGGTGGATGAGGTATTAGGTTCTGAGGAATAATGATGGGGGGAAGGGGTAAATGAAGAAGAGTTACATTAGGGAATTTCATAGGCCACCCAAAACAGATGTGTTTTAGGGTGTGCCTAAGACTGTGGTAGTTAGGACTTTATTGTCAGGTGTAGGGTATTCCAGAGAACAGATGCAGCTGAAGAGAAGTCTTGGAGATGGAAGTGAGAGGTTCAGATTATAGAGGGTGTAAATCAGTGTCAGAACAGAGGGTGCAGTCTTGTGAAGAGCTTTCTGAGTTTGTGTCTAATGTTTACATTCAGTTCTATACTGTTTGGGTATCTAGTGCAGTGACTGCCACAAGATGGAGGCATCATAGTTGTGGTTGGACACATGATCTTGGCTGCTGCAGTCAGGATAGACTGGAGAGAAGAGGGCTTACTGAGAGGAAAACTAATTAGTAATGAATTACAGTAATCAAGATGAGAATGGATTAGGGCAATAATATAAGTTTTTGCTGTTTCCACAGTAAGAAAAGGGTGCAGGCAACATGGGCAAGCAAGTAACTGAATGTAGGGTGTAAAGAAAAGATTTGAGTCAAAGATAACCACAAGACAGTTGTCAGTGTTATGGCAGTACCACACACCAAGACAGAAATATCAGGTTTAGGTAGATGGGTAGATGAAAAAACACAAGAAGTCCATTTTTTGAAAGATTTTGTTTCAGATAGAGGACATGATGTTAGAGAGAGCGGACAGTCACTGGTGTTTTGTAGTAGTAACGTCATGGCATAAAGTATATAAATAGGGACTGTGTAGAGAGAGGAGAGGATCTAGCACTGATTCCTGAAGAAGAAGGGCAGAAGAAGTAGAGTTGGGAAATGATACACTGAGTGGTCAGAGATATAGGAAGAAAACCAAGAAAGAGCGGTGTCCTTATGGCCAATTGGCAGTGTCTTTAAGGCTAAGAAGAAGTTGGTGGTTTACAGTGTCAAATGCTGCAGAGAGATCTGGGAGAATGAATATAGAGTAGTCACCTTGGGGACAACAGGAGAACATTTGACACTTTGATAAGAGTGATTTCTGTGGGGGGGGGGCAGATTGTAAGGGGTTAACATACAGAGTGGACGAAAGGAGAGTAGACAAGGAGTTTAGATATGATGAGTAGCTTATAGACAGGTCAGTACTTAGTTATGCAGAAAGGCTCATGTTTTTTAGTAGATACCAGAAGAGAGTGAGAGGCTAAATACTGTATGTTAGTAAGGTGAGTAGTGAAAGCTGGGGAGAGAAACTGGATGCAGTGTGAGTTAATAGGATTACTAGTGCAGGTAGTAGGAGGAGAAAAAGAGTGTTTGGAGACTTCTTCAACTGAGTCAAAAGCAGAGGGAAAATCAGAGGAAGTGCGGAAAGGGTTGAAGCCTCAATATAGAAATTTCAGTTTCTAAGACAGTCCGGCAAAAAGGGGTAAATGTACCTACAGCAGTTAATGGTTAATAAATGTTCCTCATACCATATAAGACAGAATTTTGGAGTAAAACATGTCAGAAAAAAAGCTGCAAATACACTGATAAACGTAGACCAACTTTATTAATTTAAATTCTAATTCTATCCAACAGAATCTCCGCACTGACATGGTTGTGGATGCTGGAGAAAGCATAAACCCAGGTGTAGACATCGGTCAGGTTGGTTCCACATATTCCTTCAAAACAATCATATTCTATGTGTTCATGGCACTAACTGTGAAAGATAAGTTAGTAATACTGAATATGCTGCAAGCAGTCTGAAAAATATGCTACCTTATGTATAGAGATGTATAAGTTTTATTATTATATATAATACACTACATTTATAGAAATGAGTAGAAAGCACATCTATATTCAATAGATTTCACATATTTTTCTCTGTTTTCTGTTAGCTTGAAGGTGCCTTTGTTCAGGGACTTGGTCTGTACACAATAGAAGAACTCCATTATTCCCCTCAAGGTGACATGTATACATTAGGACCTGAAAACTATAAGATACCTGGTGTGCGTGATGTTCCCAGCGAATTTAATGTCTCCCTTCTGGCATCATCCAACAATCCATATACCATATACTCTTCTAAGGTGAGCTGCCAGGTTATTTAATTATCCCTTAAAAAATCAATTACGTTGTATATTCAAGTGCTTTTCCTTTAACTGATGATCTTTTCTACAGTTGGTCATTGATTTCATTCAGAGCTGAACACATCTGTATCCAATAGACTCCCCCTTGTGGTGACTATTGATAGACAGAGTTTTATTGTGTAGCTCTAAGGCTAAGTTCACGTGTCAAGGATTTGCCTGTGGCTAGTATTTTTACTAGGGGATCTGTGACAGAAAATGAAGGCTGAACTTGGATTTCTGTTTTGTATGAGCTATGGAAGAATCACTAATAAAGGTGCACTGCGGCGGTAATGCAATTGATAATATATGGCTAAACCCTCACACTGATGTTAAAATGAGACTTTCGCCAATATATTCTTATATCAAGAACATACCAGAGCCCGAGCACCGCGTAAAGGTATCTCAGAGTAGCACGGGACCTAACACTAACCTACCTAGCCGTATGAGCTATGGAAGAACAGAACTTACCATTTTATCAGACAACCACAGATAATACCAGTCGATTCAGATGGCACTGTTCACATGGGACATTCCACTGGTTAGGATGGCACTATTAATGGGGGAATTCTGAAATTTGCTACATCCTGGGCACTCTGGTTGTCCTTATTAGTGGGTGTGTTATTTGTATATTGTGATGTTATTTTTACAGTATATGTTCACGTGCACTGTATGGTGGTATTACATTATTCTGCCATATTGTGCACATAATTATGTAGGCATATGGTAACAGAATATATTCACTTTACTGGTCATTGACTGTGGACTGCATTTGCCTAATATGCATTATATAAAATTAATTTTTTTTCCTGTGGTATGATTATTCGTTTTTGAAAGCACAATTCTATATAACAAAATATAAATAATCATTACAAAAAAAACTATTCTATATAATGAAAAACAAAGACTCATATCAAATGGAAGGAACGCTAAAGTACAGTCCATCGATGTGGATTACATATTGTAAATTTGCAGTAGGAAAAGCTTGCATTTTGGGGTAGGCAGGAGATTAGAAATTCTTAGGTATAATTTACTATTACACCACTACTACTCCTATAGACAGTTTAAACTTAGCCAGGCTGTCTAGACCTGCACCAGGGGTAGGAGCTCAGGCTGGAGGATAAATCTGTTGCAGGTATACTTTTCTCTGACTTTATAACAACTTTTAGTTGGTTTACTTTGAGGTAAAGTTGTTTGTTTACTTTTCTTGATAAACTGTACCCCCTTTTTGGGCCAAACTACACTACATTTTGGCACGGTTTACACCAAAATCTTGGTCACATTAGTAAAAGTGATCCATTGTGTTTTGTACACTGTACACTATTTTAGGGAAGAATTATCAAATTGGTCCATTTAGAGTGTGCAAGGATTTTTCTTTTTTGTGTGGGGAAAAGTAAGCCCTGATTTTTGTTATTGGGCCCCTTGATTTCCATATATGCCCCTGCCTCTTGCGGATTGTTGTAAACATTGGGGCATCTATACCTTGTTGTAAACTGCATTTCTGCTGCATAATGTCGCAACAAGTTTTACATCTATTTATGAAGCAAATTCATGAAAAAGAAAGTCTCTTGTCTTCTTCATAAAAGCAGATTTATTTTAGACAGTTCTTTATTTTGATTAATGTGGATACAGTTTTCTTTCAGTGGTTCCAGGTGCTTTGAGACAGATGTGTAGAACTTTGTGACACTCTCTAATGCACAAAAATGCTGGAAACAGCTATTGAGTGGTCTCATGTGACACATATTCCTCATACACTAAGCAACTACCGTTTATGTCATGTGGCTGACTTGTGTTATGTCCTCATCCCGGAGATAATTTTATACATATATTAACATATCCTTATAATTATTTTCTAGGGTCTAGGGGAAACTTCTGTGTTTTTGGGTTGTTCTATATACTTTGCCATAAAAGATGCAGCGGACTCTGCTCGGCAGGAACGTGGCTTACCTAAGATTTTCACACTCAACAGCCCATTGACTCCTGAGAAAATCAGAATGTTATGTGAAGACCACCTAACAAAAATGGTATGACTCTGCAGAATCAATGCTTTAGACCTGGACTATATGATGCCATGCAACAATATTGAAACACCCAATATCTGCAGCTTAATGAAACTGCAGTGCAATAGGCATTTTGTAATTGTACACCATGCAGCTATGATGTCATGGCTATACCAGCCTGAATTAATGAGCAGTTCCTTGTGCCCCCTCCAGTGTGACAGGGGCAGAAGTATATGTCCTAACTAAACCTTGTATTGTTGTTATTGCTAAATGACCAGTAGATATACAGTCGAGTCACATTATGACCACCAGTTAATATCCAGAGTAACCACCATGTGCAGCACAGACAGCAGCTAGATGTGCCTGGAGTGAATCAATCAGGTCATGGTAGGTTGTCACAGGTATCTGAAGCCATGCTAACTGCAGTGCATCCCACAGCTGCTGGAGGGGGCATGGAGGAGATTCATAGAGTGAACACAATGATCAAGGTGGTCCAGGGTAGTACTCAGAGGTCTTGGTCATGCTCTTCCACCAAATGTCAGACATTTCTATCCATGTGATATGTTGCATTGTCTTATTGGAAGATCCCATGTCCCATAGGGAAGACAATCAGCACTTATGGTGTACATATGTGATCTACAAGGATGGATTCATAACCAAAAAGGTTGAGAGTACCTTCCCCATGCATGAGAATGCCCAAAGAATGCCACGAAAACAATCCCCAGACCATTACACTACCACCACCAGCTTGTCTTCTTCAAGCAATGGTCGCAGGGGATTTGTTCTTTGATGTTTTCTCCTGACATGCCAAGGTCCATCCCTTTATCCATCCAGTACTCTGGTGGGCCAGTTCAACGCTTGTGAAAACCACAGAAAACAGATGCCATCCGTGTTTAGTCCATGGTTTTCATGGATTGTTGATAGGATATGCCCTGGAAATTAATTCTAAACCTAAGCAGTGTCTGTGGAATGTCGATGACACAAGGAGGGAAAAAAACAGACACATGGACCAAACACTAATTCTTCCCAGGCATCTTCATGGATGAACCACTGACCATCTTGTCTTATCTGATGTCACCACAGATGTGTGAAAGAGGCCTAACTTCTGCTAATGTAAGACATATTCAGGCAGCAGCTAAGAAACAAAAGAGGGTTAGTGAGCACATCCCAGTGCGCAAGTGCACATCGCCATGGCTGAAAGCACAAAAGCAAAAACAAACACAATGCAACAGCACTCTTAAATAACAAATAATAAAAAAGAAAATACAATCGTGCCATACTCACTATACAAAATGTACTAATGCTACATTATAAATGTGAGATTCTTGGCAAATACATTTTGTACAAATTACAGAGGCCTGCTGCACTTGCAATGCACTTGTGACGGATGACGGAGCTCAATACCGGAATTCTATAACGCTTAGTTTTGTCCCCATTCATTGTCAATGGGCACAAAACTGAACTGAAGACAACTGAATGCTCCTGAAAGCATTCCGTTCAGTCTTCAGACCGGAGAGCAAACTGCAACATGCTGCGGTTTGCTCTCTGTACTAGTTATCCGCATCTAAACGGATCCGGAATGACCCCCAATGCAAGTCAATGGGGGCGGATCCGTTTGGTGTGGACACACCTAGTAAACGGATCCGTCCTCCATTGACTTTCAATAGAGGTTATTCCGGATCCGTTTAAAAGATGCTAAAGATAATACAACCGGATCCGGAAATTACGGATCCACAAGGTTGTATTATTCAGTACGGATCCGGTGGGTCCCTTCACCCGCCGGATCCGTACTAAGGCTAGTGTGAAAGTAGCCTTACTACACGTACATATAATATAGCACACTGTTCTAATTTATTTTGTATTGTGTTTCAGATCCCAAGAGATAAGCCTGGAACATTTGTCCCCTGGTCTATTGATGTTACTAGCTAAGCAAGAACACGTTGTATACTTGGATAACGCGTACAGCCGTGCTGCATTTAGCCTTTTCTCTAATTAATGATTCTTACAATTTCTCAATAAAGACGAAGACATGAATATAATTAAGTGCAATTCCAATTTCATCTTATCTAGCAGGACCTTCCAGCTTCACCGCCACCAGATTCTTTCTACTGCTTTTTTTTCCCTTTGTCAAAAAGCTTTTGAGAAAAATAACCAGATTAGATCCTCCAGAGCTTTAGAGGAAAAGTATCTTGCTTCCACCCATGTGCTCCTCCTCTTTGCTCCTTCATTAATAAACTCCTACTCTATCCTAGTGTTACACATCTGCTTGGATTTATAGCTCTAGTAGCTTTCCCTCTGTAACCATGGTTGTAGGTGCCACTTCTGATCAGCTTATCTTTTTCGTAAATGGAAGAAAGGTAAGTGGATGTCAATAACCTACATATTTGGGGGCATGTATTTTATATGATGCCCTCATTTCATTCACCTGGTAATGACAATGCAATGCATTATGAGCCCCTTCCTGCACTGATCATAGGAAAGCATATATTCTATATACTAGTTATGTCTCCCTAGTCCATAATACAGGTGATTTGGGTTATCTTTCTAGTCCTCCTGGATATTTATCCATGTCAATAAAATCACCTCTAAAGCATATTGTTTCTAATCTGAGAAAGCCCATAATATTTCAATGTTAAAGAAACCTTCCATCCAACACATATCAATCCTTATCTACTCACCGATAATCATTCAAGGTCCAAAACCAAACCCCATATATTCAAGCTGCTCCTTGGAATTGAATTCTGCTGCTTAGCTTGCTGTTATCCAATTCTCTCCTTTTGCTTGATTTGGTATTCTTGGCTGTATTCATACATATTAGTAACATTACGGTTGATTTATGAGAATTTTGTGTTATCAGCTACTACAGAATTTGTGAGAGATTGTATTAAAGGTTTTTTTGCAAAATTCATATAGATCACATGAATAGTGAGACGGACATTTAATTCTAGCTTGCTTCCTGATCATTGGTTTTCATAAATTCATGCTAGTTGTTAGTGTTTTGTAGTCTGTAATCTGAATGTAAATCTGATTAAATGGATTAAAAACGTATAATTACACTAACCTTCTCCAGGGTTTGATGATCCTATAAATAAAATCTTGAACTGAACATTTCTACACAATGGTTGAATAGTCTTAGGCCTGTATTACACCAACAGATTATCTGACAGATTTTCTCACCAATCATTGGTCAGATGGCCGTTTACACACACAGGTCTTTTGTTATACACTCCAACTATTGGTCTGATTGGACAAATATTGGTCAGATAATCTGTGTAGTACAGGCCTTATATTTACCACATCCCGATTCAGCCTCGATGTAACAGCTCAACAGCTAACAGCTTGGCAAGATATGGAAGAAATTAGGAAATGTTTTTGGGTTAGAAAATAATTATGTGGCATAATCTATGCTGTCTAACTCTGATGGGTCACATTCAAGTCATTTTCCTGCTATTATAAAACTCTGGTTAGAAAAAAATATTCTGGGTTTAAAGTTGATGATAAAATTGTGCTGTTGTTTGCTGATCCGTTACTGTGGTTCAGCCTACCATTAATGTAGTCCCAATAGTTTTATTTCACTATATGATGAATATATCAATATACCTTTACAATGTATGTGTTCCTTTCTGCTTTAATTTTTTTTTTTTACTTTTTTAATATTCAAAATGCTCTTATTAGTCAGAAGGAGCACAGTGCTTGAGGTACTATGTTACCAATGGCTCCAATGACTTCTGCAGAAAGTGTGCCATAGAGAGATATGAGACCTGATTAGGGGTTGGGGTCCTGGCACTGAGTGCCTCAGATAATAGACAAAGATGGATCGACAATGCTATGGTTCAAGAAAGGCTGAAGGGGAATGGCACTGAAAAGACCATCACAACTCATCAGGTTTAATAATGAAAAAGGATCTCATCCCCATGGGGGTAGCTACAGGATCATGAACCCTGGTGCAAAAGGTTTGCTTGCGCCCTCTTGCCACAAAGATGGAACAAAGGACCAGAATGACCGACGCATATACATAGAAAGCCATACAGAAGAACCAAACTTGCTGTTTAAAGTGTGGGGACAGTGATGTTAATAAGCATGGATGCTCCTTACCAATTTCTCAGTTACGGTGTAGGTAAGGAAAGACTTAAGAAACAGTCACATATTTCCCTTAAACTTTATTACAAAAACGTCACCACTGGCCCTACATTTTCTAAAAGATTGAAATGACAGAATTTAAATTTAAAGAGTGACTAAACTTTTATTCAAGTTTTTTTAATTGTCTCAAATGCCTTAAAATATTTTTTCTAAATACCGATACTTTATTTAATGATTTAGACTTTTTACTAAAGATATTTCCCCCCTAAAGCCCTGATTTCCGGCCTGCCTTAAGTTCACTATTCTCGCACATCGCTAACTTGTCAGCTGTGTACGGAATACGGAGTCTGCGCAGTATCAATGGAGCTGCATAGAACAGAGCACCGACAGGAGCACCTAGTGCTGCTTCCTGCCTGTGCCCCCTGGAGGTTTACTAAATGCTGGCATAGCACATGGGTACCCTATAACCATGTGCTATGCCAGGATTAGCTGAGTGGAGCAGGCTCCAGTCTGTGCCTGCTTCTCTAAGCTAAAAGTCCTGCACGTAAACTTTTAGCTTAGTGAAGCAGGCACAGACAGGAGCCTGCTCCACTCAGCTAATCCTGGCATAGCACATTGTTACAGGATACCCATGTGCTATGCCAGCATTTAGTAAACCTCCAGGGGGCACAGGCAGGAAGCAACAACGTGTGCTCTTGCCCGTACTCTGTTCTCTGCGGACCCATTGATACAGTGCAGAGTCTGTATTCCATACACCACTGATTTTGGTAAAAACTCAAAATCAATAAATAAAGTCTACTGGAAAAATATTTTTAGGGCATTTGGGACATTTAAAAAACTTGAATACAATTTTAGTTACTCTTTAAACCCAGTGAAAGTGTACTTGTATCTATACTCACCCCTGGAGCACCCACCCTGGGCAACTCCATAACAATGACTGCAAGGGACCCTTGTACAACCTGTACTTACATAATAAAAGAGCACAACTCAAACCTTAACTGTCTACCTCTATATAATATTAGTAGGGAATAAAACAAACTATAGAATACAATTTCTGGCCCAACAAATATTTTATGACCTGCAGATCATCTACTGACCAAGAAATTGTATCCTATAGCCTGGTATGTTACTAGATGAAGGCACAAGGCAATATGCTATCCTAACGAAGCATGAAGCAAAACTACACCACTGTTTAGGTAGAGCAGTTAAAACGTCACTCCGGGCAGAAACTAAAAATGAATCCTTTGTCCAAAGTCATAGAGCTGTACATGCTCCCAAAGTTTTATTCACTAAAGTGGTGCCATTACAGAGATCCCTGCTGTCCCCTACTAGGCCACAGCTGAAGCCTGTGCTGTCCTGAGCCACCTCAGAGTCAGTATAAGGGTGAATTCACGCCCCTGTAAGTATTTTGCGGTCCATCAATTGCAGATCCGCAAAATAGGGGTCCCAGCAATGTCACCTCAGGACACCTCTGGTTTCTGCTCTCATACGCCATGACTCATGGTTTTGTTACACCAAATGAGGGTATGTGAAATAACTAAAATATAAGTTTTCATTTTAAATTTATTAAAATATAAAAAATTAATTTTATAAAGTTATGTTTTAGTTATTTCACATACCCTCATTTGGTGTAACATAGTAAGATTGTTGAGGTGTCCTATAGCTGGTACATTCACTGTCGGCTTTAGTGTTATTTGACTCATTGTTTTGAACTGACAGTTTTACTTTTTCACTCTGTGGGAGGGGCTTGATTGTGTACAGCCGCCCACTGACATCTATGTGCTGGGCGGTAATTGCTCTGCAGCTGACTCAGTTACTGGCTGTGGAGTCATGGGGAGAGATTTAGGCCCCTTTCAGACAAACGAGTCCCACACATCTGACTCGCTGCATGAGTATAAGACAGCTCCCGTTCTTACCTCCCAGCACTGCCGGGGTCACATAGCATTATATTGATTTAAGATGCTATGTAACCCTTACCATTCTGGAATGTATTGGGTATCACTGACATAATGCTGTCAGTGTTATCCAATACATTCCAGAACTATAAGGGTTACATAGCTACACCTGAATTCTGGTATAATTTGTGCCGTAGTTTGCCGCATCTCATTTTAGACATATTTAAGAAGCAAGCAAGAGATAAGAATAATACAGTTGGCCAAGGCAACCAATTTTCACCTTTGACATATGGCCGCCTTAAAGGGGTTGTGTCACTTCTGCAAGTGGAATTTATCATCTAGAGAAAGTTACAACAAGGCACTTACTAATGTATTGTGATTGTCCATATTGCTTCATTTGCTGGCTGCGTTCATTTTCCATCAAATTATACACTGTTACGACCACCCTGCAATCCATCAGTGGTGGTTGTGCTTGCATAGTACAGAAAAAAGTACCAGCCTACAGTACATACCTAAAGTTTGGACACACCTTCTCATTCAAAGAGTTTTCTGTATTTTCATGACTATGAAAATTGTAGATTCACACTGAAGGCATCAAAACTATGAATTAACACATGTGGAATTATATACTTAACAAAAAAGTGTGAAACAACTGAAAATATGTCTTATATTCTAGGTTCTTCAAAGTAGCCACCTTTTGCTTTGATTATTGCTTTGCACACTCTTGGCATTCTCTTGATGAGCTTCAAGAGGTAGTCCCCTGAAATGGTATTCCAACAGTCTTGAAGGAGTTCCCAGAGATGCTTAGCACTTGTTGGCCCTTTTGCCTTCACTCTGCGGTCCAGCTCACTCCAAACCATCTCGATTGGGTTCAGGTCTGGTGACTGTGGAGGCCAGGTCATCTGGCGTAGCACCCCATCACTCTCCTTCTTGGTCAAATAGCCCTTACACAGCCTGGAGGTGTGTTTGGGGTCATTGTCCTGTTGATAAATAAATGATGGTCCAACTAAACGCAAACCGGATGGAATAGCATGCCGCTGCAAGATGCTGTGGTAGCCATGCTGGTTCAATATGCCTTCAATTTTGAATAAATCCCCAACAGTGTCACCAGCAAAGCACCCCCACACCATCACACCTCCTCCATGCTTCACAGTGGGAACCAGGCATGTAGAGTCCATCCGTTCACCTTTTCTGCTTCGCACAAAGACACAGTGGTTGGGACCAAAGATCTCAAATTTGGACTCATCAGACCAAAGCACAGATTTCCACTGGTGTAATGTCCATTCCTTGTGTTCTTTAGCTCAAACAAGTCTCTTCTGCATGTTGCCTGTCCTTAGCAGTGGTTTCCTAGCAGCTATTTTACCATGAAGGCCTGCTGCACACAGTCTCCTCTTAACAGTTGTTGTAGAGATGTGTCTGCTGCTAGAACTCTGTGTGGCATTGACCTGGTCTCTAATCTGAGCTGCTGTTAACCTGCGATTTCTGAGGCTGGTGACTCGGATGAACTTATCCTCCGCAGCAGAGGTGAGTCTTGGTCTTCCTTTCCTGGGGCGGTCCTCATGTGAGCCAGTTTCTTTGTAGCGCTTGATGGTTTTTGCGACTGCACTTGGGGACACTTTCAAAGTTTTCCCAGCTTTTCGGACTGACTGACCTTCATTTCTTAAAGTAATAATGGCCACTCGTTTTTCAACTGTGTATCCACCTGACTTCTTCCCAACACAACTCATGGTCCCAACCCCATTTATAAGGCAAGAAATCCCACTTATTAGGGCACACCTGTGAAGTGAAAACAATTTCAGGTGACTACCTCTTGAAGCTCATCAAGAGAATGCCAAGAGTGTGCAAAGCAGTAATCAAAGCAAAAGGTGGCTACTTTGAAGAACCTAGAATATAACACATATTTACAGTTCCACATGTGTTAATTCATAGTTTTGATGCCTTCAGTGTGAATCTACAATTTTCATAGTCATGAAAATACAGAAAACTCTTTGAATGAGAAGGTGTGTCCAAACTTTTGGTCGGTACTGTACGTGCGCTCCCACAGTCCCAACCACCAGACAAGCCGGCACTTTTTCCTGGGTGGTCATAAACCATGGAAACGAGCATTATATAATGTGATGGAAAAATGAGGCAATATGGATATCAACAATACATTAGTAAGTGCCTTGTATTAACTTTCTCTAGATGATAAATGCCACTTGCTGAAGTGACACAACCCCCTTAAGGCGGCCATATGTCAAAGGTGGAAAATTGGTTGCTATGGCCAACTACCATGTTGTATTATTGTTATCCCTCCTTGCTTCTTGAATATGTCTAAAATTATATGACCCAAACTATGCCAAGCTATGCCACAAATTACACCAGAATTCAGGTGTACCTAGGGTGGCCAGACTTCCGGTTTTAGGCCGGACAGTCTGGTTTTCTGGCTCCCTGTCCTCCATCTGGTGCAGGGCCTGGAGGGATGCAGGGCTATCCTCCTTTTTAGCAGCTCACTCTCAGACAGCAGCATTGAGCTGCAGCAACTGACTGATGCTTCTGTCACCCCCAGTCAGTCACTAGAGCCCGCAGACATGGTTGCCTGTGGCTGACTGAGGAGGAGAGAAGCACCCCAAGCTCACCTTCCCCTCAAAAACTTCCCTCTCCTCCCCCGTTTTTTCCTGCCGGCCATGGGGGCATGGCTTCACTGAGCTGGGGGTGTGACTTCATGGAGCCGGGGGCGAGGCTTACCCATTTGGAGGAGTGGCCAGTGAGGTCTGGCTTTCTGTGGTGAAGCCAGTGGCCACCCTAGCTGTAGCCATAATAGTAAATGTGGACCATTGGGTACAACTACATACTGACCTTTCACTACCAGCCATTGCTTTGTAAAATTAATTCTAAATCTAGATCACCCATGATGGATCTCCTTTTCTCATTCATTACTGTGTTCTGGGAAACTAGACACTCGCCATTCCCCACTTATCTTGGTCACGTTAAGTGCATGCACTTGCATGGTTCATTGCAGTTGCAGTATAGCGATCGGAGATTCCAACTGAATGACAGCAAGCTGAGACGATTGAAGCAGACAGGAACTGATATAGACAGCATATAAAAATGTACATAATACAAAGAATAACATTTATTTTGTGAAATCTGCCTACCCCTTAATTTTACTGTATTACAATACACTCAAGATATTACACATTACTCCAGAAACTGATGTAAAAACTGCAGGCCTGTGACTTTTTAAATGCTACTGCGCCTATATTTAACAGCAAGTGGCATTTCTATGCCGCCCTTGCCATTTCCTGAAAAGGGGAGTGGTGGTGTGTTGGTGAGCTCATCAACCCCGTCACATTTATCATAATTTGCACCATTTTTGGGGTGTAAATTATGACTGAAATCCACACCAGCTATCGGCTAGCGCAGTTTCCAATCTAGTTACACAGACTGCCAAAGGATGACTTTAATTTAAGGTGGCCATAGACTTTAACCCCTTAACGCATAATGCCCAACATGTAACAAAATTTGCTTTGTGACGAATTACTTTGCAGCTGATCACGGCAACTGAGATTTAAAAAATTAGGGCTTTCAGGGGTTAATTGGTGAAAAAAAATAGCTTATCAATTTGAGTGCAAAAGAGGCCACCATGATGACGTCATCATGCTGGCCGGCGTGGTGATGTCATATGTCACCGCCCACATGATTTTATTTTTTTTTTTTACTGCCATTTCAGGGAAAATTGATTTGTTACCACGGAGCACAAGAACATTAAGCTTCACGGCAAATCGAATTTTCAATGAAATTCAGGTCAAAGTTCAGTTCGGATACTTCGATTTGCTCAACGCTAATCACAGATGATAATACCATCTACATGCCCCACTACTAATCACCAAAGTCATATTCACAGGAGAGGGACACCTCACCTGCCCACTTGCTAATCCTACAATATAACATATGAATGGGCAGGTCATTCCTTTTAATGTCAGGGGTTTGGGCAAACAATTAAAATGCAACACCATGCCCATGAGGGTCCGGCTACACAACAGAATGTTCCGCATCAATGTTGTGCAACCTTTTTTGTTAATGGTGTCACAATGCAACAAGCTGCGGCAGTGACAAGACTTGGATGGATTTTTTGCGACTGTCGCAGCATGTCGGCAGCATGTGACTATGATTACAAAAAAAGTTGTGCAACATTCCTGCGAGAAGTGGCCATGCATCATACGTCGCCATATAGCTAGAGCCTTTTTTATCGTGCAACACATGTTTCTGTAGTGCATTAAATGGGTTATTCAGGATTTCCCCAAAGTGTCCTAAGGGCAGGAAATGATATAAAAAATAGCCTCACGTACAGTACATCATTCACAAGATAGCAGCATCCACTTGATCACGCATGTATGGTACATACAGTATGTATACCTCACAACTTTTTGAATGGTCAAAGAGGGACACTTATGGTTCATTGAGTGAAAGATACATTTTTCCTGCATGTTTATACACTTCAATGGTTTTCTTACGACATAATACTGCAAAAATTAACTGAATATAGAAATTTTAATTGCATCAAATAATAAATTGATATACAAGGCTCTAATATATAGATAGGAACCAGGCAAACTCTTTCCTGATCGATATTGTAAATTTAATCATGCAAATCTATACCTGAAATGAAAAAGAGGGACATTTAAGGAGCAAAGAGGGACAGAGGGACTTGGGTCAAAAATAGGGACTGTCCCTCCTAAAGAGTGACACTTAGGAGGTCTGCAGTATGTACTGAAATAATATCGGTGAATACGGTGTGTACCTTTGTTGTGGCTTTTTTTGTATTCATCTAACTTCTTTTTTGGACAATAGATCATTGAGCAGAAGGCAGATCCACAGCAAATGCTACTGCCGTACCTCAGGAGAACATGTATCCTTTTATAAGACCACAATGTACTAGTCACTGATCATTCCACTAAAATGAAAGCCGCTCTGGAACTCACATACAATTATCTCTTGCAATCTTTGCCTCTAATGTACATTCCTCGTCCATACGGACATCATCCGTTTTTTTTGTGGATCCACTGTAACAATGCCTATCCATGTCCGCAAAATGGACAAGAATAGGACATGTTCTATTTTTTTTTTTGCGGGGCTACGGAACGGGCATACGGATGCAGACAGCACATAGTGTGCTGTCAGCATTTTTTGGGGCCTCATGGAAATGAATGGGCCCCCATTTTATCAGCAAAAAATGCGGCTTGGAGCCCGCAAAATATAGTGTCGTGTGAAAAAAGCCTAAAAGGCATGAATGAATTATTTTTCCTTCACATGCAAGTTGAAGCAGAGCAGCATTTACTTTTTAACTTTTCCACTACTATCCCAAGACACAGAAAGCATGTGACTTCATAATGTTGTTACACTTTATTTAATTTTACTATATAACATCCAGCTGACTTCCTCTGATCAGATAGCGTGCACACAGTAATGTATAGGAATTTAACTTCTGTTATTTGATTTGTTTAGTTAAAAGGTTATTCCTATCTCAGGGTTTCATATAGGAGATCAAAATAACCCTTGTAAGCAGCGTCCAGATATACGGAAACAAATGAGTGGTATCACCACTGTGCCAAGTAACCGGTTAGATGTTGGGTCAAACCCTAAGGGCATTATTCTGGCACCTGCCCAATATTCAACCTTTGAACACCTCTACAGTAATGTAGACTTTTTTGTGTTGACCAGACTGCTACCTCCTTGTATGGTACTTGGTAGCTAACTTACTGAGGTCAGACACTGGTGAAAACACCAGAGATACAGACATGGCACAATTCAGAACAAGGCGAATACAAGGCAAACACAGATTACAGGATGATACAAAACACAGAGTACTGGCAGAGAAACAGATGAGAAGCCTATATTGACGGACTACAAGAGCCAGCTGTACAGACTTTGGGAAATTGGCCATATGGACTACTACAATTTGGACACTGTTCAGACACAGAACTTGGCACGATGGACTTTAGGAATGGACTAAAGGAACTTGAACATTGTTCAGACATAGCAAATATATAGGCCAAACTAAGACACAGTGGTACAGAAATACAGACAGAAGCTGGCATACACAGACAGACAGAAGGCTCCATTCAGACTCTAGCAGAGCACAAACAATGACTAGGACAAAAGATCAGGATTCAGATACGGACATAACCAGAACAAATCCAGACTATGAGCTAGGACTATGACTCAAACAGACCCCAAACAGACTGAGGGTTTATGCACACGACTGTGTGTATTTTGCGGTACGCAAAACACAGATCCACATAAAATATGGATGACGTCATTCTCTATCCTTTGTGCATGGCTGCCAATTGGACATACAGATGTGGAAAGCACAAAATGAATGGGTCCACATCCGATCCGCAGAATATGGGGTTCAGATGCAGAGCAAAAATGTGGATCTTGTAAATGGGGGCTAAAGCAAAACATGACATAAACGAAAGACAAGACATGATTGCACAACTAGGGCAGGTCATAGGACTTCCACCAAACAGAACCCAGGGCTATATTACAGACTTAACTAACTAATTAGCAGGACAGATGCAGACATAGACAGCAAGGGAATGATGAACCCTTGCAATATAGAACTGCAGAGGAGTACAAGCACATTGGCACAATTCACTCCACAAGTAACCAGGACCAGGATACACAAAGGATACACAGGTCAGTGACAACATGAACCACCATTGAACAGAGCAGCACAAATCCAATCCCACAAGCAATCGATGCTGGCATAGACAGTACAATGGTACATGTGAAACACCAGTGGGCTGTGCTACGCTGTTCATGTAGCTCCCAATCACTTCTATGGAAGAAGTTACAGAAAGAACAAAGTAAGCCCAATCAGCTATTTCTGCAACTTTGCCCACCCCATAACACAGATGAAGATGATTCCAATCTCAGCCATGAGCCACCAGCTGAGATGGGAATAACTCTTTATTTATTATGTCTCCTAGTATGGTTGAAAAAAGAGACATATGTGCATTAAAAGGAGTAATCTAACTTTAGTAAATTGCATTTATCATGTAGAGAAAGTGTTGCTCAAATCGAGCTTCAGATTCAAGATCTAAACTCAATTCATTCAAAATCTTCGATTTTAATGCTGTCTCTGTACAGCATGAACATTATTCATTGACATGACTAAATTCTTAATATAAGTAACCACACAACACAACTATATGGAACCAAGGAAAGGATTTGTCAAGATGGAGAACAAGTGTTACTTCCTAGTGGTTGAAAATAAAAAGAATGGGATCATATGAATGACATGTGCTAAGCAGAAGTGATATTGTGCTGACACAAAGGCTAAAATGGTTCTTCCTAGCCATATGTCAACTGTATTGCTCTGACCAACAGTGGTGCCATGTCCTGGTGGTGCCTGTAGCCCATGTGTATTGTTCTCACACTAATGCCAAATTCAGTATAGTGCCATTGATTATATGCAGTATCTAATGACTGGTCTCAAAAATCCATTTGTAGAAAGTAAGTGCTAAACCTACTTGATTCTTTAAGCTAACTTCCTTCTATAATCAACAGCAAGACTCCACATCTACAGTAAATAGTTCTGCTTCTCATTAATGCTCAAAAGTATCTGCAATTGCCAATAGTTGGGATTCACATGCAAGAGGCCCAAGAGACACATGTGGATCCCTAATTAACACTGCCAAACCAAGATGGCTGTTTGTGTCATTAAAAGAGTTCTCCAAGACTTTTAGATAAGTCATCAGTATCTGCAGTAGCGCTGCGTCCTTCATTGGTCACGTGGCCTAGGCCCAGCTCAGCCCCATTGAAGTGAATAGGGCAGAGTTCGATACCAAGCACAGCCGCTATACAATGTACAGCACTGTGCTTGGTAGTCACAGAGAAGGCTGCGCCACTTCTGCGAGTGCCAGTGCCTTTTCAAACAGCTGATCGTGGGGGGTCCCGGGTGTCAGACCCCAGTGATCAGATACTGATGACCTATCTGATGTGATCAAAAATTTCAGAAAAATCCTTTAAGCTTATTCACATGTCAGTGATTCAAAGGCATGTGCTGTCCGTGTTCTGCAGATACATTCATTTTAATGTATCTATCCACACATCTGTGTTTTAGCACGGCCCTTGGGTCCGTGTTTTTAGCACAGAAGCATGCCCTATTTAAAATGCCACTGTATCAATATACTGCCACTTTAAAGGGATCCTGTCACCATGAAAATACAGTGCAATCTGCAGGCAGCAGGTTATAGAGCAGGAGGAGCTGAGCAGATTGATATATAGTTTTATAGGAAGAGATTCAATATAACTTGTCACTTATATCTCTGCTCATTCTGGGCTTAGGAGTCCAGGGGGTGGTTATACCTTGTGATTTACAGCCTTCTCTGAGAGACTGCATACAGACATAGTTGTCAGTCCCTAATATTGCCCCATAAATCCAGAATGACCAGAGGTATAAATTAATATACAGAATTTTTTCTAAACCTTTTCTAACAAAACTATATATCAATCTGCTCTGTTCTTGTGGCTTTATAACATGCTGCCTGTAGATTGCAGTACATTTTCGTGGTGACAGGTTCCCTTTAAGCATGGATTACCCTTTGGAATAAAGTAGAAATAATGTATTGCTGTGTAAAATGCAACAGAAATTATTCCTTGACCGTTTTTCCAGTGCATCTGACAGGTACCAAATATGGGTGTGGGGAAGGAGGCTGCGGATCCTGTACCGTGATGGTATCTCATATCCATCCTGTTTCCAAGAAGATCCTGTATCCAATTTTCTAATGCATTAGGAACAGATATAGTATATCCCTTCAAGTTCTAGTAAAGTGGAGACACCTAGTGGTGGAATTAAGAAAAATAACATTTTGATAGATGACCGTCTTGTTACATGAAGCCGTTGTAACTCTAGAATATAATTTAAGATCAGATGGTGACAGTTAAGAACCTATATCCCTGAAGAAAAATGATTAATAGAAACGCATAGCTGTAGGGTCTCTAGGTCGGAGCTTAGGGCCGGCACCAAGAGTACAAGTGGTGCAGCTCATCACTGTAAGTGCCCCTTGTAATTATTCATAGACACAGTATAATATCACAAACACAGGAAGGCATACATGAATAGAGGGGCAGCCTAGCTAACGCTCCGACCCACAGACTTGATTGCCCGGAGGAGAACAATGGGGGTGATTTACGAACATTTTACACCAGTTTTCGCCTAAAAATGTCACACAAACCCCTTTTGTGACTCTTAAATGCCTGAGTGCCAATATTTTGTCACACAGGTTTTTTTGCACTGCGTTCGACACTTAGGAGTGTCCAGGGATTGGTATAGGTGTGCTGGCGCTGGGCCATCGCCCTGACAAATTTAGCAACATTTACGCCTGGAAACAGGCATACATGTTAGCGAAAAAAAACTTTTTTCTTCCACGTGCACAGACTGTTGAAGGTGCATCTAATTAATTATGAGGCACACGACCTATCATAAATTATGCACATCTTCCGGCAGCAAAGCCATAGGAAAAAGAGAGTGATCCCCAGTGTGTCCGGATTCTGTGTGTGGAGAGCAGGGATTAAGGGAATCTATCACCAGCAGGGCCGGCCTTAGGGGTGTGCGACCTGTGCGGTTGCACAGGGCGCTTCACTCCCGGCCAGTTAAGGGGGCGCCCTGCCAGAGCGCCCCCTTAATGGCCCGGCCGTGCCCTGCAAGTGCGGCGGTGGGGCAGAGGGAGATGAGCGCTTCCATTGTGGAAGCGCTCATCTCCATAGTCTGCCTTTGGAGATGCGGGGCAGGGGAGGGAGAGGCGTCTCCCCTGCCCGTTCCTCTGATAGGCTGCAGGCCCTAGGCCTGCAGCCTATCAGAGGCCAGCTCAGGCGACGCGATGACGTCATCGCGCCGCCCGAGCCGTACAGCGCTGGACACAGGCCGGAAGAGGCCTGCATCGCATCGCTGCTGGAGGTAAGTAAGTGTTTATTTTTTTTTATGGGGGCATTTTTATTGGCACATGGGGGGCACTGGGGGCATTTTTACTGGCACATGGGGGCATTTTTACTGGCACAAGGGGGCACTGGGGGCATTTTTACTGGCACAAGGGGGCACTGGGGGCATTTTTACTGGCACATGGGGGTACTGGGGGCATTTTTACTGGCACAAGGGGGCACTGGGGGCATTTTTACTGGCACATGGGGGTATTGTGGGCATTGTTACTGGCACATGGGGGCATTTTACTGGCACTGGGGGCATTTTTACTGGAACAAGGGGGCACTGGGGGCATTTTTATTGGCACATGGGGGCATTTTACTGGCACTGGGGGAATTTTTACTGGCACAAGGGGGCACTGGGGGCATTTTTACTGGCACAAGGGGGCACTGGGGGCATTTTTACTGGCACAAGGGGGCACTGGGGGCATTTTTACTGGCACATGGGGGCACTGGGGGCATTTTACTGGCACAAGGGGGCACTGGGGGCATTTTTAATGGCACAAGGGGGCACTGGGGGCATTTTTATTGGCACATGGGGGCATTTTACTGGCACATGGGGGCACTGGGGGCATTTTACTGGCACTGGGGGAATTTTTACTGGCACAAGGGGGCACTGGGGGCATTTTTACTGGCACAAGGGGGCACTGGGGGCATTTTTACTGGCACAAGGGGGCACTGGGGGCATTTTACTGGTACAAGGGGGCACTGGGGGCATTTTTACTGGCACAAGGGGGCACTGGGGGCATTTTTATTGGCACATGGGAGCATTTTACTGGCACTGGGGGCATTTTTACTGGCACATGGGAGCACTGGGGGCATTTTACTGGCACAAGGGGGCACTGGGGGCATTTTTTACTGGCACATGGGAGCATTTTACTGGCACTGGGGGCATTTTTACTGGCACATGGGAGCACTGGGGGCATTTTACTGGCACAAGGGGGCACTGGGGGCATTTTTACTGGCACAAGGGGGCACTGGGGGCATTTTTATTGGCACATGGGAGCATTTTACTGGCACTGGGGGCATTTTTACTGGCAAATGGGGCACTGGGGCATTTTACTGGCACTGGGGGCATTTTTACTGGCACAAGGGGCACTGGGGGCATTTTTACTGGCACATAGTGGCATTTTACTGGCACATAGGGGTATTGTGGGCATTTTTACTGGCACATGGGGGCATTTTACTGGCACTGGGGGTATTTTTACTGGCACAAGGGGGCACTGGGGGCATTTTTATTGGCACATGGGAGCATTTTACTGGCACATGGGGGCACTGGGGCATTTTTACTGGCACTGGGGCATTTCTTACTGGCACATGGGGGCACTGAGGCATTTCTTACTGGCACATAATTTGGGGGGCATCTATGGGGGTGGGACACTTTTTACTGGCACATGATTTTGGGGGGGAATCAATGGGGGGCACTTCTTACTGGCACATTGGAAGCATTATTACTTCTGGGGCACAGTGGGGACATTAGTACTGTTGGGGGCACTATTACTAACAAGTGCACTCTGGCAGAGAATTATTAGTTGGGACTTTGGGGGCACTATTACTGTGGGGGCACCCTGGCACAGTATCAGCGCAGTTATTTCTGGGGAGCGTTATGTTTACACTATTACAGGACACTATTTGCTGGGCGCAGTTATTTTAGGACACTGTGTAAACTAAGATTTTTTTTCTGTCTAACTGCAGAGATGAGAAATGGCTGAAAAATGGCGTCTGGTCTGAAAGGAGAAGATGAGGAAAGAGAAGATCTACATGAGAGGAGACGTCACTGGATGTAAGAGGTATGGGGCACTGTATTATACTGGATGTACGAGGTATGTGGCGCTGTATTAGGCTACATTTCAATATAGAAAGCTATAAATACAGTGCAGAGATATATAGTGTGATATAGGACAGTATAGAGAGCTATAAATACATACATATATATATATATACTGTCCTACTCTACCTACCTATATCACTCTATATATCTCTGCACTGTATTTATAGCTCTATACTGTATGACATTAGTACTGTCACTCGGGGGGGGGGGCGCCGAGAGATAGTTTCGCACAGGGCGCCATCTACCCTAAGGCCGGCCCTGATCACCAGGATGGGTCATCACTATCTGATCGGATGGGGTCTGACACTTGGCAACCCCCTCAGATCAGGTGTTTGAAGAGGCAGTGGTGCTCTGGTGGGCAATACCGTTTCCTCACAGCATACATTGTACAGCGGTTATGCTTAGTATTGCAGCTCAGGCCTATTCACGGGCAGATAAATAAACCATGTGGCTGATGAACGTGACGGCACTGGACTAGAAAGAGGCCACAGAGCTCCCCTGAGAACCGTGGGCTATTCAACCAGACATTGATGACCTGAGGATGTCTTCAATATATGAATCCCAGAAAACCCCTTTGAGTTGTTTAACTCCTTAACAAAATCTAGTCATTATTCAGCCAATGCCTGTTTATTGCCCATCTGCTCTCTATATGGAGCAGCAATCACCACCGTGGAGGGGATTGGAAGCACAACCAGCAGATTACACCCAGTACAGGTGAGAAAATCTGACATTTTATTTTCTTGTATTCAAAATTATCTAGATTTAGACTAGTTCTTTTTAAGCATTTTTTAAGCCAAAGCCAGGAGTGGATTCAAAATGATAAGAAGACTCAGGCCCTTATTTATCAAGACTGCCGTGTGCTATGCCAGTTTTGATGGACCCTGCACTGCCACAGCAGGCATTTCATTTATGATGCAACAGCAGTCTTTGTGCCTGATGGAAATGTACTCCAGCTCAGGGCTGGCATAGATTTTAATCATCACTTAAAGGGAACCTGTCATCTCCAAAACACCCCCTGAACTAGAGTAAGCGTTGTATAGTGTAAGTGATGCTGAATCTGAATATGTAAGTTTTATCTTCATACTCACTTCCATTCTGACTCTGTGCTCTGACAAACCTGCAGTAAAATGCACTCACTGGACTCCAGTGCTCACTCACATAATGGAAAGGCCTCAAAGAAGAGTCCAGTGAGTGCATTTTACTGCAGGTTTGTGAGAGCACAGCGTCGGAATGGAAGTGCGTATGAAGATAAAACTTACATATTTGGATTCAGCATCACTTACACTATACACCGCTTACTCTAGTTCAGGGGGTGTTTCGGAGATGACAGGTTCCCTTTAAGCCATTTTCTTTCGTAAATAATGAAATGTGCCAGGGTTGATGGCCCCACCCGCACCCCACCTTGCCAAACCCTTGTTTGCAAACTGGCAAGTCTTTCCTGTATATCTGTCCTCCATTTATGATCAGTTCCTGGTTTTGGCTTCAGTTTCTCCTTAAAACTGATTTGTGTGTCATGACATATCCTTCTGCATTAGCACGCTTGTTCTACAAGACACTTCTGCACATTGTGGTATTCTGGATCTGCACTGAACATATTTGTAATAAGGCACCTAAAGAATTTTAATTGTTTACTTAGATTTACTGTGGCATATTCCAATATATGTCATTTTAGAAATGAAAACTTACATAGGCACCATACAGCAGCCACGCATGGCTTTGATTTGTGCATACTCTAGGTTTTATCTTATCAATTGCCCAAAAAGAGGAACCCTTTAAGACTCAGTTAACACTTTAGTTATTTGTTCAGTTATTTCCATCATAAAGCTACATTCACACGACTGTATGTGTTTTGCGGTACGCAAATTAAAGCAACTTAAGCAAAAAAAAAACGGATGACGTCCGTATGGCATTCGTATTTTTTGTGTATCCATTGTAATGCCTATCCACAAAACGGACGAGAATAGGACATGTTCTATTTTTTTTGCAGGGCTACGGAACAGATATACGGATGCGGATAGCACACGGTGTTCTGTCTGCATTTGGGCTGCATCCTATCCGCAAAAAAAAAAAAAAAGGAACAGACATGGAAACAAAATAAGGCCTCATGCACACGAACGTGTGCCGGCCGTGCCCGTGCTGCGGGCCGCATACGGCGGGTCCACAATAAACGGGCACCAGCCGTGTGCAGCCCGCATCACGGATCGCGGACCCATTGCCTCCGGGAGATGCGGAGCGGAGGCACGGATCAGAACAGCACGGTAGCACTACGGTGTGCTTCCGTGGTGTTTCTGGCCGTGCCTCTGCACCACAAGCACTACTTTTTTGTGGTGCAGACCATCGGATGCGGATCGCGGACCCCATTCAAGTGAATGGGTCCGCGATCCGCATGCGGTGGCCTCACAGTCAGTGCCCGTGCATTGCAGACCGCAGTTTGCGGCCCGCAGCACGGGCATGGCCGGCACACGTTCGTGTGCATGACGCCTAAGTTTGTGTGAATGTAGCCTCATTGTGATCCAAAACCAGTAGTGAAGCCCCAGGTATAGTGATGTGATTTGCACCTGTTCTGTGTGTTTGACCCACACCTGTTTTTGGCTCACAATAACTGATTAAAATAACTAGCCTAATAACTGAAGTGTGAACTCAGCCTAACACATCAACATTTAACTAGCCATATAAAACATATGAATACCTAATACCTTCACTGAATATTCATCTTTTAGTGAACTTAAAGGGGTTTTACCATCTTGGACAATGGGGGCATATCGCTAGGATATGCCCCCATTGTCCTATAGGTGCGGGTCCCACCGCTGGGACCCGCACCTATATTGAGAACGGGGCCTCGAAAGTGAAGCCCTCCGTTCATTTGTATGGGACCGCCGAAAATAGCCGACCGCTGGCTCGGCTATTTCCGTTGGCTCCATAGAAATGAATGGAAGCGCACCACGCATGCGCGGCCCGGCTCCCATTCAATTCTTTACAGCCGACGGCGGCCCCATACAAATGAACCGAGGGCGGCCGCGCATGCGCGGTGCGCCCTCCTTCGCTTTCGGGGCCCCGTTCTCGATATAGGTGCGGGTCCCAGCGGTGGGACCCGCACCTATAGTACAATGGGGGCATATCCTAGCGATATGCCCCCATTGTCCAAGATGGTAAAACCCCTTTAAACTTGAAGTATTAAGGGGTTAATGACTCAAAGCCCATTATGATCTTAATCAGATCACCAGTTTTCAGTATGGCACCATTAAGCACCAAAGTTAAAAAGTAAAGCTAGTAAGAACAATAGAGTAAGTAAAGAGTAAGAACAATAGATCCATCAACAGCAGCTTATGGACACTTTCCAGGAAGCTACTGAGTATATAACATGCACTGTATATATTTCAAATCACAGGAAAGGATAGCAAAAGCTCATGGGTCTCAGTGTGGTTTCTGTAGTCCTGGAATGGTGATGTCCATGTACTCATTGCTGAGAAATCATCCAGAACCAACTATGGAGCAGATATACGAAGCTCTTGGAGGTATGTTCTATAAACTCAACATATGTAGAAATCCTAAATCAGATAGCCTACTTTGTTGGCCATATAAGTGTAGCGTCCTGCATTGGGAAAAAGATGTACTCTGACTTCTATTGGCAACATGGACACTTTACATAGTAACAGCAATAGTTTTATTCTAACACATTTTGACATAAAGTGTACAAAATATGCCTTCTACACTACTAATATAATGATAATATCCTTCTCATTTAACAAACAATCCTGTTATTCTCACTAGGAAATCTGTGCCGCTGTACAGGATACAGAGCAATACTTGATGGCTGCAAGACCTTTTGCAAGGTGAGCCGTGCAAGGCATAAATAAGTAAATTGTTCACATCTATAGCCTAACTATTCAAGAGAAATAGACATGAAAGAAAGAAGA
This sequence comes from Rhinella marina, assembly GCA_900303285.1. Lineage (NCBI taxonomy): Eukaryota > Metazoa > Chordata > Amphibia > Anura > Bufonidae > Rhinella > Rhinella marina. The sequence continues at coordinate 267,671 of ONZH01000357.1, forward strand.
ACAAGTGTTATCCCACAGATTCTGATCATGAAATAACCAATAATCAGCTCCCAAAAGGCCTATTTTTATCAGTTTGGATTTTAACAAATGGATCTAGCATTTTGAATGTGATCCAGTTCAGGTCTGGATGTTGTTTATTGGGATTATATGTGGCACCTTTCCCACAAATCACCTAAGTCCTTCTTCTAGAGATGAATGAATAATCTAATAATAATTCTATCAATTCAGAATCCATCCCATATGTTATTAAGAATTTGGATTCTGACAAACCCAAATTTGTAGAGATTCGTTTAGAGAAAGAAAGAGACATCCAACAAGTAATTCTCATCTGGGGTCGAAAGCTAATTTGCATATCTTTGGGTTCCTGGGAAAGATATTCAAATTAGTTTTCCTTCCAAAAGAAAAAGAAAGTAAGCCTCTCTGATTCCACCAGATGCAAGCTATGTTGATATGCATATATTTTTCCAAGAAACCCAAAGAAGCATTGCCTGGCCTACAATACTTCCACTATCTGTTTCACTCCTTCGCCGTCCATTCATTTCAATGGGGCCGCCGAAAATAGCCGAGTGCTGGCTCGGCTATTTCCATCTGCCCCATAGAAATGAATGGGAGCAGGGGCCGCGCTTGCACACCCATTCACTTCTATGGGAGCAGCGGGGAGCAGCAGGGAGCAGCGCTTGGTGGTGGACAGACCCTGGGAAATCCGGGGTCCTCCAGCCACAGCTGTCCCCGCTCCGTTCTCCTTGTAGAGGCGGGTATCCTAGCGATATGCCCCCATTGTATGTGATGGGAATACCCCTTTAAGTAAAGGAACTGTGGTAATATAAGGCTTTACAGGTTAACGCGTGCACCATTGTTAGTTAACAGTATGCCTACTTTGGGGTGAGTACCACCGAAATGTATACATAAAAAGAATGTGTCCAAACCATGGTCAATTCAAGTGTAAAAAAACTAGCTTTATTATGGAGCACATAAGCATAACCATATCAGTATGCAGGCCTTCCTAGAAGCTGCAGTGCTTTGGACTCAGTTGTGCATCTGGTAATGTGAGGCTTGAAATGACTGACATAATGTGGCCAAGCACAGCCAATATGTATTACTGCCAAACATCTTGATTTGTGCCGTCTTGTCGAACCAGGAGCTGAACTGTTGTCAACTTGAACAGAATGGTCAACTGGAGCATGACCGAGAGGATAATGTAAGAGCCTCGACAGCAACATTGCTGCATACTTACAATGCTGACAGCTGATGTGATGAGATATATGTCTGTTTAAATTGCTTTTTAGATAACTACATTACTTTTTACCAAAGAAGAGTTTTTACCATTGGATCCATCACAGGAATTAATCTTTCCTCCTGAACTCATTGTAAGTTACAGATAAATATATATCAGTTTTTTATTTCACTTCATTTTATTTCAACAATTCATTAAATGTCATCATTTGGTAGTGATTTCATTGCTAAAAAATACTCATTAAACAGCTTATTATACCAGGGGAAGGTGCAGTCAGCTTTATCCTTCTCCTGCCACTCCTGCTACGGGGGAAATATACAGTAGTATTACATGGGGCCATGTAATTGCTTGTTAGAAGCAATCCTGCTCGTAGATGGTGGTCCCAAGCATGGGATCCAACCGCCTTATCCATAAGTATTTTGAAGACTTATTTCCTTGACCATATTTCAGCCTAAGGTCCCTCTGTATTTTTATTGTCCAATACTGGGCTGGATTCAAGCAGGAAAAACCCTTACAAGTAAAATGTAACAAAGAGGATATAGAGAGGATATGATTGCTACAGCCATGTTAAGAAGCCCGTATCCCTCATATAGTAAAAATGTGTTTTTCTGCCTAGTTGATGACACAAAACCAGAGCTTCCAGTCATTGGTCTTTAAAGGAGAGAAGGTGAAATGGATTACAGTTTTTAATCTGGAAGAACTTCTAGACTTAAAAATCAAATATCCAGAGGCCCCTCTTATAGTAGGAAATACGAGCATAGGTGAGTACCAAACCCAAAGACATTTGCATCATGCATTGGTAACACTGTCCACTTAACATCACATTCTCCCCTTCTCTAGCTGATCTATGTAGGAAGAGGCATAACCTGGTTCCTGATGCTTTATCTGAAACAGGGCCCCCAACTATTCATACAACGTATAGTATTCCTATCCTCTTTTTGCCTAATCGGGCAAATGCAACCTCTGCATCTCATATTCTTATGCCACTAAAGATACACACAGTGATGTCACAAAATCTGGATAATAAACACAATGATATCCCACCTCACACAGCAAAGTAGTCACAGTGCAAACATATAGGGATGATGAATACAATGATGTCATAAGAGAGAGACCAGAAAGACAGATGTCTCCACAGGTATAATACCACACTACTGGTGTGCCAAAGTGACGTAACACAGGGTTACTGCCAGGGCCGTCACTAGAAAAGGCTAGTCCACATATGAAATTTTTGAATGGCAACCCCCACACAAGCAACTTCCCCTTCAACCCACCTCCCATGGCTAGTCAAGACAGCCCATGAGCGCCATAAAACCCCTCACTCATTAAGTCATGTAAAAAATATTTAAATTAAATTGATTATTAGAGCTGGACAGGAGGAGAAGACAAGAGTTTTCTTTACAGTATGCCGTCCGGGCCCTGTATGCCCCCTTATTGCACCAACACAGTCGTTATACCCCCTTAGTGCCCCCACACCATAATTATGCCCTCTTAGTGCCCCCACACAGTAGAATGCCCCCTTAGTGCCCCACTCAGTAGTTATGACCCCTTAGAACCTCCGCACAGCAGATATGCCTCCTTAGTGCCCTCATTATATTACTTACGCCCTCTTAGTGCCCCCATACAGTAGAATGCCCTCTCAGTGCCTAGACACAGTAGAATGCTCCCATAGTGCCCCGACCAGTAGTTTTGCCCCCTTAGTGCCCCGCTTACAGTAGTGCTGGCCTCTTAGTGCCCCCCCTTACACTACTGTTGCCCCTGTGGTGTTTATAACAGAAGGCTGTTTGAAGTTTCCTAGGCCAGTGATGTCACATTTATTGGTCACATGGCCTATGTGTAGCTTAGTCCCATTCAGTACCATGCATACTCACTATATTATGCACTGTGCTGTGCTTGGTATGCTGTGAGGAGGCCGCAGCACTCATCTGAGTGCTGCATCCCTTGCAAACTGTTGATCGGTGGGGGTCCCAGGGGTCGAACCAATGTGAGGACAGGTCATGCATATTGTACCCCCGCAAAATCCCTTTAATGCCATGCATTTTCTTAATTGATGTTACTAGAAAAAGGAATAGGGTTTGTACATCATATGGCAATTGACATTTTTCTTAAGAAGCAGTCCTAGGAACTAGAGCTGCTTCTTCAGAAGAAACTACAGCCACCATTCCCAGTAATACTTGGACAGAGCATGGAAGCATTGCTGCCTTGGCTTTTTGTGAGTGAATGTGGTTATGCCCACTTGACAGACCCCTTACACAAATACAAAACCGTTTATTGAATCTTCCAGGGCCAGGGATAAAGTTAAAAGGAGTTTTTCCCCCAGTTATAATTTCAATTGGAAGGATTCCAGATCTAAATAATGTGAAGTACACGAAGGATGGTACGTATCACATGTATTGTCTGAGTGCATGTTTCATAGACATACACTGTATACAAACAGTATAAAGGATATATATTATATATTACTTGTATTTTGTAAAAGTATTATTGGACTATCCTATTTATATCTTGGATGGTATCACCAGCAATATCATGTTTATGCTGCATGCCAAATGCTCATATGACATCTGCCCTTGGGATGGGACAGGGATGGGGAGGGGATGCAGAGATGGAGAGGTGTGCTTTGATCATTACCTTTTTGCAATAGAGGATTCTGTGTTCAGTGTCTCCTGTTTTATAAGAGAGGTGTCACCTTTCACTGTAATCATGCCTGTGATGATAATGAGATGACTGCTGAAAGGGGATTTTTACAGAATGGGAAGTGTCAGCCTATAATGGGCTAAGTAGCTATAGTGAAAACTGCAATATTTCAGGATTATTTTGAAATATACTTATATGGAAAATCAGAAAAACTATTTATTCCGTCATGTATAAGGAACCAAACTGAACTGTTATTTGGCCCCATAGACATTATTAGGACGGAGAGAAAAACAGAATGCCTCTTAAAGGCTTCCGTTTTGCTTTCCAACTTAAAATTTCATTATATTCTGTTATAACTCTGCTATAACGGAACCTGTAACAGAATTCCCTTACACCAATGAGAACCCGCCCTTACTTAAAAACTTAAGTTAAACAATAGGTCATTTTCTGAAGATCCATTTCCTTTAACAGCACTTTACAATTTACTTACAGGGCTTTCTATAGGTGCTGCCTGTTCTCTATCTATGTTGAAGGATACTTTGGAGAAAGCAGTGTCTCAGCTCCCTAATGAGAAGACTAAGATTTTTCATGTTCTTTTACAACAGCTGAAGTCCCTGGCAGGGCAACAGATCAGAAATGTGGCTGTATGTACACATTTGAAATTATCATGTGATTGCAATGTTGATAATGAAATAATAACCTTTAACTATTAGCCATATAGGACTGCATAAGGCCGAGTTTACATCACCGCTACATATTTTTGTTGTTCTGTTCCATTTGAGGAGCAGAATAACGGAAGTGCTGGATATGGCACACATCTGACCTGTACAGAGCCGAAAAGACTCCATTGACTACAATGGAGTTTGTTCATTTTCCATTCAAAATCCTTGTTTTTTTTATTGGAGAAAGAAGACCTTATGCAGAACTTTTTTGATCTGGTGTTTTTGATGGAATCCGCCACTGATGCCCTGAACAGAGCCTCTAACACAGGTGTGAACTCGCCCTTATGCATGTGATTAGTAGAATATCCCTTTAGACATATATAACGTATGCATATTGCTACAGCACTATATAGTATAGCAAATGTTGTTTCAATTCATATTTTTTTCATGATTACATCTTCTAATCCTAGTATGCCAATTTAATCAAATATTTGATTAACAATAAACCCCTCTAGGGATCCCCAGTACATAGTTAAATAAAACTTAGCTTTTATTTTTGTTATTATTATTAAAAAACAAGGGTAACAAAGAAAAAAATTAAAACTATCAGTCAGTTTGTGCCACAGTATTAATGTTTCCTCCTCAGGCTGATATTTGTGTCAGGAGTGAGTTAGAGACAATGTTGCAGACTCTATTAATTTATATGGTGTCAGTATTCACCTTAGTACCTCCTCAAGGGAGTTTACTTCTGCTACTAATCTTTGTCTCCAATACTTAAACTCCTAATACACCTATACATAGAGTGGAATGGCAGGGAGAAACGATAGCTGAGGGAGGTTTAGAGATTGGGAAGGCTCGGCACGGTAACCACTAACGCTGGTCCGTACTAGAGCTCCTACAGATTGTGTAACGATGTTTCTCCACTCTGAGCTGTATGTACCTGTGCAGCTCTCTTAGACCGGGCGTGTTAGCGCGCGAACACTCGCTGCGCTCCGGTCAAATTCTCAGGTACAGTGCGTACTGATTTCTGAGACGCCCGCTCCCTCGCTGGCAGATCTCTCAAGCCTTGTATGTGAGCGCGCGACGGTACGCTGCGCTCCAGCTCAGCGTCAGGTACAGAGTACACTGACTAATAGATCGCTCTCTCTCCCTGCCGTCCGCAATTATGCTCGGCTCATTGGTTTATTCTAAGAGAACCTCATATGCTTCTCAATAGTTCTGTATGTAAACTAACTGACTGCCTAAAAAACCGCACATAGACCTTCCCAACATGTTTCACCGCTTGACGCGGCTTCGTCAGGAGAAAGGTATACGACATACGGTAGTCGTATACCTTTCTCCTGACGAAGCCACGTCAAGCGGTGAAACATGTTGGGAAGGTCTATGTGCGGTTTTTTAGGCAGTCAGTTAGTTTACATACAGAACTATTGAGAAGCATATGAGGTTCTCTTAGAATAAACCAATGAGCCGAGCATAATTGCGGACGGCAGGGAGAGAGAGCGATCTATTAGTCAGTGTACTCTGTACCTGACGCTGAGCTGGAGCGCAGCGTACCGTCGCGCGCTCACATACAAGGCTTGAGAGATCTGCCAGCGAGGGAGCGGGCGTCTCAGAAATCAGTACGCACTGTACCTGAGAATTTGACCGGAGCGCAGCGAGTGTTCGCGCGCTAACACGCCCGGTCTAAGAGAGCTGCACAGGTACATACAGCTCAGAGTGGAGAAACATCGTTACACAATCTGTAGGAGCTCTAGTACGGACCAGCGTTAGTGGTTACCGTGCCGAGCCTTCCCAATCTCTAAACCTCCCTCAGCTATCGTTTCTCCCTGCCATTCCACTCTATGTATAGGTGTATTAGGAGTTTAAGTATTGGAGACAAAGATTAGTAGCAGAAGTAAACTCCCTTGAGGAGGTACTAAGGTGAATACTGACACCATATAAATTAATAGAGTCTGCAACATTGTCTCTAACTCACTCCTGACACAAATATCAGCCTGAGGAGGAAACATTAATACTGTGGCACAAACTGACTGATAGTTTTAATTTTTTTCTTTGTTACCCTTGTTTTTTAATAATAATAACAAAAATAAAAGCTAAGTTTTATTTAACTATGTACTGGGGATCCCTAGAGGGGTTTATTGTTAATCAAATATTTGATTAAATTGGCATACTAGTATTATTATACCCTGAGGATTGCCCTTTAGGGGACTTCTTTTGTTTAATTATCTTCTAATCCTACCACTTTATAATTACAAGGTCTCTCAGTCAATAATTTTATATAACTTTGTTGCAGTCATTAGGTGGACACATAGTTAGCCGCAACCCAAATTCTGATCTAAACCCCATATTAGCCTGTGGAAATGCTACACTCAATGTCCTGTCAAAAGGTAAGTGATCATATGATTATTAATTGTTTTGAAAGTATGACAAAAGAATAGCGATGGGGACAACATGAGAAAGGCGCTCATAGGGTGAAGAAGTACAGTAATTGTGCCTCAGTAGGTAGAGCATTGCTCACTTTCTCTGGTTGTACAAATAGGTGCAACACTAGAGTATAGCCAATAGTAGTAGATGGACTGGTCAGTGGTGCCCCTGCTAGGTTGTGGTGTTCACTGGTTGGGTGCCAACCAACCGGAAGTCAGGAAGAATGTAATTCCTTAGGCCCAGCACTGAATCCTCCACCTACATTACATGACAAAAGAATAGGGCACATCAAAACAGGTTGAAAGGGGTCTGAACTTTCTTTATATAAATAAAAAGAAAAAATGATGGGACTTTATATTATTATCTAATCAGAAATGGCCATAGCTTGTATAGTTCCCCTTATTTTGGAGCCTCCTCTTATGGCATGCCATGTTGTACCTAAATAATACGATCATACATTGCACAGATTTCACAATTTACAGTACCAAAGGTGGCCAAATAACAGAGCCATACAGTTTCCTAAAAAAAAACAAAAAAAAAAAACGCTTTCAATACATAAACTAAGAAAGGAGGCAGCTGTCTTTCCATAAGTCCAGACGCCAAGTCTCACTGCTCTTACCGTAAAGAATCCTCTTCTATGTTTGTGTACAAACCTTCTGGAGGAAAGAAGGTTTGTACACAAACATAGAAGAGGATTCTTTACGGTAAGAGCAGTGAGACTATGGAACTCTCTGCCTGAGGAGGTGGTGATGGTAAGTTCACTAAAAGAGTTCAAGAGAGGCCTGGATGTATTTTTGGAGGGTAATAATATTACAGGTTATAGTTCCTAGAGAGGGGTCGTTGATCCAGGGAGTAATTCTGATTGCCTGATTGGAGTCGGGAAGGAATTTTTTTTCCCTAAAGTGGGGAAAATTGGCTTCTACCTCACAGGGGTTTTTTGCCTTCCTCTGGATCAACTTATAGGAAAACAGGTCGAACTGGATGGACAGATGTCTTTTTTCGGCCTTATAAACTATGTTACTATGATACTATGTAAACTAAGTGTAATAGTGGAGGTGCACGCAAACCTATGGACATCCTGCAAGCGTTATTGTCTTTACAAACACAACATATTCATGAGAATGTTAATTACAAAGTCCATTACTGTATGTTGTTGTTTAATATATTGAAGATCATCAACCCTTTATCAGTGGATATTTTATAGAATAATTTAAGAAAATGTAGAGCAGGTGTCAGCAAACTTCAGCATTCATAGCTGTTGTAGGCTACAACTGTCAGCATGCACACCTGCTTGGCTCTTACTGGGTCTCCCTTAGAAATGAATGGGATCTGTAGTTTCACAACAGCTGTGAGCGCTCAAGGTTGCTGACAACTCCGAAGTCGCTTCGCTCCAAACTTCATTTTAATGCTGTATAAAGATTAAAATATATGGGCTCTGGCAAGGCAAATTCATTATCACCAAAGTCTTGTGGGACTCCAGTCAATAACTTTGTGGTTTGATTTTTGAACTTGAAAACCATTTTAAAACTTGGTTCTGAAGTTGGCTTCGGTATCGAGCTACCAGTCAGTATCAAAGTCGACTTTGGATACCTATTTTAAAATGTTTTTTTTAAGTTTAATAATCAAATGCCGAAGTTATTCACCGAAGTCTCATTTTGCCTTGCTGAAGCCCATACAATGGATCTCTATACAGCATTAAAATGAAGTTAGGAGCAAAGCGACTTCAGATCTAGAATCCGAAGCTTGCTTTGCTCATCCCTAGTTGTAGCTTCACAATAGCTGGGGCAACAAAGGTTGCTGACTCCTGGAGTTTGATAGTAGCTTCCATATTAATCAGGTTAACATTCTATCCTTAAAAAAACAAAAGAGGCCGTTCAGAGATGAAACCTAAGACGAGTTAAAATAAGTAAAAAATAGACCAAGTATGAAAGATACAATATAAAACCTGCTCTCTAGGCATAACATATAGTCAGTAATCAGTGTGATAGTTATTAAAGCGAGTCTTTCACCTGTTTTTCACCAATATAACTAAGAGCACTGCCCCACAGAAGATTGCAGACACATCCCAGACATACCTGTGTGCACTGTGTGTCTGTATTCCATGTCCAGGAAAAGCACTTTTATTCTGCAGGAAAACAGCTCCCAAGTGCCCAGCTCTGCTGCTGCAAGTGCCCAAAGCAAACCAGACTGAAGAGGGGAGGGCTGCTTTAACTGCTCATATCTTGGGATTGTTAGCAGATAGAAGGTTCTGACCTTCTTTGAAAGCTGGCATTCCAAGATTTCAAATGATACCAAACCAATCACAGCATTATATCCAGTATATCAGAAGATATAGCTGTTAGAAATCGAGTTGGGAGAGAAAGCTGTTTTTACTTTCACTTTCAGCTGGGCACTTGGGAGCTGTTTTCTGCAGAATAAAAGTGATTTTCCTGGACATGTAATACAGACACACTGTGCACACAGGTATGTCTGGGATGTGTCTGCAATCTTCTGTGGGGCAGTACTGTTAGTTATATAAGTGAAAAACAGGTGAAAGACTCCCTTTAATTATAAAGATGGCCTGTAACACATTTCTTAATGATATGTGTATGTATGATATGTGTATGCTCACAAGTCTCTTTCTATGTCATGTGATATATTAGAATTAGAATGGTCCATCCTCTCATGTTTTTTCTTGGTAAATGAAATAAGATCTGTATCTGGCTTGCAGTATATATCAGGCATGCAGTACTTGTTCACTAGCTCTCCAAAATATACAACTGTTCTTTCTAATTTCCAAAAGCAATTCATTATATGAACATATACATAAATAAGTGGTGATTATAGAAGTCATTTTAGGGAAAGAGGAACCATTTCAATTTTTGGCACAATATTTTTTGAAACAAAATGTTCTTGCTTACCATCACCACAGAGTTTGGTGCTTATTAAGTCAATTTAAAAGACATCTGTCAGCAGATTTGTACCTATGACACTGGTTGACCTGTTACATGTGCACTTGGCAGCTGAAGACATCTGTGTTGGTCCCATGTTCATATGTGCCCGTATTGCTGAGAAAATTTAAGTCTTAATATATTCAAATGAGCCTCTAGGAGCAACGGGGGAGTTACCTTAACACTTAGAAGCTCTGCTCTCTTTGGAACTGCTGCATGCTCTGCAATTTGATTGACTTTAGGTTGCTCCTTGAGGCTCATTTGCATATATTAAAACATAATTTTTCTCAGCAATGCGGACACATATGAACATGGGACCAACACAGTTGCCTTCAGCTGCCAAGTGCACATGCAATAGGTCAGCCAGTGTCATAGGTACAAATCTGCTGACAAATGCCCTCTAAATGGTTATGGGGTTTATTTGTCCATTTTTATCCGCATTTTCTAAAAAATATTGTATATTGTTCATAGGACGAACTCGACAGATCTTTTGCAATGATGACTTCTTCAAATCTAAGGAATCCACATTCTGTCTCCTGCCAGAAGAGGTTCTTGTGTCTGTGTTCATTCCATTTACTCAAAAGGTGCTTAGAATTTTGAACTGTAAGCTCAATTCCCACCAGGAATTTGCGCAGTGCCTGAAGGCCAACAGCCCCATGGTCTATTGCTGCACTTTTTTAAAGAGAACAAAGCACAAGTAACAAAGAACTACATCTGCTTAAAGTGTAAAGGCCCCTTTACAAGGGCTGATGATCGGGGAAGTTATTGGGAAGGAGCGGCGTTCCTAGGAACACTCATTCCAGGTAGTTGCCCTGTGGAAAGATGCCGCCTATCACCTAATGAACGAGTAAATGCTTGTTCATTGGGTGAAAGCATCGCTGATGTGGTCACCTAAATCATTGTTTCTGGACAGCAAATTGTTCTGTCTAAAAAGCGATCTGAGGCCCAAAAACAATGATGCTCTATGAGCATGAGTGATCACAGTAGCAATCACTGATCCCCATACAGAGGAGATGGTCGCTACATGTAAATGCAGCTCTCAACTCCTCTGATAAGCAGGCAATAATCGCCTGCAGTGTCTTCCAGTGTAAAGGGGCCTTTATTATTGACTTTACAAGTTTTCAGGACATATTTGAAAACAGATTGGAAGGGAATGACTTTACATACTTTTGGAGGGTTAATGAGCAGTACAACCTCCTATACATTTTGTCTGTTGAAGGCTCTATAGACCTTCCTTGGTTTGTTTTGCCATATATTGGCGATAAAAGATGTAAAATCCCCTAAATTGATTATCTGGTACTATAATATTGATGGCCTATCCACAGGCTATCCAATCGGCAAGGATCCAACAGCCTGCACCACACCAATCAGTTGTTCTGCAGTAGCACCGGCGCCAGAAATACACAGCTTTGTTCATTTCTGTAATGGCGGAGCTGGCTACTACAGCACTGCTGCCATTGAAGAAAGGGATGAAGCTGTCTAGTTCTGGTGCCAACTGCAGAATGGCTGATCGGTTGGGGTGCAATGTGTCTGACCCCCACAAATCAGATATTGATGACCTATCCCGAGGATAGACTTTCAATATCCCCTTTAACACTGTTTGTTGGTTTTGGTTAATTTTACATTAGGCAATGCAATTCATTACATTTCCATATGTTTTATATTATTGCCCTCTTTCCACAGTGGGAGGTTGTGTCCGCCTTCAGACAGGCACAGAGAAAGGTTAACTCTGTGGCTATACTGGTCTCAGGAATGAGAGTCTTATTTCGAGATCATTCAGACATCATTGAAGACATGAATATTTACTTTGGTGGCGCCGGCACAACCATTGTTCAAGCAAATAAGGCGCGAGAAGTCGTCATTGGAAGGTTCATGGCAATGTTGTTATGTATAATACTGGCATATAAATCCAATGTGCCACAGATTTTAATTTAACACTTTTATATAACTAGGAAGTGGAATGAGGAGACTCTCGGTGAAGCATGTAGACTCATTTTGGATGAGATTTCTCTTCCACTCTCTGCTCCTGGTGGGAAGGTAGAATTCAGAAGAACCTTGACCATCAGTTTTTTCTTCAAATTCTACCTAGAAGTGTTACAAGCCCTGAAATCAGAGGTGGGCTCATTGTGTTTACTACATAACTAAACAATCTGCAGTTAAAAAAGTGAAGAAAATCTAAGTTTGATCAACTATTAGTTTGAATCTATAGTACATAAAATGATTAGTAAGTTTAAAATTACTTGCTTTTACTTACTGAGGGTTATTTATCAGGGGCTGTCCTTTTACGTCTGTCTTTAATAGCCTCTGCACTGCCGGAGGATGTGCAGGCCTCATGTAAATTAGGCCATCCTCCAGTAGCCTATGTGACTAGACTGCTGGACGCTTTTTAGAAGGTGTCAAAAAAGGTAGAAATTTAGGTGCAATTGCATTCAAAAAGTCACAAACTAGGGGTTTGTGACTTTTTTATGCCAGTTTCTGGCATAGGAAGTCATAATAAATGATCCCTATAATGTGCTACTTCATATTACAAAGAGCACTGCATCATATACAGTATATCAGTGGTTGCAGTATTGACCCACCCTAGCGATTAGCTGAGAGGGCATTTTGAGGCATTTCCTATGTGTTGAGATGGGAGCCTGGCGTAGCGCAGCGAGGATGCGGGCAGCGGCGGGGGACTTTTGGGGATTAGTATTTATTCTTTTGTTTTTAAAGAGTAACTAAACTTTAGTAAAATTTTACAAAATTTTTTTTTTAAATTTTACAAAATTTTTTAAAAAGTTCTAAAATGGCCAAAAATGATTTTTCTGATATACTTCATTAATCGATGATGCTGTTTTCCTACTCGAAGCCTACCCAAAGTCGTGGGTGCTATTGAGCTTTAAAATCAATATTCTAGTACTGTACTGCCAGTCAGTGCTGTACTGGAGTACGGATTTCACTGGGGTCGTGGTGAATGCTGCACAGGCTGGGGCATAGATCCCTGCACCTGTCTGTGCCCCCTCAAGCGTGGCTAAATTTGGGCACAGCACATTGGTACCCTGTACCATTGTGCTATGCCAGGATTTAGCTGAGTGGAGCAGGCCTCATCCTGACCTTGCTCCGCTTGTGTCTATCCATAGAACTTTTTTTTTTTTAAGTGTTACAAAACTTTACTTACCCTTTAAGCCCCTGACACTGCTGCCAACTATTATTTTTTTCTCCAGGAACATCCCTTTAAAGTGAATGTCCATTTTATTAGATAGTTGATAACTTTATAATATATCTTTCTGGTGCTTACAGTTCCCTTTGCTGAGTTAGAAACCCACATTTGCCTTTATCCCTTTACACAGTGATAACATCCAGTTGCCTCTATCTGCCACTAGGAGGTGACTACTACATATGGATTTATACAGCTCAAATTATAATGAAAAGCGTTGTCTACCTGTCCATATGCCATTGTAGGACATATTGATGTTATATAGGGCATTCTCAGGGGCGTAGCTATAGGGGGTGCAGAGGTAGCAGTCGCTACCGGGCCCAGGAGCCTGAGGGGGCCCAAAGACCCTTGTGCCACATAAGAAGACATTGGTGTAATAGAAAGTGGGAGGGCTCTGTTATACCTCTTCAATCTTCAAGTTACACCAATGGCTGGTTAGGTCAAGAATTTGGCATGGAGGGCGGTGCAGTTTCAATTTTTGCCTCAGGCAGCATGAAGGCTATGTGCTTCCCTGCCCCTGGCCACAAAGCGCTGAGGGAAGGGGGGCCCAAGCTGAACTCTTGCACCAGGGCCCATGAGCCTTTAGCTACGCCCCTGGGCATTCCCCTCTACTCATCATGCAAGAACGGAGAGACACTAGAAATGCCTAACTAGCTGTGCTTGCTTCTGCCATCAACATCAGCTGTGTGGCGGGGGTACTGGAGTGGGACCTCTGATGAGGCAACCCCTTTAAAGCTGTATACGTGTCTATGTAGAGAGCTGGTTACAGAGATGACCTGCCTGCTGACAGGTGCATTTAAAATAGAAGGACAAACATGTATATTATCTTTCAGAATAAATTGGCTTTGTGTTTTTCACAAATGTTAATGTTGTTATTGTACATTTTCCTTTAGTGTAGTGTGAATGGGCACATTTATCCTCCAGATATATCTCAGAGAAACAGTGTTAAAAGTACTGTAGTCCAGAATACAACACTAAAGACTATGCAGAAATATCAGGTAAGTCTTTCAATTAGATAAATATATTATAAGAGACCATAAAATATGCATTAGGTCCACAAGGATTCCCTTAAGCTCCATCAGCATAGCATAACACGGTCAACAATTATTTACACATTACAACTGTGTTAGTCCTCCAAAAATAGCTGTGTGTGAAACAACAGCAATAATAGGTGTATCTTACTTGCCTTTGTTGAAATGATGTATGAGAAATATTCATTTAGGAAGGGTTTTATGAGGTTACATACATAGTTACATGTTCCACCATGGATTGGGAAAAGATGTGAATTAAAGGGGTTGTCCAAGTTATTGTTATTGATGACCTATCCTCAGGTGCCATTAACCACGTCCTGAGGTAGAACATTCCACAAATTCACAGTTGTTACAGTAAAGAAGCCTTGACGCCTCTGGAGACTGAACTTTTTCTTCTCCAGACGGAGGCAGTGCACCCATGTCTTTTAAGGGGTTTTACATGGAACAGCTTTTCACCATATTCATTGTAAGACCCATTTATATATTTGTATAGGTGAATCATGTCCTCCCTTAGATGTCTCTTTTTAACTAAGGCCCTCCATGCCTCAGTTTAGTCGCTCTTCTTTGTACTTTCTCCAGCTCCAGGGCATCCTTTCCATTGACTGGTGCCCAGAACTGAACTGCCTATTCCAATGGAGACCTCATTACAGTTTTGTAAAGTGGTAATATTATGTCCCTATCCCGCACAGGGACATGTCTCTTTTAATACATGACAACAGCCTGCTGACCTTACAAGCAGCTGGTTGACATTATATGCTGCTATTTAGTCTATGTCAAACTACATGTTACACTCAAATCCTTCTCAACAAGGTAGGTTTTGACTATGTAGTTTACAGCACTCTGTAGTCTGCAGCTAGAATCCAGACTACAGACTACTATAAATCACCCAATGACAAAGGTAGTGGAGATGGCAACACATTAAATTTATATTTCACAATCAGTAGTGTCATCACTCCAACGGCTTAAGGCAGTGGATCTTGAAAGACAAGTCTAGTTTAAAGAGCTTTTCCAGAGATATTTAAAAATGTGGCCACTGCTAGGAATTGTGCTAAAATAACAAAACAGGCTATGTCCACCAGTTTTTATCCCCTACCACTCCAGCACTGCACTCCAATCCACAGCACTGTCTTTGTGGCCGCAGGTTTAAATAACTTGGAAGACCTCTTTAAAAGCTATTCGCTGATATCTTGGAAATAGTAGCTGTAAATGTTCATGGGTTCATGTCGATCATAATGTAAATTGTCTTCCTATTTGTAGAATGACTGCATAGTATTTTATTATATATTTCTTAGGACATTACATCTCATCAGCCCATTGAGGATGCTGTTGGACGTCCTATCATGCACCATTCAGCCATAAAGCATGTGTCTGGTGAGGCAGTATACTGTGATGACATGCCACCTATAGAAGGAGAGTTGTTTTTGGCTTTGGTTACAAGCTCAAGAGCTCATGCAAAAATCATGTGAGTATAGTCTGTGATCATAAGGTGATTTTTTTATAGTGTATATGGTTGATTGCATACTAAGAAGAGCTATGGTATGTGCAATACCCCAGGGTATCTGCAAATGGTTTATCTTATATGCTGTAATGTATTGTCATATTATGTATGAAGTCTGCATGGCCGAGCATTGGAGTCAATAAGGTAGCCTGCTAACAAAAGCTTTTAAGACTTTACTGTATTGAGGGATACCATTAGAGAGTACCTTTCACAGGTTCTGACATTCTTTTTTTAAAGATATGCTCATCTGTTGCAGTGCTGGGCTGCCTGTTCTGTTTTGCCGCCCCTCAATAGCATCAGTACAGGGAGAAGGAGACGGCCGTGTTTCTCAGTGGGCGTCTCCTTCTGCCTGGCTGTAGCGCTGTCCAATTACAGCAGATTGCGTCACAGCCATTGACAAAAAAACAGCTCACCTTCTACCTGGCTGTGACGCTCTCCACTGTAATTGGACAGATCACAGCCAGGGAGAAGGAGATGTCCACAGAGAAAAGCTGCAGTCTCCTCCTCCCTGTACTGATTCTATTGATTAGCATACAGGACGGCAAAACAGAACAGGGGGCACAGCGCCGCAACGGAGGGGCGTATCCGAAAAAAATTTGCTCCGGTTCCTCCTGGGCTAATTATACAAGCAAAATGCAGCCTAGATATGACGGTATGTCCCCTCTGAGCTGGTCCTGATAATCTATACCCA
Organism: Rhinella marina; assembly: GCA_900303285.1. Classification (NCBI taxonomy): domain Eukaryota; kingdom Metazoa; phylum Chordata; class Amphibia; order Anura; family Bufonidae; genus Rhinella; species Rhinella marina. The sequence goes on from ONZH01000357.1 coordinate 283,974, forward strand.
GTGGCATACATAGAGAAGTAAGGGCCCCATAGCAAGGATCAAACCAGGTCCCCCACACAGGACAGAAGGGTTTCTGCCTAAACTTTTTTCAATGACCCTTGGGCCATTTTTCCACTGCCTAGAAGGAACAACTAAAAAATGCAAAAAGAAAAACGCATAGCAGAAGAACAGAGAGGAACTAGACCTGACACAAGGTATTTTCCCAGGAGCTACCCAACAAGAGATGGAACTAAGGAAGAACCCAGCCAATGAAAGTGCTCTTACCATAAGGCTTAAACTGATAGGAAACTGAAACTTTTGACAACAATGTCGCATCAACCTCCAATTAGTGTTTTTAGTGGCACAATGCCTGTAAATCCCCTGTCTGGTAGTGTTTAAGAAGAAAGTCATTATGGTGTTTTAGCTAATGTTTCAAAGTGTCTATCATAGATCTTTAGATGTGACAGAAGCACTGAACATGCCAGGAGTGTATGATGTCATTACTGCCAAAGATGTTCCCGGAATAAATGATTTTACTTATTATGACTGGTCCGACCAGTTAATGGCAGACAATAAGGTAAGTCACAGAGTACAATCTACCATCTCATGAATCAAAAATGATATCATTCTTAAGATTTCTCGGAAGTTATGCTTTCTCTGTTCTACTCGTCCTTAGGCCCCATTCACAGGTCTGTAGCATTGTTGCAGACCACTAAATACATTGATTTGAGTGTAGATACAGCAGAAGATAGTACATGTCCTATCTTTTGCGGTGTGGATTGCAGTCCACAACATGGGCATGGAGGCCTTACGGTAGAGTGAATGGGGCCTCAATGTTATTTTCACCAGTCAACCGGTAATATTTGCAATATTTCACCAAAAAGTTGGAAAAATGTTTATGGAGTTAGAGAAAACTACAGTAAAAATACAGACAATTTAACAGCTAAAGGAATGATGAATTAGCATCTCCATGAGCTATATGATGGAGAAATACAATCATCATATGATGCTTCCAGAACATATTCAATATGCATCTGACATCTAACTGGGTGCAGATACAATTTCTCCTCTTTTGTGAATTCACTCTTGATTTTGAGTTCCAAAACTGCATCAGGAAACCAGAATGTGTGGCTATATTCTAACGCTAGGGCTACATTGCAACGTGTCGTGTGACATTCAAGTCGCATCAATGTCGTACAACGTTTTTTATAATGGTGTCACACTGTGAAATTTGACATCCTGCGACTCCAACATGACAGTCGCAAAAAATTCATCCAAGTTGTATTTTTGTTGCAGTCACAGCATGTTACAGCGCAACATTATTGCTTATCGTTCTAAAAATGTTGCGTGACACTGGTGCGACACATGTCGCAGTGTAGTTATGCCCTTTTTGCCACGCAACTTATTGTTGCACAACACATGTCGTAGTGTAGCCCTAGCCTTAGGTTGCCCGTATAGGGAGTGACTCAGCAGCAGGGATCCACATGTAGATAACTGCTAATTGCCGGGCTGCACCAGTCTTGGCCATCGCAGTGCAGCCTGGCTGTGGAATCCTCATGCAGATTAACACTAATTGCTGAGCAATTAGTACAAATCCGTACGCATATCCCCTGGCCAGGCCACACCATGTATAGGCACCCTCAAGAAATAAAACCTACTGGGACGAAAGGATGTAAGCTCTAAGGCCCCTTTCACACGAGCGTGTTTTCCGCGCGGGTGCAATGCGTGACGTGAACGCATAGCACCAGCAGTGAATCCTGACCCATTCATTTTTATGGGTCTGTGTACATGAGCGTTTTTTTTCACGCATCAGTTCTGCGTTGCGTGAAAAACGCAGCATGTTCTATATTCTGCGTTTTTCACGCAGCCCTGGCTCCATAGAAGTGAATGGGGCTTCAGTGAAAAACGCATTGCATCCTGAAGCAAGTGCGGATGCAATGCGTTTTTCACTGATGGTTGCTAAGAGATGTTGTTTGTAAACCTTCAGTTTTTTATCACGCGTGTGAAAAACGCATCAAAGCGCATCGCACCCGCGCGGAAAAAGCTGAACAATTGAACGCAATCGCAGACAAAACTGACTAAACTTGCTTGCAAAATGGTGCGAGTTTTCCTGAACGCATCCGGACCTAATCCGTGACGCTCGTGTGAAAGAGGCCTAAGCAAGCTCTGCCACCAGATGTAAGGCAGCTGTAAGGTAGTATTCGACCCTTTAACCCTTTCAGTACCAAGCCACTTTTCACCTTAAATCCCAGGCCGATTTTTGCAAATCTGACATGTGTCACTTTATGTGGTAATAACTTTAGAATGCTTTTACTTATCTAGGCCATTCTGAGATTGTTTTCTCGTGACAAATTGTACTTCATGACAGTCATAAATTTGAGTCAATATATTTCACCCTTATTTATGAAAAAATCCCAAATTTACCAGAAATGTTGAAAAATTAGCAAATTTCCAAATGTCAATTTCTCTACTTTTAAAATACATAGTAATACCTCCAAAAATAGTTATTACTTTACATTCCCCATATGTCTACTTTATTTTGGCATCATTTTGTAAATGTCATTTTATTTTTTTAGGACGTTAGAGGGTTTAGAAGTTTAGAAGCAATTTTTCAAATTTTCAACATTTCTCAAACCATATTTTTGAGCACCAATTCAGTTATAAAGTGATTTTGTGAGGCTTACCTAATGGAAACTTCCCATAAATTAACCCATCTTAGAAACTACACCCCTCAAGTTATGAAAAACTGATGTTACAAACTTTATTAACCCTTGAGGTGTTCCACAAGAATTAAAGGAAAATGGAGGTGAAATTTCAAAATTTCACTTTTTTTGGTAGATTATTCATGTTAATCATTTTTCTCTTGCAACACAGCAAGGGTTAACAGCAAACTAAACCTCAATATACATTGCTCTGATTCTGAAGTTTACAGAAATACCCCATATGTGGTGGTAAACGTCTCTATGGGTTTGTGGCAGTGGTCAGAAGGAAAGGAGCGCCATATGGATTTTGGAGGCAGATTTTGCTAGAGTGGTTTTTAGGCACCATTTTGTAATTGAGAGACCCTGATGTACCCCGAAACCCTCAAAGAGTGACCCCATTTTGGAAACTACACCCTTCAACGAATATATTAAGGGGGGTACTGGCCACTTTAACCCCCTAAGCGTTTTACGGAATTTGGAAACACTTCTTCCAATAAAATGTTGCTTTAGCCCCAAATTTTTCATTTTCACAAGGGATAACAGGAGAAAAGCACCCCATAATTTGTTACTCATTTTCTCCTGAATACGGCAACACCCCATGTGTGGTGGTAAACTGCTGTTGGGGCACATGGCAGGACTCAGAACAGAAGGAGCGCCATATGGATTTTACAACACAGATTTTGATGGATTGGTTTGCGGGAGCCATTGATTTTTATTTTTTTGAGTTATTGTCTCATGTGGGGGCTTATTTTTTGCAGAACGAGATGGCGGTTTGATTGGTACCATTTGGGGTTAAATACACCTTTTTGATCGCCTGCTATTACACTTTTTGTTAGGCAAGAGGGAAAAAAATGGTTGTTTTGGCATAGTTTTTTTATTTTATTTTTTGCAGCATTCGCCTGGGGTGCCATCTCATGTAATATTGTTTTTGCGGGACAAGATGACGGTTTGATTGGTACCATTTTGGGATAAATATGCCTTTTTGATCGCCTGCTATTACACTTTTTGTAAGGGAAGGTGACCAAAAATGTCTGTTTTGGCACTTTTTTTGTTTTTTTTTACTGCGTTCACCTGGCGGGGTGGATGACGTGATATTTTTATAGAGCCGGTCGATACGGACGCGGCGATACCTAATATGTTTATCTTTCTTTTTTTTACAATTTTTTTAGCTTTTTTTTGGAAAATGGCATTTTATTTTTTTACTTGAAATTTTTATTATTTTTTTTTAGGAAACTTTCTTTTTTAACTTTATTTTTTTACTTTATTTAACTTTTGGGGGTCTGATCCCCTTTACAATGCAGTACAATACTTTTGTATTGTAATGCATTGGCTGTAAGTGTATTACTCAATGTAATACACTTACAGCCTGCTTCCTGTGCGATCCAAGGGGCTGGATCGCACAGGCACGCAGGGATAGCAGCGACGATGCCTAAGGAAGGCATCGGGCTGCTATCCGAGCCATCGGGTCCCCGTCACAGCAGCGCGGGGACCCGATGGCCCCCCGCTCGCCATCCTGAACTCCCGCACACCACATGTGCTGCGGTCAGCGCTGACCGCGGCACATGAAGGGTTAATGCGCCGGCATTCAGCAGGGGTCCTCTACCTCAGCACAGCCGGACCCCCGCCGCTGATCAGAGCGCCATACATGTACGGCGCTGGGAGTCTAAGGGTTAAAATATGCCTTGAGAAATGACTTGGATAATAAACAAGCCAGCACCTCATCTGCTGTTTTGGGGTGATTTCCCCTCATCAGTGCAGAGCAGAGTGTACTGGCTTAACTGGGTGAGAGGCTTAGGTCAGGATATGGGGGGGGAATACTATCTACTGGAAAGAGATTGTCTTAAAAGGTGTCTTCTGCTTGATTGTCAAAGCCAGGGCTCCCTAAAGAATCTCCTGGTACTCTCTTGGTCAGCCCAACTCAGTATATGATTGTTCAATGCTAGCATCAAATATTCTTTGTATAATCTGTAGGTATTTAACCCTATCTTAGTTATTCAGGAGGCCACAGATAACTGTACAGAGATTCAGCCAGTGTAGGTGGGATTTACCCACAATCTGTGTGAATGAGGACTAGCATACCACTGCCAAAAGTCTACTTATGGGGAAAATTTACTTAATAGGTGGAAACTTTCTTCATTTTTTCTTAGCTAATCCTTTTTTTGAGACAACAGAGAAAAATGTTAGTAAAAAAATGTGAAATGACAAGTACTGTATGCACACATAAGTGAATATCAATAGTAAAGCATAAGGTACATGTACAACTGTGAGTGCACAACATGAGAGGCGGTCTTAAGTAGCAAAAAGTGATGATGTGTGAAGTTGTATCCCATGTCACATCCCATGATCTTTCCACTTTTTTACAACTACAACTTATACAAAACATGTGAACCATCTCAAATAGTGCCGCCTCTGCACTGCTGGATGATGTGACAGGAACAAACCAGCCAAAAAATTAAAAAAATGACAAGCCAAGAGGTGGGATCACAGAAGCAGTAAGAGAACCAGGGATTACTTTAATTGTCATTAAAAATCACCAAGAATGAAAACTGCAAAGCAGTTCTAAAAAACTATCCAGTTATTAAAGGTTTTCTGGAAGTACAATATCAATGACCTATTCCCAGGATAGGTAATCAAAATCAGATCAATAGAGGGTCCGACTCCTGACACCCCCAACAATCCTGGAGGGGAAGCAGTGCTCAGACGAGCACTGCCACCCCTTCACAGCATACCAAGCACAGCGCTGTACATGGTATTACGGCTGTGCTTGGTATTACATTCCAGGCCCATGGGGCTGAGCTGTACATAGGCCATGTGACCAAGGAATGTGACATCACTGGCCTTCAAACAGGTTATCATTGGAGGTGCTGGGAGTCAGATCCCCAGATATTGTTTATCTATCTTGAAGATAATTAATCAATATTTTACTCATGGAAAACCCCTTTAAATGGACACTAATCTTTCAGACAGCTTGTGCTAGTATCACAGTATATGTTATATCTAACAACGTTGCAATGCAATATTACTCGCACCATAACAAGATTAAAACTATACACTTCAACCTATTGGCAGTTTGAAGATCCACAAGCAAAAAATACAATCCCATTCTATTTTTTATCTGTAAAAGGTGCTATGTGTCGGGTATATTATCTGTGCTGTTGTGGCCGATAAACCAGAGCATGCAAAACAAGCCGCCAAAAAAGTGAAAATTGTCTATGAAGATATAGAACCAGCGATTCTCACTATCAAGGTAAGATATCAGTGTTTATTAGTGGGTGTGAAGCACTGTATGGGATGAATCTGTGACGTACTGTATGGAAGTGCGTGTTAAAATATGCAGTATATTGATTGCCTGCTCACCATCAATTCCTAAGGACTTACTTTAAAGGTAGTCTGTCACCAGGAAATTCATTGTTACACAAGGCATAAGGTATTGTACGGCTAGCTCAGCTGCTCAGCTAAATGTAATGGTACCAGGCACTGAAGCCCAAGCCACTCTGTGCTCCTCCTTCATCCTCTGCGAGCCCCTCTCTCTCCTTCTTGATTGACAGGGCCTGCATAGTCATCTCACTGGCCTTCTCAACCAAGAAGGAGAGGGAGAGGCTGGGAGAGGAAAGAGGAGGATCACAGAGTGACTTGGGCCTGGCCTCAGTGCACTGGATCGCTAAGTGAAAGGTACCATTACATTCAGCTGATCTAGCCCTACAAGGCCTTATGCCTGGTTTAACAGTGAATTTCCTGTTGACAGACTCCCTTTAAACCTCCTTAGCATGATATGAATTCCCCACTCTTCCTAGCTTTGCAGCTTTTTAGCAACCAATTATTTCAATTTGGTATGCAACAGCCAAACGGTGGCCAAACGAAGGTTAAATAAACTGAAGTCCTTTAGTGTACAACATACAGAGTTTGACACTCCTCCACTACTTCCAGGTGCCCTAAATGGGCATATGGAAAGGCATTGCCTATAATAGACAACCCATTTTGAAAAGAATACAGTGGACCCTTAAGTAACAACATTAATTGATTCCAAGACGACCACTGTAAATTGAAATCATTGTAACTTAAGTTCATGACTTTATGGAAAAGTGGCAACTGGTTCCAAAACCGCAAAATGTCATCCCATGACAAGAGAAAGTGAAGATTTAAGAAAAGTAAGCAGATAACTAAGGCAGATAAAGGAAGTCCTTAAATACTGTACATCAGTCAGTAATAGATGCTGGAAGCTGTAAATCACTGTTTATGATGAGGACAGGAGCTTCTTCAGGGTCCTGTATAACACACAGTGTACAAGAAAAATGAAATGGAGCCACCCTACCTAATGCCCAAAGGAGCAGCTCATCAAAGCACTGACGGAGGGCAGTACAGGAGATGTAGTAATGCACCGTACTGTAAGCAGGAGATACTAGACAACCAAGTCTTGTTTCAGCTTACGATGGCCCAGGAAAGACCATTGTATATTGAAAATATTGTATCTCTAGGTCATTGTATCTTGAAGTATGACTGCATAGCAACAGTTGTCCTAAAAAGGTAGCCCTAGCTCATCCATATATTGGCCAGCAAGTATTCTTTTTATTAACCTTAGTGATAACACCATGGGATCCAGGATCTAAAGTAGGTGTGACCATCTGATCACTGGGGCGGTTTTATTAGTAAAGGTGTCATGAGCCAGATTTCTAGCCAGATTTCAAACTTCCAAATTCTTTTAGCTGTAAAATGTAATTTGCCTACTTTTAGAAGTACACAGTTTTACCATTTAACCCCCTAACAGTCGGATTAAATTTGGAAAAAAAAGTCCAAAAATTGTCACTTTTTAATTGTAGGTTTTGAGTTTATGTATTAAATAAAGGTACCACAACTCAGGTGTCTAAGTGTATTTTAGCGGGTTATATAATGTTATAACCTATCCACGAGAAAGTAAAAAGTTATTAAATCGGGGGAAGTGTGACTGCTGGTACCCCTGCTAATCACATTTCCGGCAGGCTCATAGAGGTGAACAGATTGGCAGTAGCTGACACTACATTAATTTTGGGTTGCCCCAGTGACATTTTTTGTTTTATAGGAACTATTTTGGGGTACATATAGTGTATTAAATAACTTTTTGGATTTTTATTGGGGAGATTTAAAAAAACAGCAATTTCAACATTGTCTACTGTTAACGACAAAGATTGACAGGAGGTCTGAACCTGTGCCACAGAGAACGGCACTGGCAAAAGGGGTGACTATAAAATATTTTTTTATTTTAGGCAATTAAATTTTTAATTATCTTTTACACTAGTAGATGACTTATTGTGCTCAAGTTTGGCTTTGGTCTAGCAACTATAAGACAGAGTACAAATAATCTTCCCTATTTCTGTCCTTTAATAAAGGATGCAATAAAACATGAATCCTTTTTTGAACCGGATAAGAAACTCCACCATGGAGATGTTGATGAGGCTTTGAAGACTGCAGACCACATACTTGAAGGTATGGTTATAGGGCTGCCCATATGTGCTCAAGTTTGGCTCAGGGTCCAGTTGCTGAGTACTGTTGCGGCCCAGCAATTAGCAGTAACGGCAGTGCAATATCTGTGGCTCCAACTACATGTGTAATAGTACCCTTAGGCTAGTTTTCCAGTTGGCTGTTCCTATAATGCGGGCTGGCGGAGATCCAGTCGCAACCCAGCAAATATGCAGAGAATTGGCCAGACTAAAAACGCTGTGTGCGTTGCATCAGGTCTACGTTACTGGATCACCACTGATTTCCAGAATTAAAGGGTTTCAACACTGAGAATTCGTTGGTGCTGCTCAGAGATTTCTGTCACAGTATCACTGATCTGAATGATTACAATGTTGCACAGTTTTCCAGAAATCTTTGAGTAAGGTAAGGGGTCTGAAATCTGTGTGGAGCTCTTTAGCAATGTCCCTAATCACAGGCCAATTAGCACATTTAATATCTATGTTTGTGCAAATAATAATTCTAAGTGCACATCAAGCCCAAGTTCATATTCCCTAGAAAAAAATAGTGTAATACAGATGCATCTTTTACAAAGACTAATATAATTAAAGCAAGCCCAACACATACTGTATGTATTCAAAGCTATGCGCAAATAGATCTAAACAGAAAAAATCCCTAATTCTTGAGACCCTTCTGAAAGAGGCTCTGTCAGCATGATCAAAGCTATTAAACCAGGCATACTGCCTAGTAGAGTTGATCAAGCTGATAGGGGTAGGGATGAATCCTCAGAACTCTGCTTTTGTAACACCCCTGTGTTCTGCACACTCCCCCCCCCCTTGATTGGCAGGGTTAGACATCAGTATGGTGAGGGCAGAGCTGTATCCTAGCATGTGCATATCATATACACTACTTACTATAACTTTACCATATGTAGAAGAGTGGATTTCTATGTTTAGAAAGCTAATACATACTACCGGTTTATTCATAGGCCCAATATATTATTATAAAGCAACCAGTAATATATCTTAGCTTACAATATGGTAAGATTATAGCTTGAAGCTAAGTTGTCAGACTTGCATGTAGAGACCATAGATTCACATCCCAGGAGAGACTACTAGATTTTCTTTCTTCAGATATTTTTTTTTTCCATCATTTAAGCCATAATTAAAGATTATAGCCCCATCATAATATTTCAAATAGTGTTTTTATACTTAGAAAGCTAATATATATTACTGGTTTATTCAGAGGCACAATATAAGATGATAAAGAAACCAGTAATATGTATTAAGTATAATGATGTACTAGTCTTAATATGATAAGGCTACAGCCTTTTATTATTGGTTAAATGAGGGAGAAAAAAATGTAAAACTCCTACGACTAAAAACTTGAAATCCCTACATGTAAGGCCAACCACTTATCTCCAGGCATAGCCTTATCACAATAATAATTATGTTTTTGTATTCTTGGAAAGCTAATACATATTACGGGTGTCTTTATATTCATATATTGTGCCTTTGAATAAATCAGTAATATGTATTAGCTCTCTAAACATAGAAATCCACTCTTCTCAATATGGTAAGTCTATAGTAAGTAGTATATATGATATATACTTTCTAGGACACAGCTCTCGGACATAACTCTGCCTTCACCATACTGATGTCTAGCCCTGTCAATCAAGGGAAGGGGTAGTGTGCAGAGTACAGGGGTGTTACAAAAGCAGTGCTCCGAGGATTCAGCCCTGCCCCCCTGGTGCTCCAACGTGCTCATTTCTATATCAATAAAAACACAGATATCTCTGCAGCTGTCTAATATATAGACAAAAGAAAGGTATTGTGTTAATCACCATGATCAACCCTACTAGAAAGTACCCTGGTTTAATAGCATTACTCGTGCTCACTGATTTGCTTTCAGATGGCAAAATGTTGGGCTGTAGATGTACATTTCTTGTGATTACAAAGCTCCACAATTGTTTCTCTGTCATCCAAGTTATTTTGCTTTATAAAACAGGAGAGATATATGTTGGAGGACAGGAACATTTTTACATGGAGACCCAAAGCATCCGCGTTATCCCGAGCAAAGAAGGTCAGGAAATAGATATCTATGCAGCAACACAGGATCCAACGTACATTCAGGTGAGTCAACTGATGACATCACACCTATTTATCAACAGATACGAAGAACAGTGCATATAGTCTGTTTTGGTTTTAGAGAACAAACGTCTTAATGTCACACACAAAGGGAAAATGTATTAAGACTGGCATTTCTTAATCCAGTCTTAATTTTAAAAAAAGCATGCTAAAAAAGGCAGAGCAATAAGATGCATCATATTTAATATGAGACACATGGGAGGCCATCCATAAGAAACTGAAATTTATGCCAACTTCTGTAGGAGCTGGTGTACATTTCAATTTTTGTTCAATCGATTGGGATTCTTTGGCAACGCCCCTCCTTTTTTAAGAAAAGTGGAGAGCGCAGCATAAATGGACAAAAATGGGACCTGTAGAAAACTTTGTGACTATTTGGCACAGTATGCTTGATAAATCTCCCCCATAGCATTTAGACAGCAATGTGACCAGCATTCATGACTATATATGGCATTATGGACAATTAAAAAAATGTATTTTCCCCAAATTTGTGTAAGGGAAATGACTTTGTGTTTCTCAATTGTTAGTGAGTGTGTGAACTAAGGTAAAAATACCATGACTGCCATACACCATAAATATATGCTCTCAGGAGGGGGGGCACTCCACAGTTAGAGTATTTTTGTATAGTATACAATTCTGAGAGAAATAAAATACTGTTTTTCTGATTGTAATACCATTCTTTTCTCTCAAAAGAAACGTGTAGGAGCATCCCTTGGCATACCCTTTAATCGCATTAATTGCCATGTGAAGAGAATAGGGGGAGCATTTGGTGGCAAAATTGTAAAGACAGCTTCTATAGCAGCAATTAGTGCCGTGGCAGCTCAAAAGTAAGTGTCATTTTTAAATTCTTCAGAGATAGAACTACATTGTGCATTGTATATTTATTGCGACCTATGTGACATATTCAATATATTCATTACATTTGTACTTGCTTGTTATAGATATTTAAGGGAATGGTTCCATCAAAGGGAATTTGTCGCTACTTTTATGCTTCCCCTACTTGAATTGACCCAATGGTTTTGCCAAAATCTGCACTGAATCTCCAGCACTGGAGCTATTCAATACACAGCACAAGCCAATTAGTCCTGATATTCGTGAGCTCTCTGCTCCCCCCTCTGTCACCAGCTTATGCTGTCCTTAGTTAAATGGGTATTCCTATCTCAGACAATGGGGGCATATCGTTAGGATATGCCCCCATTGTCTTATAGGTGTGGGTCCCACCGATGGGACCCGCACCTATATCGAGAACAAAGAGGGGAGCTCTGTGTCTGGGGGTCCAGCCACCACCAGGGGCAGCTCCCCACTCCGTTCATAGAAATGAATGGGAGCGCACCGCGCAAGCGCGGCCACCGCTGCCATGCATTTCTACGGAGCCTACGGAAATAGCCAAGCCAGCACTCAGGTATTTTCGGCAGCCCCATAGAAATGAAGGCCGGCTGCGCATGCACAGTGCGCCCTCCTTCTCTTTTGGGGCCCCGTTCTCGATATAGGTCCTAGCGATATGCCCCCATTGTCTGAGATGGGATAACCCCTTTAAAGAGCCTCTGTCAGCATGATCAACTATATTAAACCTGTCTTTTGTCTGTATGATAAACAGCTGCAGGGATATCTGTGTTTTTATTCATATACAAATGGAGAAGTTGGAGCACCAGGGGGTAGGACTGAATCCTTTGAGCATTGCTTATGTAACACCTCCTTTGATCTGGACACTCCTTCCTTCCCTTGGTTGACCGGGCTAGACATCAGCATGAGTTGTGTCCTACAGCTGTATACTAGCATATTTTCTATATAACTGATATACTTAAGGAGAAGAAGCATCTATTGTCTTTCTGTGCTAGAGATGAGCGAATCTATTCACCGCTTCGTAGATTTGATACGAATCTTGGAAATTTTCCGCTGCAAAGTGAATCCTAATTTTTTGAGATTCGCTCCGTTAGATTTGAAAATGTTCTTAAGGCTTTCTACGCATTCGCTACATACAGTGCCTACAAGTAGTATTCAACCCCCTGCAGCTGGTTTGATAAGATGCAAATAAGTTAGAGCCTTCAAACTTCAAACAAGGATTTATTAACAGATGCATAAATCTTACAAACCAAAAAGTTATGTTGCTCAGTTAAATTTTAATAAATTTTAAACATAAAAGTGTGGGTCAATTATTATTCAACCCCTCAAACCACCAGAATTCTGTTTGGTTCCCCTAAAGTATTAAGAAGTAGTTCAGGCACAAAGAACAATGAGCTTCACATGTTTGGATTAATTATCTGTTTTTCTAGCCTTTTCTGACTATTTAAGACCCTCCCCAAACTTGTGAACAGCACTCATACATGGTCAACATGGGAAAGACGAAGGAGCACTCCAAGGCCATCAGAGACAAGATCGTGGAGGGTCACAAGGCTGGCAAGGGGTACAAAACCCTTTCCAAGGAGTTGGGTCTACCTGTCTCCACTGTTGGGAGCATCATCCGGAAGTGGAAGGCTTATGGAACTACTGTTAGCCTTCCACGGCCTGGACAGCCTTTGAAAGTTTCCTCCCGTGCCGAGGCCAGGCTTGTCCAAAGAGTCAAGGCTAACCCGAGGACAACAAGGAAGGAGCTCCGGGAAGATCTCATGGCAGTGGGGACATTGGTTTCAGTCAATACCATAAGTAACGTACTCCACCGCAATGGTCTCCGTTCCAGACGAGCCCGTAAGGTACCTTTACTTTCAAAGCGTCATGTCAAGGCTCGTTTACAGTTTGCTCATGATCACTTGGAGGACTCTGAGACAGACTGGTTCAAGGTTCTCTGGTCTGATGAGACCAAGATCGAGATCTTTGGTGCCAACCACACACGTGACGTTTGGAGACTGGATGGCACTGCATACGACCCCAAGAATACCATCCCTACAGTAAAGCATGGTGGTGGCAGCATCATGCTGTGGGGCTGCTTCTCAGCCAAGGGGCCTGGCCATCTGGTCCGCATCCATGGGAAGATGGATAGCACGGCCTACCTGGAGATTTTGGCCAAGAACCTCCGCTCCTCCATCAAGGATCTTAAGATGGGTCGTCATTTCATCTTCCAACAAGACAACGACCCAAAGCACACAGCCAAGAAAACCAAGGCCTGGTTCAAGAGGGAAAAAAATCAAGGTGTTGCAGTGGCCTAGTCAGTCTCCTGACCTTAACCCAATTGAAAACTTGTGGAAAGAGCTCAAGATTAATGTCCACATGAGACACCCAAAGAACCTAGATAACTTGGAGAAGATCTGCATGGAGGAGTGGGCCAAGATAACTCCAGAGACCTGTGCCGGCCTGATCAGGTCTTATAAGAGACGATTATTAGCTGTAATTGCAAACAAGGGTTATTCCACAAAATATTAAACCTAGGGGTTGAATAATAATTGACCCACACTTTTATGTTTAAAATTTATTAAAATTTAACTGGGCAACATAACTTTTTGGTTTGTAAGATTTATGCATCTGTTAATAAATCCTGCTCTTGTTTGAAGGCTCTAACTTTTTTGCATCTTATCAAACCAGCTAAATCTGCAGGGGGTTGAATACTACTTGTAGGCACTGTACTTGTCCGACAAATTGTACACTAATGCTATGTATAAGCTACTCTATATGCTGTTGCTTACTAATACAATTAATTAGCGAACTTTTACTGTTCGTTATTCGTTCGGCAAAAGCCTGGGAAGAAAGCGGTCACCTGACCTAGTGGGCAGGGCTTGCTCTGATTGGCTCAGTGTCGATAAGCCGGTGACACATCAGTTGTGCTGCGACTGCTGAGATGAGCAGAAGCACTATGTCTGTAGTTCTGAGAGACTGAGACCTGTTTTGTTAAAACTGGGGTGTAATTGTTCTGGGAATCCATATTACACATATCAGGGATATTGCAGAGCAAGTGCAGGGCTAGTAATTAATCAGGCAGGGAGAGAGACAGGAAGAGAGATAGGGAGAGGGAGAGAGACAAAGACCAGCTGCAGGGCCACAGTCAAGTGAAAAATGTCTGGAATGGATAAGCAAAAGAGGTCCAGTTCCAGCCAGACCTCGAGCTCTAAAAAAAAAGGAGAAGGTGGCACAGGGCAGCAGTGCTAAAGGACCTGTAGCCGGAGCTTCTACTTGTAGAATTCGCAATACTTGACCAGTGTTCCACCAGGCTAACCCACCAAGGCGCAAAATTGTAGTGAAGGAGAAAGTGGATGAGGTAGTGGAGTGGATGGCACGCTCATCTCACTCTCAGCCGGATGATCTGCTGTCATCTGCTGATACAGTATCCATATGTAGCCAGGGGTCAGACTCAGAGCGTTCCTCCTGCTCCACCATTCCGCTCAAGCAAAGCCCGTCATTTTTGTATGCAATTTGTACACTCATGCGTATGTGTTCACAGACGTTGTGTACCTTTTAAAACTGAACGTTCGTTATTAGTGCGCAAATGTTCGCAAAACACCACATAATAACGTATGATTTGTACTCAGTTTCGCCGAATAGATTCGTAGAATATACAAATCTTATGAAAAGTTCGACGAATATTTGGCGAAGCGAATTTTGGATGATTCGCTCATCTCTATTCTGTGCCATAAGTTATATGGAATGATGGAAAGAACTTTCAGTTCTTTAAGATCATGTTTAATATAACGTACGACTGCTGAGTTTAAATATCACCAAAAAAGTTGGTGCAGGAAAAGAAACCCTAAGACCAGGCTTACACAGGGTGGCTGGCACAGGCATCTGATGACCCAACCACCCACACAATTTTGAAGATTAGACATTGCCTTTACCACAAAATCATGACACATGTCAGTCACCTGGTGTAAACCCAGCCTAAGCGGAATTCAGGAGAGCTATGTGATTCCTAAGTCCAGGTAGAAAGATTCTGGGCAATGTAAGCATTCAATGCGCTTGTTCCTGAGAGCTGTTACAGAAAGATGTGTAAGAGTTTGTAAATCCAGTGTTTTCTTGTCATGTAGAACAAAACATCCTATTCGCTGTGTTCTAGAGCGAGATGAAGACATGCTAATAAAGGGTGGCAGACACCCCTATCTTGGAATATACAAAGTAAGTTTTAAAAAAATCTAAATGTGTTAAAGGGTGCCGATCATTTAAAAAAAAAAAAAAAACACTTTGAAGTGAACACAGTGAAGTTTTGATCAGTCAGGGTCCGGGTGCTGAGACCACCACCAACTGCTAAAATGAAGGATCAGAAGCACTCCACTGAGAGCTGTGTCCCTTTGTTCCCAATTGTCCCCTCTGCTAGGCTCATCTCTGAGAGCGGAGTGACATGTGTATGGGGTCATAGGAAGTCTATACACTGCTTATTCCACTCTCCGAGGAGAGCCAGTCATGAATAGCACAGTGCCCTGCTGACTGCTTTCCCTTCTTACATTTTAGCCATTGGTGGGGGTCTCATCACCTCCAATGATCAAAACTTCTGGTATGTCACTATGACAGGTCAAAAGTTTTTTATTTATTTTTTTATACATTAGTTACCCTTGACAAAAAAGGTTTCTTTTTCGTTATCAACGTGTTGCCTCACCACATTCTTAAATTCCATCTCAATGTTTATTTGATTATTTCAGTACATCATGGAAGCTGGAATAACATAAATGAGAATGTAACAACTATCATGCACAAATGTACTTCTACAAAGTATCAGTTTAGCCCATAGCAAGTGCAACCAATTATATTCCCTTTCTCATTGGCGAATAACACCTACTGTTGGATATAATCTTTATCCATGATTCCCGCAGTTTTTGGGTAGTGGGTGGTGATTGAAATTTAATACCTGTATGACGGATAATGCTAACATTAGTCATTATTCTAAAGACTTGTTTTAAAGGGACTGTGTCACCTCAGATAATGGGTGGCATATTGCTACGATATGCCATTGAAGTCATACAGGTGCAGGTCACACCTCTCAGAAATGTACCTATTTCTAGAACAGGAGCCCCCAAAGTGAATGAGAGTGCACCATGCATGCCCGGTGTGCTCTCCATTCTCTTCTATAGGAGTTGGCTTGGCTATTTTTGGAAGTCCCCTAGAAATGAATGGAGAGCACACCGAGCAAGGGCAGCCAATGCTCCATTCCCCTCTATGGGACTGCCAGAAATAGCCAAGCCAGCGCTTGGCTATTTGTCAAATAGAAATAAATGGACAATGGCCATTCACTTCGTAGCTCCCGTTCTGGAGATAGAAGTGGGTCTCACATTGGAGAATCTAAATCTCCTTTAGTGATTCATTACTTATTAAAAAAGATATGTAGACATACTTAACTGAAGTATATGCTTTTTGTGTTTTCAGGTGGGTTATATGAATGATGGTAGAATTGTGGCAGCGGATATCAATTTATACAGTAATGGCGGATATTCTGGGATAGAATCTGTGTTTGTAAGTTTTATAAGTATCTTTCCAGTTTTCTCTCATAATTAGGGCTCATGCACATGGCCGTAGTTTCTGTCCGCATCCGATCCGCATTTTTTTGCAGATCGGATGTGGACTCATTCATTTTGATGGGGCTGCAAAAGATGTGGATAGCATACCATGTGCTGTCCGCATCCGCAGGTCTATTCTGCGGCCCCGCAAATAAAATTGAACATCCTATACTTTTCAGTTTTGCAGAGCATAAGACATTTCTACAGAAGTTGAAAAATAAATGATGGCACGCACTTGGCCAGGATCCGTGTTTTGTGGATCCATGATTTGCGGACTGCAAAACACTTAAGACGGTGTGCATAAGACCTTATTCATGGAACAATAGCAGGCTGGCTGATAACTGCAGATAATCACAGCAGGGGTCATGCATTATGATATGTGATAGCATTTTTATAGTGTCCATAACTATATATAGGGTCCAATTTCCATCATCATCATTTATAGTGTCCATAATCAGAACAACCTGTGCAGTACCTCAGACCTAGGGTTGTCTACAATTGTTTGTTATATCCTGCTAATGTCATGTATTATATTATTGGTATGCCTAGTACACCAGCAAAGGAGGTATGTTTGGCAGGAACAGGGTTAACAACCCTGTCCCTCCCATCTTGGTAGGAGTGGGCTAGTTCTACTTCCTGCCAAAAGGTGGAGTGCGAGCCCATACAGAGACGAGGAAGAAGGAGCTCCTTCTTCAAGAGACCTTCACCAGTTCTCCTACAAAATCAAAGACAAAAACAAACTCAACAGAGTGACCAGCAATCTCTGCTTTACAGCCCCTGCTGCAGGTGAAGAAATACAGCTCAGACACCCATCATCTAGCTAACATCCAGCCAGACTAGCTCCAGGCCTGTATCACACCGTGGACACCTATCCCCACAAGTGCCATTTAATTGCCATATAACCAGCCTCCCAAAGTTCTTAAATCCACCTATTAGCTAGAATTGTATTTGATATACAAGTACCAGAATGGACTCATAGTTGCACCCAGACAGTGTTATCTACCTAGTGGGTGCATTTATCAAATTTGCTTTGATTTTAACATTGGCCTGTGATTTTATTTTACTATGTACTGTAATTTTAGCATTGATACTTTTCTGTTATATGGTGCTGCATGTGTACATCCTACGATTGGGTCATTCTCCTAGCCAGGATGAGACTAGATACAATCAGCAATAATGTTCTTTGTTAGCATATTTATATAATCTTTATAGGATTTAAATCATATTTATAAAATTTAAAGTACTTTTAAATAATATAATCTAGTATAATCTATTCCTGTCACAGATAATGGAGATTTCTGTGCTGCAAACAGATGCTGCCTACCACATTCCTAATCTAAGATGCCAGGGAAAAGTTTGCAAAACAAATCTTCCCTCCAACACATCATTTCGAGGTTTTGGATTTCCTCAGAGTACACTGATTACAGAAGTGTGGGTAGATGAAGTGGCAGCTAAGTGCAATTTACCTCCTCATAAGGTATGTAGTACTTTACATATCTGAATCTTGTTTTCTACTTTATACTCTTTAGGGAATCAACATAATGGTTATAAAGATAGTATATAGTCCAGTCCAGGCATCCCCTGGTTCACATAAAATTAAAACTGGACATATAGATTGTCATTTTTTAGCTAATACTGTCAATTTCAAAGTTAAAGCAAACCTGTCACCTCTCTTGACATGTCTATCCTAGTAACTTCTTGCATTCCCCATGTAATAACAATTCTGGAGCATCCATTCTTATGACTCTATGTTGTGCCATTCCCCTGTTATTTGTACTAGAAGTTTATAAAACACTTGTCAGCAGCTTGCAGTAAAGGTACAGATGGCTGTTACCAGTCTGGGGTGTCTCCCTACACATTCTAACACTGGCAGCACTGACTGGACAGAGACAAACGCACCACGTATTGGTAACACTCAACAGTACCTTTATCGCAGACTGCTGCCAATTTATTTGTAAACTTCTACCAGGAATAATACAGGAATGGCACAACATAGAGTCATAAGAATAGATGCTCCAGAATTGGTATTACATGAGGAATGCAGGTAGTTACTGAAACTGACGTGTCAGGAGAAGTGGTAGGTCCTCTTTAATGTCTTTATAGCTCAGTATCTGACTTGATCAAACTGTTATTTTTAAAGGGAATTTGTCATCAGAAAATGACCTATTGCTTAAATCATGATTTTATGTTAATAATATTTTTAAAGAATTTTTGGTGATATTATGTTTAACTTTCCATGTCAATATCTATATTTGAAGAAAATCACAAAATTCTGCATTTTCACACTGGCCACTAATCCCAACAATAGGCACCACTTCTTGGTCTGTACAGCAGTCATCTCATTATCATTATAGGCAGCATTAAAATGAATAAATAAATTATCACCTTTGTATAGAAAACACAAAATTCACATTACATGATATCGCAGCTTATCTACTCCCTCCTGACTTCTGCACAGGTCACATGGCATGTCTAGAAAAGTTTCCCACTGAAGTGAATGACGTCCCCTTCAGTTCATTGTGTCTATAGCCTATGGTGGTTGTATACCTCTAAACATGGTTAACAGCTCAGGCAAGATAGTTGCCCCACAATCATGTTCAGGAAATGGAATAAACAAATCTGCAATCAAAAAATAAAAACATATTATTAAAAATATATATGTATCACTATCTGGTTTAACTGGCAAAAACAATTGTGCAACAATGCTTTGTTTCACTCAGACATTTGCAGCATTATCTCCCTGCTCCATAAAAAATGCATGAACATTTGGCCAAGTCAATGCTGTAATGGGAGTGGGGGGTCAGTGTGCCAAACCACAATTATCAAATGTCTGTAGCCAGCGTCCTTACGTGAATCTGCTGAATACTTCATGTTCTGTGCCCACTGTTTAGTTATATCCATTCCAACCCTTTCCTCCCGATCTTCCTGGTACATGCTGTGTAAATCGTAACGGTATACTTCGTATCTTATTAGTTTGCATAAACCTTCTTTGTGTACGTCCCTGGAGATAATGTGGTGTACTTGAAAGGTACCATTACCAATCCATAATGTTGTGCATGGAGGTTCATTCTGTTTGGTGCAGCAAATGTCATGAATAAGTCGAATAGCATCAGACCAATGATGTGGGGGGAAAGAAGGGTCGGCGTGCTAAATTTCAATACTTGATCCTCTTCTCCCAAGAGTTAAAGGGGTTCTCCAAGTTAAATTTATTGATGACCTATCCTCAGGATAGGTCATCAATATCAGGGCGGCGGGGTCCGACACCCGGCACCCCCGCCGATCAGTTGTTTGTAGAGGAGGTGTGCACCGTGCCAGCGCTGCCTCCTCTTCACTGTTTACATGCTGGCCGTAACAGGGGCAGCAGTGAGTAGGTGTAATTACACCTAACCGCCCCATTCATTTCAATGGGAAGGATTGCTCCCATACAAGTCTATGGGAGCGATTCTTCCCATTGAAATGAATGGGACAGTAGGGACCCCCATCAATCTGATATTGATGACCTATCCTGAGGATAGGTCATCAATAAATTTAACTTGGAGCAACCCTTTAAGCTGCAGCAAATAGTGTCTGGAAGTGACTTTCTCCTCTTTCACCACTCAATACACAATATATCCTTATGGAGAGCAACTTAAGTGGTGTGAGGAGTCTTATAGGCTAGGTAAGGGATGCAAATGAGCTTTTAACAAGCTCTGCCTCTAATACCACCAGAAGTAAGGCAGCTATCCTATAAGTCAATAGGCCTTGAGACATGACTCAGATATTAAATAAGCCAGCGCCTCATCTGCAGACAGCTGTTTCAGGGTGATTGCCCCTCATCAGTGCAGAGCAGAAAGGCCTGGGTCAGGACTCAGGGTAAGCCAGTACTCTCTGCTCTGTACCGATGAGAGGCAATCACCCGAAACAGCTGTAGTATCATCAGAAAAAAAACATCCTAAAAAGTCAGGCCTCATAAACATAACCATATTAAGGATTTGTGTTGTATAGATAACTAGCTATGGGCCCATACGGTTTCCTTGGGAGTCTCTGATTTTATACTAGGGCACATACATTTTTTTCAGTCCCCACCAGAGCCAGACAATTTTCAATCATTATTCCATCATTGATTGAAACTGGAGATTGTGGGGGAGACTTATCAAAACTGGTGTAAAGTAAAACCGGTGTAAAGTAAAACCCATAGCAACCAATCTGGTTCCGAATCTCCTGGGCTCGCTGTGGCTTCCCTGAACTGACTGTATCATGTGTTTTATGATGCAATCAGTTGATATCTGATCATGGATCTCTTTTACTGAACTCACAGTATAAACTGACTGTTTTGCAAATTACTAGGAAACAGTCAGTTCAGGGGAGCGGCGGTCGGCCAATCATGGTCTATGCATGAGCCCTAAGTGTGTTCAGTTGGCATTCACATATATATACACAGCCGCTTGTGAACCATTAAAAATTGTCAGATATCCATTGTTCATTGGTGTCAAGATTTTCTTTTATGAATGCCTACACACTGAATGCCTACAATCCAAACTGCAGTCAACATAGTTTAACTACACTTTAAAGAGGACATTTCCAGATATTTGTCAAAGTTAGTCATATTAGGTCAATACATAAATATTCAAAGTTTAATTTTATTGAGGAGCAATTCTTTATGTCCTCTATTATTCCTACTCATCTGTTACTATCTGCCTTAGGTCCGAGAGATCAACATGTACAGAAACATTATTATGACACCTTATAAGCAGGAGTTTGATACAACTAATCTGAGGAGATGCTGGGAGGATTGTAAGAAGAGCTCCTCATACCATGCCAGGATGGAAGCAGTAAGACAGTTTAATAAAGAGAACCGCTGGAGGAAGAGAGGCATAGCGCTTATCCCTCTGAAATTCCCTGTCGCCTTTATTGTGGCTTTCCAAAATCAGGTAAGCATTATGAATTCATTTACCAATTTCAGTTACTCAAATGATTAACTGGACCCTGACTCCTAAAAGTTTAAATAATCACTAAAAGGAACACTAAACCCAGGAAAGAATGCTACTGTATGATCTGAACACAGTCTTACAGACACCTTGCCTAGAATAAAGGGGTTCGTGTCCTGCTGATCTATTCAATATTCTGTGTCTTTTTAACAGTCTTTTTGTTGTACTGTAGACACAGTAGGCAGGCTCCTGCTGCAGCCACCTGTTTACAGGTCATCACAGGATTGTGAGGAGGAGGATGAACATGGATGACCTCCCGAGAAACACAAAGAAGATTTCTTTATATATTTGTCACTTTTAACTGTAATATGTGACAAAATAGGACCAAGCAAAGGAACAGATAAAGGGATATTATTTTCATTTTTTGTGCATTTTATTTTTTTATCGCATCTTTAACCAGTTGTGGACCAGCCATAGACTTTAAACATCTTGGAGGTCTGCATTTACCTCTGCAAGGATGTTTCGGAATGTCATTGTTTTGAGTAGGCAGCTGCATGAAGCTAGGACAGCTGTCGAAGTGGAGATGGCAGGGATTGTTCTTTTTATACCATCCTTGCCTTCCTCATTGCTGTATGCACAGCGCTCAATGTGTACTTTGTATACAGATCAGGCAACAGCAATGTCACTTCCTGCTCCAGTCCCAGAGATCATGCGATTGCTGGGTAACTGCATGAGCTGCTGGGTACTAGCAGACCCAGATGAGCTGTGCAGTGAGGCATGGCAGCCTTGTTAAAATCTCTGGGAAATTGATTCCTCCTGTAACTGCGGCTAATGTGTCAGCGGCAATTATAGGAGAAGTCGGCAATAAAAAAAATGTGACGTTATAATGCCCCCTCTTGTATTGTTTTCAAATGCCTCCCAAAGAGTTATGGCTCTTAAAGACATATGCACTAAAAACAAGTTTAGTTGGCTGCTTTGAAATTTTAGTCTACTGTAGGTTATGTATATGGATACTAGTAACAAATATAACATATCATTCTTTTTATATTGATGCTTTCAGGCGGCTGCACTAGTTCACATTTATCAAGATGGTTCAGTGCTTGTGTCACATGGAGGTACTGAAATGGGACAAGGCATTCATACCAAAATTATTCAGGTAAAATAACTGTCTACGTTTTAAAAGTTGCTATTACATTACAATGTCATTTGTTATGAAAATCAGCAGTATTATATTATACAAAAATACCTGTCATGGCCCTCCAGATTGAATGCATAAAAATCAGTCTGGTAACGAAACTATAAAAAATTTAAACTATATGAAGTATGCAAAAGCCTCACATTTTCTTCATTTACATCACAGATTGCCAGTCGAGAGCTGGGCATACCTATGTCCGATATCCACATTTGTGAAACAAGCATTAGCTCTGTACCCAATACCATTGACACAGCTGCAACAGTTGGAACAGATGTAAATGGGATGGCAGTGAAGGTATGTTATAACTCATCTTATGATAGTGTGGGTGCATACTGCATTAAAGCCCCCCACTGGGCGTTCCATCGTGGATATATGTTTAATAAGTGAAAAGGCGTTCAAAGAATTCATATTTAGACTCCATTTGACCTGTTTTCCATTCTGTTGACCCACTAAAGTGAATGTAGCCATCGTGATATACCTCTAAATACAATTTTCAGGTATTCAACCATATAACCCCGCCAGGAAAAACAAAATAGTATTTGGATTGATTTGAATTATTTTATTGCCTTTCTGCACAGAATGCTTGTGAGAAACTTCGTCAACGACTTGAACCTATTGTCAGAAAAAATCCTGAAGGCACTTGGGAGAGTTGGGTAGGTTCATTTCACATCACTTTGTTACACTGTAGACCTTAATTAATGGGGTTGTCCAAGTTAAATACATAGTTGAGTCACATTATTATGACCACCAGCTATTATCCAGAGTACAGCAGCTAGATGGGCTGGGAGTGACTCAGTAAGGTCCTGGTAGGTTGTCGCAGGTATCATGAGCCATGCTGACTGCAGTGCATCCCACAGCTGCTGGAGGGAAGGTGGGGAAGGTGCCATAGAGTGAACACAACGATCGAGGTGGTTCCACACATGCTCAATTGAATTCAAATCTGGGGAATTAGGGGGCCAGGGTAGTACTTAGAAGCATTGTTCATGCTCTTCCAACCAATATTCAACATTTCTAGCCGTGTAACATGTCTCCTTGTCTTTGCTGGAAGATCTCATCTGCCCCAGGGAAGACAATCAGCATGTATGGGTGTACATGATTTGCAAGAATGGATTTATACCCAAATCAGTTGAGAGTGCCTTCCACATGGATGAGTGGCCCAGATAATGCCACAAAATATTCTCTAGACCATAACGCTGCCACCACCAATTCGTGTTCTTCCAGCAATGGTTGTAGGGTGTTTGTTCTTTGATGTTTCTCGCCTGACACTCCAACATCTATCTGTTTGATGAAGCAGAAAATGTAACATGAAGGCAAACCTTTGTCAATTGGCGGAGGTCCAATTCTGCCATGAAAAATGATGCCTCTTCTGGCAGCTCAAGAGACTTCCTTCCTTTAAGAGCTATGCCCTGCCAACGTTGAAAATAGAAAGCTGTCATAATACTGATCCACTGTGTAAAAACTTTAGCAGTCCCTGTATATTTATTAAAATAACCAAAGAAGTCATACTTACCCCTTTATTCTCCTGCGACTTCCAGTGACATGCTCCGATCTTCCCCACTGCTGAAGTCATCTGGCTGCAGGGGTGACATTCTAAGTACACAGGTCTCACTGTGCAGCCAATCACTGCCCTCAGCATATATAAATGAGGCCAGTGACTGGCTACAGTGCTGACCTGTGGGTTCAGAACGTCACCACTGCAGCTAGGAAGACGGAGGATGAGCACACAGCACAGGAAGCATCAGGGAAGAAAACAGGTAAGGCTGAGTTCACATCAGCATTCAGCCTTTCTGTTCTCCTGCTCCATTATAGGAGCAGAAGAATGGAAAGGACGGATTCGGCACATAACTAAGTCAAACTGAGCATACGGACTCCATAGACTATAACGGGATCTGTTAGGTTTCCGCTCAGAGGAAGATTTTTGAAGCAGAGACAAAAGTTGTGCATGCAGGACTTTTGTCTCCGCTTCAAAAATCTTCCTCTGAGCGGAAACCTAACGGACCCTATTATAGTCTATGGGGTCCGTATGCTCAGTTCGACTTAGTTATGTGTCGAATTCGTCCTTTCCGTTCTTCTGCTCCTATAACAGAGCAGGAGAACGGAAAGGCTGAACGCTCATGTGAACTCAGCCTTAGTATCAATTCTTCTGTTATTTTAGACCACTTACAGGGGCTGCCAAAGTTTTTATTTAACTCAGACAACCCATTTAAGTATTGTAACATGAATGTTAAGTTTGAACAACTGCAGACTACAGTCCTGTCTGGTCCTTACAGATATTCAGGCAGATTGCATTTTTTACCTATAAAACCCTTTTTCTTATATACTTTTACTTAGGTCACTGATATGTGGTTGAATTCAGGACTAGTCCCTGAGTAGTCCCTGAATAATATTTTTACAAACTTCTGATATTTTATAGTGACATGTCAAATGTTTTGATCATTAGGGATCAAGGTGCAAAGACCCCACTGATCACTAAAACACTGATCACTCAGCTGAGTGCTGTGCCCCTTCATTTTTCTTTAATTCTGATTGCTCACATGACTGAAAAAGTGGCCTTCCACCTATAGCAGTCACCCTTCCGGGGTACTAGCAGTGATCCCAGCACTGAGATACCCCCCAGGACTTACGGTAGGGCCAAAATGTATAGCAACTTAAAAGTTGCAAAAATAATATTATGAAGAGCATATCCACACTGGCAATACACAAATATAGGAGGAGTAAATAGGAACACATCGTTAGATGACCAGAACCAAATAATTATAGGAAACAGATAATGAAACAAATGGGAATAGGTAATGTTAGTCAGGTAATGAAGCAGACAGATGATGATGATAACAGTCAGGTAATGAAGCAGATGCATGAAGATAACTAAGCATAGCAAACAGATAATAACTGACCCTGTCTCTAGATTTTCACCCACAAATCAAACAACATTCACCCTCATTGTCCCTCACAATATCCCTACTGAACGCCCTCATCTGAAATAGTAACCCTAACACCGTGATGGCTAACCTCCGGCACTCAAGCTGTCGTAAAACTACGACTCCCAAGATACACACTTGCTTGGCTGTACTCAGAACGCCATAGAAGTGAATACAAAACCTACATAGAAAACAAACAAGAAAAATGTACCAAAATATAAAACGTCTTTATTGAATATAAATATATATAAAACATCCCAAAAAAGGGTTACTGAATGCAAAGACAAATGAGGCAGACAAAAGCGGCCTCCAAGGACCACACCGGGACACAGGGGAACATGAATGAAGAAAAGTAATATGAGATAAACTAAGTATACCTGCTGCTGGGAAAGGTTTCCATAAAGCACAACATAGGTGCCAGCGTACTATGACAAAATGCAGCAAGAAAAGCTATGTAGTTATACAAAACATAAGAGCTCACCCGTGCACCAGCGTGACCAGTGGTGGGTTTTCTTGGGCCCTTTTTGGTACATTTTTGGTTGTTCCATATAAGTGAATGTAGTATGCTGGGAGTCGTAGTTTCACCACAGCTGGAGTGCTGGTGGTTAGCCATCACTGCCATAACACAAATGGCAGCAAAGAAGGAAACCAAACTTCAGAGCTGAACTGGAATTTAATCAAAACAAAGATACAAACTATAAGACTCAAAAATAAGATCCTGACTAAAATAATAGCAAGAACCAAACTAAACAAAGAGCACTAGACAGGGAACTAGATAAAGGATACTGGGATTTGATGAATACAAACACGGAGAGCTTACACTATCACTGAAAAATTTACAGCAGAGACCAAATATTTAAAGAAAGGCTATCCAATCAGGGACTTCTTCCCAAATTAGCTTGGGCTGTATCAGTGACCAGCTGACCCACAAACTGATAAACAGGAGAAGACAACGCAGCAGGCAAAAATGTGCTGGTTGCAAATGTTTTTTTACGGATTCAGAACAGACAAACGTCAGCAATGGAAGCCAGTGAGGTGTAAAGTTGTAAGGTATAACTGAGTCCAGGTATAAACTTAGCAATAAGTGACACTGACATCAAGGGACAAGCTGAAAGAAAAGTCAATTCTTTATTCAAAGGGTCAAATTCAAAACCTCATGGAACTAAATCTAGAAACTGGTACCAGAGTTAAAGGAAGTCTGTCAGTAGTTTTGACCATTCTAAACTGCTGACAGCACTATGTAGAGGCTTGGGAGAACAGTAAAAACACACCCTGTTTTGGAGATTTTATCATCAGGAGTAGTGTAAGTATGATGTTTTATTCTGATAGATTCTGCTACTGAAAGTGCACTGGATGTGAGTGAGTGCTACATTCGGTATTGCTTTTGGGAGTTCAGGGGATTGTGACCTCCAGTGACTTGTTAGTCAGCTTGCTGTCAGCTTGGGCATCTGCTTTAACAATGCATGAGCAACCCCAATCCCATGATTGATTTTTAATTAGATTGCATATCGCCATATATGTCACAATCAACTATGTTTCAGTACTCTTTTCCGGGTAATAGTATTACACAGAATTACATTTATAGCTCAGGGGTTATATTTATTTAATTTGTAGCTTTTGTTCTCATTATTGATTTACTTTTGACAGGTGAAAGAAGCTTTTTATGAAAGAATAAGCCTTTCAGCCACCGGATTTTTCAGGTACGACTCATTTTCTGGGAAATTGTCGGTGTAGATTTTCTTTTATTTGTGTTGACACACAAAAAATGACTTCTTATATCACCTCTGTGAAGTGTTGATCTTTTCTGTATGCAGTGCTCTAAGACCTTCAGAATAGTGATATAAAAGGTTGTAGATAAAGTAGGAAATTTAGCCATCCTGTACTCCAGAGTTCTGGTTTTGGAAAGTCACAAATAGGGCTTTTGTGACTTTTGGAGCTTTTTTGGGGAAACTTTTGTGACTTTTTGCATTTTTACACCACTACCTTCAGTTTTGGAAAAGTGGATCGTATAGTGGACATCTTTAACTGTGGCATTTAGTTTCACTCCAGATTTATATTTAAAAAAAAAGTTGCAAACTCACTCCAGGAGTCGTAAAAGAAAAAAACTGGAGTAGCATTTTTAGACAAAAAGGTTTGAAGATTAACGAACCATGTGCACCGTCTTATAAATATAGAGCAAAGATTGCCAACACAGACTCAAGCAAAACTGACTTAAAATATTCCCCTAATGATAAATTTCTCCCATAATCTCCAGAGGAGCTCTGGTGTCTGGTGTAATGGAAGTAACTCGATCATATTCCACATGTTTGTTGAGATGTGATGATATTATTCTTGTTATAATTAGAGGTTATGACACCTATATGGACTGGGAGAAAGGAGAAGGCCATCCATTCCAATACTGTGTTTATGGGGCTGCCTGTTCGGAGGTGGAAGTTGATTGTCTAACAGGAGATTATAAAGTAAGGGATTAAAACATTGTTTCAATGGCAAATGTATTACATCTATTCAAGCTTCAACTCCATTATGTTCCAGACATGCAGTACCTTTGAGCAGGGGTCGGAGTCGGTGACCATTTTGGTGGAGTCGGAGTTGGAGTCGGTATAAAATGGACCGACTCCAACTCCTAAAATATATAATAAATTGGTACATTTAGTTCAATGCAGTATGTGCTGAATATATTTTCATAAGAATTTGATGAAGAAACATGATGAAATGTCCTAGAAATGTGTGTTCTATTCCTGAACTAAGGATCTAGGCTTTCAGTTGAGATGACTGTACACTGCCCTTCATGTAGATCAGGGATGGCCAACCTGTGGCTCTCCAGCTGTTGCAAAACTACAACTCCCTGCATGCCCAGACTGCCTACAGCTAAAATTCTACAACAGGGCATGGTGGGAGTTGTAGTTTTACAACAGCTGGAGAGCCACAGGTTGGCCATTCCTGATGTAGATGCTCAGAAGTGAAACTCCTCTGCTACAGATCAGAGGAAAAGGGCACTGGGAAGGAATGGCTGTACTCATCTCAGAGCTACTAGAGAAAACAGGATTAAAGGGTTTCTCACTAGTTACAAAGATTAGCTTTTAACATAAAAGGGCAGTTAAAAGAAGACATTTTCTAAATACAGTTGTCAGTAGATTTTACTTTAGTCATGAACTATAGACAGTTCAGCAGGTCTCTCACTGTACACACGTTTCTATGGTAACCTGCAGACCAGAAAGACTTATCTGATTGGCTGAGAGCAGGAGTGACCTCAGTAAGCCAAATTTGTTGAGGACTGAGAAGGATGGCTTTACCTTTAATTGTGTTAGAGATCACAACCTCCTGCTCTGTCAGAGTAAGTTAATATATGCTTATAACAGCTGGAGACCCCCCATGGCCTGAGGAGACATAGTAAGTGCAAACTGTCTGTCAGCCAGTGATTCAATGTGCTGAGAAAACCCCTTTAAGGCAAGTACTTCTTAGTATATCTAAACTTTCAATAAACTGTGCATAAATAAATTGTCCAGTGCATGTTCTCTCTGTATGCTTTATGTTTTAGCTTGTTTTTCCTCTGATATAAAACACCTAGGGCCTTATGTATGAAAACTGTCTAGGTGTAGAAGTTTCTTTGTTGCCCATAGAAACCAATCAGAGCTCCCCTTTCATTTCATATAGTGCTTTGGAGAAATGAAAGGGGAGCTCTGATTTGTTGCTATGGGCAACAAAGAAAGTCTTAGACCTAGACAGTTTTCATACATCAGGCCCTTAGTGAGCTGTACCCAGAGAAAAGCCTGATACTGAAAGTTCAGTAAAGTTATCTAGTAAAACATATATTACAAACTCTTTTTGTCATAACACATCTGTACTATTGATTTATGCAAAGTTTGTTTAAAGTTATCACTTAAACATGCTCCATGTATGAGGGAATCGGAGTCGGATTGGGAGTCGGAGTCAGGGGAAATTGAGGAGTCGGAGTTGGAGTCGGGGCTTTGGCTTACCGACTCCACAGCCCTGCCTTTGAGAGTAAGGCCAAGTTCACACTTCAGTTATTTGGACAGTTATTTCCATCAGTTATTGTGAGCCAAAACCAGTAGTGAAGCCTACACACAGATAAAGTATAATGGAAAGATCTGCACCTGCTCTGTGTTTTGACCCGCATCTGGTTTTGGCTGACAATAATTGAAGTGTAAACTTGGCCTAATATAGCTCAACTTACTGTATCCTCAGAAATCCTTAATGGACAGTTAAATAATTTATATTTGGATGAAAATTAATATATATATATATTATTTCCCAACTTTCCACCATGGACAGAACATCAGGGCGGATATCATCATGGATACTGGTTGTAGCATTAATCCAGCTGTGGATGTGGGACAGGTACTGTATATTACAATTAAAAATGTATTCCCCTGGCAAATACTATTCTATTATGTATGTAGTCATGATAGGGCTACCATAGAGGTGCATCAGCCCTCCACTGTACCTCCCTATACCTTCCATTTCATATGGAGGAAGGGTTTTTTCTTGTGCATCCTGTACATGTTGTGGCATGTTCCATCAGACTATTTAGAGGTGTTTTCTAAGATTATTGGATCAAAAAGGTTTCATGGACTTTCATCTGTTATGTGATAAAAATCATTTTTTTGTAATTGGTTTTAACTAAAAATTCTAGACTGCATGTGTTCTCATACATTGCAGGCTGTTCAGTCTCATTCAGAATTAAATCCATCAAATGGCTTGAAGTGTAGCCCTCATATGTGCTCTACTGAGCAAACATTTAACATGACATATTTACAACCAAATAAAATAAACTAAAATAGGAAAAATGTCAGCCTAAATGACTGTTCAGGAGAGCAGAGATAATGGCTACAGTGTGAGCCACCAAACTGCTCAGCTGACGTACTCTGAAGAGGACTGCGCAGCCTGCAATGTAGGTGGACACAAGCAACCTGCAGGCTGCAGAAATCAAGTGACCAGCGTTTTAGACACCAATCTTTATAAAGCCCTGCACTGATGGTGGATCCGCCGAAGTTATTTAGAGGCACCAGCCTCTACATAACTTCGGTGGATCCTCCGCTACTTCTAAATGTAAACCAGTTTCCTAGCTGTCTTACATTTAGACCCTTTTCTACACCTAAAACAGGTATATAAAGTGGTAAATGAATCCTCTTCCCAGCCCACTCCCCATTTTTTAGACTTAGCGTGAGCGGGGAGATGTCACAATCTGCGCCAGAAATACACCTAATTTAGGCATGTATCTGTTTAGTAAATGACCCCACAATTTCTATCACATATTAGTTCAATGAAATCACATAATAGATCAGTTCAGTAGAAAAAATGGTCATACAAAGGTCACCATAGCCTCAGACTGATGCCACACAGTGGCATCCATTCACCATGGAGTTCCATTGTAAAAAGAAACTACAATATAGTTTTTTTTTTACCATTGTAAAAAAAAGGATACTTTCTTTTACCAGACTCTTCAGGATACAAGAATATGGTGTGCTGCTTCTTTGTATCCTTTTTTTTCCTTTATCCTTATAGGTCTAACGGAGGCATAAAATGTGATGTGAACCCACCCTAATTATTTAGAGGTTTATACCCGTCTTGCGCTTTATGGAAATTTCTGTCAAGTAAATGGGTTGTCAGATGTAATTAAAAAACTTATGTCCTCTAGCTGTTCTTGTGCACATGACTGCTGAGGCCATTGATTGCAGTGGTCCAGTGACCAAGAACGGGTGCATATCATTTCCAGTCCACCAGAAGCTGCAGTAAAGGGTGTCTGGAAAAGTGAGTGAGGGTTTTTTTAAACACACAATTGACAGACAAAAGGTTTTCTTTAATTAGACCAGACAATCCCTTTAAAGAGGTTGTACCCTTATTCCCTATCTGGTCTATTTAAATTTGGTAACATTGGATCGCCATTCTCAGGACTGGCGCATGTCCAATGGTTGGACCACCACTGAATAGACACTTATCCCAATCCTGTAGATTGGAGATACATCTTTATAAGGGGGCAACCACTTTAAGATACCATAATCATACTCTGTAATATATCCATATATGTGATGTGGGAATAGCTTACACACAATTTACATGTAAGATCAACTGAATAAGGGTTTTAAATATCCTAGTTAACATACTGTGGATATAAGGATGTTTATATGGACAAAATATCATTGATGAGAACTAGTAAAATACAGTCCAGTGAAGAGGTTTTTTTCTCTGTATCTGTTCGCAGATTGAAGGTGCTTTTGTCCAAGGAATTGGGCTTTATACAACAGAAGAGCTAAAATACTCTCCAGAGGGTGAATTGCTAGCAAAGGGCCCAGGAGAGTACAAGATCCCATCTGTTTATGATATTCCAAAGGAGTTCAATGTATCTCTACTTCCTTCTTCACGAAACCCTTATGCTATTTACTCTTCCAAGGTAAGGAGCACTTAAAATATCAATATCCCACCAATATATACAGACAGAAAATAAAAGGGAAGCTCCTATACCCAGCTGTACAGTTATTCAGAAAGAAGAATTGATGCTCCAGAATTGTCATTTTGTGTGGAATATAAGCGTTTTTTACAATAAGATGCCATGTGGGTGACCATGAGGAATAATACTATATACATGGCCATTATATGACTTGTATCTGGTGTTTTTAGCAGTTTTTCCATCAGCAACATGTCCGTAATTCTAATTATTTTCTGTGCTGGAAGGCAATAATTACTACAACAGTATACTAGCTGGAATCATGTTTGCCCCTAGACTACACATGAAGAAACAGGGGATCATGATTACTAACTCTCTGTAGCACACTCTGAGCCTTCAGTGAGCAGGCAGCCTGTCTTCGTTGAATACAGATTTAAGCAGTGAATTCAAAGCTGGCAAAGAGGCAGAGGAGCAGGAAGTGGAGTCTAATAAGACAAGAAGGAAGCATCCTTCTGTGATAAGATATATTACAACGTTTCATATATTCACCTGAACTATTCATTTATGGGGGAAAAAAATGAATCAACAGTTACTCTGTAAGTAAAGTTAGATATAATATATACATGAAACATCAAAAACATCAGTAGTTAATTATTAGAATTTCCCTTTTATATTAAAGACAATCTCTATTATCCTTGCCACTATTAGATTAGTGTTGATCACTCATTTTTATTTTTTGAAGTCAAATTATCATCTAAATCACTCACTTTACAGGGCAGAGCAATTAACAAAAAACCCTACAAGGGTATTCACACTTGGATGCCTAGGATTTATATTTTGCTATCTGGTATATGTAGATAGCAATATATACAGTATAATGCATTTGGAAAGTATTCAGACCCATTCACTTTTTTCACATTTAGTTATGTTGCAGCCTTGTACTAAATAAAATAAAAAAAATCAATCCCCCCCTCCTTCCCATCAATCTGCACTCAATACCCCATAATGAGAAAGTGAAAACAGAATTTTAGGAATAAAAAAAAATTTCACATGGGCATATGTATTCAGACTAACTTGAAATTTAGTTCTGAGGTCCTCCCATTTCTCTTGATCATCTTTGAGATGTTTCTGCACCTTAACTGGAGTCACCTGTGGTAAATTCAGTTGATTGGACATGATTTGGAAAGATTTGCCCTGTCTATATAAAGTCTCACAGTTGACAATGCATATAAGAGCAAAAACTAAGCCATGAGGAGCAAAGAACTAACAGAAACTAAGTAATTGGAGGAGAAGGGCCTTCAAAGACAGGCGACGAAGAACCCAATGGTCACTATGGCTGAACTGCAAAGATCCTGTGTGCAGATGGGAGAAACTTTCAGAAAGTCAACCATTACTATAGCATTCCATGTATGTGAGATTAATAGCAGAGTGGCCAGAAAAATGCTTCCGCTCAGTAAAGATACATGAACGTTTGCAAACACCTGGTCTGATGAAACCAAGATTGAACTTTTTGGCCTCAATTGTTAGCATCATGTTTGGAGGAAACCAGTAACAGCCCAATACCATCCCTAAAGTGAAGCTTCATGCTATGAGGGTGTTTTTAAGCTTGGATAGTGAGACTGGTCAGACTTGAAAGAAAGCTAAATGGAGCAAAGCATAGAGATATTCTTAATGAAAACCTAAACCTCTTGACCTCAGACTAGGTTGAAGGTTCATCTTCCAACAAGACAATGACCCTAAGGACACAGCCAAGACAACACAGGAATGGCTTAGGGACAACTCTGTGAAAGTCTTTGAGGGGCCAAGCCAGAGTCATGACTTGAACTCATTCAAACATCTCTGCAGAGAACTAAAAATGGCTGTTCATCAAAGGTCTCCATCCAACCTGACAGAGCTTAAGAGGATCCACAGAGAAGATTGGCAGAAAATCCCCAAACACATGTGTGTAAACATAGGGGCATTGTACACAAGAAAATTGGAGGCTCTAATTGCTGCCAAGGGTGCTTCAACTAAGTACTGAGTAAAGGGTCTGAATAGTTATGTCAATTCAAGATTTTAGTTTTTCCTTTCCAATTAATTAGCAAAGATTTTGAAGATTCTGTTTTTACTTTGTCATTATGGCAAATTGAGTGCAGAATGATGGGCAAAATTTAGAACTTTTTTCATTTGTGCACAAGGCTGCAACCTAAAATGTGAAAAAGGTGAAAGGGTCTACAGAGCACTGTATCTCTACAATAGAGCAGTTGTGGTATAACCAAAAAATATGACTATGGATGAGAAAACACTGTGTTTTTGTGCTTAGTATTGGTATTGGTCATAGCGACATATTAAAGGTTTTGATCGCTGAGCTTCTGAGTGCCGAAACACCCACTGATCACTAAAACCAGGATAATATAGCTCTCATACAAAATGCTGCCTCTGCTCATTGCTGAAGACAGGCTCAATACAAATGTCTGTGAGAATGTCTCAAGTCCATCTCGAGCAGTGAGTGGAGACAGAGTCTTGTGAACGCTTCCTTCTCCTCATTTTAGCAATCAGCGAGGGTCTCCACACTTAGACCCCCAACAATGAGAACATTTAAAATGTCGATATGACATATCAAAAGTTTGTTAAAAGTAAAAGTACACTTTAATGTCCAGTTGGTTGATTTTTAAATATTTTGCTTCTATCTTACATTAGGGTATTGGGGAGTCAGCCCTCTTTTTGGGATCAGTAGTCTATTTTGCTATAAAGGATGCTGTGTCATCTGCTCGAATGGAGAGGGGATTGTCTAACATTTTTACAATGAACAGTCCCGCAACCCCAGAAAAGATACGTATGGCATGTGGAGACAAATTCACTGAGATGGTGAGTAACTCAAGTTATTTTTTTTTACTTTATGTACTGCCTCTAATGAAGCTCTGAAGTAAAAACATTGTAAACATGCATCATATGTACTATTACAAAAGCTGTTTTAGAACGGGATTTTACAACAATTGTATGCAGTTACAGGCTTAAAGGGGTTGTTCAGAATTTTCATATTGGTTACATCTTCCACCCGTGGCAATCAGCTGTTTACTGGTATGTCTGGCACCAGAAGTCAGTGCCAGAATTACACAAATCCTGAACACAAGCCTGAAGATACGTCATCAAGATCAAGATCTTGGACAACCCCTTTAGCTAGATAGCTGTTGGAAGAATGCTTATGCTAGTGTGACATCAAGGGATCGAACATGCTGAAATCCGACGTGCCAGATGCTTCTTATTCCAACACCTGCCAATGGAGAAGAGGTGGGACACCCCCATACACATTAAACAGTCATCAAGTCCCATCAGAATTTATATTATTACCATACTTAAATTTTAGATGAAACAGCTTTTCAAAAGCGGTTGTGCCAACTGGACAATACTGTCAGTTTTATTATTTTTTATTTTTTTTTAATTTTAGATTCAAAAAGATGATCCTGCATCTATCATCCCATGGTCCATTGATGTGTGACATAGATGATGTACAGTGCTAGAACAGAAGGATTGTCTCCTAACTGGACAGGAGCATCAGATCTACAGTATTCCTGGAATTGTCTATGTTTTCCAAAATTATAGTTTCAGAGATAACATTTTAATGGCTTTTCTATTATTTTGAATATTGTGTGTGGTACTGATGATATATATGACACTTTAATGGCTTTGCCTGTGTTGCTTAAAATACTTAATATGTTTGAATCAAGAAATATAGGGGGTCATTTTTTAAACAGAAATACACCTAAATTAGGTGTATTTCTGGTGCAGATTGTAGTGCAAAGGTCCTTTGCCCCACAATCTGTGACTTCTCCCCGCTCAGCCAGATCTAAATAAGTGGGTGTGGTGTGGGCGGGGAAGGGCATGGTTTAGGTGTAGAAAATGGTCTAAATGTAAGACAGCAAGGGAGCTGTCTTACATTTAGAAGCGGCGGTGGATCCGCCGAAGTTATGTAGAAGCCGGCACCTCTATATAACTTCAGCAGATCCACCGCCAGTGCAGGCCATTGATTGGCATCTAAAATGGCGGTCTTAATAAATGACCCCCTTAGTATCTAATTTGATGCTTTTTTTCCGCAATTCTCTCATTGCTTTTACAGAAATTACACTTACTAGCAGGTAACACGAAGTTCATACCAGTCCAGCAGACAGTGCTATCACCATATACACCGTAAGTCACTAGAATGAGATCTGTGGGGTCATTAGAATATACATACAGTTAGTTGAAATATAAGGACACTACATGTAAACTATTATATTTTTTAATACATTTTGGTATTTCAATATTCGACCATCATTCAAGCAGAATTTAAAGAGAGTCTAATTAAAAAAAATCTAAGTGAATACATAAGCCAATTGCCTTTTCAATAATTAGTGATTAGCAAATCGATTGCATGAATTGAATTCATTCAAATATCAGCTTCCTTGAGCAGCAAGGGGCTGGCCCCGCTGCTCAAGAAACTCCCCCCTCCCCTCTCCCATGGTGGACAGGACCAGATATCTCTCGCATCTGAGCCGTTCGTTACTCCGAGTAGCAGCGCAAGCACAAATGGTTACTGTGCATGTGCCAGGTATACCCAGACATGAGCTTATCATGCACAGTCAGTATCTGCGCTGCTCAGTTAGCATCAGCCCAGGCGAGACAGTGAAAGGGCCAGGTGAGATGTCTGGCCCTGTCGATCGATGTTACAAGGGAGTCTCTTGAGCAGTGGGGCCAGCCCCTCGCTGCTCAAGGAGGCTGTTTTTTAACTAATTAGATCCAGACAAATCAATTCGCTCATCGCTATCAATAGAATTTTTTTAAAAAAAGCTCAAAGAAAATATTTCCTTCTGTGAGAAAAATTAATTAAAGGGGTTGTATGAAATAATTAAAAAACTTGGACAAGCTCTATAATAACCTAAAATAAACCCTCCAATCAACTACATCTACAGTGCCTACAAGTAGTATTCAACCCCCTGCAGATTTAGCTGGTTTGATAAGATGCAAATAAGTTAGAGCCTTCAAACTTCAAACAAGAGCAGGATTTATTTACAGATGCATAAATTTTACAAACCAAAAAGTTATGTTGCTCAGTTAAATTTTAATAAATTTTAAACATAAAAGAGTGGGTCAATTATTATTCAACCCCTAGGTTTAATATTTTGTGGAATAACCCTTGTTTGCAATTACAGCTAATAATCGTCTTTTATAAGACCTGATCAGGCCGGCACAGGTCTCTGGAGTTATCTTGGCCCACTCCTCCATGCAGATCTTCTCCAAGTTATCTAGGTTCTTTGGGTGTCTCATGTGGACTTTAATCTTGAGCTCCTTCCACAAGTTTTCAATTGGGTTAAGGTCAGGAGACTGACTAGGCCACTGCAACACCTTGATTTTTTCCCTCTTGAACCAGGCCTTGGTTTTCTTGGCTGTGTGCTTTGGGTCGTTGTCTTGTTGGAAGATGAAATGACGACCCATCTTAAGATCCTTGATGGAGGAGCGGAGGTTCTTGGCCAAAATCTCCAGGTAGGCCGTGCTATCCATCTTCCCATGGATGCGGACCAGATGGCCAGGCCCCTTGGCTGAGAAGCAGCCCCACAGCATGATGCTGCTGCCACCACCATGCTTGACTGTAGGGATGGTATTCTTGGGGTCGTATGCAGTGCCATCCAGTCTCCAAACGTCACGTGTGTAGTTGACACCAAAGATCTCGATCTTGGTCTCATCAGACCAGAGAACCTTGAACCAGTCTGTCTCAGAGTCCTCCAAGTGATCATGAGCAAACTGTAAACGAGCCTTGACATGACGCTTTGAAAGTAAAGGTACCTTACGGGCTCGTCTGGAACGGAGACCATTGCGGTGGAGTACGTTACTTATGGTATTGACTGAAACCAATGTCCCCACTGCCATGAGATCTTCCCGGAGCTCCTTCCTTGTTGTCCTCGGGTTAGCCTTGACTCTTCGGACAAGCCTGGCCTCGGCACGGGAGGAAACTTTCAAAGGCTGTCCAGGCCGTGGAAGGCTAACAGTAGTTCCATAAGCCTTCCACTTCCAGATGATGCTCCCAACAGTGGAGACAGGTAGACCCAACTCCTTGGAAAGGGTTTTGTACACCTTGCCAGCCTTGTGACCCTCCACAATCTTGTCTCTGATGGCCTTGGAATGCTCCTTTGTCTTTCCCATGTTGACCATGTATGAGTGCTGTTCACAAGTTTGGGGAGGGTCTTAAATAGTCAGAAAAGGCTGGAAAAACAGATAATTAATCCAAACATGTGAAGCTCATTGTTCTTTGTGCCTGAACTACTTCTTAATACTTTAGGGGAACCAAACAGAATTCTGGTGGTTTGAGGGGTTGAATAATAATTGACCCACACTTTTATGTTTAAAATTTATTAAACTTTAACTGAGCAACATAACTTTTTGGTTTGTAAGATTTATGCATCTGTTAATAAATCCTGCTCTTGTTTGAAGTTTGAAGGCTCTAACTTATTTGCATCTTATCAAACCAGCTAAATCTGCAGGGGGTTGAATACTACTTGTAGGCACTGTATGTCGCTCAACAAAGATAGGGAATATAATATTGTCAGATCATGGCCAGGTTTTTATGGAATACAGCTTAATGGGATTACCGAAGGGTGAATAAAGATGGCGTCTGAACGGTACACTTCTTGACAAAGCTCCTCAGGTCAAACAGACCTAGTCCTAAAGTCCTAACCGAATACTTTGAACTCAATACTTCCCTGGATATTTCTGAGGGGGTATTATGGGAAGCCCACAAGCCAGTGGTTAGGGGGCATTTCATAGCCTTGGGAGCTCACATGAATAAAATTAGGCAAAAAAACATTGTTGAGTTACAATATCTGATTCAGAAGTTGGAATCTACTCAGAAAAAAGGCACAGTCACAGGTAGTGTGGGACCAATTGACTTTAGCATGCAATTATCTCAAGAATTTACTGAATACATATACAGTGAAACTTTTCCTTTTCTCACAATATAAATATTACACCCATGGGGATAAGGCATTTAAATTACTACTCTCTCAAAACAGAAAAAGGAAAGCAAATTCCTTTATCTCACATATCAAATCTAAAGATGCTTAAGACTTGCGCACTACTGAGCTTATTGCTAAACAATTTAATGAGTATTATAGCACTCTATATAACCTCAGAACCGCATACTCCCCTAAGAGCATTGGAGACAGAGAAATTTCTATTGATAATTGGCTTTCATCTCTTCACCTCCCAACTATATCACCTATGCAAGCCACTTCCCTGTCTAAACCTTTCACTTTATCTGAACTAGAGATGGCCCTTAAAGAGTCCCCACTTAACAAGTCACCTGGCCCTGATGGCTTACCAATTATATATTATAAAACATTAAGCTTTACCCTTCTGCCCCATCTCTTGAAGGTTTGCAATGCTGCTCTAACCGGCTCTGCATTTCCTCCTCAAATGCTAAGGGCCCACATTACTATTTTACCTGAAGATGGTAAAGATTTGACACAATTCTCCAGCTACCGTCCTATATCACTACTCAACAATGATCTGAAACTTTTTGCCAAGATGATGGCTAATAGACTTAAGCCATTCCTCCCCAATCTTATATCGCCTGAACAAGTGGGATTTGTCCCCGGCAGAGAAGGTAAAATGAACACAACTCGCTTACTACATATAATTCAACATGCCAGACTGACCTCTTCTCTGTCTGCACCCATGCTGAAAAGGTCTTTGACCGGGTAGACTGTATGTTTATGACCAGAGTCCTCTTGCGCTTTGGAATCCCATCTCAATTTATTTCTGCCATCATGTCGATGTACAGCTTACCAAAAGCACAGATGTGGGTGAAAGGGGTTCTTTCCCCTCCATTTGAGATCAGTAATGGCACCCGACAGGTATGCCCCTTGTCCGCGATTATGTTTGTTTTGACGATAGAGACTTTACTTCAGGCCTTCCGGGAGGACCCCAGAGTGAGAGAAATCCAAATTGGACAGGTGGAACACCATCTTGCAGTGTTTGCAGATGATGTATTGCTATTTATATCTAACCCTACTGAAGCTATCTATTATTGATCATTTTGGCAAACTCTCAAATTTTAAAATAAACCCTACTAAATCTCACATTCTGAACATTACTGTGCCCAAACACATTGGCCTAGAACCGAAGCGTAAGCACCCTTTCATGTGGTCTGTATCTTCTATAAAGTTCCTAAGAGTGAATATAACACCTGATATTCCCTCATTATACAAAGAAAATTTCCAAGATATCCCCTCACAAATTCAGTCTCTACTGCAATCTTGGGAAATTCCCTTTGTCTCCTGGTTTGGGAGTTAAAACAGTAGTTTTAGCAAGAGTCCTTTATTACTTACAAGTCCAGCCTTCCATGCGAAGAGTTTTGGGGCTCCCAGATTTCAGGACTTACTACAAAGCCGTCCACAGTACTCGTTGCTTGGATTGGTTAAGAGCGAACAAGTGAAAGATTAGATCTACAAGCTGAACTGGAAATGTGCCGCAGGCCTCTCAGCTCACTGTTGTTTTCCACAAAACCTGTAAATACTTACCACACCCTACTCAAAACACCCTGACCAAACACACATTAGCAATATGGCAGGTGGGGGGCCTAAATGAATTATTTCTATCAAAGCTTTAGAATTGATGCAAGTTAGAGATTCTTTGTTAGACTCACCCAGTGCCTTCAGGGATACTTTGCCTACCTCAGATCTGGGAACCAGAGACTCGGCCTTCGTCAGATCTCCTCAGATCCCATCCTCTTCTTGGGGATCTCTCTTCCTTCCACATCCTTTATCTTACTTGATATATTAAAAAGTATGCCTCATCCATAGATAAACCCTATGAAAAATCTACTTTTGAAATATGTGTTTTACAAAACGTAGAACCAAAAAAAGAAGATTTCCAAAATGTACTCACTATTACTCCCCAAAGTAAAATAAAACAGAGAATTGGTTTATAGAAAAATGGGAGCGAGACATTGGGCAACAGTTCTCTGAAATAGAAGTCAAGACTATCTTATCTCGCACTATGAAAGTTTCCCAGTGTGTTGAATTGCAGGAAAACTATTATAAAATTTTGATTACGGTAGATGCATTACACACCAGTTCAACTAGCCAAAATATTTCCGGATTGCGACCCCATCTGTTGGAGGTGTGGAGGGGAGAGGGGCTCTTTTATTCATGTATGGTGGCATTGTCCCAAAATAATGGAATTTTGGTCACATGTGAAGGTAGAATTGTTGAGTATCTGTGGGTTGGATATTACACTATCTCCTAAGATTTACCTCCTAGGGGTATTCATGGACTTGCAGATTTTATGTCACTAACACCATTAGAGCACTACTACACCCCCCCTCCCCCTTGCACATTGGCAAGCTAAGGGCTGTTTCACACTGGCGGCAGGCCTGATCCGGCAGGTGAAGGGTGCTGCCGGATCAGGCCTGCCGCAGTGACATGTGTGGAGCCGGAACCGCGCTCCGGCCCCACACATGTCACACAGTACATACATACACATAAACATACACACACATATAGACATACAAACACACATACATACTTACATGCTCCCCGGCAGGTCTTCGGAGCGTCAGGGACAGGAGGGCTCACACAGGTCACGATTCCCCACAGCGCCCTCTGCTGGCGCCTGGTGGAATCATGACGATTCCACCAGGCGCCCAGCAGAGGGCGCTGTGGGGAATCGTGACCTGTGTGAGCCCTCCTGTCCCTGACGCTCCGAAGACCTGCCGGGGAGCATGTAAGTATGTATGTGTGTTTGTATGTCTATATGTGTGTGTATGTTTATGTTTGTGTCTGTATGTGTCTATGTGTAGCCGGATCCGTAATGGACTCCATTGAAAGTCAATGGAGGGCGGATCCGGTTACCATTATGGTCACACCAGACGGATCCACCCCCATTGACTTGCATTGGGGGTCATTCCGGATCCGTCTTGGTGCGGATGCCTGGACCGGAGAGCAAACCGCAGCATGCTGCGGTTTGTTCTCCGGTCTGAAGACGGAACGGAATGCTTTCAGGAGCATTCCGTTGTCTTCAGTTCAGTTTTGTCCCCATTGACAATGAATGGGGACAAAACTGAAGCGTTTTATTCCGGTATTGAGCCCCTATGACAGAACTCAATACCGGAATTTTAAAACGCTAGTGTGAAAGTAGCCTAAGGCCTCTTTCACACTAGCGGCAGCACAGATCCGGCACCTAAAGGGTGCTGACGGATCCGTACTGCCGCTGATACATGTGTGGAGCCGGAGCAGCGGTCCGGCCCCACACATGTTGACACAGACATTGGGACAAGACACAGACAAACATACATACATACACACACATACATACATACTTACATACTCCAGCCAGGGACGCCGGCAGCACGTCTTCACACGCCTCCTGCGCGCAGTGATGTCGATTCCTCACAGCGCCCTCTGCTGGGCGCAGTGGGGAAACGTCATAGCTGCACGCAGGAGGCGCGTGAAGACATGCTGCTGGCGTCCCTGCCTGAAGTATGTGAGTATGTATGTGTTTGTATGTATGTATGTATGTCTGTATGTACCTCTGTATATGTGTAGCCGGATCCGGAATGACCCCCCATTTCAAGTCAATGGAGGACAGATCCGGATTACTGGTGTGTCACACCAAACGGATCCGTCCCCATTGACTTGCATTGGGGGTCATTCCGGATCCGTCTTGGTGCGGATGCCTGGACCGGAGAGAAAACCGCAGCATGCTGCGGTTTGTTCTCCGATCTGAAGATGGAACAGAATGCTTTCAGGAGCATTCCGTTGTCTTCAGTTCAGTTTTGTCCCCATTGACAATGAATGGGGACAAAACTGAAGCGTTTTTCTCCGGTATTGAGCCCCTATGACGGAACTCAATACCGGAATTTAAAAACGCTAGTGTGAAAGTAGCCTAAAAGGGATCAGATCTATAGATTTGAAAAACTAGCTTCTTGGGAAACACATTCCTCAATCAAGTTTAAACAGATCTGGGAGCCATGGAAAAAATATAGAGGTTATTCTGATACGACTTGAGACATCTAATCTTTATTAATGAGGTTATCCGTAACACCACCCTGGCTTATGGAACATCCAAAAAAAAAAAAAGGCTGAAGTATGCCTCTCAGCCTGTTCCTTAAATAATTTTTTGTATTTATTTTTGCCTTTTTCATAGTAATGCTATAGTTTGTTATGTTATATACTTTACATACTCTGCAGTATTCTTTTGAGAATGTGATAATGTGTTTGAAGATAAAGCTGAATGTATACTACTTAATGGGGTTGTCCCAGTTATGAAAAAAATGTATAGCACTGTAAATCTGCTGGGCAGCAATTTATAACTAACTTAAGCAAGTTTTAGGAAAAAAATATATATATTTCCTCATTTCCCTGGTTCTCTTCTGGCCTTTGTTTACCTGCAATAACAGCAATCTCTGCCCCTCCCCCTGCTCTGCAAAGGGAGTGAATACATCCATTACAAATTTCAACAAGATTTAGATCATAACTTTGACTTAGTCATTCAAGAACACAATTCAAAAGATTTACTAACACTGCTGTTCCGTACTCTAGTAATAGTAAAAGATGAGCCAAATCTCTTTATAAATATGATGTATTTTCTGGCTTTCCTTCCGCCTGAAGCGGAAATATATGCAAGTTATGAAGTAGTGTAAATTTTACCCAGAA
This sequence comes from Rhinella marina, assembly GCA_900303285.1. Lineage (NCBI taxonomy): Eukaryota > Metazoa > Chordata > Amphibia > Anura > Bufonidae > Rhinella > Rhinella marina. Next base: position 327,731 of record ONZH01000357.1, read on the forward strand.
TTTAAGCCAGTTTCTAGTGTAAATAATAGTAAATGTTTAGGCCACTGGAGGCCCCTTCTCCTCTCACTAGGCCCTGCCCCTTTTAAAAAGGGCAGAGAAGCTTTGAAAATTTCAAATGATAATAATTTTCAACTTTTTAACACATTAATAAATCTGCCCCATTGCTTGCTGGATTTAGTGGTGTGTTTAGAGCCATTGTCATGTTGTAAGGTCCACTTTCAGCTACACTTCAATATTCTAACAGATGGTCTTCTCACATTAACCTCAAGCACCCCGTGGTACAATGAAGAATTCAAGATGGATTATATGATGATGAACTTTCCAGGTCCTGAAGCCACCCAAACCACAACATTTCCACCATCATGCTTTACAGTTGATAACAGGTTCTTATGGTCAAATGGTGTCTTTGGTTTTTGTTAAACATACCTTCTGGCACTGTGGCCAAACACCTACTGGACATCCGTTCAGAGCATAGGTTCTTATGTTTGCCTGGTTGTTCACAAGTAAGCTTTTTTCTAATGTTGTTTATGGATAGTATCTTCTTCCTAATGGTAGACTCATGCATTTTGACATACTTTTTTGGCAAATGCTATCCGAAGGTTCTGTGATGCAATGATCAGGTTCTTAGAGGGGTTTTTTTTCCATATCTTGCACTTTGCTCTCAGGCTCAACATGCTGGGACAACCAAGCAAGTTGGCAGTTGTGTGAAATCTCCACCTGTAAATGATCTGCTGGGAAGTGGAATTATGTCCAACTGTTTTGTAATCTTTTTAATCCTCTAATAGTTATATTAAAATTAAAAAAAAAAACTTCCAAAGATTTCACTTTTTACTGTAAATGTTAAATTCATGTCTCAAAATGAAAAAATGGACAGGCACCATGAAATCAAATAATGTACGTAAGTATAACTGAATAAATGTATGTAAAACAATAATGTAGACAGAAATACACATGTGAACATTCTACACACCCAAAAATCAGAAAATAGAAAGCCTTATTATATGAGGCCGAGAATTATAAAAAAAAAAAAAAACAAAAACAACCAAGCACTAAGAACTGGTACCAATACAATACGGCCCAAAATAAGGGCTGAACATGTGAAGTCAAGGTCAGTAAGCCAAAGAATAAATAAGCAACGCAAAAACAATAATGTAATAATTCTCATATGCAAAAATACATCATTTTAAAAAACACATAAGGAATTCATTGTACCCAGTACCCCTGTGTGTGCTGATGTGCTGCATAAGGTTGCCTTCACACCCAGAATATATTTTGTTGCAGAAAATTTATGTGACTGAAAATCAATTCCATTTATTGAATGGGGCGTGCAGAAATCCATGTGCTGCATGTGAAGGCAGCCTTAAAGTGTAACTGTTATATTTTTTTTATTTGCTAGTTTAATAGAGCTAGGCATGTATACCTGAGTTAGTCTGTCAATGATTGTCAAAAGATCTGTAATTGTGAGGGAACGTGAGGGAAGGCAGTTTTGGCCTCAGAGAACTGGCAGATCTTGAGAAGATTCTCATATTGTAGAGGTTAAACCAGCCGTAACTAAGGGAAAAACTCAAGGGAAACAGTGGTATGTAAAGAAACTAAAGACTGCTTTATTCACAATACTCCACCAACAGTAACATATGTGAAAATTGATTTTTTGATGAAAACATGACAGTTACACAATCAAATAAAGCAATAAAAGTATTGTGTTAAAGTATAAAGAAAAAGTAGAAGCAACAAAACGCAATGGGGGAGGTTTGTCATACCCTAAAGATACAAAAATTTTGCGCAAGCCCAGTTTTGACTTTTTGCCCCTTCTTCACCACACTTGCCACTTTTGTTAAGAGTGGGTGGGAAACAGAGGAGGGGGACGGACCTACTCATCCTGACACATTTACCATTACTTACACCAGTTTTCTTCTGCAAGTAATGCCTGATATCTACACAGGCTCCTATCTGGCATAGCTTTCAGATTCTGGAGCATGGACCTGTTGAGTTGCACCAGAATTACACTCATTGACATTGTATCAGGCAGATATGTCAATGATTACAGGTGTGGTCTGATTAGTAACTGATTGTTGCCACAAGAGGGCGTAAAAGTGCTTCCTCAACTGCCCTAAAACAAGGTTCACAGGGAATACTTTTGTATCGTGTACCCGTTAATGAAAGATGACTGACATGCCTCTACAATGCACTGGAAGATATTTTGCCCAATTGATAGACGCATCAATGGACTGAGATAAGTAAGATGGTTGTTTCAACAAACTGCCTGCCACCTGAGCCATTCTGACCTAGCTGTTAGGAGGCGTGGGTAGCAGTGGTTACATGAGGGCACACCCACACGGAGAACAAACTCTGGACGGCCCAGACAGATCACCAGTATAAAGGAACATTTAATCCACTAACATGCATGAGCAGCTCCCACAATTCTGTTGTCCACTATCCAGACACAGGTGGCATCTTCAGTACAAACTCCTTTCTCTGCCTGAGCCATTTCCAAGTGCTTCGCAGAAGGAAATTTGCATCATGACAACCATTATTGACTCCAACTGTCAGCCAGCCACCATCACCTTCATTTGCAGTGGTGCCATAAACTAGGACTGCTACTGACTAGAACTGTATTGTTTTTAGACCCAAATCCAAGATCTGTTTGGCATCAGGCGACAGTCCATTTCGAGTATAGAGACCTCATGGTGAGTGCTTCAATCCTGCTTTTGCTGTGCAGCAACAAACTGCCCCAACTGCTGGAGTGATAATCTGGGAGTCATCGTATACGACAGTTGGTCACCACTAGTAGTGATGCGAGGGACAGTAAAAGCTCAGTGATATGTACAGGACATCCTGCAGCCACATGTGTTGTCTCTCATGGCAGGGCTTTCAACTGGCATTTTTCAGCAGGATAATGCTCACCCACACACAGAAAGGGTTTCCTAGGGAATGTCTCCACCAGATTACATCACTTCCTTGGCCTTGGCCACAATTTATGGCACCAGCTGTGACTCCAGCTTTGGCAACTTACAAGTACGCAGGATCTACATGTCCAGATGCAACATCTGTGGGAAAATCTGCTGCACGATACCATACAGAACCTGTGAACCTCCATGCCCAACCATGTTGTATCCAGGCTAGAGGTGGCCCAATAGGGTCCAATAGCCTCCTTTCAGTTGTACTATTTTCCCCAATAAACCAGTCCTTTCTCTCTAATATTGTAATCACCTACATATATCATCATTACCTTCACACACAGGAAGTTTCACTCCATTCCAACTAATTATTTTTTTTTATTAATAAATATCTTTATTACATTCCACATAGGTACATACAATATTCATAAAACTTAACATTCAATTATTTTATTCCAAATATCCCACACCCACATCACCCACCCTCCCCTCTAAGGGGGAAGGGGCCAACTGGAAAAAAAAAAATGTTAATAATTAATTTTCTTTTTCCCCTTTACTTATATCCGATCCCTGGATCCAAGGAGTCCAAGTCTTTACCCATGTTTGCAATCTGCCTATACTTAAATAATGTATCTTCTCATACTTAATAACCATATCTAATAAATGCTCCCATGTTCTCATAGCAGACGCTTTATCAGAACCCCATTCTCGAGCAATAATGACCCTAGCTAATAATAATACTCCTAACAAACATTTGCGCTTGTGACCTATCCTTGGGCACTTATCTGTGTCCCCAATAATTAAGATTTCAGGGTTCCCAGGACATAAAATATCCAACTTAGTATTAATCCTAGACAGAATCTGTTGCCAGTAGCTTTGGATTACGGGACAGCTCCAGATTCCATGCAAAAAATCTGCCTCAATCAAAGAGCATTTACAGCATCAGGAACTCTCCACCAATCCAATTGTACGCAGGAACTTTGGTGTATAATACAACCTATGAAGGATATTGAATTGAATCGATCTATGCTGTTTAGAAATGGAAGACATTCTCACATTTCTATAGATTGATTCCCAATTTATACCAGGCACTATACCTAAATCTCTACTCCAATCCTCTCTGCTTTTAAACCTGTTTGTCGCAGCAATTTCGTTAATAATTAATTTGTAAATCTCAGATAATGACACATACTCCCCTAATTTGGCCAGAAAAAAAAGAAAAGCTTTATCTGATTTTACCTCAAATATACAGTGATCCTTTGAACATCTATAAGCTTCTACTAATTGAAAATAGTGAAACCGCTGCAATAAACCTATATTCTCTCCTAAACCCAACTCAATAGGTGTCCTAATTCTTCCTTCAAGAAAAAGGGGAGTAACCAAAATACAGCCCTATCTATCCAATAGTTATAATCCTCAATTTTCATAAACTCTACAAAATACCTATTATACCAAAGTGGAGTGAAAATACAAGAATGAGTAACCCGAAAACACATTTTTACCCATTTCCATAATCGCTACAACACAACATACAGTTTTTTATAAATACGTGATTGAAAAGGGCCTGCCTCTAACATTTGCCATATCTCTTCATATCTTCCCTCATTTTTTCTCACTAGTTCACTAAACCGCCCTTTTCCAGAATCTGTTATCATCCATTGTAATTGAGACGCTATATAGTACCCTTTAAAATAGGGCAAAGATAAGCCACCTTTATCCTCCGAAAGCCACAGAAATTTCTGCTTCATATGAACTCTTCCTTCCCCAAACCAGCTTGTTTATCATAACCTCAATTGCATAAAAAAAGAATCATCTATCCATACTATACATGGAGCAAGAATATACAGTGTTTGTGGAAGTAGGACCATCTTCATCAGCCCGATTTTGTCGGTTTTACCTAATGGTAATTTGGTCCATACACTAACCTTAGAGGATAATTTCTGAAGTAACGGGTGAAGATTTAGAACAGGATATATTCTCTTATATCCGTGGATAAATATACCCCCAGGTATTCAATACTCTCTGTTTTCTTAAGTACCTGTATTCCATCTACCTGATCTATATCAAACATTTCCTGATCAACAACGATTTATTACGGTTAATTTCTAATTCTGATAAAGATCCAAAATAATCTAGTATCGTCATTGTTCGAGATAGAGAGTATCTAGTGTTTCTCAGGAACAATAAAATATCGTCCGCATAAAGGCTGATCTTATCATTATCTCCATTCACCCCAAATCCCTTAATGTTCTGATCCCCACGTATCTGGATTGCCAAAGGTTCTAGAAAAATAGCAAACAACATCGGGGATAAGGGACATCCTTGTCTGGTGCCACGAGATAGTTTAAAACTTCTAGTTCTATCGCCATTTATTTTAATACTAGACTTGGGTTCTGAAAAAAGTAACTTAACCCAACTAATATAATTTTCACCGAGATTCTTTTTCTTTCTAACTGACCAGAGGAAGGACCAGTCCACCCTGCCAAACGCCTTTGATGCGTCTAATGACAGGATGGAGCGGTCCAATCCCTCTCCCACAGCAATATTTATTAACGCAAGTCTGATGTTCATCTTAGAACTCCTCTTAGGTATGAATCCACACTGATCAGGATGTATCAGTTCACCAATAATCTTTTTTAGTCATCATATTTTCTGTATATTTCAAAAGGAAGGCCATCCGTTCCAGGTGAAGCATTTCCCCTAAGGCTACTTTCACACTAGCGTTACTACGGATCCGGCGGGCATCCGTAGTGATAATACAACCTTGTGGATCCGTAATGAATGGATCCGGTTGAATTATCTTTAACATCTTTTAAACAGATCCGGAATTAACTCCATTGAAAGTCAATGGAGGACGGATCCGTTTACTATTGTGTCACACCAAACCGTCTTGGTGCGGATGCCTGGACCGGAGAGCAAACCGCAGCATGCCGCGGTTTGCTCTCCGGTCTGAAAACGGAACGGAATGCTTCTAGGAGCATTCCGTTCTCTTCAGTTCAGTTTTGTCCCCATTGACTATGACGGAGCTCAATACCAGAATTCAAAAACGCTAGTGTGAAAGTAGCCTAATACTGCCCAACGCAGTTTCCAATTCATTAACAGGGAATGGAGCATTCAACTCTTTTTTTAAACTCATTAATCACTGGAATGTCTAACTTTTCTAAGTACAATTCTATCTCTTCACATTTATTTAATATTTACGTCTTATATAACTGAATAATAATGGGCAGATTCCTCACTTATTATTTGCTGATCTCGTGTGAGGTTACCAGTGTGTGTCCAAAGCATTAATACATGACCACTGGATGACTATCTTGTTAGATAAATATTTACTGGTTTTCCCAGTTTCTCGAATCTCTTCTGTCCATTAAAAAAAGAGTCTGTTGGGCCTTATTACCCAGGATCTTTCTGTGCTCGTTCTGAACTTGTACTAATCTAATACTCACTTCCATGGAATTTTGTCTATTTTATTCACATTTTAATCTGGCTATAGTTTGTTTGCATAGCCTCTCTTCTTCCTTAAATTTCACATGCTGCTCACATATTTTCTGGAAAAAAAAACCCTCAAGAATGCCTTTAGGGAGTCCCATACGACCTGTATTTGTGCCATTCCCCTATTTCATAATATCTGCACATAACTCGGTGTCACTAATCAGTGTTAGCCAATGTGAGTTTAAACTGAAATATCTACTTATATGTTATTTGATTTATGTAGATGTATCAAGACTGGCGTATGGTCCGAGATGTCAAAAGAACAAAAGTACGACATGTTGTACTTTTGTTCCGGCCTCCTCTCGGCAGGGTTTGCTGTGCTGCGGCCAGATCCGTGGCCCGCCACCATTACAGTGAATGGGGCCGGAGCGCTGTTCACCCGCCGGAACAGCCTGCCGGAGTCCGATGCCACAGGTGTGAAACTAGCCTAAGGCTACTTTCACACTAGCGGCAGTCCGGATCCGGCAGGTGAAGGGTGCCGCCGGATCCGGACTGCCGCAGGGCCATGTGTGGGGCCGGAACCGTGTTCCGGCCCCACACGTCACACAGTACCATATACAGACATACACACAAACACATACAGTCATGGCCAAAAGTTTTGAGAATGATACAAATATTAATTTTTACAAAGTCTACTGCTTCAGTTTTTATAATGGCAATTTGCATATACTCCAGAATGTTATAAAGAGTGATCAGCTTAACAGCAATTGCTTGCAAAGTCAATATTTGCCTAGAAAATGAACTTTATCCCCCAAAACACATTTCAACATCATTGCAGCCCTGCCTTAAAAGGACCAGCTAACATCATTTCAGTGATTGCTCCATTAACACAGGTGTGGGTGTTGATGAGGACAGGGCTGGAGATCAATCTGTCATGATTAAGTAAGAATGACACCACTGGACACTTTAAAAGGAGGCTGGTGCTTGGCATCATTGCTTCTCTTCTGTTAACCATGGTTATCTCTAAAGAAACACGTGCAGTCATCATTGCACTGCACAAAAATGGCCTAACAGGGAAGAGTATTGCAGCTAGAAAGATTGCACCTCAGTCAACAATCTATCGCATCATCAAGAACTTCAAGGAGAGAGGTTCCATTGTTGCCAAAAAGGCTCCAGGGCGCCCAAGAAAGACCGGCAAGTGCCAGGACCGTCTCTTAAAAGTGTTTCAGCTGCGGGATCGGGCTACCAGCAGTGCAGAGCTTGCTCAGGAATGGCAGCAGGCAGGTGTGAGTGCATCTGCACGCACTGTGAGGCGGAGACTCTTGGAGCAAGGCCTGGTCTCAAGGAGGGCAGCAAAGAAGCCACTTCTCTCCAGAAAAAACATCAGGGACAGACTGATATTCTGCAAAAGGTACAGGGAGTGGACTACTGAGGACTGGGGTAAAGTCATTTTCTATGATGAATCCCCTTTTAGATTGTTTGGGACATCTGGGAAACGAGGTGAGCGCTACCACCAGTCTTGTCTCATGCCAACTGTAAAGCATCCTGAAACCATTCATGTGTGGGGTTGCTTCTCAGCCAAGGGAATCGGCTCTCTCACAGTCTTGCCTAAAAACACAGCCATGAATAAAGAATGGTACCAGAATGTCCTCCGAGAGCAACTTCTCCCAACCGTCCAAGAGCAGTTTGGCGATCAACAATGCTTTTTCCAGCATGATGGAGCACCTTGCCATAAAGCAAAGGTGATAACTAAATGGCTCAGGGAACAAAACAGAGATTTTGGGTCCATGACCTGTAAACTCCCCAGATCTTAATCCCATTGAGAACTTGTGGTCAATCATCAAGAGACGCGTGGACAAACAAAAACCTACAAATTCTGACAAAATGCAAGCATTGATTGTGCAAGAATGGACAGCTATCAGTCAGGATTTGGTCCAGAAGTTGATTGAGAGCATGCCAGGGAGAATTGCAGAGGTCCTGAAGAAGAAGGGTCAACACTGCAAATATTGACTTGCTGCATTAACTCATTCTAACTGTCAATATAAGCTTTTGTTACTCATAATATGATTGCAATTATATTTCTGTATGTGATAAAAACATCTGACAAACACACATAAAAACCAGAGGGCAGCAGATCATGTGAAAATATAATATTTCTGTCATTCTCAAAACTTTTGGCCATGACTGTACATACTTACATACTCCAGGCAGGCAGGCAGGCCACACGTCTTCACGCCCAGGAGGCGCGCAGCTATGACGATTCCCCACAGCGCCCTCTGCTGCGCGCTGTAGGGAATCGTCATAGTGGCGCGCCTCCTGGGCATGAAGACATGCGGCCTGCCTGCCTGGAGTATGTAAGTATGTATGTGTGTGTGTATGTATGTCTGTATGTGGTGACAGATCCGTCCTGAACTCCATTGAAAGTCAATGGAGGGCGGATCCGTTTACCATTGTGGTCACACCAAACGGATCCGTCCCCATTGACTTGCATTGGGGGTCATTCCGGATCCGTCTTGGTGCGGATGCCTGGACCGGAGAGAAAACCTCAGCATACCGCGTTTTGCTCTCCGTTCTGGAGACGGAACTGAATGCTTTCAGGAGCCTCCGTTGTCTTCAGTTCAGTTTTGTCCCCATTGACAATGAATGGGGACAAAACTGAAGTGTTTTTTTCCGGTATTGAGCCCCTATGACGGAACTCAATATCGGAATTTAAAAACGCTAGTGTGAAAGTAGCCTAAGCCTAATAATAGGTGCCACTTCTTGGTCTGTACAGATCACCTTACTGTAGTTACCTGCTTATCTATACATAGAGGTCATATCATTACAGACAGGATTAGAATAACAGATACGATAGGATCCACCATTCACAATAGGTGATTGTCAGATCTTATCTATTCTCTCCTTGTACAATGACCTCTGCACAGATCACAGAACATGCCTAGAGTCAATGAGGTCTCCTCCTGAACATTGTGTCTATGGACCATGGGGCTACAGTAAAGCAATTCTCTTAATGCTTTCTAAATGCTGTTAAGAACAGCCCAGCCAAGATGGCCACCCCCATAATCATGTTCAGGAAATAGAATAAGAAATCTACAATCAAAAATAAAAACAGATAAGAAAGTGTGTCGCTATCTGGTTTTAACTGGTAGATAACATTTTTTGTGACACATTTCCTTTAATATAGAGCTGGCTCCCCCACTTCTGGGAAGGTTTGATAAAAGATTTTGGAATGTCTGTGGGAATGTATGCCCATTCATTAAAAAAATAAATAAATAAATAAATAACCCTTTCAGCCCCGGAGGTTTTTTAGTTTTTGGGTTGTCGTTTATATTTTGATATTTTGGGCGTTTTCGCATGTGGCGATGCCCATGATGTGTATTTTTTAGGAACTAATGTATAGCAGAGTCTTGTCACGCAGGAGGACAGAGACTGCCACACACTGCATCCGGCTCCCCTGATCCTCCCCAGGAGGAGCACTCCCAGGTTTTTAATAGTCCAGATACTGTGGTCACGTTTGACCACAGCATCCAAAGAATTAAAAGTCTGCGATCGGCATTACCACCGAATCCCACAACGCAGACATTAGGCATGGGCCTCTACTGTTTAAAACAGCAGGCACCCGGCGACTATAGTCCCAGCCAGCTCCATACATGTATGGCACAGTCATGGTGGAACAGAAAAGGGCCTTTTCTAAACCGTTCCCACAAAATTTGATGCATACAGGTGTCCAAGATGTTGTGGTATGCTGAAAAACTAACATTTTCCGGGTAACTCCCCTGGAACTAGGGGGCCAAGGCCAACATCTGAACAATAACCCCATAGCATTATCCATCATAGGATCTCAATACCGGAGGAAAACGCTGATTCATTGTCAATGGGGACAAAACTGAACAGAACAGAAGGGAATGCACCAGAATGTATTCTGTTCTGTTTCATTGCATTCCCATCGAGGACAGAAAAATGCTGCAAGCAATGTTTTTGAGTGCATTGTGGCATTCGGCATGAAACACAATGTAAGTCAATGGTGCCAGATCTGTTTTCTTAAAAAAAAACAAAAACATAATCTCCTTCTCTCTGGCTGTGAGCGGTCCACTCTGATTGGATCACGCTCACAGCCAGGGAGAAGGAAACCCCCACTGAGGAAGGGTGAGTCTCCTCCTCCCTGTTCCGATACCAAAGATTTGCATATTCCGCTGCAAAAACAACAGGGGGCCCTGTGAACCAACGGGGGGCTCTTTTGGAAAAAGATAAAAAGCGAGGGCACCAGTGGGGGCCGCCCTATAAGGTACAACATTTAGTTTACATTTGAAAAACCGATGAAAGATCCTTTTTTATCTCCCGCAAAGTGCCTCTCCATTAGTTATGTCCCCCACAGCGCCCCTCCAGTAGTAATGTCCCCTACAGTATACCTCCAGTAGTAACGTCCCCTATAGTCCCTCCAGTAGTAACATCCCCCACAGTGCCCCTCCAGTAGTAATGTCCCCTACAGTGTACCTCCAGTACTGTCTCTCTTAGTGCTCCCATTGAGTAATGCCCCTTCAGTATTATGTCCCCAATGCCCCCTGCAGTGCTATACTTTCTGTTAGTAAAGTCCCCCAAGTCGGCAGTGAAAAAACCAAAACATTACTCACCTGTATCCCACGCAGGCCACAACCTCTTCTGGTCTACGGCCTAGGATGGAGGGATGTAGGCAGGCAAAGGGAAGCACATTGCTTCACTGTGTCCTGGCGCGAGCAGGCGTGATTACGTCACCACACACGCCTGCGCAGGCCCCAGGACAGTGCAGCGCCGGCCCCAGAAAGGAAGACCAGGGAGGGTGAGAACCAGAAGTGCTCGCAGGGCTTCACTCCCCGCTCCTGACACCTAATACTAATGTGCGCTTCCATAATTGAAGGGCTCACTAGTATTCGCTTTAGAAGATGCACTTCTATTTCCCCACACGTCATAGTGTTGCGCGAACTTGTGTTTTAAGTTCGACGTCCACAGTTCGGATTATCTAAGAATTCCGTTATGGATTCTGCTACCACAAACCATAACAGAATTCTATGATGGCATGCATCCCGGAAGCTTATAAGAGGTCTATGGTGGCCAGCATAGACTTCTATTATGACGTAATGCCTCTTATAGGCTTCAGTGGTGCATGCCATCATATGGTCCGTTATAGCAGAATCCATAACGGGATTCTTAGATAACCCGAACCTGGGAAGCCAACTTAAAACACAAGTTCACTCAACACTAATCATAAAAAATTACCTAAGTCGCCAGAAAAAATGGCGCTCTTGATAAATCCCCTCCATAGAGAACCTCTCACTTTAATACAGGGGTTTGGATACTTTGTGGAGTAGTATTTTTCTAACACATGAGCCAAATGTCCTTAGTGAACTGGATGTGCATGGACCCTTATGAATAGTTATTGAATGCAGTTTATGTCATAGGAATATTCTATATATATATCCAGTATACAGCAATGTATGCACGCAGACAGGCCTTTACTCAGGGCAGCACACCAGCTGCCTATTTCACAATAGTCCGCATTTGTACAACTTGTGGCGTCACCTCACTTCCAGTTGACACAGCAATACCTTGGTCAGTATATGTTAGCCCAAACCAGCTGAGGAACCTACAGACAGAACGCACTGACCAAAATCCTGACCGTGTGAACACGGCCTAACACATAAGAACAATGACCCAAAATGGTGGAAAACAATGTGAACCCGCACGTCTCAATCAAGTCTAGTCCAATCCAGGTACAACGTTATCTGCCTCCACTTCTCGACCCCGCCCTGCTGTAGCCCCGCCTCTGCCCTCTTCACCAATCAACTACTGGTTACTACAAGTCCTTTACAAATATGGGTGAACTCTTGATAAAATATTTTTTATCATTTTTTTTAATATCCATATCTGTTATCACAAAAGACCATATTCTGACAGATTCTTTATAAAACCTGTGCATATGTATTATATTTCGCATCACCACCAAACTTTTACATGTTGAGTTAAAAATAAAGCTTCATGCTCCCCCGCACTTTGAAACACAATAGTATAATCCACCTTTTTTCCCGCCCTCAGTGACGTAAGCGTGACGCGCTCCGGCCTTTCTTTCTCCTGGTCGTCTAGCAGCACAGGGGAACTTCTCGGAAGAAGCTTCGTTGTTTGTGTCTCGTAACCTCCCTTTGGCCCGTTTCCTACCTGCCTTACATTCGGTGAGATATGTGAATGGTTCCCGGTGAGCTCGTATGTGTTTCAGTGGTGTACTAGGTGTGCTTCATCTAGGCCGGGCCTTGTGTGACTACAATGGTGGATCCTCTATCAACGCGTTACAGTCGTTGTTATGTTTCCGCTTCTTCTACCATAGGCGGCCGGGCTGATACACGCAGGCCTGGGATCAGTCCTCTTCCCGGGCACTGCTCGTGCTGCGGATCCTCCCTGATTCCCGCATGTGTCTGTTCACATTGGGGTATCTGTTCAGGGCGATCCTCTCATCTGTATGTAGATGGCAGGTGCTGCGCTATATATATCTGTAGAGAGGGCCAAGGTTGAGCTAGTTATATCTGTGGGGTGGGGGCCAAGGTTGAGCTAGTTATATCTAGTTTAGCCTGCCCCATGCTCTCCAGCTATCACTAGTTTAGCCTGCCCCCATGCTCTCCAGCTATCACTAGTTTAGCCTGCCCCCCCATGCTCTCCAGCTATCACTAGTTTAGCCTGCCCCCCCATGCTCTCCAGCTATCACTAGTTTAGCCTGCCCCCCCATGCTCTCCAGCTATCACTAGTTTAGCCTGCCCCCACACACGCTCTCCAGCTATCACTAGTTTAGCCTGCCCCCACACACGCTCTCCAGCTATCACTAGTTTAGCCTGCCCCCACACACGCTCTCCAGCTATCACTAGTTTAGCCTGCCCCCACACACTCTCTCCAGCTATCACTAGTTTAGCCTGCCCCCACACACTCTCTCCAGCTATCACTAGTTTAGCCTGCCCCCACACACTCTCCAGCTATCACTAGTTTAGCCTGCCCCCACACACTCTCTCCAGCTATCACTAGTTTAGCCTGCCCCCACACTCTCTCCAGCTATCACTAGTTTAGCCTGCCCCCACACACACTCTCCAGCTATCACTAGTTTAGCCTGCCCCCACACACACTCTCCAGCTATCACTAGTTTAGCCTGCCCCCACACACACTCTCCAGCTATCACTAGTTTAGCCTGCCCCCACACACACTCTCCAGCTATCACTAGTTTAGCCTGCCCCCACACACACTCTCCAGCTATCACTAGTTTAGCCTGCCCCCACACACACTCTCCAGCTATCACTAGTTTAGCCTGCCCCCACACACACTCTCCAGCTATCACTAGTTTAGCCTGCCCCCACACACTCTCTCCAGCTATCACTAGTTTAGCCTGCCCCCACACACTCTCTCCAGCTATCACTAGTTTAGCCCGCCCCCCCACACTCTCTCCAGCTATCACTAGTTTAGCCCGCCCCCGCACTCTCTACAGCTATCACTAGTTTAGCCTGCCCCCACACACACTCTCCAGCTATCACTAGTTTAGCCTGCCCCCACACACTCTCTCCAGCTATCACTAGTTTAGCCTGCCCCCACACACTCTCTCCAGCTATCACTAGTTTAGCCTGCCCCCACACACTCTCTCCAGCTATCACTAGTTTAGCCCCCCCACACTCTCTCCAGCTATCACTAGTTTAGCCCGCCCCCCCACACTCTCTCCAGCTATCACTAGTTTAGCCCGCCCCCCCACACTCTCTCCAGCTATCACTAGTTTAGCCCGCCCCCCCACTCTCTCCAGCTATCACTAGTTTAGCCCGCCCCCCCCACTCTCTCCAGCTATCACTAGTTTAGCCCGCCCCCCCACACTCTCTCCAGCTATCACTAGTTTAGCCCGCCCCCCCACACTCTCTCCAGCTATCACTAGTTTAGCCCGCCCCCGCACTCTCTACAGCAGGGGTGCACAACCTTTTTTGATTGGGGGCCACATTGTCGGCCTGAACCAATTCCAAGGGCCAAAAATAAAACTTAAGGGGGTATTACCAACTGAAATACTATTTTTAAGGCATATTAAACATGCAGTATATATTATAAATGTCTAGTTACACTTCTAGTACTCCCATTTAATGGGAAATTAGATGAAAGGTACATGTAAGCAGCTACAAGACATAGACATACATGTCTGTTACCAGATGGTTGGGGGCAGCACAGAATGGTCTCGAGGGCCGCATGTGGCACAGACTTACTCTATCCAATCAGTGCTGCCATGTTCAGACTGTGCAGATACACACCCCCAACTTGTTACCTCCCCTCTGTTCCTTTACTGAAGACAAATAGCAATTCATTCATAACTTCTAGTGCAAATAATAAAGGAATGGCACAACATACAGACATAAGAATAGATGTTCCAGAATTGTTAGTACATGGGGAATGCATGGAGCTATTAAAACAGGCATGTCAGGAGAGGTGAAAGGTCCTCTTTAATGGAAGTTGAGTGGTAGAAAAAAGTTCACAAGCAACATGGATAACTGCATTTTTGAAGAGATTGTCAAGAAAAGGCCATTCAAGAATTTGGGGGATATTTACAAGGAGTGACCTTTGGCTGGAGCTAATGCTTTAAGAGCCACCACACCCAGATGTGTCCATAAGCTACAAGTGTCACATTCCTTGTGTCAAGCCACTCGTGTCCAAGAGACAACGTCAGAAGCGTCTTTCAGGCCTAAGAAGAAAAAGGACTTGACTGTTGCTCAGTGATCCAAAGTTCCCAGAGTCTGGAGAGAGCAGAGATGCACAATCCGAGTCGCCTGAGCTCCACCGTGAAGTTTCCACAATCAGTGATGGTTTGGGGAGCCATGTCATCTGCTGGTGTAGGTCCACTGTGTTATATCAAGTCCATAACCAGCACAGTCTACCAGGAGATTTTGGAGCACTTCATGCTTCCCTGATGAGCTTCATGGAGAAGCTGATGTCATTTTCCAGCAGGACTTGGTACTTTTGGCAGTGGGGGCAGGTGCCAGTACCTGGTTTAATAACCACAGTATCACTCTGCTTGATTGGCCAGCAAACTCACCTGACCTAAACCCTATAAAGAATCTATGGAGTGTTGTCAAGAGGAAGATGAGACACCAGACCCAACAATGCAGATGAGCTGAAGGCTGCTATCAAAGCAACCTGGTCTTCCATAACATCTCTGCAGTGCCACAGGCTGATCACCTCCATGCCACGCCGCATTGATGCAGTCATTCATACAAAAGGAGCCCCCCCGACAAGTATTGTGTACTGTACATCCTTTTCAGAAAGCCAACATTACCATAGTGTGTTTTTTTTTTTTTTTTTTTTTTTTTTTTTTTTTTGTTTAAATACCTGTTCTTGCATCTCCTCCTCCCTGGCTGTGACGCTCTCCGCTGTGATTGGATCATGGCATAGCCAGGGAGATGACACCTATTGAGAGACCCTGGCATCTCCTCCTCCCTGTACCGATGCTCAGGATTTACATACTGAACGGGAAAACAGCAGGGTGGCAGCATCAGCAGGGGTACCCCACAAGAGCAGGTATTTATCCAAACTAAAAAAAAAAAAGGGTCCCCCTAAGTCTTATATATTCTGATTTTCTGAGATAGTAACTTACGGGTTTTCATTAGGTGTAAACCATAATCATTAAAGGGTTTCTGTCACCAGATTTGGGCATACTAAACAGGATGGTATTTGCAATGTGCAAATGCCACCTGATGCCCAATCTGGTTTTCTTACAGTAATCAGATGAGCAGTTTTCTTAAAAAAAGCACTTTTATAATATGTAAATTAGGCATACTAGGTGCAAGAGGCGTTTACCTTGCACCTAGTAATCGCCGTGTTCCTACCTCTAGTGCCGCCTCCTTCTTCCTGATTGACAGGGCCAGGCAGCTTGCTCGATGAGCTGCCGGCCCTGACCTCGATCGAAATCCCGCGCCTGCGCCGTGTAGGCTAAATTCTGTGCAGGCGCAGATAGTTCGCCCGGCTCCTGCCTCTCTCACTGCGCCTGCGCCGTGCGGAGTAAAAGCGGCGCAGGCGCAGTGAGACCCGGGAGCCGGCGGAACTCACTGCGCCTGCGCCGCTTTTACTCCGCACGGCGCAGGTGCAGTGAGAGAGGCAGGAGCCGGGCAGCCGGGTGAACTATCTGCGCCTGCGCAGAATTTAGCCTACACGGCACAGGCGCGGGATTTCGATCGAGGTCAGGGCCGGCAGCTCATCGAGCAAGCTGCCTGGCCCTGTCAATCAGGAAGAAGGAGGCGGCACTAGAGGTAGGAACACGGCGATTACTAGGTGCAAGGTAAACGCCTCTTGCACCTAGTACGCCTAATTTACATATTATAAAAGTGCTTTTTTTAAGAAAACGGCTCATCTGATTACTGTAAGAAAACCAGATTGGGCATCAGGTGGCATTTGCACATTGCAAATACCATCCTGTTTAGTATGCCCAAATCTGGTGACAGAAACCCTTTAAAAGAAACACTTGAAATTGATCACTCTGTAATCTATAGAATGAGTTTCACTTTTTAAATTGAATTACTGAAACTTTTTGAAATTCTAATTTGAGATGCACCTGTATATCTGATTATCAGTCAGCTATACGCTTTGGACTACAACGCTCATCTATCTGTGGCTTCGTCCAGCTTGGTCATGTTCCTGAAGGCCTAGTTTTCACTTGACTGTCACATCAGCGCCCTATTATAGGAGCAGAACAGCAAGAAGAGCGGAACTAAAACCAACAGAACCTGATGGACCTGTTCTCTAGAGCAGGGGTACTCTACTGGTGGTCCGAATCCAGGCCGCGGCTGCCAGCTGTCTGGACCCCTGCTTGCACCAGAAGTCCAGAAGCAATGAGTGCTTCCATCAATGCAGATGGAAGTGCTCATTGCTGGAGTGCAGGGAGCTGATGTCACTCACAGCTCTGCTCCCCGTGCTCCTCTCCTCCTTCAGGTCCACAGCACTGTGAATGGTGGAGCAGGAGAAGACTGGAAATCTGCATAAGCGCCGCCCACATAGTGCTGCAGCGCGATCTGTGCCTGCAGTGAATACAGGAGGACTGTGAGCTTCAGGAACAGGACAAGGTGAGTAGTGTGTTCATAGCTTTATCACTATGGAGGGAGGGGGACAGAGGGCTTTATCACTATGGAGGGAGGGCAGGCCATTACTAATGTGAAGGAGGCACAATGGGAATTTCTACTATTAAGGCTACATGCCACTGGTGTTGTCCCTTATATATTTTTGTTTTGCAGCTTGGACCTTCATCCTACAGCAGACTTGGGTAGGTGGACCTTTACCAAAAGTACTTGCGTACCCCTGCTCCAACGTATAAGGTCCATTGAGTTTACCGAACCATAGTCGTGCATGCAGGATGAGTTCTTGTCCAGTATTTGGCATCGACTAAGGGTTTTTTTGTTTTTTTGTACTTAAAAATTGAGTCTGCTTCAAAGTTTACCTACAAGTGAATGGAACAAAAATCTGTAATTGCACTGCACCACCACTACAAAGTCGACGGTTTGCGGGTAAACATTGAACAGTGTTGCGGCCCTTTAGGCAGGGCTGTGGAGTTGGAGTCGGTCACCATTTTGGTGGAGTCGGAATAAAATGGACTGGGTCCGACTCCTAAAATATATAATGAATTAGTACATATAGTTTAGTGCAATAAGTGCTGAATATATTTTTATAAGAATTTGTGAAAATGATGAAATGTCCTATAAATGTCTGTTCCTGATCTAAGGATTTAGGCTTTTAGTTGAGATGACTGTGTACTGTCCTTTATGTCCAGTGCATGTTCTCTCTGTATGCTTTGTTTCCTCTGAGCTCATGTTTGGAGAGGTTAGCTGCTCTCATGGCTTCTATCTGCTGCTGATGTGAAACACCTAGAGCCTTATGTATGTAAACTGTCTAGGTGTACACTCACCGGCCACTTTATTAGGTACACCTGTCCAACTGCTCGTTAACACTTAATTTCTGATCAGCCAATCACATGGCGGCAACTCAGTGCATTTAGGCATGTAGACATGGTCAAGACAATCTCCTGCAGTTCAAACCGAGCATCAGTATGGGGAAGAAAGGTGATTTGAGTGCCTTTGAACGTGGCATGGTTGTTGGTGCCAGAAGGGCTGGTCTGAGTATTTCAGAAACTGCTGATCTACTGGGATTTTCACGTACAACCATCTCTAGGGTTTACAGAGAATGGTCCGAAAAAGAAAAAACATCCAGTGAGCGGCAGTTCTGTGGGCGGAAATGCCTTGTTGATGCCAGAGGTCAGAGGAGAATGGGCAGACTGGTTCGAGCTGATAGAAAGGCAACAGTGACTCAAATTGCCACCCGTTACAACCAAGGTAGGCAGAAGAGCATCTCTGAACGCACAGTACGTCGAACTTTGAGGCAGATGGGCTACAGCAGCAGAAGACCACACCGGGTGCCACTCCTTTCAGCTAAGAACAGGAAACTGAGGCTACAATTTGCACAAGCTCATCGAAATTGGACAGTAGAAGATTGGAAAAACGTTGCCTGGTCTGATGAGTCTCGATTTCTGCTGCGACATTCGGATGGTAGGGTCAGAATTTGGCGTCAACAACATGAAAGCATGGATCCATCCTGCTTTGTATCAACGGTTCAAGCTGGTGGTGGTGGTGTCATGGTGTGGGGAATATTTTCTTGGCACTCTTTGGGCCCCTTGGTACCAATTGAGCATCGTTGCAACGCCACAGCCTACCTGAGTATTGTTGCTGACCATGTCCATCCCTTTATGACCACAATGTACCCAACATCTGATGGCTACTTTCAGCAGGATAATGCGCCATGTCATAAAGCTGGAATCATCTCAGACTGGTTTCTTGAACATGACAATGAGTTCACTGTACTCAAATGGCCTCCACAGTCACCAGATCTCAATCCAATAGAGCATCTTTGGGATGTGGTGGAACGGGAGATTCGCATCATGGATGTGCAGCCGACAAATCTGCGGCAACTGTGTGATGCCATCATGTCAATATGGACCAAAATCTCTGAGGAATGCTTCCAGCACCTTGTTGAATCTATGCCACGAAGAATTGAGGCAGTTCTGAAGGCAAAAGGGGGTCCAACCCATTACTAACTAGCATGGTGTACCTAATAAAGTGGCCGGTGAGTGTAGAAGTTTCTTTGTTGCCCATAGCAACTAGTCAGAGCTCCCCTTTCATTTCATATAGTGCTCTGGAGAAATGAAAGGGGAGCTCTGATTGGTTGCTATGGGCAACAAAAAAGTCTTAGACCTAGACAGTTTTCATACATCAGGGCCAGAGGCGTAGTTACTGGGGGGGGGGGGAGGCAATGCTCCGGGCACAATACCTCTGGGGGGCCCAGCAGGGATGGCCTTAGTACAATCAGGCGAATACAAGTGAGTGCTTCTATTGAGTTTGATGGGGGCACATTAAGCCGATCCGAGGTCTGATGGGGGCAAGGGACTGTTTAGTGATGTAAAAGCTGGGGACAGATTTTCTTTAACATAGGAGTCCCCTTTTTACTCCTATTAATCCTATATTTTACTGCATTATGTGGTAGAGTATTTAGAGTAGGGTATGTAGAAAGTCTATTGTACTGTACTTAAAGGGTTGTCCAAGTTATGGAAAAATATAGCACTGTACATCTGATGGGCAGCAATATATAACTAAGTTCAGCAAGTTTTAGGCAAAAAAAAAATCTATTTCCTCATTTCCCTGGTTCTCTTCTGGTCTTTGTTTACATGCAGTAATAACAATCTCTGCCCCTCCCCCCTTCTCTGCAAAGGCAGTGAATATAAGTGCTGTGAGTACATGTCTGCCTGCTGGGATACTCAGCAGCATGTTTGTGTAGGACTACAAGTCCCAGCTGTACAATGACACTGCTGATACACACAGGAAATTCTCCCTACCTGTTCTTGTACAATACAATTCCTCTATAGCTCCTTGCCCAGCATTTGTCTCCTCTCACTGCTGCAGCTACTATTTGTTGTAAAGCCTTGAGCCCTCAGTGTGTTCTGGCTGAAGGGGTTAATGTTTTAGCTGAAGGAATCCAGGGAGAGAGCAGATAGAAGGAGCCCGGCAAAGAAAGGGGGCGTGGCCAGTGACGTCTCTTGTACACGAAACATCACAGACCAGGGAGATAAGGTGACATCACAGGTCATGTGACCCTCAGTCAACTCTGAGAAACCAGCAGCTTTAGAAACACAAAGTATATGGGAAAGTTGTTATACCTGACAAGTTAGAAACATATAAAGAACAAAAAAATAACTCGGACAACCCCTTTAACAGCATAGATGACCTAGCAGTTTATATAGTCATCTTGCTAATACAGTATTATAACCACAACTAGTAGTATGTGCCTGTGAAGTTGGAAACGTGCGTGTGGGGGGCCCACTCAAGTATGTTTTGCCCCCCCCCCCCCCATGTGCTGATCTCTAGCTACGCCTCTGATCAGGCCATTAGTGAGCTGTACCCAGAGAAGCCTGATAGATCACAAACTCTCTTTGTCATGACTTATCTGTACTATTGATTTAATGCAAATTTGTCTAAAGTTATCACTTAACATGCTCCATGTATGAGGGAGTCGGGGCTTTGGCTTACTGACTCACAGCCCTGCCTTTAGGGGTGCCAGGAGTTGGAACCCTCTATCAATGGGACCGGTCATCAGTATCAAAACCAGACAACCCCTGGCTAATGTTCTATTGCTGCAGCTCAAGATCAGTGGAATCGGTGCAGAGGAGCCAGGCCTAGTCTGCATGGGGATGAGCTGGTGGTCTGTCTAATTTGTTACAGAAATGGCTGCGCAAACTAGTTGATACCCCACCTATCTGACACTTATGCCATAGCCATATATATCTGTAGTCGGAATAACTCTTTAAAGTGTGCCTGAGTTCTCACAGAACTTGCATAATGGCTGTGCTTGCTTGTACAATCACAACTGTGAAGGGACAGGTCTTTTTGGGCTTCAGCCATATTATTCCCACCCTTTAGCTGCACAGCTAGATACACTTCACTCAGAAGCACGGGAGTGTTTCCATTCTGTGGATTCTACCTGCATTGTACTGCTGTGACATCCTTTCCCTTACTTCCCACTACGATTTCAGCTTGAGATCACAGAACAGATAAGGGAGAAATCACACTTCTAGGAAGGCAGGAGGCTCCTGTGAATTCAGAAGTGGTGTAGGAGTTTATCAGGATCCCAGATGGCTTTGACACGCCCCTTTCCTGTGAGCAGTCAACAGGCAGTGGAAGGAATGACTGTGTGTGTGTGTATATATGTGTATATATATGTGTGTGTGTGTGTGTATATATATATATATATATATATATATATATATATATATATATATTCTCTTTTTGCAGTCAAACTACTAGGTCCTCTGTTTCTGCTTGCGGTTAGTGATTATTGAATTTTGACTGCTATGATTGCTTTCTGCTAATTATCTGTTTCACTTTAACAGGGCATCTTTTTTATGAATAATCAAAAGCAACAAAAGCCAACGCTATCTGGCCAGCGTTTTAAGACCCGAAAAAGAGGTAAATCTTTCTCCAGTCTTGGCTACACTGCACAGGGCCTGGCTGACTACTGCAGGGATTGTGCTAGTGATATTGAGCACCCCTTAACATACTACTGCTCATATAATGTCAGAGGTCTGGAATAAGATGGGGACAAGCGGATGATGTGTCAGATGTAATGAGTGAGGTCCAGTGATCTTAGAACTGACATGGCCGGTCAGAACACTTGGCAGAAATCAGGTTGTGTTCATGTTTTTGTCTCCGGTTTAACAAGTTTAGAGTGCTCTGCTTTTCCACCAGCAAGAAGAAAAGTTAAATGAATGTTTAACGTATACACTGTATATGTGAGGCTACTTTCACACCTTTGCTTTCCCTTCCTGCTATTGAGATCAGTTATAGGCTCTCGGGGGGGGGGGGGGGGCGCCTCTTCCGTTTGGTCCCCATTCATTGTTAATGGGGACAAAACTGAGTGTACCAGGATGCATTCTGTTTGGTTGCGTCCCCATCGCGGACAAAATAACGCAGGGTTTTTCTGTCTGCGATATAGTGCAGAGCAAGACGGATCCGTCCTGGCTCACAATGTAAGTCAATAGGGATGGATCTGACACAATAGAAAACTGATCTGTCCCCCATGGCATAAAATCCCCCACCTATGGCATAAAATCATACAGAAAACAGCAAATTCAAAATTACAGGTCATTATGGTTGTAAGTCACCAAATCAGTCATTTGCTAAACAGCTGCCCTTGTTGCTCATAGAACTGAGTTTGCCACTGTTCACATGGCAGTGGTTGCCCTGTCATTAAACTAATGGTCATTGTTCATATGAAATAACTATTAATTGTACTGCTTGTGCAGTCATTGAGCCAGCTATGTGACTGTCCACACATGGCGCAGTAATCTGTTAATACAGAGTTACTGATCACTCAACCATTGAACCAACCAGGTCACTATTCACATGGCGCAGTAATTGATTGCTAAGCGCTTGTTGCAGTATAAAAATGTAAGTTGTGGCCTATGCATTGTTTAGCTTATGTTTTTTTTTTTTTCTCTCATGTATTTATTTTTTTTCCTAATGTAGATGAAAAGGAGAGGTTTGACCCTACTCAATTTCAAGACTGCATTATTCAAGGCTTAAACGAAACTGGCAACGATTTGGAAGCAGTAGCAAAGTTTCTTGATGCTTCAGGAGCAAAGCTCGACTACCGCCGCTATGCAGAGACACTCTTTGACATCCTGGTGGCTGGTGGGATGCTGGGTATGTCGGCTTGTATAAAATGATCAGCTATAGTCTGGTGTCTAGCACTGCTGGAATAACTGAGCATTGTATGTTTTTTGTTTTTAGCACCAGGTGGTACTTTGGCCGATGACGTGATCCGTACCAATGTCTGTGTGTTTACTGCACAAGAAGATCTAGAGACCATGCAAGCATTTGCTCAGGTCTGTAGCTAACTGTAAAGAAATCTATAAGGCCTCTTTCACACAACTGAGTTTTCCATCAGGGTGCGACGCGTGGAGCAAACGCATAGCATCAGGACTTAATCTTGACCCATTTGATTGTTTTTCACGCATCATATTGTGGGGTTTTTTTCTCTCACACCCCCCCCCCCCCCAACGCACGCATGAAAAACTGATTACACTCGCACAAATAAAAACTAACTGAACTTGCGTGCAAAACAATTTTTTTTTATTTTCCTGAACAGACCCTGAGAGAATCCATAACGCTTGTGTGAAAGAGGCCTAAGGCTTTTTGTTTTTGGAAGCATGGTTTTGAACCATTTGTTTTCTAATGTAGGTTTTTAACAAGCTAATCAGACGTTATAAATACCTGGAGAAAGGATTTGAAGACGAGGTCAAGAAGGTATGAGCCATATGTCACATTAGGCCCCAAATACACATTAGATATCTACTGGCTGAACCTCCTGTTTTCTGTGCGCCTGGCAGACCATCTGTGGGCTCCACACATTGGTGAATAACTAATGTTTGCTGTCCATGTTCTGTTAATGTGTTTACACACCCTTTGATTTTCCACGGATTGTGGGTCGGTGAAAAACTGCTTTGTGGTCCCTGGTGCGGACCAAACACCAATTGGAGTCTGTGGGTCCGATGGAATCGATGTTCTGCCAGTGCCTTTCACTATTGGTAGGAGATGCACTGGAAATCCCCTTTTTCCCTTTCATCCTCCACGATGGCATACCATGAGAGATGACCCTCCTCCAACCAGGTAGGGACAGGAAGTTTAAAAGTAGGCCCTCCTCCAGTTACCTTCAGTGTCTTCCTGTCCCTCCAGGTGGGGAGAGGCATCTCCCAGGGCATTTGCCTTGGGGCCACTCATGGGGCAGTGCTGGGTGGAACTAAAGAGAAGAGAAAAAAAAAAATCTGCTCTCCTGCATGAGACAGGCGGCAGCTTCAAACCCTATCTGGGGTACCTGAAGCTGTGTGGGCTCCACACCGCGCGTCCAACGCCTGTTTGCTTCCTTCTGGGCGCATAAGGAAGATGCCATGCAGCGCCGGATACTCAGGGAGTCCCTCCGGCTGGATGTACGGGCCTCCCTTCTGCCATCCTATCGGGGCTCTGGTAAGGGATTCTCCTGCTGCACGCAGTCTGCCAGAACGCTCCGGCGTGGATCCGCGCAGTGCGTGTGACGTCAGGGGGCGGAGCCTATTGGATTTTTTTAAAAAAAGAGCGCAATTCTGGGGAGCCCAGCTGATCTGAGGTCTGTGAGTAGCCACAAACTATATATTTGGGCGTTTTTTTCCTTTCCTCCCTGCCATAATGTCTGATCTGGGAGTTGAGACCATGGAGACCCCAGTGGGCCCTTCTGCCGTGAGTTAAAGGGTCATGCTCCACTAAGTTTTTTCTGACTTATATTAGCTTAGTGTATGATTAACATATGGTATCCCTATATCTTGTTTTTTTTTTTTTCTCTCCTACCTTTGAATGGTTATAGAGTGAGAGAGAGAGTTCTCATAAATCTAAAACTTCAGTGAAAGTTAGAAAATGTGCTATTTGTTCTTCTAAACTTTCAGAATCCTCATCTAGTAAATTGTGTTCTAAGTGCACAAGCAATATTGCTAAAGACATAGTTCCATCTCTAAAGGATGAACTTAGGGAAGTGATAAAAAATGAAATGAGATCGGCACTGGAAGGTTTGGCGGTACCTGACCCCTCTCCTTCTAGTTTTGGGAAAAGAAAGGAATCCAGATTGTGTCCTTCTGATTCCTCTCCTCCCGATTCTGATTTAGAAGAGGATGAGTCATTTGATTCTGACGCCTCTTTGGATTCAGATTCGGAATTTAAACGCTATTTATTCTCTGTGGATGAGTCTTTATTAACACAATGTCCTAAGGTGGATGTTTCTTTATCCAAGTTGGTAAAAGGTTTTAATGCATTGCCTTTTGAGGATATGGGTTCTCTCAGGGACCCCTTGGATAAAAAAGTAGACGCTTGTCTAAAAATCTTGGGACGCTGCAGTAGTTTTATCTAAACCCAATCTAGCAGCTATGTCAGTGTCCAGAGCTCTTAAAAAATGGCTAGGCCAACTCGAGTCTTTATTAAAAGAAAATACACCCTTTGATTCTTTAAAAGATTCCTTTCCATTGTTGTTAAAAGCAGTAGACTTCATTTCTGACGCCAAGGCCGAGTCTGTCAGGATTTCTGCTAGATCCACTGCTTTCGCAGCTCGTAGGGCCTTATGGCTTAAATCTTGGTCAGGGGATTTATCATCCAAGATGAAATTGTGTAATATTCCCTTTCATGGGGAAATGTTATTTGGTCAGGATCTTGAAAAAATCCTAGAAAAAGCAGCAGACACTAAAAAATATTTTCCCCCTTCGGAAATACAGAAGAGGAAATTTTTTTTCAGTCCAAAAAAACGGATAAGAGCAAAATTCCAAGAGTGGGTAAATATAGAGGGTTTCTGTTTAATACCGAACCAGCTAAGCAATGACGCCAGAAACATAGTGGGGGGAAGATTAAAACTTTTTGCAGTAGAATGGGAAAAAATTACCACAAATCCCTGGATACTAGACATCATAAAATCAGGGTTCAAAATTCCCTTCTGCCGTTCCCCTCCACAAAATGTTTGTGAGCATGCCGCTTCTAAGATCCAATCTTCAGTACGAATTGGAGAAGGGAATTCAGGAACTTCTGAATATGGAGGCTATCATTCCAGTACCTCAAGAACACAGAGGGCTCGGTTACTATTCCACAGTGTTTCTTGTAAAAAAAAACAAAAAACAAATGGAAAGTTCCGACTAATTCTAAATTTTAAAAAACTGAACAAGTTTGTAAAACATCAAAAGTTCAAAATGGAGACCATTTCCTCAACATTAAATCTTTTAAAAAAGGGAGATTTTATGGCATCTCTGGATTTAAGAGATGCCTACTCACATCCCAATTTGCCAAGCAGATCAGAAATGCCTAAGATTTGCGGTATTTCTGAGAGGCATTCTTTACCATTTTCAAGTTCTCCCATTTGGAATTACGTCTGCCCCTCAGGTGTTTACCAAGGTCATGGTAGAACTGGTAGCACATCTAAGGAGACAGAACGTGATTATCGTTCCGTATCTGGACGACCTTTTAATAGTGGGAAGTTCAGCAGCTCAACTAGACTCAAACCTGTTTGTATCTTGTCAACTCCTGTATCGTCTCGGTTGGCTAATAAATTGGGAGAAGTCCAATCCTGTTCCCTCCCAGCAAGTGAAATTCCTGGGGATGACGCTGGATTCAGTCAGGCAAAAAACCTTCCTGCCATCCCAAATTTCAGAGCCTCTCCTCCTGTCCGGTCAGAGATGCAATGTCGCTTCTGGGTTCGCTGACAGCATGCATTCCTGCTGTCAGGCTCAGTTTCACACTCGGATCTTTCAGGATTGGCTTCTAAATGCTTGGGACAGGGAACAAAAATCTTTGGATTTTGTGATTCCCATTCCCAACCAAGTAAACATCTCTCTAGACTGGTGGCTGGAGGCTTCCCATCTTCAGAAGGGAGTTCCATGGGTCGCCAAAGATTTGATTACTGTAACCACAGATGCAAGTCTTTGGGGTTGGGGGGCTCACTGCCTTCAGTTTTCTGTCCGGGTCAGTGGCCTCCCCTTCTGGGCAGTCTGTCTTCAAATCAGAGAAAGCTCTGGGCTGTCTGGGAGTCACTAAAAAGTTGGTTGAGTCTGCTGTCAGGCAAAGACATTCAGATAAGATCAGACAACACCTCAGTAGTGGCATATTTAAATTGTCAAGGAGGTACAAGGAGCGAATCCTTAAGTCAGATCTCGGGGAAAACTTTTTTCCTGGGCAGAAATGCATTTAAGATCTTTCTGCGGTTCATCTAAAGGGCCTGTTGAACCTGAAGGCAGATTTTCTCAGCCGTGTCCAGCTTCGATCGGGGGAGTGGTGTCTTCACAGGGATGTGTTCCTTCAAGTCTGCGAAAAGATGGGGTCCCCTCAGACCTTTTTGCAAATCGCCAGAACACACATCTTCCGGCCTTCTTTTCCCTGGATCCGAGGTAGGGTTGCAACGGTATGAAATTTTCACGGTATGATAACCGTCTCAGTAAATACCGCGGTATTACGGTTATCATGGTATCACAGTTTGTTACATATATTATTAAAAGATACACTAATCCTCGGACCTCAGATCAGCCCACAGTGCCCCCTTCAGACCTCAGATCAGCCCACAGTGCCCCCTTCAGACCTCAGATCAGCCCACAGTGCCCCCTTCAGACCTCAGATCAGCCCACAGTGCCCCCTTCAGACCTCAGATCAGCCCACAGTGCCCCCTTCAGACCTCAGATCGGCCCACAGTGCCCCCTTCAGACCTCAGATCGGCCCACTGTGCCCCCCTTCAGCCCACCATCTAAATAAAAAAAATCACTTACTTTTCCTGCACTGCGGCTCCTCTCCGGTGTCCGGCGCTCCTTAGTCTCCCGTAGCTGCACTGTCACCTGACAGCGTGCAGCGTCAGGTCAGAGTGCGTGCACTACGTCCTGACGCTGTACGCGGTCAGGACAGTACAGCGCGACCCGGAAAAGAGGAGGAGCGCCGGACGGGTAAGTGATTTTTTTTTTTTTATTTTATCTTCTCCGTGTCCTCTGATACTAGGCTGCGCAGTAGCGCAGCCTAGTATCAGTAATGCGGTCGGGTCCAGGCGCAAATGGCGACAAGACTAAAAAGTCTTGTCGCCATTTACCGGTAATAAGCAAATGCCCACGGTTTAATAACCGTGCATTTCATTACCGTGGTATACCCTGGAACCGGTTACCGCTGCAACCCTAATCCGAGGGATGGGAATGCCGGAATAGACGCTCTTTCGCAGACTTGGAACTTCTCCCTGGGATACGCTTTTCCTCCCCTTCCTCTTATACCAAGAGTTTTGAAGAAGGTTCGAGAGGACAGTGCGCACATAATTCTGATTGCTCCCATGTGGCCCAAGAAGGCCTGGTTTCCGTTGCTAAAGATCCTGTCTGTGAGCAGTCCTTGGGTTCTTCCCTGGCAACACGATCTTCTGAGTCAGGGTCCAGTGTTGCACCCATATGTTCAGAGTTTACATCTTGTAGCATGGAATCTGAGAGGCTAGTAGAAAAGATGTCACTTCTAGAATTTATGCTAAAGTTTGGAAGCGTTATTATAGTTGGTGTGCTGAATCTAAAATAGCCCCATCTTTTTCTATTCAAAATGTGCTAAATTTTCTGCAAGCAGGTTTTGCAAAAGGGCTTCACCCAAATACCTTGCAAGTTCATATTGCAGCCTTAAGTTCAGTTTTCGATTTTAAAATTGCTGATCATCCATGGATTGTAAGATTTCTCCGAGGAGCTGACAGGCTTCGTCCAACGTTGAGACCCATTGTGCCTCATTGGGATTTAAATATTGCTCTTTTTGGTCTTTCAGAGCCCCCGTTTGAACCTCTGTCCCAATCCTCTATTAGAGCAATTACGTTGAAGACAGTATTTCTTGTCACAATCGCCTCAGCACGTAGGGTAGGAGAAATTCAAGCCCTTAAAATTACTGAACCTTTTTGCAGAATGTTTCTGGATAAGATTGTGTTTCGGTTTGATACCGCCTTCCTTCCCAAGGTAGTATCAAAATTTCACAGGCAGGAAGAAATCTTCATTCCTTCCTTTTGTGACAATCCTAAAACTCCTGGAGAATGTAAGTTTCATTCTCTAGAAGTTAGACGTGCGGTCCTTCAATACTTAGAATCTACTAAACAGTTTAGAAGATCAGATTTCCTGTTTGTACAATTTATTGGAGCTAATAAGGGAATGAAAGCTTCTAAGAGGTCTATTTCCAGATGGGTCAAATTGGCTATTTCAGAATCCTACAAAATAATGGGAAAGATTCCACCGAAGTCTCTTAAAGCCCATTCTACCAGGTCTGTGGCGGCTTCTTGGGCTGAGAGGGGAGATGCTTCGGTGGAACAAATTTGCAGAGCTGCCACTTGGACATCTCCACATACTTTTATAAAGCACTACAGAGTTGATGTTAGTGCAGGGCAGGACTTGGCCTTCGGCTGGAAAGTGCTACAGGCTATTGTCCCTCCCTAAATTCTTGATCTGTTATATCTTATGGTATGCCGTCGTGGAGGATGAAATGGAAAAACTGGGTTACTTACCGGTAATTTGCTTTTCATGAATCCTCCACGACTGCAGGGGATTTCCCTCCCTAAAAAAAAAGTTGTTTTTTTTTATTATTAAATTAAATCTACTTTAGTAAGTTTGGGGAAGGGGGTGTGTGTAGTTAATATACCCTTTCTTCTATTAGACTAGTGGATATGGAGTAAATATTCTTTGTTCTTTAATTGAGTAGAGTATATGGAGTTAATATGCCCTTCTGCTGTTGAATAATCTCCGTAGTCTAAATTTTTTTTTCTTTCATCACATAATTATAAGTATTGGTTGTGGTATGAATGAGAAGGCTCTCTAGGTTTGGTCCAGAAAGACACTGAAGGTAACTGGAGGAGGGCCTACTTTTAAACTTCCTGTCCCTACCTGGTTGGAGGAGGGTCATCTCTCATGGTATGCCGTCATGGAGGATTCATGAAAAGGAAATTACCGGTAAGTAATCCAGTTTTCAGCCTAGCATGTGCAATATGGAGGACAAAAAAATGACACTGATGAAACGCGGTCTTGTCATGGGTGTTGTGAAAGCCTAATGCATGTGGAGTTCTCCTGAGTCTTCCTAATGGCTGAGTCGAGGGGTTTTGATTGGGTATGTTAGATTCAGTTGCTCAATGCTTTTGAATCTGGCAGTGGCTTTCTCAACCAGGCGCAACATGTGCATGCTCAGCTGAGCTTGCATGTGTGTGTGCGTGAGGATCGGGAGATATGGCTATGGGCCTCACGATGGTTCAGCCAACAGTTATGTAATGTGTATGGCCAACTTTAGTTGCATATGTGAGCTGACACTCGCTGTATGTTATTTGATCCCTGAACCGTAATATCTGAACATCTTGTCTTGTAGCTGTTGCTGTTTCTGAAAGGTTTTTCAGAGTCTGAGAGGAATAAGCTGGCCATGCTCACTGGTATACTTCTGGCCAACGGGCATCTTTCTGCATCCATTCTCAACAGTCTCTACAATGAGAACTTGGTTAAAGAAGGTAGGAATTATCAGGAATACTACATCTAGGAGGGGATTTAGTTTCTCTGGAGTTCATGTGCACAGATGAGTCTTGGTGTGGTACACCAATTTTACAATGTTACAATTTGGCATTTACCCTTATTTTGTGAACCCTTTAAAAGTCATTAACTGTCGGTTTGGCAACCCTACTGTGATTTGTGTAGGTTGCAGTCATCCCTCAACGTACCATATTCTAAACATACTGGACTGTTTCCAGGTCTGTTGTAAATTGAAACCACATGTAATGCCTCACACTGTGAATCTGATGTGTGGTTGGAAAATCCATCCAGTCGGCATGGGCTTTTAAAGGGGTTCTGCAGTTTTTTCAAACTGATGATCTATCTTCTGGATAGATCATCAGCATCTGATCGGCGGGGGTCCGACACCCGGGACCCCTGCCGATCAGCTGTTTGAGAAGGCAGCGGCGCTGCAGGAGCGCCGCGGCCGCCTCTGTGTTTACCGCAGGCATGTGAACGGAGCTTAGCCCCGCCCAGGCCAGTAGTCGTGACGTCACTGGGCCTGCGGTAAACAGAGAAGGCCGTGGCGCTCCTGCAGCGCCGCTGCCTTCTCAAACAGCTGATCGGCAGGGGTCCCGGGTGTCGGACCCCCGCCGATCAGATGCTGATGATCTATCCAGAGGATAGATCATCAGTTTGAAAAAACTGCAGAACCCCTTTAACTGATCGAACTCCTGTTATAAAGTGCATGGGATAACTGGCTGTGTAGTGGTGCAGTGCAGACAGTTCTCTGCTGATGTTCCTGTACCAGGGCGAGTTGCTCCTTTGGACACCAGGTGAGGGATACTCCACTCGTGTGTGTTCTTCATGCACTGTGTACTGTACAGCAGTGGCTGCCCTCAACTCCACAAGACCCACCTACCTATCATGCGTTCAGGATTTCTTCAGTATTGAGCAGATGAGTGTCAATGTATCAGGACTTACCACAGGTATTCATTCTCTGGGATATGCTCCAATCATGAGTGGAAGGTGGGCCCTGAGGACTGCCGTAGAGAAACACTGCTCTACAGGACTGCGAACAAGCCCCTGTCCTCAACATAGAATGTTTTTCAGCTTCCTGCAGCTCCTTCTAACATCTAGATGTGAAGACTATTGGAGTAATTTATCAAACTGGTGAAAAGTAGAACTGATTGCTATGGCATCAGATAAGTTTTTATTTTCCAAAGGAGCTGTCAAAAATGAAAGCTATGGGCAACTAAGCCAGTTCTGTTACACCAGTTCGATAATTGTATGTGTTTTTTTTTTTTTTTTTTTTCTTATTTTTGGATGTCGTATTTTCATAGCTCTCAACAAATTACTAGTTTTCTGTAGCTATATTTAGTCACGTTACAATTTTTTCAGCATACATTGGGCATCCCAGCGTGTGTTAATATTGTAGAACTCTTTTCCAACACCCATACGTACTCGGTAACTTCTCATTTTTTGGCAGGTGTTTCAGCAGCATTTGCAGTAAAACTATTTAAATCATGGATCAATGAAAAAGATATCAACGCAGTAGCTGGCAGCCTTCGTAAGGTTAACATGGACAACAGACTTATGGTAAGAAATTTTTCATCTAAACCTTTAAGCACTTGGGCCACATACATGCACCTTTTATTTGGTCCTTTCATGTATCTGTCCTTTTAGGGCATGAGCGGTATTTAGTGCCAAGGGCTGGATCCACTAGATATGTCATCTGCAGGGTCTACCATGAATAAGAGGCATAACACTTCTGTTAACATCTATCTTCTCTTCAGGAACTTTTCCCTGCAAACAAGCAGAGTTTAGAACACTTTACAAAATATTTCACCGATGCGGGACTGAAGGAGCTTGCGGAATATGTGAAGAATCAACAGACAATTGGTGCTCGCAGGGAGCTTCAGAAAGATCTACAAGAGATGATAGCCCGAGGAGAGCCTCTTAAAGAGGTAATCAAGGGTTCTTGCATGTTAACTGCTTGTTGTGTCTGCAGTATAGCTAACCACATACTCTTACACTTCAGATAAGTATGTATGTAAAAGAAGAAATGAAGAAAAACATCTCTGAGCAAACCGTGATTGGGATCCTGTGGTCAAGTGTCATGAGCTGTGTGGAATGGAATAAAAAAGAGGAGCTGGTTACAGAGCAAGCCATCAAACACTTGAAGGTAATCGCCCAAGTACTCTCTAATCCGTTTATGTTGATCTAGTTCTTCAACACTTGTACAGAGCTACAGGCAATGCTGTGACCCAACTGAGTCTTAAAGGGGTTTTCCAGGCTCCTGACACTGATGATCCATCCTCAGGATAAGTAATTATCTGATCATTGAGGTTCCAATATTTCACACTTCCACCAATCGCCAGTATCCTGCCGCCTCCAGCGCTGGAACTAGCACTGTGAATGGAACATGAAGTATAGTGGTCGTGTCAGGTTACTGCAGTTCAGCTCCTTTGTACTTCAGTGGGAGCAGAGCTGCAGTAACCCAGAGCGGCCACTACACTTTGATAGGAGCGGTGCTTCCGTTTTCCTTTAAGTTCTAGTTCCCGCACTGGAGGCTGCAGGGAATAGCTGATGGTGGTTGAGTGGAGTGTAGGACTCGCACCAACCAGATATTAACAACTTTTCCTGAGGATAGGTCATCAGTGTCGGGAGCCTTAAGAGGCGTAACTTTAGAAGTGGGTTGGATTGGTTAAACCTGTGTTCCTGCCCCTGCATGGGGCAGATATAATACCTTTGGCACAAATGAGGCATTACTGTATTATCCTTGTGACTGTCATTTGTTAATGGACTTCATTTTTAGTAGTTTGGACAGTACACCTGTTTGTGTCCCTTGAGCTAGAAAAGGTTGGGGACCTCTTGTAAGCCATCCCAACATTTGATGCCCTGAACACCCCTGAAGGGGTTTTCCAGAGAGAAAGTAAACCAGAACATGTTAAAAAAAAAGTTTCACTCGTCTCTTCTGTTGCGCTGCTGTATGGATGGCGTGCCGCAGCTGGGGATTGGTAGAGGCGAATAAAGCTTTCTTGCTATTTTGCATGTTCTGTTAAGTTTATTTAAAAAAAAAAATTAAAAAATCCCTGGAAAACCCCTTTTAACCCTTGCTGTGTGCTGTTGACCAGTGTCCTTGCGTTTGCTAAACATATAGTTACTGTTCTAAAGACTGGATGTGCAACTGTGTTCCTGTACTTGTGAAAACTTTTTTGATATTTCGAAGCAATAAATCAAGTTTTTATTGGTAGAGGTCTGAGTGTGGAGACTGAGAACAGGAGAGTGCTTGTTTAAAGTGCACTCTACTCACTGCAGGAGATTAAAGGGTTTCTGTCATCAGGATTTACCATAGTAAACCGAGTGTCATTTGCAATGTGCAAATGACACCTGATGACAGATATGTATTTTTTATACTGCTGAGTAAAGTAGTTTGTGAAAATTGCGTTTTTATAATATGTAAATTAGCTCCCCTAGGTGCAGTAGGCGTGAACCCTGCACCTAGTAGCGGCCGTCATTCCTCCTCCGAACCCTCCTCCGTAGCGTTGATTGACAGGGCCAGGCAGCCAGCTCTTTCGGCTCCCGGCCCTGTTCGAGTTCCAAATCCTGCGCATTGCGATCAGCAATGCAGGCGCATTGAGGAAGCCGGGAGACGGGCGGCCGGCGGCTCAACGCGCATGCGCGGATTGCTGATTGCAGTGCGCAGGCGCGGGATTTGGAACTCGAACAGGGCCAGGAGCCGAAAGAGCTGGCTGCCTGGCCCTGTCAATCAACGCTACGGACACATTGCAAATGACACTCTGTTTACTATGGTAAATCCTGATGACAGAAACCCTTTAAAGCCAGCAATACTCGATTTGAAAGTTTATGGGCCTGTTTCCATTTAAAACATTAATTACGTTCCCGGATGCTCAGGATAGGCCATAAATATCAGATTGGTTGGGGCCTGACTCCTGGCTCAGCTGGTTGAAGAGAAGGCTACACTCCATGCAAGCGCTGCCTTCTCTTGTTTACCCTCTCACCATTGCACTGCAGCACTGAGCAGTGTAATTACAAGTAAGCCATCCCATTCACTTATATAGGAAAGGGCTGTCCCATGACGTGAATGGGACCCTTTAGGTGTATACATCTCACCGCCATCGTTGTGATGACAAGTAAACTGTTATAAGGCAGCGCTCACATAGAGCATGGCTTTCTCTTCAAACAGCTGATTTGCAGGGGTACTGAGAGTTGGACCCCCACCAACCTGATATTTATGACCTATATAGATCATAAATATAAAAGGGAATATGTATCGGCAATGAAGATGTTGGTTATCAAATGTTTTTTTGTTTTTTTTTCTATTTAGCAATACAGCCCTCTCCTTGCTGCCTTTACTACACAAGGTCAGTCCGAGCTGACTTTGCTGCTGAAAATTCAGGAGTATTGTTATGACAACATTCACTTCATGAAATCTTTCCAGAAAATTGTGGTGCTTTTTTACAAAGGTAAGTGGTGAAAAGGTGTTTCTTCCCAAACTACTGGTACATAGTAGGAAGAAAGTAATAACTTTGCCATGATCTGTTACTAGGGGAAGGAGGAATTAGTCCTTCTGAGGACTACTTCAAACAAATACATTTTTTTTTTTTTTTTTTTTATTATGCTTCCTAATGTACTCTAGCGGACTTGCTTTTTTTTCTGTAAACCGTATTAACTTGATTTTGTGTCGCAGTAGCCAGCACAATGAACTATAATTATCTGTTCATGGACAGTAGGCACCAATACAGCTGCTCATGTACCTCCTGAACTTGACATGGAGACACATTTTGCTGACGTAGTTTCACTGGTGCTAGTTCCTTCAACTTAAACAGACTACACAGTGGTAGTTGGTACTGCTTGACATGATAGTATGGTTGTCACTAAGACACAGGTGAGACAAGTTTGCCTTCTGAGTTGTGACATTAGGACCACATGGCTCTAGTATAGAAGAAAACCATTGCAAAGCTGGCTGTTAGCAGTGCAGAAAAATAACTGGATTGGGGTCTATGCAGAGATGCTTTACAGCAGCCATTGCTAAGTCCACATAAAGGAGCAATATCCACAGCACTGTGTACACAGGCCTTGAAGTGTCAGAGGATGGGAAGCAGTCATTGCCATGCACTACATACCTTCCTTCCAAATATGTACTTGCTTTCGCAATAATACATATGAAGCTCTGTGGATTTTTTTTTTTTTTTTTTTAAAACGCCCATAGAGGTGTGTAGTGCTGGTTGTTCTGTTTTTATGGAGTCTGTCTTCAGTTCTGAGCAGTGAAGAAGACTGCGTAACGGTTTATAACCTGGCACTTCCCACTATGTACATGTGCCCTAACTCATTGCCCATCACCTTGCCGATCTGACTGGCCACACACTGTCTTGAGCACTCAGTAAAAGACTTTCCTTAGCTCAGAGCTGTGCTAATAAGACTTTTTACACCCTGGTTTCTAGTATGAAAACAATCTTCCCTTAATAAAGTATTATAAAAATGCTTCACATCACTGTCCGTGCACTAGATTAAGGTGTAATTCTGGTTTATCTTTAAAGAGAATTCCTCCATTGTTAATCTGTCTTTTCAGCTGAAGTTCTAAGTGAGGAGCCCATTTTGAAGTGGTACAAAGATGCACATCTTGCAAAAGGAAAAAGTGTGTTTCTGGAACAGATGAAAAAATTTGTCGAATGGCTCAAGAATGCCGAAGAAGGTGATTTCTTTTTATTTTTATTTACCTAAAAATTTTGAGGAAACTGCAACTGTTGGTGTGCTAAAAAGCAATATGGTGCTTAAAGGGAACCTGTCTGCTCCGAAAAAAAACCCTGAACTAGAGTAAGCGGTGTATAGTGTAAGTGATGCTGAATATGTAAGTTTTATCTTCATACTCCCATTCTGACGCTGTGCTTCCACAAACCAGCAGTAAAATACATTGAGAGGACTCATCTTTGAGTCCTCTCCATTATGTGAGTGAGCACTGGAGTCCACTGAGTGCATTTTACTGCAGGTTTGTGGGAGCACAGCATCAGAATGGAAGTGAGTATGAAGATAAAACTTGCATAACCGGACTCGCCGTCACTTACACTATACACCGCTTACTGTAGTTCAGGGGGTGTTTCGGAGATGACAGGTTCCCTTTAAGTGCTCTAGGCGTTCTATACTTGAACAGTATATTTGGCTGCTCAGTGAAATCCTCAGAGCTTGGTTGGTGGCTCTGATTTCCATCCCCCTCTCCTAAACCGTCTTGTAAGCTGAATGTAATGCATCATCCACACTGCAGCAATATTCTGCCACAATATCCACACAACTTGACGCAGGGCAGATGTTAAAGCCCAGAATGTTAATGTTGCAGATTGTAGCCATTGCAATGCAGTGGGTGAAATCTAAAATCTGCACAGCTTGGTGCAGATTATCAGCGGATACAGTGCAAACATGCTCTGGTCTGCTCCATGTTGGTGGCATTGGCTGCACATAGGCTCTCGGCCATCTTTGTAAAACTCCTCACTGCAGTTGTCCATAGGAGAGTTACATAATTTCCAGTTCTGAGTAAATAGAATAACCCTTTTACTGATTTCCTCCAAGGTCAGTGGGAACACTTTATTTTCCTGTATAATACTTTGCACATGTTTAGATAAAAGACTGGCTTGTATCTAATGATGTATGCAATGCAAACTACTGTTTCATTGAAGTCTGTACTTGTATGAGCCACTGTCCCATCTGCAGTCATGTACAGTTTCAGATTTGACAATGGATACAGTCTCTAATGACACAATGGTAGCATTAGGCGTGTCTACAAATGTGAAATACATGGTGCAGAATAGTTTGGTTTTTATTTAAATGTGGTTTCTGTTTCTTGACTGGTCGATTTTTAAAACTTTTATTTATTTTTGCAGAATCGGAGTCTGAAAATGAAGAGGGTGACTAAGTGTTGTCAGAGAGCAAACACAGGAGTTGTAGATTAAAAAAAAAACAATCTCATGTTCAATTATGTGTCTTTCTGGTTATTCTTACATCTTACCTCCTGTATCAGGCATGATATAAGGGCTTTCATCACTCATTTATTTCCCCCCTTTTCGGTCAACATGTTTTTAGTTTTAATAACCATGTTTTAAATAGCAATGCTATGGATCCATGACTCAAATTTGTGTTACCCTCTACCTCCTGTATTTTCTACTGTAATAATGTAATTTAAGGCCTTTCAAAATTTAACAATTTGTTTTATCCCCTGGTTTTCTATTAAATAAAGTTTAAAACGGCTCTGATTTGGTATATTTGTTATGGAAACTATTTGCAAATTAAATGCCATATTCGACGACACTGTTGTGACTTTTATTTGCATGACGTGGTCATATACTCAGAATAGACCAGTGGTTGGTGAACCAGAGGCGGCACTCGGAGCCCTCGCTGTGGGCACCCTGGAAAGTCTGTGCACCAATATGCCTTAGACTTTTCCTGCCATTCATCAGCACAGGGCGCACTATGAACAGCACAGGCAGCACATTGAATGTAGGCAGGCTATTATAGCTAAATGATAAAGTACATAAAAGAGATACTATATTGGACTTGGTATTCAGGTTAAATTGCTGTGTTGGCACTTTGCAATTTAATAAGTGGGTTTTGGGGTGCAGTTTGGGCACTCGGCCTCTAAGAGGTTCACCACCACTGGAATAGGTAATCTGTTTCAGATTGGGAGGTCTTATTCTTGGCACCCTTGTCAGCTGTTCGAAGGGGCTGCGGTGCTAGTGCAGGAACTGCGTCCTGCATTTTGATTGTACGTTAGTGATCATGCACACAAGCATACTGGCTTAATGCCTGTGCTGTACTACTGCAAGTAGCGGTCCACAATGCGTGGGTACTGGCTGTGTGCACTGTTTGCAGACCTATTGACTTGAATGGGTCCATGATCTGCAAGATATGGTCACAGATAGGACATGTTCTCTTTGCGGTGCCAGAAAGCCCACAGAAGCACTTCAGACACTGATCCGTGCCTCTGCTCCACAAAAGATAGGTGAAGTCCTATCTTCCGTCTGTTGCAGCTCATGGATGCAATCAAGTCAATGGGTCCACATCCTCACGACGGAGTGCAAACAGCCAGTGCTCATGTATTGCAGACTGTCATTCAGGCAATAATAAGGGAAGGCATGTCTGATCTGGGGTGGATTATGTCCACTATTCCAGCAGTCAGTTGGGCCTTTTTTTTTTTCCATTCCAGGACACTTCAATGAAGAGTTTTAAAGACGTGGGATGGCGTTTCCTCCTCTCTGGCAATTGAGTCCACAAGTGATTGCATCCCTGACTTGGTGGATAGACCCGGTAATCTATCATAGGGTATCCCTTGGGTTTTAAGAGATCAGATCATCTTTACCATAGAATGTAAAAGTAAATTCCCCATTCTCCAAAAGTACCTGTCTGACCCAGGAAGAAGTAAAGCAGTGTCTTAAAAAGATTGAGACAAATCGCCGGAACCAGATGGCATACACCCCTGTACCCTAAGAGAATTAAGCAACGTCATAGGCAATCCCTTATTTGTGATATTTAAGGACTCTACTGACAGGGAGTGTTCTACAAGATTGGCGCATAGTGAATGTGGTGCCAATATTCAAAAAGGGTCCAAAAACAGCCTGGAAACCAGGGCTGTGGAGTTGGTAAGCCAAAGCCCCGACTGACTCCTCAATTTCCCCTCACCCCGACTCCTACTCCCTCATACATGGAGCATGTTTAAGTGATAACTTTAAACAAATTTGCATAAAATCAATAGTACAGATAAGTCATTACAAAAAAACAGTTTGTAATCTATCAGGCTTCTCTGGGTACAGCTCACTTAGGGCCTAATCAGAGGCGTAGCTAGAGGTTCAGCACATGGGGGGGGGGCGAAACATACTTGAGTGGGCCCCCCACTTATTAGCTTCCCAAATGCACGTTTCCAACTTCACAGGCACATACTACTAGTTGTGGTTATAATACTGTATTAGCAAGATGACTATATAAACTGCTAGATCATCTATGCTGTTAAGTACAGTACAATAGACTTTCTACATACCCTACTCTAAATACTCTACCACATAATGCAGTAAAATATAGGATTAATAGAAGTAAAAAAGAGGACTCCTATGTTAAGGGAAATCTGTCCCCAGCTTTTACATCACTAAACTAACAGTCCCTTGCCCCCATCAGACCTCAGATCGGCTTAATGTGCCCCCATCAGACCTCAGATCAGCGTATTGTGCCCCCATCAGACCTCAGATCAGCAGAATGTACCCCCATCAGACCAGCAGAATGTACCCCCATCAGACCAGCAGAATGTACCCCCATCAGACCTCAGATCAGCAGAATGTGCCCCCATCAGACTCCATAATGGAAGCACTCACTTGTATTCGCCTGATTGTACTAAGGCCATCCCTGCTGGGCCCCCAGAGGTATTGGGCCCAGAGCATTGCCTCCCCTGCTCCTAGAGGCTAATTTGCATTTAATAAAACTTATAATCAGGGCTGTGGAGTCGGTGACCATTTTGGTATAAAATGGACCGACTCTGAAAATATATAATAAATTGGTACATTTAGTTCAGTACAGTATGTGCTGAATATATTTTCATAAGAATTTGGGAACATGATAAAATGTCCTAGAAATGTCTGTTCTGTTCCTGAACTAAGGATCTAGGCTTTCAGTTGAGATGACTGTGCTGCCCTTCATGTAGATGCTCAGAAGTGAAACTCCTCTGCTACAGATCAGAGGAAAAAGGCACTGGGAAGGAATGGTTGTACTCATCTCAGATCTTCTAGAGAAAACAGGATTAAAGAGGTTTTCTCACTAGTTACAAAGATTATCTTTCAACATAAAGGGACAGTTAAAAGATGACATTTTCTAAATACAGTGGTCAGTAGATTTTACTTTAGTCATGAACTATAGACAGTTCAGCAGGTCTCTCACTGTACACAGGTTTCTATGGTAACTTGCAGACCAGAAAGACTGTTATCTGATTGGCAGGAGTGACCTCAGTAAGCAAAACGTGTCGAGGGCTGAGAAGGATGGCTTTACCCGTAATTGTGTTAGAGATCACAACCTCCTGCTCTGTCAGAGTAAGTTAATATATGCTAATAACTGCTGGAGACACCCCCCCCCCCCCCCCACGGCCTGAGGAGACATCGTAAGTGCAAACTACCTGTCAGCCAGTGAATCAGTGTGCTGAGAATACCCCTTTAAGGCAAGTATTTCTTAGTATATCTAAACTTTCAATAAACTGCATAAATCAATCGTCCAGTGCATGTTCTCTCTGTCTGCTTTATGTTTTAGGCCTCTTTCACACCTGCGGCGCGGGGCTCCGGCAGGCTGTTCTGATGGGTGAACAGCCCGCCGGATCCGTGCTGCCACAGGTACACGTGTGGGGCCAGAACTGCGCTCTGGCCCTTATTCACTGTAATGGGGGTGGGCCGTGGATCCGGCCGCAGCACAGCAACCCCTGCTGAGAGGCGGTTGGAACGAAAATACAAGGGGTTGCCGTGCTGTGGCCGGATCCGTGGCCCACCCCCATTACAGTGAATGGGGCCGGAGTGCAGTTCCAGCAGCACGGATCCAGC
The DNA here is from genome assembly GCA_900303285.1 of Rhinella marina. Lineage (NCBI taxonomy): Eukaryota > Metazoa > Chordata > Amphibia > Anura > Bufonidae > Rhinella > Rhinella marina. The sequence goes on from ONZH01000357.1 coordinate 368,716, forward strand.
GGGCTGTTCACCCACCTGAACAGCCTGCCGGAGCCCCGCGCCACAGGTGTGAAAGGGGCCTTAGTTTGCTTTTCCTCTGAGCTCATGTTTGGAGAGGTTAGCTGAACTGATGGCTTTTATATGCAAAACACCTAGGGCCTTCTGTATGAAAACTGTCTAGGTGTAGAAGATTTTTTTGTTGCCCATAGAAACCAATTAGAGCTCCCCTTTCATTTCATATAGTGCTCTGGAGAAATGAAAGAGGCGCTCTGATTGGTTGCTATGGGCAACAAAGAAAGTCTTAGACCTAGACAGCTTTCATACATCAGGCCCTTAGTGAGCTGTACCCAGAGAAGCCTGATACTGAAAGTTCAGAGTTAAGATATCTAGTACAACATATATTACAAACTGTTTTTGTCATGACATATCTGTACTATTGATTTATGCAAAGTTTGTTTAAAGTTATCACTTAAACATGTGCCATGTATGGGGGAGTCGGATTGGGAGTCAGGAGTTGGAGTCGGGGCTTTGGCTTACCGACTTCACAGCCCTGGTTATAATTGCACTAAAACGGGGTATACTTAAAAAAAGAAATACAAGCATAATGTCAGCCTGTTTAATAGCGAAAATTGTCGTGACAGAAACCCTTTGACACAGAAGAGGACAGAACACTGCTACAGATGGATCTGGATAGACTGGAGGCTTGGGCAGAGAAGTGGCAGATGAGGTTTAACGCTGACAAATGTAAGGTTATGCATATAGGAAAGAATAATGCAAGTCACCAGTACATACTAAATGGTAAAACACTGGGTAACGCTGACATGGAAAAGGACTTAGGAATTTTAATGAACCACAACTAAGCTGTAGAAACCAGTGTCAGACAGCTGCTGCCAAGGCCAATAAGATAATGGGTTGCATCAAAAGGGGCATAGATGCCGGTGATGAGAACATAGTCCTGCCACTTTACATAATGCTCCATGGGTGGTCTAGTGATTTGTACAGTTCTGGGCTCCAGTGAACAAGGCAGACATAGCAGAGCTGGAGAGGGTTCAGAGTAGGGCAACTAAAGTAATAACTGGAATGGGTGGACTACAGTACCCAGAAAGATTATCAAAATTAGGGTTATTTACTTTAGAAAAAAAGACGACTGACGACGGGGAGATCTAATAACTATATAAATATATCAGGGTCCAGTACAAAGATCTCTCCTATGATCTATTTATTTATGATCTATTTATCCCCAGGACTGTGACGAGGGGACATCCTCTGCGCCTGGAGGAAAGAAGGTTTTTACACAAACATAGAAGAAGATTCTTTACGGTAAGAGCAGTGAGACTATGGAACTCTCTGCCTGAGGAGGTGGTGATGGTGAGTTCACTAGAAGAGGATGTATGCTGGATGTATTTCTGGAGGGTAATAATATTACAGGTTATAGTTACTAGACAGGGGTCGTTGATCCAGGGAGTTATTCTGATTGCCTGATTGGAGTCAAGAAGGAATTTTTTTTCCCCTAAAAGTGGTAAAAATTGGCTTCTACCTCACAGGCAGTGGCGTACCGTCAATAGCGGCAGACCACGCAGTTGCTATGGGGCCCGTGAGCTTTGGGGTCCCGGCCAGATTGAATGGCCCCACCCCCTTTCCGACCAGAATACACTCCACATACAGATGCTGGACTTATCTGTCTCCTAAGTAATCCTCCTGAAGCTCCCTCCTGCCAGCCTTAGCTTCTCTCTGTGAAAAGTCAGCTGGCCAATAGGCAGGGAGATGCTCTGCTCCTGACTGGTCAGCTGACTTGTAGGCGGAGCCACCTAGCCTCCACTCTTGGCTCTGCTTCTTACTTTGCCTGTGGGATGTGCCTCAGTCCAGCCTCATTACAGGAGTAATGAGAGCACAGTGTGAAGGTTCCTCCTGCTCCAGTGCAGCCCTCAGCTCCATGTTACTGAATCCAGGGATCCAACACCCTGAACCATCCTGATGGTGAGCTGACATGTAGCTGCAGCATTCACCACATTGTGTGTAAGTGTAAAAAGACACACAGTACTGCAATGTGGAGGGGGCACAGGTGGCGTGCTGGTGTTTACACATACAACTATACACAACCCCCCCCCCCCCATAGACATATACTTCAAGTTCTGAGACAGGTCCAGCCCCTGCCCCTGCCCCTGCCCCTTATTGCTCTATTGTAATAGCCTATTTCTTTTAGGGCAGGGACTGGACCCCCCTCTGAACTTGTAGTAAGTATATAAAGTATATATGTTTTTTTTGTCTTCTGCTACTGCTATATACATACAGACACAGGTGACACATTGCTTCAGCTGGCAGGATTGGAGCTAGTTCCAGTTCTGCCATTGTAACACTTTTAGATGCTTTGTGCTGACATAACAAACATACATACAATTTTATTAAAAGTAAAAAACTCACAAAAAACACCACAAGCTTTTTTCCTCATCAATATCAGATTAAAGGTGCATTCACACAACTGTATAAATGGATTGTGGAACAGATGGGGACCCATTCATTTCAATGGGGCCTCAAAAGATGCCGATAGCACACGATGTGCTGTCCGCACCAGTTGCTCCGTTCCGCGGCACCGCAAAAAAAAAAATATAGAGCATGTCCTACTTGTCCGCAACCATGGACAAGAATAGGCATTCTCTATATAGCGCTGGTCATGTGCAGTCCGCAAATTGTGGAACGCACATGGCCGGTATCCGTGTTTTGCGGGTCCGCACTTTGCGGACCGCAAAACACTAACGGTCGTCTGAATGAAGCCTAAACCCCACACCCCAACTGATCAGCTATAATAATTCTATTTTTTTATTGCAAGGGGAAAGGGGGGCCCAATTCTAAGTTTTGCTATGGGGCCCCATGATTTCTATGTACGCCCCTGCTCACAGGGTTTTTTTTTTCCTTCCTCTGGATCAACTTGTAGGATAACAGGCTGAACTGGATGGACAGATGTCTTTTTTCAGCCTTATAAACTATGTTATGTTACTATTTTAGACGTCAGTCCTGGTGGTTGGAGCACTTATTCCCAGTTAAAGGGGATGTCTCACTTCAGCAAGTGGCATTTATTATGTAGAGAAAGTTAATACAAGCCACTTTCTAATATATTGTTATTGTCCGTTTTTTCCATCACATTACAAACGGCCACTGCTTGCTGGATTGCAGGGTGTTCGTAACCATGAATACGAGCAGTGTATAATGCAAAAGAAGCAATATGGATAATAACAATACATTAGTAAGTGTTTTAACTTTCTCTACATGATAAATGCCACTTACTAACACAACCCCAATTTAGGACAGTTCTTTTGGCTCTCAGAGGGTTCTTGAGCAAAATAGGAAGAAATCCAGACAGACAATGCAACAACCGTTGCATATATACACAAGCGGGAGGACAAGTCCTCTATTTTGATGTTCTGAGTTTTAAAAATGTTTTCTGTAGCAGTCCCCTCAATTCCTTTCAGTGCACCTGAAGTGCGCAGAGAATGGGAGGGTAGACTTTTTGAGCAGTCACTTTCTAAGCCAGGGGAGTGTTGCCTCAATCAGGAGGTTTTCTGCAGATAGCTCATCTTTGGGGGTATCCAGATCTTTTTGCTATCAGAGAGAACAAGAAGTGCAAGAATTGTTTTCCCCTGAATCCCAAGGTCTCTCCATCGGAGAAAGATGCTCTCTCTTCTCCCCCTTGGCCCAACTCTGTCTTATTCCTTCTCCTTCTGAATCTCCTTCCCAGAGTTATTCAGAAGTTGAGGCAGCAACAAGTAAGGGTAATTCTAATGGCCCCTTTATGCAAAGTAGGACATGGTTCACCTGCAGAATGTCCATATCAGCTCCTTGGGTTCTTCAGATATAGATAACCTGCACTAACTAGCCTGGATGTTGAGAGGAGGATTTTAAGGAAGAGGGGATTATCCAATCAGGTCATTTCTATCCTATTAGCATTTAGAAAGGCAGTCACCTTAGGATCTGGGGAACCATCATTCCTGGCTACTGCTTATCCTCATACAGTTTGGTGTTTCTGGGCAGCAGATCGCTGTTCACACAGCACGATCTGCTGCCGCTGCCCAGAAACAATGGCTGAGGTGTATCAATAAAAAATGATTTTACCTAATGAATAAGTATTTTGCTAAGGGCTTGTTCACATCACCGTTAGGGATTCCGTTATAACATCGTTATAACAGAAAATAACGGAATCCCTAGGACGGAAATCAAAACGGACACCTTTGACTTCCGGTGCCGACATGTGAGGAAGCAGGAAAGAGGAGCTCCCGCCACCTTCTCCCCTTGTACAGATCTTTTTAACATATCGGGCTGATTACCCCCTTTTTAGCTGCACCCCTGCTGCGAGTGACCATCCTGACAGCTCCAGAGCTACAAAGACTAGAGAAGGAATCTGCCTACCACCGAAGAGGTTGCCCACGACACGGAGGGACAAGATGGCGCCAGCTCGCACGCTCTCAGAAAAGAGAGAAGAGTCGGAGGAGGATCAGGCAGACCTGGACTTACCTACTTCAAAGCATCTCATCGACTATAAGAAATTGGCGATCGAAGTGGCAAAAAAAATAACTCCGGACATTCAATCCACGTTAACTGCCACAATATCCGCAGCGCTGCAGTCCATGCAGAAAGATAAATCCCTTCATGAGGACAGAATTGAAGAGGCGGAGAGGAGGATTTCTACAGTGGAGGACGATATAGCAGGTACTCATGCTCGCATAAGGGAGTTATGTGACACTTCAAGGCTGAACGATAGAATTGAGGATCTGGAAAATAGATCTCGCCGGAATAACGTACGCCTCGTGGGCTTGCCGGAACGTGTCCCGGTAAGCGCTCTCTACCATATATTCGCTATACAAATACCGATGGAACTAGGGCTGGAGGGCCCTTATAAAGTGGAGAGGGCTCACAGGATAGGCCCAGAAAGACCGGGAAGGCCCATAGCCTCTCCTCACCCTGCGTTGAAAGAACGGCCTAGGCAAGCTATTGCGCGCTATTTGGATTACTCGGAAAAAGAGGCGGTTATGAGAGCCTACAAGCGCCGTAGACAACCCTTGCTAATTGAAGACCATCAGGTCCTCCTTTTTGCCGACTCCTCCGCTGAAGTGGCCAAAAAACGCAAGCTTTTCAGCAAGATATGCACAGAATTATTTGGGAAAAAAGTGCGATTCCAGCTCGCGTACCCTGCAGTCTTACGGGTCACAGATGCTGGAGGTAATCAAAAGTCATATACTGATCCCCAGGAAGCTGAACTGGAACTTACTAATCTCCTCGGCGGTCGAGAGGACTCTCGCAGACCTGAGATGGAATGGACATTCTCGCCCAAAGGTCCGGAGACACAGCGGAGGCAAGGCCCACGGGATAAGAGATTACCAAAAACACCCAGGAATCAAGCTCCGGATGACTGAAAAGGACTCTCCTCATATTCCGAAACTTACCACCAGGGAACTGTTCACATGAACAATTGAATACAACTTTTAGTATAGTTAGGAGAAACCCCCTCAATTTGTCTCCAGGATGGGTGCAGTATTACATTTATATTTTTGTTCTTTTCATATGTAGTTCAAAGGGAATGACTTTGTGAGGGAGGCGTGTGGTGGGGGTTCCCACATGTGGGAAAAAAGGAAGTCAGCTCAAGAGTACTATTCTCCACGGGAGGTGGGGAAGGTTACTAATGTGTTTAGGCACAATGTTATGTTTGAATTTAAGGGGAGTTAATATGTTTAATAGCAGTGTTGGCACATCATCTGAGGCAGATGGTGGCAATTGTGCATTTTTCTATGATGATGTACCCCCCGATAAAAAGTTCTAGTGTATCAGGGCAAACCTAGTTAGTCAATGTGGTCTAATATGCGTATCGTATCCTGGAATGTAAAAGGTTTGCAGAAGCGCACTATGGTCCTGAACCATTTAAAACGCCTAAAGGCAGACATAGCGCTGCTGCAGGAGACGCACTTGCATCAGAGTGACTTTTTCAGGTTCAGGAGACAGTGGGTAGGAGAGGTGCTGGGAGCTCCTGCATCTGGCAGAAAAGGCGGAGTGGTCTTGTTGCTGTCGAAATATTGTGCTTCGCAAATTCTATCACACCTGGCAGATCAACAGGGCAGAATGATACATTTACTACTTCAAACTCCTGCAGGCACCTTGAGTATTTATAATGTATATGGCCCTAACACGGACCAGTCTGCCTTTTACTCCCACTTGAGGACTCAGATACAATCAGATCTCCAACCTAACATTATCGTAGCGGGTGATCTAAATGTAGTACATGACATCAATGAGGACAGGAAAACTCCGAATAGAAATGCTGGGGGAGGTAGGGCAGTGGGCACAGTACTACAGGACTTCATGACAGATTTGTCCTTGGAAGACATATGGAGACGCCAACACCCGGATGACAGAGAATACACCCATTATTCACATTCTGGCCGTTCCTGGTCCAGAATCGATTATATACTGCTATCCAGAGCATTAGCACCCCGCACAACTCATTCGGATATCAGTCCAATGATTATCTCAGATCATTCCCCAGTATTGGCTGACATTGAGAATATACATTTACAGGGAAAGGGCTATGTTTGGCGCTTTCCCTCCTCCCTTCTGAAAGATGAAACATTTGTGGAACAACTGCAAGGCTGGTGGCTGGAATATGATTACCATAATGCCATTCATGGCGATAATCCATCTTTGTACTGGGAGGCAGGGAAAGCAGCCCTAAGAGTTAAGATATTAGCCTATACCAAAACCCTGAAACGTAAGCTATGGGCTCAGCTATCACACTTAAAGGGAACCTGTCAGCTCCAAAACACCCCTTGAACTAGAGTAAGCGTTGTATAGTGTAAGTGATGCTGAATCCGAATATGTAAGTTTTATCTTCATACTCACTTCCATTCTGATGCTGTGCTCCCACAAACCTGCAGTAAAATGCACTCACTGGACTCTTCTTTGAGTCCTCTCCATTATGTGAGTGAGCACTGGAGTCCAGTGAGTGCATTTTACTGCAGGTTTGTGGGAGCACAGCGTCGGAATGGAAGGGAGTATGAAGATAAAAATTACATAACCGGACTTGACATCACTTACACTATACACCGCTTACTCTAGTTAAGGGGGGGGGGTTTCGGAGATGACAGGTTCCCTTTAAGTGATGCTCTTCGGAGGGCATACACGCGTCATCAACAATGTCTTACCAGTCCAACGCTTGAGGCTTGGAAATCAGCTAGATCTGCATACAAGTATGTCCTAGAACGCAAGGCCCAATTACACCGTTCGTATTTTGAAGCTAAACTGCTTAAACAAGGAAACAAATCAGGGAAACTGCTGGCTAACCTGGCGAGGGGGCAAAGACAAGTGACGCAGATACAAGCTTTAAGGGACCCATCAGGAGCTCTATGTAAAGATCCGAAAGACATAGTCCAAGTACTCCGCAATTATTATGCAAATCTATATACAGACTCAGAGCCTTTTAGGTTGGAACAGAGGCAGAACTACTTGGGCTCTGTATCACTGCCTTCTCTTTCCCAGGAGGAAGTGAATTTCCTCAATAGAGACATTACCAAGGACGAGGTACTTGGCGCAATAGGAACCTTGCAGGGTGGGAAAGGCCCAGGTCCCGATGGCTTTACCGGGGAATTTTACAAAACAATGAAAAATAACATTATTAATCCCCTGACTTCATATTTTCAATCCCTCCTTACGGGGACCATTTCAATGGCAGCGGACAATATGTCTTTTTTGAAATTACTACCTAAACCTGTCAGGAATTAGGAACTGCCGGAGTCATATAGACCCATCTCCCTGATCAATCAGGACCTGAAACTTGTGGCTAAAATACTGGCAAACCGTTTAGCTGTATTATTACCCAAATTAACGAGCAGTAGCCAGGTAGGATTTGTCAGAGGTAGAGCGGCGGTGACCAATGTTCGAAAAACGCTTGCAGTTTTGGACTGGGTAAGAGGCCACCCGGACATTGCACAAGCTTCGGCACTTATAGCCTTAGACGCAGAAAAGGCCTTCGATACTGTTAGGTGGCGGTGGCTGGTACTAAACAAAATAGGAATTCAGGGCCCATTCAGACAATTTTTGTCAGGTTTATATGCCTCATCATCAGCCCAAATATATACCGCTGGAATCCGCTCCCTCCCCTTCTGCAGTGTCCGGGTTTAGGGTCCCCTGGACACCGTCGAGGTGTCACCACGTGTTACTGCTCTCCGGAAGGGTTGTTAAGGCGTGGTGCACCCAAATGGGAAATAAGTCCAGAGAGTCAGGGTCTGCAGTAAACCAGGGTGCTTCTTTACTGGAATTCAGGTGCAAAACAATACAGGCAAGGCATAGGACTGGCTTCTCCAATCTCCTCCCTGGCAGAAGAAGGGTTTGGTGCTGAGGAAAGGCCTGCGCTAGCTGTCCCTCTTTCTCTTCAGAAGGCTGGTACCCTGGTCCAAGGCTGATGATCCAGGGTCTGTGGCAGCGTATCCCCATCCGTGTCTTCTTCTCGTCCCTCAGTAGTCCGTCAGATGCTCCTCTTCAAGCACTGGTCCCTAACTGCAACAACACTAAGGGCTCTGACTGCTGTCCTTATATACTGTGTCTGCTAGACTAGAACCTTCTAGTGGGAGGGGTGGAGTGGAGAAGCTCAGCACAAACAGATACAATGTTACAGTTAATGGTAATGACTCAGCAGGTGTTTCTGACACAAACAAGTTTTCAGACATAACAACATCTAAAACCAGACAGTTAAAAGGTCAGGCTGTCTGATTTTTGGTGGTAAACAAGTCTGGGTTTTTCCCTCCAAAACTTAGTGGTAAACAAGTCTGTTTTTCTCTTATGGTAGCAGTGGAAAATTACCAGCTCCATAATCCAAGCTCTAACTCTCTCTCAATATTCATTTAACCCTTTCCACAGAGCCATTTAAGTACAGTGATAATGAACAGAGTATATATCAAAACATATACAAAATGCAGTTATACAGTAATAAAATGTGCACGTTAACCCTTGTAGGTCAAATAAAGTAAGAAGTTTTGAACTTTGCATAGGGGAAATATACAAATGTCCAATTTCTAAGTGCTCCTGGCTCCCGGGCACTGCACTCTCCCCTACTTTAACTGTGGCGTCCCCGACACAGTCACGACCATCTAAAAAAGATGATTTGTGCAACAGGCACCAACTATGTACATTCTGTTTTGATATAGTCCAGCGTTAGGGGCCTTCAATTTTCCCCTAGGTTTCTGGCTCTAGAATGTCACAAACTGGATTCATCAAGTGCTCATTGTGTTCCACTTTGGATTGATGGTCTGTTGATGCTGTCATCTGTCTGGCATTGATGTATCCTGGCAGTTGGTTCTATGGAACATGTTGAATGCAAGTGGACAGGATGCATGTGGCTGATTAAGGCTGTGGTCATCAAGTTGGAAGGTCTTCACTGGTCACTTCTGGGGCAGAACAGGACAGCAGGTACTGTATTCAAGTCGCAGAGTTAGGACAAGTAGGGCTAGACTCTCCCCTACTTTTTCATTGGCTCTCTGGCCGGCATCTGCACCTGTAGCAAAAAGACTCAAAAGGACATCATTAACTGGGCCGAACCAAGTACTGGACTGGCAAACACTAACACCAACATTGTCATCAGGCACAATACACATTGTGTACATGAGAAAGCCCTTTCTCAACATGGTCATTACAGTATGTCAAGCATCATTTTGACCCCTTTTCACTTAACCCTTTACAGGGTTTACCTTAAAGCCTTTTATCACAGCTTTCAGCAACACAATAATATTTTCCAAAGGATACATTATCAGCATAAATGGGCAGCATTACAGATGAACCTTTGAAGCATAGGTATAGTCAAACAATATATCATCACATCTTCATACTAATGCAGTTCTGAACCATAAAACACGTAACGGAGATATTGCTGGAACTGTTAATCTGGGTATCTGGCTGGTTTGATCCCTTTGGTGGTTCTTTCAGATCTCCTGGGTTATGTCTCCATCACAGGTTCGGAAAGAGCATTGTTGGTGACCTCGGCACTGGAATCGCAAAGTTCAGGAATGCTAGACATAGGTAATGACATTTTTGGTACCATCCACCATTCTAGAATTGAGAACCAGTTAAAGGGGGCCTCCTGGACTGTAGCTGGTTTTAATTTGATTTCTGCATTTTCAGTTTGTATATTTTCTTGAGATGTAGGGGTTTCTTCCCCAAGTTCCTTGGATGAACACAGCTTCAATTGATTACGGTGAACAATTTTTAGGTTCTCTTCACCCTGTTTATTTATCTGATAGGTTTCTGCAGTTGGGATGGCTTTGATCCTGCAGGGTACAGATTCCCATTTATTTTCTAGTTTGTTTGTCCTGTGTTGTTTGCGCAACCATACGTGATCTCCTACACATAGTGGTTTAGCCTCAGCTTTGGCATTATAGTCGTCCATTTGTTTTTGTTGAGCATCCTGGGTTGTTTCATTGGTTATTTTTTGGATCAGTTTCAGACGCCTTAGTTGCTCTTTTCCCCAGTCACTTTGTGATAGTAGGTTGTTATCATGGTCAGTTGACACACTCAGCAATATGTCGGCCGGCAACCAACTTTTGTGTCCAGACATTAATGTGTAGGGTTCTTGCTTAGTTGAACAGTGCGGTGTATGGTTATATAAGAAGGTCAGTTTAGATACCCATGTTGGCCATTTTGCTTTCTCACACTCTGGCAATTTGCGCAATAGATTTATTATGTTTTGATTCATTTTTTCACATAAACCATTGCATTGTGGGTGATAGGCCGTTGTACGTATTTTTTTAATATTGTACAATGTGCACATTTCTAGGAATAATTGTGACTCAAATGCTGAGCCTTGGTCGGTCAGAATCTTTTCTGGTGGTCTGTGGACCTCAATAAACCTCTTTTCAAACACATCCACAGTGGTTTGTGCTGACAAGTCTTTTACGGGTATCACCATGGCATACTTGCTATAATGGTCAATGATTGTTAGGGCGTACACATACCCATCTTGGCTGGGTCTTAATTTAACATGGTCTAAGGCAATGAGCTCAAATGGCCTATGACTCTCAATTGGGTGCAGTGGTGCTTTTTGTCTGGGCTGGTCATCCCTATTAATGGCACAGATAGGGCACTCGCGACACCATTTTTCTATGTCATCTCACATTCCAACCCAAAAGAATGTCTGTCTGATAAGTGACTCTGTTTTCTGGCACCCAAAATGTCCGGATTGATTATGGTATGCATCCAGGATCAGATGGGCATCCTGTCTGGGTACCACAATCTGTTTAATACGGTCATGTGTCAGAGGATCAATAATGCGACGTTTGAGCTGACCCTTCTCATAAAAGAGGTGTTTCCTCTGTTTCAACAGTTTGAGCACCTCAGGGTCGGCGGTTTCTCTCTGATGTGGTGTAAGGTTTTTACCATATTGGAGCACAGGCAATAGTTCCCGTAGAACTCTGCTTTCACGTTGTAATTGGATCCAGTCCATTCTGGCTGCTTGTGGATGGATGGGATTTTGTTGACTGGTCTCTCTGGCAGTAATAGCATCTTGCTTGAGTCCCAGGACGAAAAAGGCTGGCATTTCAACGTCTTCCCAGCAGTCATCAGGCAGGTTGGCGGGTGCACCTATAGGAAATCTCTACAGGGCATCTGCATTAATATTACATTTGCCAGAACGGTATTTGATGGTAAATTTGTAATTGGCTAGTCTAGAGACCCAGCGCTGTTCTATGGCACCTATATGAGCAGTGGAAAGATGGACAATGGGGTTGTTGTCTGTATAGGCCACAAATTCAGTAGCGGTCAAATGTTCCCTAAATTTTTCTGTAATTGCCCAGACCAAGGCGAGTAATTAGAGTTTAAAAGAGCTATAATTACAGTAATTTCTTTCAGTGGGCCTCAGTGATCGACTGGCGTATGCAATGACTCGTTCACGTTGGTCTTGCACTTGAGCCAACACTGCTCCCAAGCCCTTCTTGCACGCATCCGTATACAGTCTGAAGGGTTTAGTATAGTCTGGGTAAGCAAGAATAGGGGCTTCGGTAAGTTTACATTTCAGATCATTAAAAGCGTTCTCCTGAGCACCAGTCCATACAATAGACGTCTTATTTGAACCTTTCTTATTAGGCTGGCCTTTTAACAAGTTCTGCAAAGGGGCTGCAACCTTAGTAAAATCCTGAATGAATCGTCTGTAATATCCAGCAAAGCCTAAAAATGTCTTTACTTCATAGATATTGGTAGGTGTGGGCCAATTTTTAACTGCAGCGATTTTATCAGGGTCAGGAAGAACCCCTTGAGCACTGACCACATGCTCTAGATAGCGCACCTCAGACTGCAATAAGTGGCACTTGGACGGTTTTACTTTGAGTCCATGTTTTATGAGTACAGCAAATACTTCAGACAGGTGTTGTAAATGGTCTTCGTAGGATTTAGAGTATATAATAATATCATCCAGGTACAATAGCACAGTCTCAAAGTTTTTGTGACCCAAGCAATACTCCATGAAACGCTGGAAAGTGGCTGGTGCATTACACAGGCCGAATGGCATATAATTGAACTCATAAAGTCCCATAGGTGTAGTAAAAGCTGTCTTTTCCCGGTTGTTGGGTGCCATGGGGACCTGCCAGTAGCCACTAGTTAAATCTAAAGTAGAGAAGAATGCTGCAGAGCCGAGGGCTGATAGGGACTCTTCTATTCTAGGCAAGGGGTATGAGTCTTTATGTGTGATGTTATTTAATTTGCGATAGTCTACACAGAATCGTATTGTACCATCCTTTTTATGCACAAGCACTAAGGGTGCAGCCCAAGGGCTATGACTGTCCCGAATTACATTAGAGGCTTTCATGTCGTTCACTATCTGTTTCACTTGCTGGTACATGGCTGGTGGTATGGGCCTGTATCTATCTTTAATGGGTAGATGAGACCCAGTAGGGATGGTGTGGTGGATCACCTCTACCTTCCCAAAATCCGTAGGGTGTTTACTGAAAGCAGCCTCATGCTCTTTAACAACCTTCAGGGTGCCCTCCTTCCACTCAGCGGGAGTGTTCTGATCCCCAATGTGCAGTTGCTCCCACCAGAGACCTGCCAGACAGACTTCCGCCTGGCTGGCGGACTGCGTGACTGGACCGTCAAAATGGACAATATCATCGTTCCCAACATGTATTAATTTAGCAACAGTCTGGTATTTGTGCAACTGAATAGGTCGGTCACTAATGTTTAGCATGCGGATTGGCACCCTACCACGCTTCACAGTAACTAGACTACGAGCAGCAAGCAAATATTCTTTTCCCCCATCCAGTATAGGTTCCACAAGGGCCTGGTAAGCTTTCCCATGTGGTCCTATACGTGCTTTACACCAAAGTAATGTCTCTGAGTGAGGTTGTAACCATATGGGTTTAGCATCAGTAACCCTTACATTTCCAATCTCACCCTTGTGATCACTGAAACTTTTGTGCCCCCTGAGTGCCCTCAGTGTATGCTGTAACACTCTGCGGTCCGGCAAAGGTGCTGTAACTAACTCTTGCTGGAGTATACACATCAATTCCTCCACACAGTTTTGCAAAATAATCATTCCCAATACAACTGGGGGAAAACCCTCATCATGCACGTGCACAACTATTAAACCTTGCCGCTGTAATTCAGTATTACCAATTTGAACAGTGGGCTCCCAGTATCCCTGGGATGCTATAGGCTGGCCATTGCTGGCGATCACATTTATCTTACTCCGAGTAGGATGGATAAGATGGTCTAGCTCCCAATGCTGCTGATAAAATGGCAATTGCATAGTAGTTACTTGTGACCCAGTGTCCACTAAAGCAAGGCAGGACACACCATTGATTCTGACTTTAATTGTAGGACATTCACCAATGTATGCAGCAAAGTTTGGACCCAAGCAGTCTCCCCCTGAGGGTTAGTCCATTGCCCCAGGAGACACTAGTTTAACTTCGTGCATTCCCGCTCCAGATGACCAACTTCTTGACATTTACGACATATTGGTCGGCCACTGGCATCAAACTGGTCAGTGGGTAATCGACCATGATTCCTAGGATTACCATTAGAACCATATCTCGGTCTACCTCTAGGGTACCAAGTACCTCTATCAAGCTGACGGCTTTGTTTCATGCCCTGGACCTCTTTTTGTAACACCTCAACATTTTTTACAAGCTGCAACACCAACTCTTTCAGGTTAACTTCAGTATGTTCATCACATTTGTTAACATTAGACTCTACTGGTTTACTCCTTTGTTCAGATATAGTGGCACAATTATAACCTGGGTCTGAATCAGAACCCAGCACCTTTACTGAAAGCTCCTTAAAGTCAAGAAATGGCATATCAGGGTCTTGTAATGCAAGAACTCTTAACTGGGTTTTTACAGCATCTAGTCTGGCACCCTCTACAAACTGGTCTTTCAGAGTCCGGTCTGGGTTAAGTACCTCATGTGGACCCATGTGCTGGATGGCACGCAGCGATTCCTGGAGACTTAAAGCAAAATCTCGTAGGTTTTCACCTATCCTTTGTTTGTGGCTAAAAAAATGCATTTTTAACTCGGACAATGTGCGCCTGTCAAACATGCTGGCAAGTCTGTCAAAGATGTGGTCAGCAGTACGCTTTTCAGTACTGGGCCATGACTTTACCTCTCTTAGGGCTGCTCCCTCCAATTGACCAATCAACATAGCAACTTTCTGTTCATCATTAAGGGAAATCATCTTGTAAATGGCGCTCATCTGATCCCTAAAATCTTTGAGGCCTGTAGGCTCTCCTCCATATTTCGGTAACCATGGTGCTCCAAAAAAATATGGTACCGACAAGGGTATAGTTGGAGAAGGGCGGGCTAGAAACCCCAGAACTGGCAGGCAGATCACGGTCTCCATCTACTGACATGGCAGCAAAGTATAGTAGCACTATGAGACAGTAATTCAGTTCCTCACTAGCAAATCTCTAGCTAATAATGCAGGACACAGTCTCACTAGCACAGTCACTTGCTTGTGGCGAACCCCACAAGGGGAACACTTACAGTACAGATGCTCCTATGTTGCTGGTTCACCTCAGATACGGGATGGGGCGTTTCTGTAGTTGCCACTGGCTGTCTTGATCCACGGGAGCTGGATCCACGATGACTGTTGGTGCTGGACTGGATCCTGTTCGTGACGCCAAATTGCAGTGTCTGGGTTTGGGGTCCCCTGGACACCGTCGAGGTGTCACCACGTGTTACTGCTCTCCGGAAGGGTTGTTAAGGCGTGGTGCACCCCAATGGGAAATAAGTCCAGAGAGTCAGGGTCTGCAGTAAACCAGGGTTCTTCTTTACTGGAATTCAGGTGCAAAACAATACAGGCAAGGCATAGGACTGGCTTCTCCAATCTCCTCCCTGGCAGAAGAAGGGTTTGGTGCTGAGGAAAGGCCTGCGCTAGCTGTCCCTCTTTCTCTTCAGAAGGCTGGTACCCTGGTCCAAGGCTGATGATCCAGGGTCTGTGGCAGCGTATCCCCATCCGTGTCTTCTTCTCGTCCCTCAGATGCTCCTCTTCAAGCACTGGTCCCTAACTGCAACAACACTAAGGGCTCTGACTGCTGTCCTTATATACGGTGTCTGCTAGACTAGAACCTTCTAGTGGGAGGGGTGGAGTGGAGAAGCTCAGCACAAACAGATACAATGTTACAGTTAATGGTAATGACTCAGCAGGTGTTTCTGACACAAACAAGTTTTCAGACATAACAACAGCTAAAACCAGACAGTTAAAAGGTCAGGCTGTCTGATTTTTGGTGGTAAACAAGTCTGGGTTTTTCCCTCCAAAACATAGTGGTAAACAAGTCTGTTTTTCTCTTATGGTAGCAGTGGAAAATTACCAGCTCCATAATCCAAGCTCTAACAGTCTCTCAATATTCATTTAACCCTTTCCACAGAGCCATTTAAGTACAGTGATAATGAACAGAGTATATATCAAAACATATACAAAATGCAGTTATACAGTAATAAAATGTGCACGTTAACCCTTGTAGGTCAAATAAAGTAAGAAGTTTTTAACTTTGCATAGGGGAAATATACAAATGTCCAATTTCTAAGTGCTCCTGTCTCCTGGGCACTGCACTTCCAACTCCAAAAAGGCACCCGCCAGGGATGTCCACTGTCGCCCCTATTATTCAATTTAGCAATAGAGCCATTGGTGCCTTCCATAGAATCTGGTAGATTATACCTAGGCATAACAGTAGGTGTACAGGAGGTTAAATCGGCTTTCTTTGCTGACGATGTGCTGCTTTTTATGAAACAGCCGGAAACACATTTAAAACCAACCTTACAACACATCACTGAGTTTGGACAGGTCTCGGGCTTTAAGCTAAATCTCTCCAAATGTGAGTTGTTACACTTATGCCCTGTGAAACCACCAGTGGCTCATTGCCTTCAGGGATTGGGTATACCAATAGCTGGTTCCTTCATAAAATATCTTGGCATTAAAATAGGGAGAACTCCTGACTCCATTTATACCCTGAACTACCCTCCGTTGATTAAAAAAAATAACTGAGGAACTAAAAAGATGGGAATCCTTACCTATTAATCTTAATGGTATAATTCATCTACTTAAAATGATGAGCATATCAAAACTGCTGTACCCACTCCAAACAATACCATTGCTACTTAAACACCGTGATGTCAAAATCCTGACATCGGCATTCATCAAATTTATTTGGATGGGTAAAAGGCCAAGGATTTCAATTGCCCGCTTGTGCAGACCCATTGAAAAGGGAGGCATGTGATAGATTGGATACATCATGGGCGACATTATTCTAACATTGCAATAGAGTCTGAGTTGGCGTCTCCAAATGACCTGGCAGCAATATTGCATTCCCCCCTATTTTCTCTCCCCACCTTAGTGAAGCGGTCAGTAATCATACGGGATACCATTGCCACCTGGAAGGCTTTGCGGAAGTGGTTTGGCTTATCACATCAAATGTCCAAGCAATTACCAATATTGAAGCATGCAGACTTTCCGGCAGGGAGGACTAATAAATTCTTTCAACAATGGAGCAATAAGGGTATAAACAAGATGAAGCATGTATTACATGAGACAGAACCTAGACTATTAACCCTTCCGGAAGTGACCCAAAAATACAATTTAACAGGCCCACAAACCTTTCAATATGCACAACTGCAATCATTCTGTTTGCGCAAACTTAGGGATTATACAAAGGAGGTTATCAGCAATCCAGTCGATAAATGGATTGGAGGGCCAGAAGCTAGGAACACAATTTCAGGGCTGTACCACTCCCTCATGGTGAAAGGGGTAAAGTCGGCTCAACCTCCTAAATTCCCATACTGGGAGAAGACTTTAAAGATCTCCGAGTTATCGGAAAGGTTGATGGAAGGGATGCATTTAGTACGCAAACACATCACTAGTGAAATTTGGAGAATTCACTATACCCGCATCGGACACACGTCCAGATAGAATAACAAGGTGCCCAAACTGTCTATCCGCTAGAGCAGATCTATACCACTGCATTTGGCAATGCAGAAAAATCCAATTCTTTTGGAAGGACGTTCTTGCATTGATAACCAAGCTGTGGAACCAACCTCTGCAATTAAATCCCATGCCTTTGTTGTTCCATTCGCTCGTGTCTCCTGATGATACTTCAAGTGAAGGAGTACAATTTCCAGCTCCGATACATATTATTCTGATGGCAGCAAAGCGATCAATACTACAGCATTGGCTATCCCCCAGTGTCCCCTCCACCATTGAGGTCATTGCTATGTTGAAAAAATATATGTACTTGGAGAGACTAGACACCGAATCCAAAAAACAGACCAGAACAAAACATTTTTTTAAAACATGGAGACAGTTTATTATACAAGTACTATGTCCAAGTGAAAGGGCTCTGGTGGTTGCGCCGTTTGTACATACAACTTGGTACTACAACGAAGATCTCAAAGGTACCTTAGGACCTTTAAAGCAGGTTGAAAGATAAAATGGTTATTATATGGCCAAAGCACAACACTGCTATGGGAAGGGGGAATTGGTTTATTATAGAACAATATAATTTCAACGACTGTATTAGGTTTTGAAAAAGAGCAGATTACTCTGTTGACATGTCAAGATGTACAATGATATTTTTTGTACAACTTTCTATTATTATTAAAAAAATTATTTAAAAACTAAAAAAAAACAAAAAAAAAAAAACGGACACCTTTAAGAGGCATTCCGTTTTGATCCGTCATAATAGAAGCCTAAGGGAAAGCATAACGGATCCATCTGGTTGCCGTTATGCTGGACGGAAAACAAAGTTCTGTCGACAGGACAGGACATTCGTTAGAATGGAATCCCTAACGGTGATGTGAACGAGCCCTTATCAGGTGATCTGTGGCACCTTTTGATTATCAGGAATGAGCGTTCATACTAACATTTGTTCCCAATATTATTTTAGAAATTTGACTACAAAGTGGTCAACCCCTTCTAAACCATCCAGTGCTGCATTCAATATTGTATTTATAGGAAAATACGACAATGTTTACAGGAAAACTGCTGTACAATATAAAAAGACAAAAGCGAGCTCATCTAGTACACCATAGTTATTTTATTGTACTGTTATGAAAAACAAAATACAAAAATATTTGACTGCGCAATGTAATGTACTTCCATACTTAGTATTTTGGGGTGTTTTTCTTTTGGATTTTAAAAAACACCATTAAATTCATTTGGCTTTTTACATTCTTTTTTTTTTTTTTTGGGGTGGGGGGAGGTCTCAGTCATAAAATAAATTTACTAGCTTTTTTTTTTTCACCAGACCCTTTTTTTCTTATTCTATAGAGGTCTATGGGACATGTATAAAAAAAAAAAAAAAAAAAAAAAAAAAAACACCCAGAGCATGCTGCAATTTGGGAAAAAAAAGGGAATAAAATACGCTAAGTAATATATAATGCCCCACCAACATGCGCTTTTTTGTAGTGGAATTTTAACATAATTTCCAGGGTGCAACCACTCTAAGGGCAATTTCAGACAAGCAAATTTAGTGCAGGAAATACGCTCCATGTGACGGCAGTGTTTAACAAAATGAACACTGCTCCTGTGACGCAAACTCATAGAATTATAATACTCTGTTTCTGCCCAATCTCAGCTGTCCTGAATTGTACTGTCAGCATTTCGGTGAGTAAAATCCATTTCTCGGACTGAATATGCTCCTCTAAAATTGCTTTAAATAAAGGTTAAATAAGAACTCCCGCAAAAAAATGTATTCCATGTCCTGCTAGAAATGTACATGATGTAATCTGTAGTGAATGTCATTTTTTTTTTACCAGTAGCTGAATTTCTGAGTTATATCATCCTGAAGTTTCTTATCTGTGTCATGTAACTAGGAATTAGACCCACCAACTCACACAGCACCTTGTGTGTGGACAGGAAGTCTAATTTTCTATGCATTCCTATGGGAGCCTCACTTTCAGTCTCATAGGAATGAATAGAGAAGTGACTGGCTTGCTGTCCTGGGTCAGTTGGAGGTCAGGGTTTTGGTCACATGACCCAGCTACAATAAGAAGAGTGGAAACTCTCAATTTCAGCCTCTGATAAGAAAATGACATTCACTACAGATTAGATAATGCACCTTTCTAACAGGTCAGAGAATAAAATTTTTTGCGGGAGTTCTTCTTTAAAGGGATTTTCCAGGAGTAGAATATTGATGACCTATCCTTGCGGTACGTTATCAACTCCCAGCACCCCTGCCAAAAGTTTGAAGAGGTAGTGTGGTTTCAGAGAGTGCTGCTGCCTCTTCCTAGGCCACTGATATCACGTTCCTTGGTCACGTGACCCATGTACAGCTCAATCAAATTTAAATGAATGGGCCTGAGTGCCAATACCATGCAGAGCCGCTATATATTTACATCGCTGTGCTTAGTATGCTGTGAGCGCCACAGCCTCTTCAGACAGTTGATCGGTGGGGGTGCCGGGCATTGAACCACAGCCGATCAGATATTGATGACCTATTCAATAGGTGATCTGTATTCTACTCCTGGAAAACCCCTTTACCATTACACTTTTATTTCTAGCACATGGAAAACATGACTGTGGAGATTGAGCAAACCTGGTGCGAGGGAAAGGGAAGTAGTTGCTCATTACAACCAATCAGATTTCAGTTCATATTTCCCACAGTAACTTTGGAAAATAGCAATCTGATTGCTACAACCAACTAGTCCTTGACCTGATGCATTATAACATGCTCATAATCAGTGTTAACTGTTTGCCGCACAGCAGCCAATAGTGAATGCGATTTTTATGCAATCTACATCTCTGAAGATGCAAAAACGTAGAAATGCTCAGTACTGTAACACCCACTTATACACGCCCATATATTTGCAAGGCACGTTCTCTTGTTCTATCACTAGCCTCCAAACCGTGTATCTAAATATCACTGAACAGGTCCTCCAGAACAGGCTACAGTTGCCGCTCTTGTATCAACAGCATGTTCTTATCCTTCTTTGTCTTCCATTTCCAGAAAATCTGTTAAGGTCCCTAAATCGAGAGGAATGATCAAGTATTCCACACCATCTGGACCCTGTCAATGATAATACATTTTATTACAAATTCGGAGCAAGTATTTTCATACCATTATAGCAAGAAATTGCCATACAATTCATATGGAACTTCTTTTAAAAGGACTGTCCACTTTTATAGGCTAACCCATCACTGTCTGATCGGTAGTGGTCCAACACCCTGCATCTGTCAATAAGCTGTAGAAATGCTGGTCGGCGGGATGTCAGACCATGTCCAATCTGAGAGCAATGGCCTATACTGAGGATAGGCCATCACTTGCATGACAGTGGACAACCCCTTTAAAAGGTACAGATGGTTTGATGAACAAAACATTGAAATTTTGGGCCCATGGCCGGGAAACTCTCAAGATCTCAATCCCATTGAGAACCTTAAAACTTAAGATGCGGGTGGACAAACAAAAACACAAACATTGTGATAAACTCCAAGCACTGATTAGGCAACAATGGGTTGCCATCAATCAGGATTTTGCCCAGAAGCCGATATCCAGCATGCCAGTGCGAATTGCAGACGGCTTGAAAAAGATGGGTCAACGCTGGAAATATTGAGTCTTTCCACAAATTTGTTAATAAAAGTTATAAAATATGACATGCGTATATTTGTATTTCTGACATGAATACTGTATGAAAAAATATTCTACATTAACTCTTTAACCCTTCTCCAAGACAAAACACTGAAGAAGGAAGACAATCCTCTAATGTACTAAAACAAGGACATAAAATATACCTTTTTAGTTCGTATAAGCTTGTGGTCTCTAAACTCAGTCAGCTGGGCTCTTAGTGTTAAGTCGCTGTTGACCAGAAAAGCTTCACGGCATTGCTGATAAAAATCTTGAAATGAGAGACCTAAAGAATTGATGTACAAATCACTCAAGTATCAATGGGGACACCAGATACAAACTAGAAGCTGTTTAAAAATGGAAGCTGACCCCATAAATGACAAGGGTCAGTTCTCCATGAGAGACTAAAGCAGTATTCCCATCATAGACATTTAAGGCATATCCACAGGAGATACACAGAAACCACATAGTGCTTTGAGCGTGACTGTAACCCTGACCACCTCTACATTCAATCACAGCCCCCCTCAAAGCCCACCTCATAAGGGTCGCGGGACCTCCATTCTTGGAATGAGATGCAGATCCCAGTGGGACTTGCATCTTTCAGGCACTTATGGCATGTCCTGTGATTATGCCATAGATGTCTAAGGTGAGAATTTAATAAAGGTGGCCTTCTGGGAGGTCCCTGCCATCATTTTCATCCATCAGATGCACTCCACTGTATACAATGGAACTTCTCTGATTAATCAGATCACCACAGTACATAGTGTACAACCAAAATACATACCTGTATATGAAGGGTTGTCTTTGTTGGCCATCTGATACTCTGCAAGCAGACGGAAAATGCCCCTAAAAGTAACATTTTACAGTTATTTACTGGCCTTATGTATGAATATTGTCCAAGTCAAAAAATGATTTTAAACTAGCATCCAACAATCATATCCAATACAGCTTAAACCTTAAAATCTGCTTTGGACAATAATATCCTTTCCCTCACTGTTTGGGCATGATCCCTTCTATATATTAACTAATGGAAAAAAAAGGGAGTTACACATAAAAATGATATGAACAGAAAGGACAGACTTACGGACAGTAAGAACGAGTCAGGTCACATCTAGCCCTGTGTATACTACACCAGAAAAATTGGGATATTCCAGACAGGTCATCACTATCAGATCGGTGCAGACATGCCGCACCTCCACCGTTCAAGCTGTTTGCATTAGCAACCGGTGGCAGAAACACAATGGTGGACGGAGTTGCAAGCAGAAAGCTCTGTCCACAGTGTAGAGGCCAGGCCAGCGTACTGCAGGTTGGATCCAATCCAGGTTATTAAAAGGCGGAAAACCCCCTTTAACTGTAATTAAAAATTAAAGTGATTGTCTAACCAACAGAAAAAAAACTAGAGTAACCTTTGTAACTGGTTCCATTACGAGCGGATTGTCACTTATTAGTGAACACCTGGGAGAGACAGCTGGCGGTAGACAGACCATTTCAGACAGCAAGTTTCGATAAGAAAGAAGTTCTCTGTACCTGGCATTGGGTGTGAGACTGCGGAGTACATGAGTGAGCGAGCTGAGGGCCAGTGCTCCAGAGCGTTTCACCAGCAATGAATTTTCATAGGATGTCTCTTCTATGTAGGAACTATAAGTAGTCGTTTCATACCACAGCCAGTTATAGAGGCTTTGCTTTGACTGGTCCCACACTGTAGAGAAAAACAAAAAAAGTATACATTTTATAGATAATAAAAAGGCAGACTGTCAGAACTAAAGCTGACCATGATTCATCTATAGAACTCTGTATACTCCGCATGCAGCTTCTCCAGGATGTGGATTTATATGGAAATTACAAGGACATGTTCACATACGGCTTGTCATGACCAAATGATATATGACAGGAAAATAAAAAATAAAATCTGTGCTGATTGGGGGATATTCAAATCTTCCTTGCAGATATGGATGTGGACTGTGTACCGCAATGGTTTAGGGTGTAGTTTCATACCATACTCAACACCAGCCGTGTCATAAAAAGCAAGCAGAGTTGGGTGAATATTGGAAATTAACTAGTATAGTCAACTTAAATGGAACCTGTTGCCAGGAAACCCATCGTTAAAGTAGGCACAATGCCTTGTAGGAATAGCTCACCTGAATGTGGTTACACTTTTCATTTTGGAGAAAAAGTATTTTAAAATCCATATGCAAATAAAAAGTTAAAAGCACCAAGGGTGGGCCAAAGCTATTGTGTGCACCCCTTGGCTCCTCCTACTTCCTTTGCTAGCCCCTCTCTCTCCTTGACTGACAGGATCAGGTTCCGACAGTCATCTGAACTGGTTCTGTCAATCAAAAAGTAGAGAGGGGCTGGCAAAAGGAGCAAGGGTGCACGGAGAGGCTTGAGCCTGTCCTCAGCGCACTTAAGTGTCCATTTGCATATGCGGTAAGTAGTTTCATCCAAAATGAAGTAAAAGATCACCAAGTGAAAGGTATCATCACATTCAGCTAAGCTAGCCCTACAAGGCGTTGAGCCTGGGGAAAAAGTGAATTTCTTGGCGACAAGTTCCCTTTAGCATGTCATGTGCTAAACATGTGTAAACTAGTTCTTCTCATACAGCAAATTTCGGTACAACCACATGTCGGCAATGTGACAATTTCAATCTCAATGTCCTGTGGCCACAAGTTGATGTATAACTGTAGTCTTATGGCTCTTTTACATGGACTGAAAATCGGAGATGACCATTTATAGAAAAAAAAAAGGTGCTGGCAATCAACCAATGAACGGACAAACACTAGTAACGGGTATAATCACTGTTTCTGTGCAGCAGATTGCTTTGTGTAAATAGGGATCTGCTGCCCAGAAACAATGGATTTCTAAAAGGACAAGCGATCGCTGTAGTAATCCCTCATCCCCATACAGCAGAGGAGATTGCGGCATGTAAATGCAGCTCTCCTCTCCTCTGACGATCAGGCAATTGTCGGGGACATTTGGCTAGTTTCTGATAATTGCCTGAAACATCGGTCTATTTAAAAGGACATTTAGATAAACTACTGTTTCTGGGCTGCAGCATTTCATATGAGGTTCTTAATTTTTTGTTTTACTAGAAAAAGTGTGAATGTCCACTTCCGTATGTCCTGTCTGTCCATTCTACAGACAAGGATCAGACATTTCTATAGAAGGGAAAAAGAAAATGGAAGCATACAAACAACAGGTGTCCATGTTTTGTGGATCCGCAGTTTGTGGACTGCAAAACACATTCGGTCGTGTACATGACGCCTATGGGTGCTGCCAGACGGTCAGATTTTTTTATGCAGTTTTTGAAGCCAAAACTCTCCTCTTACAATCCATACCCAATTTTGGCTTCAAAAACTGCATCAAAAAGCCTGAAAGTGTGTCAGCAGCCGAAGGTCTAGTTTATAATTTATTGATTGGATCAGTGTGTGGTCAGTGATCGTGAACCAAAACAAGGAGTGGAGCTACAAAGAGACATGGTATAATGGAAAGATCTGCTCCTGTTCTGTGTTTTTGACCTGCATCTGTTTTTGGCTCACAATCACTGACCAAATCATTTAAAGGGGTTATCCCACCTTGTTGTTTCTGCCGTGGCTGCTCAGCTTCCTTCCCTCAAACCGCTCAGTTAGGGGGCGTTATCTGTTATTTTGATTGACATTACATTCAGCGCTCAGCTGACCTGCTAACTCCGCCTCCTCTACATGCGTGCACGCTCCCGTGTGAGCCGTAATCTTGTTTATTAGACATTTCATGCCGGCATACTAAAAGCAGGAAGAAGACAAGACCTTGATCGCGCAAGCGCAAAAATGCGCAGGCCCGCAATGCAAATCGGACAGTCTGGGATCCATACAAAGGATGATGCCGCGCAAGCGCGGCCACCTCAGCGTTATATCTCTGGTGGCCGTAACCCTTGACTACAGAACATAAACAATAAGAATGAAGAAGGTCAGATATAAAGCGAAAGAGGAATAATGGATAATCAAATGTATTTGGTAAGTTGCATGTTGTGCTATGGAGAACTAAATAAGGCATACTTCAGAACATGGGATAACCCCTTTAAGTATGAGCTAGGCCTAAGGTCACCTTTTAATAGTGGCCCCTGCTCCATTTAAAGACAATTATGTATTCTTAAAAGAAATTATAATATTAAAAAAAAAAACAAAAAAAAACATTGGGGTAGATTTATCAAGACAAGTATTTTTACTGCAGAAACTGTCATGATAAATCTGCTGAGGCCAGTGGCCTCGCCAACACCACACCCCCTTTGGGAAAGTGGCAAGGGAGGCATGAAACATTTGCTTAAGAATTTTTGCAAAAATGCCATTTTAAAAGTTGCATATGGTGCTTGATAAATCTTTCCCATGGATAACAACAGATTCTCAATATATTGTGGGACAAGTATCCTACAGAATATAAAAAGTTATGGCTGCCTGTTAGCCGGTTCTGCTCATACAACTCATATACAGTACATCAAAGAAGAAGAGGTGACCAGTAAAAAGAGTGTAACATCACACTTACTTAAGGGGGCATTTAGGTGGTCAATGGAAGCCAGAACATGGATATTTGAGATAGAAGCCAGCTGCCCTAGTACTTGTTGACTTTTGTCTCCTCTTAACATTTGACTGTCCAGGTTATGGATAAGAAGATACAGTTCTAGAGATGGCTCTAAAAAAAAAATTGCAAGAGAACTGTCCATTAGCCAGAGATCATACACAGCATATTTATAAACTGCAAATCATCTCAATCCTTACTGCAGCTCTTCATCTGAAGACCCCCTGCTGCTCATGGACTCTGCACGTAAACAATGGACACGGTTGTCTCCATGTCCACAGCTCACCAGGTGACTGCTTTTCTGGCTGAGTGAACACTGCGAGGTCGGCACGGTACTTTGTACTGCACTGTGGTATTGCTGGCCCTCCTACTTCTGTTGTCCCTGCCTACTTGTGTTGTACCATCTTCTGTCAATTTGGACACAGCAACAACATAGGGCCACTTTAAGTTCCCAGTCCATCCCTGATCGGATAGTTAATCGGCTAAACTGGTTAAGGCCATGCTTAGCAAACAAAGGACTCCCTAATGAATAAGGATTGAAGAATAAATAATTACAATATAGATACTCCGGTTTTACCTACATAGCGGAAGGGATTTAAACATGCATGACTTCAGTGATTACAGTAATAGCATTGCTCCAACACTGAAGCCAGAAGTACAGCTGCCTCACAGGCCAACAGCTCATTAAGCATCAATTCACTGTAAGCACAAAATGAACACTCATTATGGAAATGCCACTGATCACACAGGCAGCTGCCGTGGTTATGTAACTCCGAACGCGCTAAAAAGGTTGGTAATTATTAGGGGGGTGAATTGCTTCTTGTACTGATTGTGCTATCACATCTTAAATGCAGATTAAATACCTTATATACACTGGGGCTGGAAAACAAAATGATCTTTGATACTCATCCTTCTGACTGCAACCAAACAACTCTAACAGAGTCACAGGGTAAAAAAACACCAGACCACCAGAATAAACAGAAGACCCTCTCTGGAGGTGATCACCAATACACTCCATGTGCCAGATCAATGAGTTCTGGGTGGCACAGAAACAACTTTAAGGGGTTTATTAGCTGTTTGAGGAGGAGGCACACGCCGTGCCAGCGCTGCCTCCTCTTCATTGTTTACCCGCTCGCCGTAACATGGGTAGCGATGAGCAGGTGTAATTACACCTAATCGCCCCATTCATTTCAATGGGAAGGATCGCTCCTATACAAGTGTATGGGTACAAGCCATCCCATTGGAATGAATGGGACGGCTTGGGTGCAATTACACCTGCTCACTGCTACTGATGTTACGGCGAGCAGGTAAACAACGAATAGGAGGCAGCCCTGGTACGGCGCGCGCCTCCTCTTCAAACAGCTGATCGGCGGGGGTGGCGGACCCCTGCCGATCTGATATTGATGACCTATCCTGAGGATAACCCCTTTAAAGAGAATCCATCACCTGAATTGTGGACTATTACCTACAGTAATACATGAGTAGTGCTCCAGATATGGAGCCCAGATCACTATTTTTTATTTTCCTACTGCCCCCTGTTCACCAGGTCTGAGCTCAGAGCTGCACTAAAACACACTGTCAGGATTGCTGTGCATGCGCACATGAGTCCTCTCCATTATGTTAGAACTGCACAGCAGTCCTGACCCTGTATTTCAGTGCAGCTCTGAGTGCTGTCAGCAGGGGAACCAAGGGGCAGTAAGAAAATAAAAAGTCCTTGGGATGGGTCATCAATATCTAATCGGTGGGGGTCCAACCCTCAGCTATTGATCAACTTCTTAAAGAGTTTGTGGTGCTCAGTGAGCACTGCGGTCTCTTACTTGGCCAGAGACATCACATTCATCAGTCACTGCACTTAGCGTGAGGAGGCCTCTTCCTACAGCTGATCGGCGGTGGTCCCACGAGTCCAAAACCCACAATTCTGAGGATAGTCCATCAATATTATACTCCTGGAAAACCCTTTCAATACACTGTGTCACCACTCCTCACAGCAAGACATGCAATACAGTGATCAGTGGGAACTGTCTGGCCACTCCAGGAACTTAAAGGATATCTGTCAGATTTGTACCCATGAACCTGACTGACCTGAAATTTTAATATATGCAAAGGAGCCTCTAGGAACAATGGCAACACCCACTTGCTATTAGAGGCTAATTTTCATATATTAAAACAATTTTTCTCAGTGCGGACACATATGAACATGGGACCAACACAGTTGCCTTCAGCTGCCAAGTGCACATGTAACAGGTCAGCCAGTGTCATAGGCACAAATCTGCTGACAGACGCCCTTTACACTAATACTGCAAGCCATAGTGCCTTGTAGGATCGCCGTTGTATTCTGCTTGGGTCACCTGGCAACAAAACGTAAAAAAAAGTTTCACCCAGTTGGAACCTGTGGCAGACTGTACAAATTACACTTTGTGACACTAGGACACTGTTTTCTGGGTTTACCCAGCTTTGAGTTGCCTAAAAAGCGGCATAAAATGTATATGGGTTATATGAGCCATACACATCTGTTAAGAAAAAGCACCACTGGAGCCACCATACATGTAGTCATGATCCATCTGAGGGACTTCTGAAGAGGCCACCTATGGTCAAGCTTATCTCAGGATTAGGTTTTCTCTCCTTTCTAGGTCGGTTCTGTGTTCCATTCAAGCCACATAAACTAAGGCTCACTTCATTTACCCTCTTTGAACTTCTGCACTATAAAGTTCATTTGATCCAATGGACTGCGAAAAGTTCCAGAGTAACCAAGTGCCTCTTCTGTGATGGAGTTCAAGATCTGGATAGAAACACAAAGAATACTTAATCTACATAGAAGAAATACGGAATATGTCCATCACATGCAACAGCTTGTCGGAAGAGTAATGCCAGTCTCATCCATCTTTCCCAGAAACAGCTATTTCTACTCTATGACAATGTGACCGTTCATTGGGAACCATTAAGGGATATGGGCAGCTTTGTAAACTTGTTTTTAATTGCTCTAATGCAACTGAAATAAATGCTTTTGTGTACTGCCCCGGTGTCTCCATGGATTACTAACATACCCTTGTGTGTAGTCATCAGCAACATGCCGGGTCAGACGACACCCAGGGTTTGTTTGCAATCTGTGAACTCATCCCCTATCTGGCCATCCCCAAGAGTAATAATAGAAAACACTTTAAAATACAATATAAGGGTCCATTCACACAACCGTAGGCCGTCCGTGCTGCAGACTGCAAATTGCAGTCCACAATGCATGGGCACAAGCCATGTGAATCCCATATTGCAGTACGGATCCATTGACTTGAATGGGTCCGTGATCCGCAACATACAGCAAAAGATAAGACAGACAAAAAGCCCAAGGCAGCACTTCTGAGTGCATCTGATCCGTGCCTCCACTCTGCACCGTATCTTGCAGACCCATTTTTAAGTCAATGGGTACTCATCCGTGATATGGGATTTACGCGGCCTGTGCCCGTATATATTGCGGTATCCAAGTTTGCAGTACGCAATACGGGCGTACTCCATACTGTGATACTGCGCCACCTGCTGTTTGTTATTTTCCTTATTTCTCTGTCCACCTCAGCAACATCGCGGAGGTGGATGCACATGCTTAGTTCCATCATTCAACTGCGACTTGCCCCATCTTGTTAGAAGCTGAGACAGTTACAGAAAGAGAGCAGAAAGGCCATGCACTCTGAGAAAGGCTACTCCCCCTGGACGAGGGAGGCTCTGGATCCATGTGATCTACAGGGCTATACCTGTGCTATAAGATGTCTGATGTTAATTTTTTTACATTACTTATAGGATAACCCCTTAAATTACTTTTCAGTATCCTTGATTGTAATGAAAGGCTACCTCCAGTGACATCTCCTGCAGGAAGTATAACAGTGACCACAAGAGAACTGGCTATTCAGTTGTCTAAGTTACTATACAACTCCAAAAGCCTCTTTTGCAAAACTATGTTGCACAACAGACTATCTGTAAGGTTGTCACCCTCCTGTTGTAACTTTTAATTCAGGCAGGAGATGCTGCTGCCATCATCTATGAATGCCTTCTTTGATAAAACCTTGATAAATCAAGAGTAACCAGCTCAAATTCCTTCCATGCACAATACAAAGAAAGCTACTTACAGATTTGATTGTGATGCTTGGGAAAAACCCATTGATAACAATGTGAAGTGAGTCTTGCAGTAACGTAGTCCGGAACTGTTCAATGAGGTTCCGTTTGGAGCCCAGACCAAAAAGGACAATATTGAAGCCCAAGCTGAAAAACAGTAGGAAAGAAGGAGCACAAAATAGCAAGTGAGACATCAGTTAAAGGGGTTTTATCATCTCAGATATTGGTACACCTATCTACAGAACAGACCGTCAAAAGTGAAGAAGAGAACACCACACATGCATGGCATGCTCTTCATTTACTTACACAGGAGTTCCAAAAATAGCCAAGCTAAAGCACACAGGGCGAGTGCCGCTCCATTCACCTCTATAGCACTGATGGATATAGCCAAACCAGCGCTCCCTCATTCACTTCAGGGGTCACGTTCTGGAGATCGGACCGGGTGTGGTGGGACCCACACTTATTAGACATTAATCCTAGTAATACAACACCAATGTCTGAGGCGACACAACCCGTTTAATCAATCCACATATCAACATATCTGCTGCTCTCCATTTCTCCGATGCTTCCTCCATTATAGACTCATATCAATAGTGCTCGTCTATCCGAGGGCAGTGCAGGGGATGCCTTAGACTTTCCTACAGCAATCTGCATGAGCAAGTCTGACAGGGTGGTGGGACCAGAACAGAGGTAGCATGTGATAACAGAAGACACCAAGTATGTTGACTATAAATGCGTCATGTATAGTCACTATTTAAGTTTGAACAGAAGGGTAAGTTTAAAATAGGTTTTTCCCCCACTTACTGAAGCTGCAGCATCCACTTATAGAAGAACGCCTTGTGTTTTTCATTAAGATTTTGAAGATCATTGGCAAACACTGAGGGAGACTGGTCCAGGAGCTTCCGCAATGTCTCCTACAGATGTAACACAAGAGAACACTGCAATATTCCAAAACACTGGCATATACCGTATGTCACTGTAAAAACCTCCATGACTAATTCAGGCCTTGGAACCAACAGATTTTCTCCGAGCCAAGCAGCTGATATTTGATTACCAGTCTTACTGTTTTCTGCATTAATCTATTCACTGCAGAGTTCCCTTGCAGAACCACTGCGTTATTTGATAGACTGAAGTGATGAAGATGATGCAAACTAAATCAGTGCTGTGCCTAAAGCTGCCCACATACATGATCTGGTCACAATTTGAGGTACCAGGTGCCCTTTGAACAGTCTCTCAGTAACAGATGTCAGGGGAAACTAGGATTAGGAATTTTAGATTTTAAAATGCCTTATATTTACTTCTGCTGAGATATAATCAAGTATCCAGCTTGTTGCCTTCTCTCCACTGCAAAATACTTGAGTGCTTGGTGGAAACAGGCAGATTGGTGGAGACAGCTGTTAGCCTTTAAGCTGGCCATACACATAAAATAGCTATGTAAACCTTTGGGGGCAATTTTGTTTTTTATTATTGCTTTGTACTCATTTTGAGCTAAAAATCATTTTTTTCAATTGGTGTTTATTAAAAATCCTGAGCCGGTTTCCCTGCACAGCTTTGACTTTATTTAGTAGCTGGTTCTGAATTCTCTCTCTGCTCAGTCAGGCAGGGAGCTGATGGGCTTCTTATCTCTGAACTTACAAACACTCATTATAGCTCAGTTCTTATCTTACTGATGAGAATGTGGCTTATATAAATGTTTATGACCTTTTAGTAATTTACAAATAAGGGTTATTAGATAACCGGCACAAAGTGAAAAGTACCATTCAGCTAGAAAAAAAAACAGTTAACCCTTTGTGACAGCAGAAGGGCTAAATATTAAAAAAATAAAAAAAGGTTTTTGCCAAAAATGAGTAAAATGCAATCATAAAAAAATTGCACCCAAAGGTGTACATAGCCTTTAAAGAGGACCTTTCACCACTCCTGACATGCCTGTTTTAATAGCTTCATGCATTCCCCGTGCAATAACAATTCTGGAACATCTATTCTTATGGCTGTATGTTGTGCCATTCCTTTATTATTTGCACTAGAAGTTATGAATGAATTGCTATTAGCCTTCAGTAAGGGTACAGAGGGGAGGTAACATTGACTCTAGCCAATCAGTGCTGCCATGTTCAGTCTGTGCAGGGACACACCCCCAACTTGTTACCTCCCCTCTGTTCCCTTACTGAAGACAAATAGCAATTCATTCATAACTTCTAGTGCAAATAATAAAGGAATGGCACAACATAGAGACATAAGAATAGATGTTCCAGGCTTGTTATTACATGAGGAATGCATGAAGCTATTAAAACAGGCATGTCAGGAGTGGTGAAAGGTCCTCTTTAAAGTGAATTTCACCTTTTAACAACACGAGGTTTTAAATGAAACATTCTGTGCTAATTAAAGGGGTTTTCCAGGACATTGACACTGATGTTTTGTTTACTGTACATAGCTCTGTACAATTTGTTGTGTCTGGTATTGCAGGTCAGTCCCATTCAGAGCTGCAATAAGAATAGGCCATAATATAATGTACTAGAAAATAGGGAGACAGGGCAGAGATGGGAGACTTCTTATCCAGCCAGTTGT
The DNA here is from genome assembly GCA_900303285.1 of Rhinella marina. Classification (NCBI taxonomy): domain Eukaryota; kingdom Metazoa; phylum Chordata; class Amphibia; order Anura; family Bufonidae; genus Rhinella; species Rhinella marina. The sequence continues at coordinate 400,970 of ONZH01000357.1, forward strand.
CTTACAGCCAGACACAGGATTGTGAGGACGTGGCTGATTTCCTGGAACATACAGAGAAGATTTCTTTATATATTTCTCCGTTTTAATTGTAATATGAGACAAAATAAGATATGAAGTTTTGGGATTTTATATGTGCATTCTATGTTTAACGCTGCTTACACAAGTGATGTAGAAAACTTCAAGCTCTGACTGCTATATAAGTATATTAATAAGCACAGAATTTAACATATTAGACTAAAACAGTGGCTTTAAAGGGGTTGTCCCACGAAAAATATTCTACAGTTTTCAAACCAGCACCTGGCTCTGAATACTTTTGTAATTGCATGTAATTAAAAATTTTGTATAGCTACTGAGTTATTCAGTAAAGTGTATCTGTATAGTGCCACTTAATTTCTTATTTCTTTGACCGGCTCACATGCAGGCCGCACATGCTCAGTTTCATCTTTCAACTGCCTCCTGAGCTGTGATAGGGAGAGCTGAGACACGCCCACTTATCTGCAGCCGAAAATACACTCCCCTTGAGCTTTCATCTTGATATCAATCTAGCAGATCAATGAATGGGAATATCTCTGGATCCATGTGAGGCACAGGGCTGGTTGTAGCTTTGTTAGAAAGGTATTGCCATGGACTATATGATGTCTGATTTTCATTTTTTACATTATTCATGGGATAACCCCTTTAAGTTTGCATCCTTAAAATCTAACAGATATTCTGATCACTGGCATGGTCTATTATAAGATATTTATTCGCTAAACCATGTAATCGCTGTGATAAATCTGCCACTAGTCAACGAACTCATGATAAATATGGCATCTAGGGCATTTTGCCATCTTAGACCATCCACTTTTGGAAAAAGCTGACTGCTTCATACCTGGTCTAACTTTGGCGTTTGTAACCTTTGTAATGTTCTGTCTGACGTCAAGACCTTGGAACTGCTGTGGGCTTCAAAGTACTCTTCTACCAAATTGCTCTGCAAATGACAAAAAAGCAGACAGACATTCAAGTCACCGTAGTCTATCAATCTATGCATTTTACCTGTGCCACAACACAAAACCACTTGACGCTCTGGAGCCTGGGAAAGCTGGGTAACAACCTCTGTGGGAGCTGTAATGGCACCCAAGTTGGTTGAAAAAAAATAGATAATAAATTATATAGATTTTCAATAAATACATATACTGATTTTTTACATCTAGTGAGGAGAGGCTCTTACTTTTTTCTTCCCTCTTTTGGATGGTGTTTTACCAGGGGTCTGAGAAGGTTCGCTTGGTATCTGTGAGGCTTTACTTGGTGTTTTAGCTGTATCTGGTCTATCGTCCATATCCTCATCAGAGTTGGAGGCAGAGTAGTCGCTCTCGCTATCAGATCTTAGAGCCGGTGCTGGAGGTATAAAATACAGATCCTTTTACATAGTTACACAGGTATAAAAAAAAATAAAAAATAAAAAGACATTGGTCCATTAAGTTCAACCTTTCTCGAGGTTTCCTTTGATTATACAACATTAATTATAACCCTCAATGTTGTTTGCTATTAGATAAGCATCTAGCCTTTTTCACAAGCTAAACAAGCCCAACTATTCATTTTTCTCATTCCCCAGATGTAGCCAGCGTTACCTTCACATCAGCAGCAGAGGATTTGTCACTTTAACACAAATTGTTGTATTACTGTAATGAGTTTTTGTTATGTTACAGTAACAGTGACTACAACCGTAAGAGAGACCTTCCATCCCCTTTAGTAATCTGGTTACCTGCCTCAAAACAATTTCTAGCTCTCCTATATCCTTTGTAGCAGGGGTGCACACATTTTTTTGGTCTGGGGGCCACATTTTCACATCGCCCGAGGAAGAATGATCACTCCCACAGTCATTCCTCCCTCATTCTACTGATTATTCACGGGTAGAGATGAGCGAACGTACTCGTAATGAGCACTGTAGCGCTCGGCTCCCCTGCGCTCGCATGGGCGCAGGCATCCGCTTCCGTCCTCCTCACTCGACGGAAGCGGATGCCTGCGCCCATGCGATCGCAGGGGAGCCGAGCGCTACAGTGCTCGTTACGAGCACGTTCGCTCATCTCTATTCACGGGACATCCATGATTACACAGGGAGATGTGCTGACAATAATCGTACAGCTTTCATTCTATAGAATAATTGCTCATTTATCACATGATCGGCGGCACAATTATACAGGCCAGTTATAAGGAATGAGTGCTCCTATGAACACTTGTTCCTAGTAATTGCTCCAAAAATTGTGCCGTGTAATAGGGGCTTAAGTGGCGACATTTCTTCCATCCTGCCTCATTCATAAATGATAACTTTCCTTCACTACAGAGATGATGACTTGTTCTTACTGCCTCCTAGGTTATATCTGTGTGACTGGTGCCTGCAATAACCAGTAAGCACCTTCCCTTACTAGCAGGAAAAGCGCTCATTTTCTGGAAACCCTGCAGCTTTGCTATGTCTGGTAGACATACGGCTATCATGTGATTGGCATGGCTGCCTCCTGTATCCACTGAATGCACTCACCGAGCGTTATGCTCCCAGAATTAGTAATAAACCGCTTCTGTCTTCTCCTCAGGTCCCTGGCTGTGATTGACAGTGGGGGACCCAACCTACTCCTGCTAGAGCGCAGGAACAGGACCTTTAATCCAGCGCTGTACTCCGGTCAGAAACACAGCTGATCCCACAATCAGCTGCTTCTGTCCAGCCGCACGTGTATGCAGCCATATGATTTGCCTAGGTGCAGTACTTTACATTTATCAACATTAATTTGCCATGTTCTTGCTCCTGCAGCTTATCTAGGTCTTTCTGTAATACCTGACAATCAATCGGCATATACTCTACCTGACAGCCTCTTCCTCAGTCTGTGGGGAGTAGTAGAAATGAATTCCGGTTTCTTTCCCTTAACAAAAATAACATCATGAAATGAATAATACCAAACTGCAGAAGCAATAAGCCCTGCTGCAGCCACTCTTTATAATAAGCTATAATAATTAGAGGGGTTTTCAGGGTTACAGAAATTGATGACCTATCCTTAGAAAAGGTCTTCAATACCAGATAGATGAAGGGTCCAACACCACTAGCTGTTTGAGGCAGCTGCTGGAATGAACACAGAGAACAGAGCCGGCAGTGGAGTCCTGTCCAGTGTGTAGACTCTGTGTCGGCTTACTGCCATTCACTAGTTCTGTTCTCAGAGCCTATCGTGGACAGCTGACCAGTTGTAGGTCCTGCTCCCATCTGATATTAATAACTTATCCTAAGTTCACGCCAAATAATGATTTGATTCAGATTTCTATTTTGTTCATTCCCTTTGCATTTTGATAATTGATAAATAAACTATTAAGACTTCAATTTTTTTTTTATAAAGCATTCTTCCTTTGCAGCACTTTTTTCACACCTGCAAAAACTTGCACAGTACTATATTTTTTTATACTTATATAGTGCTACTATGCGCTACTGCAGCAGTTTACAGACATTAGCATCACACTGTCCCCAATGGAGTTCACAATCTATGTTCCCCATCAGCATGTGTTTGGAGTGTGGGAGGAAACCGGAGTACCCAGAAATATATCTCCACACACACTGCAGTCTTTATATGCAACATACTCATGGCTACCTAAAACACTTTAAAGCAGGGATCTCAAACTCGTGGCCCTCCAGCTGTTGCAAAACTACAACTCCCAGCATGCCCCAATAGCTGTAGGCTCTCCTGGCATGATGGAAGTTGTAGTTCTACAACAGTTGTAGGGCCACGAGTTTGAGATCTCTGCTTTAAAGTATCAGAGCAGCAGTCATCACAAATTACACCAATACATAGTGTCCTTGCTTATATGCAATATATTCATAAACTGTATATATATTCATAAACCTATACTTCATATAAAAAGCAGCCACAGGTTGTAGGACTCATCTACTGTAAGTATGCTGGATGCCCCAATCACTATGCCACATTATTCAAACAAAATTCCTGCAAGGGCATTCTTTAGTCGTAACTTAAAATTGTGTTTTGCTCAGAGAATCCAGGAGAATTTTCATATCCACTCTGGAAATGGCTACATGTACGTGGAGTTAATACTCAGGTCTATTCATATTTTAGCTATTGCAGCACATTTACCTACCTTCGAGGGAGTTTTATTGGTGGACTGTTCTGTGGAATGAAACAGAGAACATTACTTCATGAAATCTGCTGGCCGGTCTAGCAGGCCGCCTCTGCTCTAAAATAATTATATGGCGTAACGTACTCTTGCTGCTTGCGGGTGGACTAATGGCTTCTTCGGGACTATCACTGGTGGAAAACGTCACAGTCTTACCGGGAGTTCGAGCCATTTCAGAAGCTGAAAGAAAGTTAACAAATAAAATTAATACATACAAGCTTAATAAAAATTCCAGAATACAATTTTGGGAGATGAAAGACTTCTGCAGGGAAGTTACATTTCCCACACTATCCCTGTAGCCCTGTCAGCGGGCCTAGGGAACGTGAAGCAAAGCCCAACTACAGACTGGCATAATTATCTCCTTTATTTGATCATTGTTCATCTGACTTGCAAAAAGTCAGAATTAAAGGGGTTGTCCTGGATTTTGGTATTTATAGCCTATCCTTAGGCCATCAATATCACATACTCAGGGACCCGACACTCCATAACCTGACCATCAGCTGTTACCTTGTAGCTCTAAAACCAGAAATAGGCGCCAGTGGAGCTACAAGGTATCAGCTAATCGGCAGGGGTGCAGGGTGTTGGAATTCCGACAATCTGATATTGATAGATTATCTGAATACTAAATCCTAGAAGACCCTTTAAAGCAGGGGTTTGGAGGTGAACTAGGAAAATTGACCATGATCTACACAGTAAACAAAATCCCATCTTCCAGAGGTCCTCAATTGATTTCTGAAGCAACTGGAAAAAAAAATCATGGCTATTGTACTTCTGCCAGATCTTCCTATAACATCAAAGGCTTGCACTGACCGAAGATCCTGGAGAAGGTACTGAAAAATAAGTGTAGTGGTACACAGCTCTAGGATTTGGATGAAATGCAAGTAAGAGTTAGTAAAAATCAGTTAGATCTCCCATGGTGCAACTTTCTTTCATAATGGCCCCGAAAAAATAAAAAAAGCTGATCAGCGGGAGTGCGGGGAGTAGGACCCATGCTGATCTGATGTTAATGGCCAATACTGAGGACAGACCATGAGTATTAAAATCCTGGAATATCCCTTTAAAGTTTTTTTTAACTTTTATGGGGAAATTGAGAAGAATAAATGGCACATTCACACAACTACTGTATGTATTTTGTGGTCTGCAAATTTCTGATGACATCAGTGTTTCATCCATTTTTTCGCAGGCCCATTGATCTGTGGCCAAGAATAAGACATGTTCTATCCCTTTTGGAACATATGGAGGTGGAAAGCAGATGGAAGACATCCGTGTGTCCGTTCCACAAACATGTCATATTCTTGGCCGCAAATGCGGACCACGGACCCAATGAAATCAGATGCAAAAAAAAAAAACAGATGCAACACAGATGTCATCCATGTTTTACAGACCGCACAATAGATAAGGTCATATGAATGCTCCCTAAATGAGTTGAAAACTATATAGACATTACCAAGCTGTGCCATCTTGTTGGAGCGTTTTACTGTCTGGAAAGAATACACATCACTTCCTCCTGTTCCAGGTACATCCTCCAAGATGTCTGCAGTTGGAAAAAAGAAGATGTCATCTCAGAAGGGCATGGAGGGACAGATTAAGACTTCATTGCTTATGGTCATCTGCTTAACATACCTCCAGCATCTGTTCCCAGAACGTCCACATAATCCTTTTCCTTCCAAACCTCCAAAGTTTCATCATCTCCGTGATGTTCAGTTAGATTCTTGGTCAGGCTCTTCACATTGCTTATGCGCTGGGCAGTGGTGCGGTTTCTAAGTCTGACACCTGAAATGACAGTCACATCTTAAGAGACAGTTCTGCCATTTATTTTACAGTAAATGGATGGACAGCTGAGATTACAGCAGGTATTACCTTATGTGACACAGAGCAGCATAGGAGAACCACTGAGATGATATGTGTATTAGACAAATTCATTAACTGTAACCTGACCTATCTAATGAATGGAGCTTGTCCCTGCAGAATCGAAAAATATGATTTCCTATTGTAATAACTGATCCAGCAATCTTGTCTCTAGACCGGCCCTGGCATCACAGCACTATGCTTTCACATAATGTAAAGTCTGCCTGCCAAGTCTCTTTAAGTGAATTAGTCATACTCTATGGGGAGTCTGCTGAGGAGATGAAAAGCGTTTTTCGTAAACCAGCCGCAGACATTTGTTGTTGGCAGAACGGTTACGTTAGATTCTCCCAATAGCTTCCTGTTAATTTCCCTGGAGATAACTGGAGCAGAAGCTCTTTGTCCTTTTACCGCTCGCCCCTCCTGACTGCCCCCCCAATTAAACTGAATAATTTTTTAGCCAAAAGTGCAGGTAAATGTCTTATTTAGTTATTCGGTTTGGTACTAGATCCAATAAAGTCTGAGCCAGCTCGTTTCACAAGATATATTTTTCTGTTACAGTGCTCCAGTCCCCTTATATCATTAAAGAGGACCCATCCCCTCTTCTGGCATGCCCGTTTTAATAGCTACACCTCTGGGACTCCAACTATCTCTAGAACTATCTCTGCAAAGTGAAGAAGAGTAGACTACGCATGCGTGGTCGCCCGCCATTCATCTTTATGGGCCTGCAGAACTTAGCCAAGAGCTGGCTTGGCTATTTCCGTCAGCCCCATAGAAGTAAATGCAGCAGCGTCTACGCTTGCGCGGTGCACTTCCCATTGATTTCTATGGGACATTTGAAAATAGCCAAATGCGCTACTTGGCTATTTTTGGCACTCCCATAGAAATGAATGGATTGCCAATATAGAGTCAACACCAGGCCTGACGCCCCTCAAGAAACTGGGCAAAAAATAAAAATCACATTAAATAAATGACACACCTAATAATAAGAGTGCCCCTTAACCCAATAAGGACACATCCTAGTTTGGTACTTAAAGGGAAGGCCTCATCAGAAAATTACCTATTGTTTAAATAACGGTTTTATAATAAACATTTTTTTTTTAGAATTGTGGGTGTTTTTCTTTAATGTTTCCATGTCACTGTCTATCTTTAAAAAAATGGTTGTGAGCAGCGGAGCACATCACAGCCAGGAAGAAGGTGAGCTTTTTCTCTCCCTGGCTATGACGCTCTCTGCCGCGGTTGGGCAGAAGGAGACACCAAAAAGCGATATCGCATGCCATCAGTATGCCCTACCCTGCCAGCTATTCATATGGTAATGTCAGGACCGGTGAAAGGACCTCTTTAAGAATATTGTATGTGGTCAAAAATAATGGGTCAAAATAATTAGCACCCCCTAAAAAATACAAACATTAGACATCAGGCCCTCTTTTTAAATATAACTAAACACATGTGCATCTTCCAAGGGGTTGTCCCCTATTCTTTATATATCCCTCTGAATTAAGTGTTCAGTACGCAGGCTGTCCTTCCATTTAATCTCTATGAGACTGCTGAAGTACAGCGCCCAGCTATCTCCAGCATTCCCATGAAGACTCTCACGCAGCTAGGAATAAGTCACTCACCTTCTGCTTTATCAATGATATGTTCCAAGACATCTTCATCAGGCACAAACTGCACCTGAAGGTTCTTGCTCCCTTTTTTAGTTTCATTACTCATTTCTCAGTCTATAACAGAAACAGTTTGACTCAAATACATTGCTATCCAAATAAAAGTGAGATTATAAAAATGACTGCAGCTGATGAAAACAGCACAATAACAGTAGCACACGAGGACAGAATTATTTTTAAAAAGGACTGACGTCCATATCATCCAATATAGATAACTCATAAAGCTGTGCTCCATCATTTCGTAATGTATGTCTTCTGCAACCTCATGTATTCTCATATACTGCAGGCTGCTCGGTCCTGTTCAGTGTGAAATCCATCAGACGAGGTTCTCTAACAGCTCGGTCTGTTGCCCCCTCTCTGCTCTCCTAAACACTCATAATACGGATATCTCTTCTGACTTACATTTACTTTATTTGGTTATAAACAGCTTATTTACAACAGGACTACAGATAAAGGGGCAACAGAAGGAGCTGTCCGAGAGCTTGTCTGATGGATTCCACATGGAACGGGGCTGAGCAGCCTCCAATGTGTGAGAATATAGGTAAGCTGCAGAACACAAATATAACAGTTTGTAAGGAAGCCAATTGCGAAGTTTTTTATCCCATAATGGTGCCAATGCAATTTTAAATATCACCCCTTAAATATCCACAGCATTTAGGCTGGCCATACACATAAATGGAAAGTTGGCCAAACCCAAATTTTAAAGGGTTTGTTGGACCCCTAAGCTAAAATCAATTAAAGGGGTTTTCCAATATTTTAATATTTATGATCTATTCTCAGGAAAGGTCACCATCTGCCAACCCCATCCCCCCCACCCCGCTCCGTACGAGCGAAGCCTTCCCTTCATTGTTTACCTGCTGCCATCGACAGCACAGTGGTGAGCAGGTGTAATCACAATAAGCCATCCCATTCACTTCTATGGGACGGCTCCTTCCTAGTAAATACCACACAGCTGTCCTATTGAAATTAATGGGACGGCTTATAATTACACTGCTCACCACTGTGATGTCACACCCACCAATCTGATATTAATGACCTATCCTGAGGATCGCTCATTAAAATCCTGGAAAAAACCCTTTAAGGGATAGAATATTTTTACATTTAAAACAAATGCCACTCATCTGTTCATCAACACACCCTTTTAGCACTGATGACCCCAGCTCCACTGCTTCAGGCCCCCTCTAGACCAAAAGTGTGACCTTTCCGTCCATGGTCACATGCACTGCTGCAGCCATTCACAGGCCTCAGCAGTGACTTGTCCCCGAGCAGCAAATGACTGCAGAGGCTCAATGTTCATGTGCTGCTTGGGAACACATCACTGCTGATGCCGGTGAATGGCTGCAGATGACCACACTTCTGGTCAACAGTGGAAGCAGTGAGGACGGGACCGTCAGTGCTGGCGCACCGGTGATTGGCTTATTTTAAATGCATTCAGAGCCTTAAAGGGGTATTCAATCACAATTAAGACAATGCTCAACAGATCTTATTTTATACCCATCTCTCTGTTCTGATGGTGCTCGGTCCCTGTCACACTCCACCGCCTTCTGTTGACACAGCAGGAAATGCCCAAGAACATTGCTCAGCTGCTGAGATGGGTGAATGAATGAGTCCCACTACCAGCGGATCAGAGAACAAATATAAACTTTTTTTTCTTCTTCAACGACTAGCAGACCGCTGAGCATTGTATGAATTGTGCGGGAATACCCCTTTCATTTATTTTCTAATTTTCACTTGAGGACAACCTTTTTTTTTTTTTTTTTTTTTTTTTAAATATACTCCACTTTCAAATCTTCATCTCTTTGCCCACAGTTCTGTTACAATGATGTTGTTTCATCCATATCTGCACGATCATGATGGTATGTTGCTAACAGATGACGTCACAACTTGAAGCAGCTGATCGCGGTGATCGTGTGATCTGACATCACTATCATAATGCTGAGAACAATCTCCGTCTATTCTATATACAATACATTCAGGACTGATCACTTTTATGCCACACACATGGCAACTAATGAGGTCATTCCAAGCAGAAAACCTGCACCATAGAAAGGTTTCAGTGGCGTGTGGACAGGAGGCGTCTTCTAGAAGTTTGCCCCACATACATGGAGATACAGCAGAGATGAACTGTCACACACTTTCTGTGATACCATATGTTTTATCTGTGGATTCTCATAGTACTCACAGTAATATCAGTTCAGTGACTCACACAGCTCTGCTACATCTCTGTAAGAATATATCAGCACAGTGACCCACACAGCTATTCTACATCTCTAAAAGATCATATCAGTCTAGTGACTCATACAGCACTGCTACATCTATGTGAAAACATGCACATATCCATAAAATAGCTCTTCGTTTGCTTTACTAAGCAGTATAACAGACATAAGCCAGCTCTCTCACTTGCCTTTCCTGCTTCCGATCGCACAGACCCTCGTTTCCCGCCAGCCGGCTGTCACCGGGGAGCGTACAAGCCAAACAAGTCCGACCAATCAGATTACAAATGAAATGACAGAAGCCAATCATCAAACAGTTTTGAAATTTTAAGCCAATATGAAAGAACGCAAACAAAACCGGAAGTAACTCCGTGAGCCAATGAGGGAGTACGTTCTCCAGGAAGGCTGCGTCCCGGCGCAAGGGGGAGAGGCTTGCAGACACGTGAAACTTGTGGGCGGCGCCATATTGAGAACTTGTATAGGTGAGCAGTGGGATGGTGTTTGTGTCGGTTTGGTGTCTGTGTGTAGATTGGGGTCGTTTAGTTTTGGTGTCGTTGATTTATATGATTTATGATCAATATTCATGCAGTGTGAACCGTGTTAATTTTGGAAGCATCTTTTAATTCATACACATCCCCAGTGTTTTCTGTATGGGTATGGAGATGTTTCTCTGGCTGTATTCTTTATTAGATTTTTAACTATGGCTTTGTTTAACTTGGAGACTCTAGAAACACCAGACTGTATCTGCATTGAATAAAATAAATAATTCAGAAGTTATGAGCAGATTTGGAGGCAGTTTTTAGTGAAAATTTTGGACTTAAAGGGGTTGTCTCACTTCAACAAGTGGCATTTATCATGTAGAGGACGTTAATACATGCCACTAATGTAATGTGTTTGACCATTGCCTCTGGTTTTTATTATTATTTTTTCTATCATATTATATACTGCTCATTTCCATGGTTACAACCACCCTGCAATTCAGCAGCGGTGGTCGTGCTTTCACACTATAGGAAAAAGCACTAGCCTGTATGCGCTCCTGGCCACCAGAGAGCCCGATGCCTTTTGCAAGCATGACCACTACTGATGGATTGCAGGGATCGTAACCATGGATACAAGCAGTGTATAATTTGATGGGAAGAATGAATCCAGCCAGCAAAGGAGGCGATATGGACAATCGCAGTACGTTATGAAAGGGGTTTTTTTTCCAGAACACTAGACCCTTTCATGTATCCTCAGCATAAGCCATCAATATCCCTGCTGTCTGACACCCCGCACCTCCATGATCAGCTGTTTCGGGCAGCCACTGGCACCAGTTAGTATACCGTGGGCAGTAGGCTCTATCCACTGTGTAGTTTACAGCGCTGGCGTACCACAGTTTAGTTCCCATTCACTAGAATGGGAGCTGAGCTGACGTACCCCACCCGCTACACATTAGACAGAATCTTATTGTATAGTTTCTGGCCCTGGTGGCTGCCCAAAACAGCCGATTGGTGAGAGTGCTGGACCCCCGCTAATCTGATAATTGTAAGTACTGGAAAATTTTGATGAACCCTACCAGAAATACTACCTATTAGGGCTCATCAAGCTGCCGGGATATCTGCGTTTTTATTCACATGCAAATGAGACTACTTTCACATCTGCATTTTTAATTCTGGTTTTGAGATCCAGCATAGGATCTCAAAACGAGAATTAAACAGGTCAGTTTTGTCCCCATTCATTGTAAATAGGGACAGAACTGATCAGGATGCATAAGTGTGCATCCGTTTAGTTATGGTGCCAGATACAAAACCGCAAGCTGCAGTTTACGAAACTGAACAAACCGGATCCGGCGTGAAAAACAATGTAAGTCAATGGTGCCAGATCCATATTTTTTTTTTGTCTTTTTTTTTTTTTTTTACAGTGAAAAAAAAAAAAAACAGGCCCAGCTCCCCTTTGACTAACAATGATTTTCATACCGGATCCGGTTTGTTCAGTCTTGATTTAATACAGGCATGCTCAACCTGTGGCCCTCCAGCTGCTGCAAAACTACAACACCCAGCATGCCCAGACTGTCTACAGCTATCAGCCTACAGCAGGACATGGTAGGAGTTGTAGTTTTACAACAGCTGGAGGGCCGCAGGTTGAGCATCCCTGATTTAATACAACCGTAAGTATTAAATGGCACTGATCCGTTTAATTCCAGTTTTGAGATCCTCTGTTGAATCTCAAAACTGGATGTGAAAGTAGCCTGAGCAAGATGGCGCACCAGGGGCAGGGCTGAATCCTTTGAGCACTGCATTTGTAACACCCCCCCATTGATTGACAGGGCTAGACCAGCATGCTGAAAACAGAGCTGTGTCCTAGCATGTACATATTATATACACTACTTGCTATAGCCTTCCCGCTTTTACAAGAGTGGATTCCTATGCTTAGAAAGCTAATATACATACTAATGTTTTGTTTGCAGGCACAATATATACAATACAATGAAACCAGTAATATGTGTTAGCTTTCTAAGGCCACTTTCACATTAGCGGCAGCACAGATCCGGCGGGTGAAGGGTGCTGCCGGATCCGTACTGCCGCAGCGCTCCGGTCCCACACGTGTCACATACACAGACATACTTGCGTGCTCCCAGCAGCTCCGTACAGCACAGGTGGAGGAGGACGGCGCGCACATAGGAAGATTCCCCACAGCGCCCTCTGCTGGAGGGAGAATCTTCCTACGTGCGCGCAGTCCTCCTCCTCCTGCGCTGTGCGGAGCTGCTGGGAGCATGTAAGTATGTCTGTGTCTGTCATGTGTGATGTGCTGTGGACGGATCCGTCATGAACTCTATTGAAAGTCAATGGAGAACGGATCCGTCCCCATTGACTTCCATTGGGGGTCATTCCGGATCCATCGTGGTGCGGATAAACAGTATGGAGAGCAAACCGCAGAATGTTGTGGTTTGCTCTCCGGTCTGAAGACTGAATGGAATGCTTTTAGGAGCATTCCTTTCTCTTCAGTTCAGTTTTGTCCCCATTGACAATGAATGGGGACAAAACTGAAGCGTTTTATTCCGGTATTGAGCCCCTATGACGGAACTCAATAGCGGAATTCCAAAACGCAAGTGTGAGAGTAGCCTAAGTCCTCAATATGAAAAGGCTGTAGCCTGGACATAAGTGTTCAGCCTTGCATTTACAGATCCCAGGTTTGAATCTTGGGAGAGACTTTTAGATTTTTTTCTTCAGATATTTTTTTTCTCCCTAATTTTAACCCACATTAACCCCTTCCCGACCGGCGCCGTACATGTACGGCGCTCGGGCGGTGCGGGGACATGACTCCCCGCTCGTGGGTGCGGCGGGCGTCATGGCCGGCAAGTCTCTGCTGTTTCTAACAGCAGAGACTTGCCGCTTCTTACCTCCGTCTGCGGAGACTTCCTGGGCCTTCTGATGCGTCTGAACCCGGAAGCCTACGCTTCCGGGTGGTGTACAGACGCCCCGATTGGCCAATCGGGGTGTCTGTACACCATATGAAAACTGTAATCCTCGCTGGTGAGGATTACAGTTTTCAAACTGCAATTCTTATTCTGGCCACTAGATGGCAGGCCAGGATAAGAAATGAGCAATTCATGGATTTAACTGCATCTAGTAAATCCATGATTGCTCATAAAGAAAAAAAAACAAAACACAATATATGAGCTCATATTTGAGCTTTAAAATAATCACCAAAAAATTTAAAAAAATGTTAAAAAATATATAAAAAATAAAAAATATATAAAAGTTCAAATCACCCCCCTTTCCGTATAAGTAAAAAATAAATACCTAAATAACCATAAATATAGACATCATGGGTATCACCGTGACCGAAAACGCCCGTACGTTTAAAATATTTAAAAAAATTCCAATACGGCGAATTGTGTGGCGGAAAAAAGCGTCCAAATGGCGATTCGCTGTTTTTTGTCGCTTTTTTTTTCTAAAAAAAATTAAATAAAAAGTGATCAAAAAGTCATACACACCCCAGAATGGTATCAATAAAAACTTCAGACCGCCCCGCAAAAAAATGAGCCCCCATACAGCTCTGTACACATAAATACAAAAAAGTTATAGGGGTCAAGATATGACAAGGAAAAAAAAAAAGGCAACTTTCTAATTATTTTATCACCATCTAAACGCAGGAAAAACTATACATATTAGGTATTGCCGGATTCGTACTGACCAGTAGAATGAAAGTAACCGGTCAGTTTTAATGCACATCGAACGCTGTAAATAAGAAACCCGTAGAACTGCAGCGGAATAGCGGTTTTCTTGCAATTTCACCCCATTTGGAGTTTTTTTTCCCGCTTCCCACTACACCGTATACAATATTAAATGGTGGCGTTGGAAAGTACAACTTGTCCCGCAAAAAAGAAGCCCTCATACAGCTATGTGAACAGAAAAATAAAACAGTTATGGCTGTTTGAAGGCAGGGAGCGCAAAACGAAAATGCAGAACCGAAAAAACCTCTGGGGTAGAAAGGGTTAAAATGCCTTATAGTGAGAATTTTTTTTATAATTAGAAAGCTAATAAATATTGCTGGTTTCTTTATAATAATATATTGTGCTTGTGAATAGTAATATGTTTTTGTGTTTCTAAGTATAAGAAAACATTATTCTCAATATGATAATTATAGCCTTTTATTATGGGTTAAACGAAGGAGAAAAAAATATCTGAAGAAAAAAATAAAACCTGAGATTTGTACATATTAGGCTGACTACTTATCACTATAGCATTCCCACGCAGTGAAGAATGTTTTTCGATGCTTAGAAAGCTAAGACATATAACTTTAGAACATTATAATCATATATTGTGAATAAACCAGTAATATGTAGGATACAGAATATAATATATATGATATGTACATGCTGGGAAACAGTTTCATCCTCACCATGCTAACGTCTAGCCAAGCACAGTGGGTGTTACAAAAGCAGTGCTCCAAGAATTCAGCTCCGCCCCCAATTGCTCCAACTTGCTCTTTTGCATATGAATAAAAACATAGGTATCTCTGCAGGTGTTTAGCATACAGACAAAAGAAATGTAATGTTTTAATCAGCATGATGAGACCTACCAGCCAGTATGCCTGATTTAATAGGGCTGGTCATGCTGACAGAGCCTCTTTAAATATTTTGCACCCTTTTGCTCCTGCAGTTTTAGGTATCTTGTTACATAGCAGCTGCAAATTGCCATTCTGTCATGAATATGATGGCTTGTTCCCCTATCTGACCTCTCCTGAACAATCTAAGCTGATTTATGGCCAAATCAAAGTTCAGCTGTAGCTATAAATCAGCTTAGACGTTAGTTCATTCAGTCTGATGGATTTATTATTTATTAGACTTATATAGTGCTGACATATTCCACAGCGTTTTACAGACATTATGAGTGCGAGAGGAAACCCACGCAAACACGGGAGAGCATACAAACTCCATGCAGATGTTGTCCTTGGTCAGATTTGTACCTCTGTGCTGTGAATGCCAGTGTGCAGCTTGCAGTGTACTGTGATGCATAGCTGCAGCCAAACAGTGCAAATTTTTCAATAATGCCCTTTTGCAAAAAATGATTTTAGTCCAAATGGGCATCAACATAACCCTGAGGGCAGCATAACTTAGTGACAGACACACTGATTTCAGCGGTTATACCTTGTCCTAATAAGAGATGGCTGCCAAGTACTTAGAGTTTGTAGTGTGCAGCTGAGAAGAGTCAGCATATTCACGAGTACCCGCTCTCCCTGCCTCCACCCCAGTAATTGGCAGTTTTCTACCCAGCCGCTAACAGATAGCTAATATAATAATATCTACTTCCTGGACCCACTTCCAAGAGGGAGAAGCTGAGCATGGACACTCCACGTCCTATGGTGCTATTATAAGGCCCGCCATTCCCCACTGCAGAATACCTCTGTAGCATCTGATGGACCATGCCAACTGTGATGAAAGTTTTTTTGTTTTAAAGAGGACCTTTCACCTCTCCTGACATGCCTGTTTTAATAGTTCCATGCATTCCCCATGTAATAACGATTCTTGAACATCTATTCTTATGGCTCTATGTTGTGCCATTCCTTTATTATTTCTACTAGAAGTTATGAATGAATTGCTAGCAGTCTGCAGTAAGGGTACAGAGGGGAGGTAACAAGTTGGGGGGGGGGCCTGCACAGTTTCACTCTATCCAATCAGTGCTGTCATTTTCAGACTGTGCAGGGACACCCCCCCCCCCCCAACTGGTTACCACCCCTCTGTACCCTTACTGCAGACTGCTAGCAATTCATTCATAACTTCTAGTAGAAATAATAAAGGAATGACACAACATAGAGCCATAAGAATAGATGATCCAGATTTGTTATCACACGCGGAATTCATGAAGCTATTAAAACAGTCATGTCAGGAGCGGTGAAAGGTCCTCTTTAAGGACCAACCTCAGATTGTACCACTCCCAAGAGCCTAAAGAAAACCCAAAGGGGTATTCCCATCTGAGACGTTTATTGCAGTTTAATATTATAGGTCATAAAGGTCTGAAGGGTGGGGTTTCCACTTCTGTGACCCCCCACTGTCAGAGGACACGAGTGACCCCATGGGAGTTGTAACCTCCGATACGGAAGATAAGGAGCCTCACCTATCATATATTGAACAACCATTAACCATTTGTGCATTGCACAGTACCTCTTTTAAAGTACAGTATAAATGGATTATATTTCTTTATTTCATACTAATGGGGTATTACCTGCCTAGTAAAAAGGAAAATCTGGAAACCTGGATCATATGTCGTTCAGTGAGGTCCATTAGAATCTGTATCATCATGAACAGAGCTCCATAAATGTAAACCACTGTAAAGTGTATATGTGACATTTCCACATGACATGCCATAAATGTCTGATGATGGAAGTCCCATAGACTTCAGTAGAAAATTACCAGTCACCTGTTTGAGGCCACAGGACCACCATCCATCATGCTGTTATACACTTGGGGGTTAGGGTCCTAAACCTACCCATAGTACGCCTCCTAACTTTTGAGAGAGACAAGGACAACAACTGCCATGCGAACATGTTTTTTTACACTAAGACATGTTTATAAGTTAAAATGTTGGATCCACGCTCCTGTATTTGTATTAACAGGTTAGTAACCTTCATTGGTGGTGCAGCCCCCAACCCCAGTATTATAAACATTGGTGGCGCAGTTCGCCTCCCTGCCAACACCCCCAATATTAAATCATTGGTGGCAGTGGCCACAGAGTCCCCTCTTCATTGGTGGCAGTGGCAGTGGCAGTTCCGATCGGAGCCCCAGCAGTGTAATCGTGTGGCTCCGATCGGTTACCATGGCAACCAAGACGCTAATGAAGTCCTGGCTGCCATCGTAAGCTCCCTGCTGCTGTGTACACAGGGCAGTAGGGATAGTGTAAAGTCCTATTCACCCTAATAGAGTTCTAATAGGGTGAATAGGACAAGGGTTCTAGCCCCTAAGGGGGTAAAAAAAAAATTAAGTTTAAATTCCCCCTTTCCCAATTTTACATATAAAGAATAAATAAATAAACATATTACATATCACCTCATCCGAAAAGTCCAAACCATTAAAACGTAAAAAAAAAATATCTCCTATGCTGTAACAGAAAAAAAATGAATAAAAACCACGCAATTTTCTATTTTTTAGTCACCTTGTCCCCCCCAAAAAATAGGATAGGACTGTTCTATTATGGGCCGGACGTTTCATAAAATGCAGAATGTATGCAGCTTTTTTTTGGTGTTTTTATTTTATCACATGGTATCGAATGGTATTGAGTATCTCAATACTTTTTTATGGTATCGAAACCGAATCAAAATTTTGGTATGGTGACAACCCTACGAGGAACAGCAGACTTGAAGATTAGCGTTATTTCTACCTCTTAGTACTGTATATCATATTAGTGCGGATCCAACATTTTAACTTATAAACTTGACATGAAGGAAGTCTGATTTAGGCCTCATTCAGACGACCGTATATTTGCGGGTCCGCATTACTGCGGACCCGCAAATATACAGGGGCCGCCCGGCGTGTGTTCGGAACACACGCCGTGCGGCCCCATTGAAAATGCCTATACTTGTCCGTGCGTACGGACAAGTATAGGACATGTTCTATCTTTTCTTGCTGAGCCGCGGCACGGAGCCTCGGCTCAGCAAGATAGCGTGCCGCCCGTAGAGGTGAACGGGCCCACCCCTATTCCGCTAATTTGCGGAATAGGTGCGGACCCGTTCACACGGTCGTGTGAACGGGCCCTTACTTCCTAAAAGGATCCTGCTGCTGATTAGGCGTACCATCCCAGGAACACCAATGCAATCACTAATTCACACTAAGACATGCATCTAACTACACCCAGTGCTTATCTATATATCCCCAAAACTCTGCTTTCTCCGCAACTGCTGCAGCCTCTGTACTTCGATTGACATGGCCAGGTGTGATGATGTTTTCCCTGCCCTATCAATCAAAGTAGAGAGTATACGGCTGTTGTAGAGAGAGCAGAGTCTGTAGGTGTAATGGCAATGCCCCCTTTGCTCCTAGAGGCTCATTTGCATATATGAAAACATCATTTTTCTCAGCAATGCGGGCACATATGAACATGGGACCAACACAGATGCCTTCAGCTGCCAAGTGCACATGTAACAGGTCAGCCAGTTTCATGGGTACAAATCTGCTGACAGATGTACTTTAATAATAAGCTCTAAACAGTCATCACAAGGTGCAGCTGATCCACTATAACTATATGCAGATTACAACGAAGAACAGCTGAAGCAAGATTCCTAGCTTTACTAATGCCTGGAATCTGTCTAAAAAGTGGTGCAAATTGGCGCAATTTTGATTTCTACACTTTTTTCTGACTTGCTTGAACAGGGGGTTTGGCCTAAGATGCCCATTTTGCACCACAATTCTGGCATCAAATGTTGTCTCAAAGTAAACCAACCAAAAGTATATCCTGCACCCGATTTATTATCCAGCCTGAACCTCTGTGATAAGGTGATCCAGGTCTAGACAGCCTGCCTAAGCTTACACCATCTATAGCAGTGATGGCTAACCTTGGCACCAGCTGTGGTAAAACTACAACTCCCAAGATGCCCCCCTTGCTTGACTGCTCTCAGAACTCAACAGAAATAAATGGAGCATGCTGGGAGTCGTAGTTTCACCACAGCTGGAGTGCCGAGGTTAGCCATCACTGATCTATAGGATTAGTAAATCTGGGCCGTGATTTTTACATCACTGTAAATATGAAAGGACTATATTATAACCTGGAGTTTTCCTCTTTCCTTCTTGTTGCTGTACAGCCTTGAGCATCCTCTTACTCATTTCTTCTTTAGATTGTAATTCATAAAAACCTATGAAAACACCTTTCCATTCTCTCTTTAAACAGACAGAGTGCAGAATGGCAGCTCCACTTGGACCCAGAGATGCTGGCAAGTTCATCACTGAGAACAGCAAGCATGTGTTTGTGGACAAGGAGGGTGTACGCTCCCTCGCTGAGAAGCTCTTTGAGAAGATTGGACGGAAGGAGATCACCCTGAAGGGATGGAAATCTCTTCATGAATTAAACCCACAGGGTTCTGGGGAAGATGCTGTCAACTGGGTGTTTTTTGCAGACACTTTAAACTTCTCCTTCTGGTCAGAACACGAAGATAAAAAGTTCTTGGTGAAGTACAAGGGGAAGGAGTACAGTGGCTACTGGTCATTCTGTGCCGCCATGAATAGAGCCCTGGATGAAGGTTAGTACTGCGCTAATAATGCGCTCAGGTGGCTATTATTTGCTGTCCTGAACTCACAGAAACAAAGGATAAAAAAATGATAAAAAACATCCTGCATGATATAATAATTGCGGATGTCAATAACTATATATATCAAACTAAATCACAGAAAAATAATATTATTAGTGCACAAAAATAGATGCAAACAGTATATACTGTATAAACTAAGACCTCATTCTGATATGATAAAATCTGAGACTCTTAGCCAATATATTTTGATCAAAACACATCTGTGCCCACCTACCCAGCGTCACGGTGGTCTCAGGTCAGGCAGGTCCTACGCTAAACCTAACTATGCCGGTGGGCATCTATATCTAGGAGCATGGACACTGCACATATAGGTGTGTTGCTCCCAGTAACCTCTATGTGCATACAGCAACCAATGAGAGGAGGGGCAAACACACCTATATGTACCACACAATCAAGGCGCTCAATTTGATAGGAAGAGCAAAGGTGCAAAAGAATGCTACTCAAGATAAGCTAAGAGCGCATTCAGACCTGAAGGTGCCACTCCCTCAGGTACATGTTATAAACTAAACAAAACTCACAGAAACAAAAATATATTGGCTAAGAATCTCAGATTTTATTATATCAGAATGAGGTCTTAGTTTATACAGTATATACTGTTTGCATCTATTTTTGTGCACTAATAATATTATTTTTCTGTGATTTAGTTTGATATATATAGTTATTGACATCCGCAATTATTATTACATCATGCAGGATGTTTTTTATAATTTTTTTATCCTTTTGTCTCTGTGAGTTTTGTTTAGTTTATAACATGTACCTGAGGGAGTGGCACCTTCAGGTGTGAATGCGCTCTTAGCTTATCTTGAGTAGCATTCTTTTGCACCTTTGCTCTTCCTATCAAATTGAGCGCCTTGATTGCGTGATACATATAGGTGTGTTTGCCCCTCCTCTCATTGGTTGCTGTATGCACATAGAGGTTACTGGGAGCAACACACCTATATGTGCAGCGTCCACGCTCCTAGATATAGATGCCCAACGGCATAGTTAGGTTTAGCGTAGGACCTGCCTGACCTGAGACCACCGTGACGCTGGGTAGGTGGGCACAGATGTGTTCTGATCAAAATATATTGGCTAAGAGTCTCAGATTTTATTATATCAGAATGAGGTCTTAGTTTATACAGTACATACTGTTTGCATCTATTTTTGTGCACTAATAATATTATTTTTCTGTGATTTAGTTTGATATTTGCTGTCCTGGTTTTATATTGTGTGAGTGCTCACTGGCATATTTTGCTGTGGTAATAACATGTGTTACATTTGTTTTTTGCTACAAATTTTACCTTTTAGTTTCAAGAAGTATTTATTGAGTTTTTGATATAAATGATGTCGGCAACATACTGCCAAATTACCCCACGCAGGAGCGAAAAATAACAAGAAATAACATATAGACATAAAACATTCCAAACATGGATGAATTAAAAGAAAAGTGTACAGACCTCAGTAAAAATCATACTGGATAGATAAAATTCTAGATGAATATTTACGACTTCTACCTTAACTACAATTGGATATAATATTGTAGATTTGGCGCTGCATAATATGATATCCAGGGGGACCATATGTTGTCAAAAAGTATTACCCTATCTAGATGGATGGCTGTAAGTTTTTCATAGAGCATTATTTTATTGATCCGTCTAGAGCTGGGCGATATGGCCAAAAAAAAAATCTTTTTTTTTTTTTTTTTTAAATTTTGGACGATTCACGATTTAAATCTCGATTTTCTTGTGTTAGTAAAAATATAAAAAAAAGCCTACTGTGGCCCCACCAGACCTCAGATCAGCCCACTGTGCCCTCATCAGACCTCAGATCAGCCCACTGTGCCCCCATCAGACCTCAGATCAGCCCACTGTGCCCCCATCAGACCTCAGATCAGCCCACTGTGCCCCCATCAGACCTCAGATCAGCCCACTGTGCCCCCATCAGACCCCAGATCAGCCCACTGTGCCCCCATCAGACCCCAGATCAGCCCACTGTGCCCCATCAGACCCCACACGAGCCCATTGTGCTCCATCAGACCCCACACGAGCCCATTGTGCTCCATCAGACCCCACACGAGCCCATTGTGCTCCATCAGACCCCACATGAGCCCATTGTGCCCCATCAGACCCCACATGAGCCCATTGTGCCCCATCAGACCCCACATGAGCCCATTGTGCCCCATCAGACCCCACATGAGCCCACTGTGCCCCATCAGACCCCACATGAGCCCACTGTGCCCCCATCAGACCTCAGATTAGCCCAAAGTGCCCCCTTCAGACCTCAGATTAGCCCAAAGTGCCCCCTTCAGACCTCAGAGCAGCCCAAAGTGCCCCCTTCAGACCTCAGAGCAGCCCAAAGTGCCCCCTTCAGACCTCAGAGCAGCCCAAAGTGCCCCCTTCAGACCTCAGAGCAGCCCAAAGTGCCCCCTTCAGACCTCAGAGCAGCCCAAAGTGCCCCCTTCAGACCTCAGAGCAGCCCAAAGTGCCCCCTTCAGACCTCAGAGCAGCCCAAAGTGCCCCCTTCAGACCTCAGAGCAGCCCAAAGTGCCCCCTTCAGACCTCAGAGCAGCCCAAAGTGCCCCCTTCAGACCTCAGAGCAGCCCAAAGTGCCCCCTTCAGACCTCAGAGCAGCCCAAAGTGCCCCCTTCAGACCTCAGAGCAGCCCAAGTGCCCCCTTCAGACCTCAGAGCAGCCCAAAGTGCCCCCTTCAGACCTCAGAGCAGCCCAAAGTGCCCCCTTCAGACCTCAGAGCAGCCCAAAGTGCCCCCTTCAGACCTCAGAGCAGCCCAAAGTGCCCCCTTCAGACCTCAGAGCAGCCCAAAGTGCCCCCTTCAGACCTCAGAGCAGCCCAAAGTGCCCCTTCAGACCTCAGAGCAGCCCAAAGTGCCCCCTTCAGACCTCAGAGCAGCCCAAAGTGCCCCCTTCAGACCTCAGAGCAGCCCAAAGTGCCCCCTTCAGACCTCAGAGCAGCCCAAAGTGCCCCCTTCAGACCTCAGAGCAGCCCAAAGTGCCCCCTTCAGACCTCAGAGCAGCCCAAAGTGCCCCCTTCAGACCTCAGAGCAGCCCAAAGTGCCCCTTCAGACCTCAGAGCAGCCAAAGTGCCCCCTTCAGACCTCAGAGCAGCCCAAAGTGCCCCCTTCAGACCTCAGAGCAGCCGAAAGTGCCCCCTTCAGACCTCAGAGCAGCCGAAAGTGCCCCCTTCAGACCTCAGAGCAGCCGAAAGTGCCCCCTTCAGACCTCAGAGCAGCCGAAAGTGCCCCCTTCAGACCTCAGAGCAGCCGAAAGTGCCCCCCTTCAGACCTCAGAGCAGCCGAAAGTGCCCCCTTCAGACCTCAGAGCAGCCGAAAGTGCCCCCTTCAGACCTCAGAGCAGCCGAAAGTGCCCCCTTCAGACCTCAGAGCAGCCGAAAGTGCCCCCTTCAGACCTCAGAGCAGCCGAAAGTGCCCCCTTCAGACCTCAGAGCAGCCGAAAGTGCCCCCTTCAGACCTCAGAGCAGCCGAAAGTGCCCCTTCAGACCTCAGAGCAGCCGAAAGTGCCCCCTTCAGACCTCAGAGCAGCCGAAAGTGCCCCCTTCAGACCTCAGAGCAGCCGAAAGTGCCCCCTTCAGACCTCAGAGCAGCCGAAAGTGCCCCCTTCAGACCTCAGAGCAGCCGAAAGTGCCCCCTTCAGACCTCAGAGCAGCCGAAAGTGCCCCCTTCAGACCTCCGAGCAGCCACCATCATAATAAATAAAAAAATCACTTACCTGTCCTGCGCCACGGCTCCGCTCCACGTCTGGCGCCCCTCTTCTTCTCCCGGTGCTGCACTGTCACCTGACTGCGTGCAGCTTCAGGTCAGAGTGCGCGCACTACGTCCTGACGCTGCACGTGGTCAGGACAGTGCAGCACAGCGCCAGACGCCGGGGCGGAGCCGCGGCGCAGGACAGGTGAGAGATTTTTTTGATTTTATATGTCGGGCGCCATTTTAGGAAAATAGAATTCACGATTTTCCTAAAAAATAAAATCGTGAGGCTTGCAATTGGCGAATTAATCGAATTAATTCGATTAATCGCCCAGCCCTAGATCCGTCTAATAACTGCTTCAAGATGCAGAGTCTGTTGCTTCCATTGTTGTGCTACATGAATACAGGCTGCCATAAGGATATGCTGGAGGAGTTTAAAAGAGGCATTTTTGAGTTTAGGAGGCTTGTCCCCTAATAGTAGGATGGACAACGTTTGGTTTGTCTGGATCGCTATAACAGAGTGAATAAGATGGCGAATCTTGTTCCAAAATCTATGTACTATCGGACAAGACCACCAAATGTGAAGATGTATTCCTCTTTCCGAACAGCCTCTGAAACATAGGTCAGAAACATTAGGATAAATTGTGTGCAGTTTAGTAGGGACCATGTATGCTCTATGCAGAACTTTCAGAGATGTTTCCGTTGATGTGACCATCAGACCTCAGATCAGCCCACTGTGCCCCCATCAGACCTCAGATCAACCCACTGTGCCCCCATCTGACCTCAGATCAACCCACTGTGCCCCCATCTGACCTCAGATCAACCCACTGTGCCCCCATCCGACCTCAGATCAGCCCACTGTGCCCCCATCTGACCTCAGATCAGCCCACTGTGCCCCCATCAGACCCCACATGAGCCCATTGTGCTCCATCAGACCCCACATGAGCCCATTGTGCTCCATCAGACCCCACATGAGCCCATTGTGCTCCATCAGACCCCACATGAGCCCATTGTGCTCCATCAGACCCCACATGAGCCCATTGTGCTCCATCAGACCCCACATGAGCCCATTGTGCTCCATCAGACCCCACATGAGCCCATTGTGCCCCATCAGACCCCACATGAGCCCATTGTGCCCCATCAGACCCCACATGAGCCCATTGTGCCCCATCAGACCCCACATGAGCCCATTGTGCCCCATCAGACCCCACATGAGCCCATTGTGCCCCATCAGACCCCACATGAGCCCAAAGTGCCCCCATCAGACCTCAGATTAGCCCAAAGTGCCCCCTTCAGACCTCAGAGCAGCCCAAAGTGCCCCCTTCAGACCTCAGAGCAGCCCAAAGTGCCCCCTTCAGACCTCAGAGCAGCCCAAAGTGCCCCCTTCAGACCTCAGAGCAGCCCAAAGTGCCCCCTTCAGACCTCAGAGCAGCTGAAAGTGCCCCCTTCAGACCTCAGAGCAGCTGAAAGTGCAGAGTGAATAAGATGGCGAATCTTGTTCCAAAATCTATGTACTATGGGACAAGACCACCAAATGTGAAGATGTATTCCTCTTTCCGAACAGCCTCTGAAACATAGGTCAGAAACATTAGGATAAATTGTGTGCAGTTTAGTAGGGACCATGTATGCTCTATGCAGAACTTTCAGAGATGTTTCCGTTAATGTGACTTGCCAGCTATTCTTGCTCAGAAGGGTGCAACAGTGGTGCCAGCGTTCTATCGACATGGTGGTACCCACATCAGCCTCCCATTGCAACATAAAAGGCAATTTATCTCGATGATGGGATCCATTAATTTCTCCGTATAAACGAGATAGGGTACCCGAAGAGGTGGGATGATATTTGCATATGGATTCCAAAAGTGGAACATCTGTTGTTTTCTCCACCACTCTTCAGATAGGGGTTGGTAGTGAGTGTTAAAATAATAGATTGTTATTAGTTTACCATGGATAACAAAATCATATAGCGTAGTGAGTCTATGTGAGTACCACCAAATAAAAGCAGAGGAGTTTTCTCCCGCAGGAAATGCTGGATTGGAGAAAATAGGTGTCAACATTGAAGGTTGTGAGGTTGTGCGCCACAAAAGTAGTGAGAAGAAGGTAAAGGGAACAATTTGTTTTATGTGGACAGGAAGAGAAGTCTCAGTTCAAAAGAGTGTTGGCCACAAAACTGTTGGGAGTAGGGAAGTCTCGAAAGAGATCCATAAGGGTGCTTTAGAGCAAGTTAGTATTGGTGCCAATTGGGCCAATCTCGCCGACTTGTAATAAGCAGCAAGATTAGGTACGGACAACCCTCCCGCTCTTTTATGAATGAACATAATTTATCTGGAAATGCGAGGAGGTTTATGAGACCAGATAAAGGAGAGGATTTGTTTTTGTAGGGTCTGGATTGCACATTGTGGGACCGGTATCAGGAGAGTCCTAAGTAAGTAGAGGATTTTAGGTAATAGTACCATTTTCATAGCATGTATCCGACCAATCCAAGATAGATATGGGCAATCCCATTTGTGTAGATCAGAGCTCAATTGTTTGAAAATAGGGTCATAATTTTTTTTATACAGATTATCACTGTTTTTAGTGAGTTTAACACCAAGATAGGGAATATAATGGGTTCTTGTTTTGAATCCAAAATTTAGTTCCATGAGTTTCTGGGTATTCTCTGATGTATTACAAAAGAGAATATCAGATTTGGATGTGTTAATTTTGAGGCCCGATATCTTATCAAACTGGGTTAGGACTCTCATGAGATTAGGAAGAGAGGTAAGAGGACTTGTTAAAGTTAAAGGGGTTGTCCGGGTTCAGAGCTGAACCCGGACATACCTTTCAATTCACCCAGGCAGCCCGCCTGAACAGGGCATCGGAGCATCCTATGCTAATTAGCGCAGGGCAAAGGAATTTAGCCCGGTTTCGGTGACGTACCGGGCTCTGCCAGGCGGAGGCTTCCGGTGACGTCATCAGCGCTGATGGGCGGGCTTTAGCGCTGCCCTAGCCATTCAAACGGCTAGGGCAGCGCTAAAGCCGGCACATTACGGCCGGTGATGTCACCGAACTCACTGCCGGGCGGAGTGAATGTTTGTAAACAAAAGAGCCCTTGCCCTGCGTGATCCAGCGCAGGGCAAGGGAGGGCATCGGAGCATGAGATGCTCCGATGCCCTGTTCAGGAGGGCTGCCGGCGTCAAAACCTGGGTATGTCCGGGTTCAGCTCTGAACCAGGACAACCCCTTTAAAAGTAAGGCCACTTTCACACTAGTGGCAACACGGATCCGGCGGGTGAAGGCTCCCGCTGGAACCGTGCTCCGGCCCCACACGTGTCAGACACAGTCTCACTATTGTTTGTAAGCCATACTTATTGGGATATAGGGCGGTAGTTAGTGACCAGGGTAGCGTCCTTACCAGGTTTTGGGATGGTAGTGATTAAGGCGGCGAGGAAGTCAGGGTTAACCCCATGCCCCTGCATTATGTGATTATACATTTTAAGTAGATGAGGGGTTAGGATGTGAGCAAATTTTTTATAATATTTGGCAGTCAGCCCATCTGGACCTGGGGCTTTGCCATGTTTGAGTTGTTTAATTGCCCAATCTATTTCTTCCTGTGAGATTTCGGCATTCAGTTGGGCACATGTGTCACTCGATATGGTTGGAAGGGGAAGATTTTCTAAAAATGAGCGGGAAGCTGAATCAGGGCATACTGCCTGGGCTTTATATAGAGTTTGGTAATAATTAAGGAAGGAGGCGTATATTTTGTCGGGATTGGAGGTAGTATGACCTGGACGGGTTTGAATTTTGTGCACAGTATTCAAAATTGTACCTTTTACATTGCAAAGGGTGAAATCCACAGGTTTAAGATCCGAATGTTAAGATATGTGTAGATTCTGTAGCGGACATTTTGCTGCTACTGTATTCACTGCGGATTTTACAACAACGTCACACTTCAGGTCCACAGTCAACAAGACCTTTGGTGATGAAAGGGAGCACCGATGAATAGGTGAGTAGCTTTTTTTTTCTTTATGCTAATCACTTTCAGGGTCGTAACTAAAATTGCTTTGGAGGTCAGACAACCCCTTTAAGGGAGGGCTTTTCAGAATTGGACTCAGAACACTCAGTTAAAAACCAGTGAACTGGCTGAGCAGTAATACAACAGTATAGTTCAGGTGTGGTGCAGTTTAGGGGGGAAAAAAAGCAGACGCAGTGTTTTACATGTTTTTTTTTTAGGAACATACCCAGAAGCTTTCATCTTCAGTGGTGATGTGTGTGGATGGAGGTTGGCCTGATAAGATAATTACTTTACTGTGTTTTTACCAGGTGCAAAGGAAAATGTAAAGGGCAGGATGCCAGACAGTTGTGTGTGGGAGTTTTTCATAATGTGTTTTAACCCCTTCACCCTCTGTGGCAAGCATTTATGTCATAGGTGGGAAGAAGTTAAAGGGAGTCTGTCACCTCATTTTCACCTATATAGCTAACAGCAGTGCCCCACAGACGATTGCATACACATCTCAGACATACCTGTGTGCACTGTGTGTCTGTATTCCTCGTTCAGAAAAAGCACTTTTATTCTGCAGGAAAACAGCTCCCAAGTGCCCGGCTCTGCTGCTGCTGCAAACCAGACTGGAGGGGGGAGGGCAGCTTTAGCTGCTCATATCTTGGGATTAGTAGCAGATAGAACAATGGTTCTGACCTTTTTTTTGAGAGAAAAGGTCTTCTTCTTTGAGAGCTGACATTCCAAGCTTTAACATGATACCAAAATCACAGTATTATATCCAGTATATCAGAAGATATAGCTGTTAGAAATCGAGTCAGGAGAGAAAGCTGTTTTTAGTTTCACTTTCAGCCGGGCACTTGGGAGCTGTTTTCCTGCAGAATAAAAGTACTTTTTCTTGACATGTAATACAGACACACAGTGCACACAGGTATGTCTGAGATGTGTATGCAATCTTCTGTGGGGCAGTGCTGTTAGTTATATAGGTGAAAATGAGGTGACAGACTCCCTTTAAAGTGAAATGCCATACATTTATGGAGCTCAGTCCATACCATCAGGAGCGAGTACCTGCTCTAACATACGTACAGCTGAAACCCTGCTTGCAACAGCCATGATTGGAGCTAGCTTCAACTCCGACCATTTAAAGAGAATCTGTCAGCATGATCAACCCAATTAAGCTAGGAAGACTGCCTGAAAAGGTTGATCATGCTGATTAAAACGATCTCATTTATGTCTGTATGACGCACCATTCCAGACAAACCTGCTTTTTTTATTAATATGCTAACTAACCAGTTAGAGCATCAAGGGGATGTCCTTGGAGCACCATTTTTAAAATGCTTCTGCAGTCTTAGCCACTCCCACTATCCTCTGGATTGACGGCTAGACATTTCGTGGAATCCAGTGGAGGGGAGAATGGCTAAGGCTGCAGGCAGTGCTCTCAAACTGGTGCTCCCACTGTTGCTCAAACAATCTAATTAGCATATTAAAACGTTTTCTCTGGAACGGTGCATCATACAGACATAAATAAGCTATCATTTTAATCAGTGTGATCAACCCATACAGGTAGTCTGCCTGGCTTAAAGAGGATTGTCCGGGTTCAGAGCTGGACCTCGACATATCATCTTCCTCACCCAGGCAGCCCCTCTGAAATGAGCATCAGAGCGCAGGATTATACAGCGCAGGGCAAGGGCTTTTTTGTTTACTGACTTAAAGGGGTTGTCCGGGTTCAGAGCTGAACTCGGATATACCCCTAATTTCACCCAGGCAGCCCGCCTGACTAGGGCATCGGAGCATCTCATGCCCTTTGCCCTGCGCTAATTAGCGAAGGGCAAAGGTATTTAGCCCGGTGCCGAACCGGGCTCTGCTGGGCTGAGGCTTCCGCCCAGCAGTGAGCCCGGTGACGTCACCGGCGCTGATGGGCGGGCTTTAGTGTGGCCCTAGCCAGTAAAACGGCTAGGGCAGCGCTAAAGCCGGCCCATTACAGCCGGTGACGTCACCGAATACACTGCCGGGCGGAAGCCTCAGCCCGGAAGTGTGTATAATGTAAACAAAAAACCCTTGCCCTGCGCGATCGATGCCCTAGTCAGGCGGGCTGCCTGGGTGAAATTATGGGTATTTCCGGGTTCAGCTGTGAACCTGGACAACCCCTTTAACCTCCGCCTAGCAGTGTTCTAGCACCGGCACTGATGGATGGGATTTGGTGGTGCCCTAGCCTGTTTTACCATGGCATCTAAGCGGTCACACAGAGGGATGGGGCCATCTCTGTCTGCCTTTTATGGAAACCTATTAGTATTTATTACTGCCAGGCAGGCACAGTACACTGCACCTCATACACTTCAGGTTCTCATTGGCTGCTTTCACGTATGCAGTACAACCTTCCAGCAGTCTGTTCCGGCATTGGATGCCAGGTAGCTGCAGGATCTCTGCCAGACCCCATTACAGTCCGTGGGGACGGCAGGCATTCGTTATCGTCTGGCAATGCCTGATCCAGAGAGCTTTGGCAGGCTGATCTCTGCTGGAAAAGTCTGCCGGATCTCCTACTGTGTATGTGAAACAAGCCTTATTGGACTAATAAAGTAAAAACAAAGCAGCAATACTCCTGCAGCTCCACTACTAAAAGTACCAGATTTGGTAGTGAAAACCAATGTTCACCAATGTAAATATTGAGGAGTTAGAGCCCACTGATGTAATATTGATGGCCTATCCAAAAGATATCCCAAGAGTTTATCTAGTTGATCACTTTTTTTTGGGGGGTGGTAAAATACTAATTATTAATTTAGTCTTTAAAGGGCTTTAAAATGTTTTTTTTCCCTCATCCCACTTGCAGTTCACACAGATTGCTAATGGCGAGCCTGTTCTGTTATTACGCATTGAAAAACATGTAAATTTCGACTGAAATGCAGTTTGAGAATACACTCTATTGCTTTCAGCAGAACCTGGAAAGTCTGATCCTTTCTATGGAGGTTATCCATACAGCTGTTTCAGTCTTTCAGTGAGCCTCGACATTTCTGTATTTTTTACCAGCTCATATTACTTATTCACAGGTAGTGAGCCCTAATCTGCTCTTTCATATGGTCTAAATTTTAAGGTCATGGTTTGAATGTACTAATATGCAGGTGGAGGGGCTGTGGGTACCCATACGCAGACATGTTTCAGCTGTAACACTTCTTGCTGACTATTGGGTTCAATCTTATTCTTGTGTTTGAAAAAAAAGACCCTTAAAGAGGACCTTTCACCACTCCTGACATGCCTGTTTTAATAGCTTCGTGTATATCCCATGTAATAACAATTCTGGAACATCTATTCTTATGTCTCTATGTTGTGCCATTCCTTTATTATTTGCACTAGAAATTATGAATGAATTGCTATTTGTCTTCAGTAAGGGTACAGAGGGGAGGTGACCAGTTGGGGGTGTGTCCCTGCACAGTCTGAACATGACAGCACTGATTGGATAGAGTCAGTCTGTGCAGGTACACACCCCCAACTGGTCACCTCCACTCTATTCCTTTACTGAAGGCAAATAGCAATTCATTCATAACTTCTAGTGCAAATAATAAAGGAATGGCACAACATACAGACATAAGAATAGATGCTCCAGAATTGTTATTACGTGGGGAATACATGGAGTTATTAAAACAGGCATGTCAGGAGCGGTGAAAGGTCCTCTTTAAGGTCTTAACAGATGTAGATTCGTGAGATGATTATGTGAACGCAGATTATGTGAAGAAAATTGTCCAATCATATCTCCTGACATGTCTGTTTTAATAAATACTTGTATTCACTACAAAATAAAAATTCAGGAGCATCTTTTCTTTTAACTGTCTTGCGCCGTTCTTCTATTATTCCTAGAAGTTTATGAATGAATTGCCAACTTGGTGTTATCAGTTAGGAGTGTGTCCAGTAAGTGTAAAATATGATTTAAAGTTTCAACATGGCCAACTAGACTTTCTTTGGTCTGCATTCTACGCACCCAGGTTCTCGGTAGCCCCACCTCCACCTGAGCTGGCTTCCTCTCGCACTGACCCCTCTGGACACACTACTTACTATTCCTATGGTGGATGGCTCATCTTCTGGGGACCATTTCCTTGATTATTTTGCCAAATATACAGAATAGCCTCTTTGGTTCCACCATGATATCCACCCTTCCCCCACACTAGACAGACAAACAAAAAAAGTAGCCACTCACTGTTATGCACTCCCAGCCCCCACCTAGAAATGCTACTAGGTACAGAGGGGGGAGGGAGAGAGCAAGTTAGTTTGTGATACTTGCTAATATGCAAAAAACATGAGTGTACTACACAAAGTAGGGCTAGAGGCTTAGAGTATGGACGCTCCGGCAAGCACTATGTTTAGAGGTGTTATCAGCGCCGTTCAGCACATACACAGTCCCCTAATCCGTATCGCTCATGCCCCAAAAGTGACAGCCTGGCGCTGCTGCAAATAACATACATTTGTAAATGCCATTTGTCTAAGCATGAATGTAGCATCCTATATAATCACGCTCGACGCGTTTCGCCTATTATAAGGCTCATCAGGAGCCACAGGAACTAACACCGGACAGACAAACACAAAACGCCAGCCACCTCATGTGGTAAGGTGGTGACATCGGCACTAGGAAGGCTGTGAGGCCGCCGCTCACCTTAGCTGTTTAAGTCAGAGAGGCCCCTCCCACAGGGTCGGGGCTCGCATACACCCACCAATCAGGGGTAGGGGGCGGGGCTTTGCATCCCTCCCCATGCAGCAGGCGTACTACTAGTTCAGCACCCGACCTATTGAGTGTCAATACACTAAAAGTATGTCAGGGATACATCAGGAGGTAAGTAGAAATAACAATACAGTCAGGGAAACACCTGACAATGTTATCAAAAAAGCCATCAAGTATGAACTGCGTCCAAGACGCCAAATTATGAATATGCAGTATCCCGAAAAAGACTAGGGGAGAAGTACCCCTTCCCTGCTATACCAAAAATAATGGCAGCCTGATCATAAAGGCTGATATAAATGGGAGGACACATATTAAAGCTATATATGATGTCAGTATTCCATATATGGGCGTGATGTCCCATGCACTACAGATGACACAAGTAATCCATCTCTCTGTAGGAGATGAGGTATATATAGAGACATTCAGGGTGACCATAACCCCATAATATCCAGATATTTTTAATGAGGACACTGTATGTGCAGATGTCTCCTGCTGAGAATATGGGGTAATTAAAGGGTTATTCTCATTTTAGACAATGGGGGCATATCGCTAGGATATGCCCCCATTGTCTTATAGGTGCGGGTCCCACCGCTGGGACCCGCACCTATATCAAGAACGGAGCCCCTGAAGTGAATGAGGGCGCACTGCGCATGCGCAGCCGCTCTCCATTCATTCCTATGGGGCCACCGAAAATAGCCGAGCGCTGGCTCGGCTACTTCCGTCGGCTCCGTAGAAATCAATGGGAGCGCACCGCGCATGCACGGCCCGGCTCCCATTCATTTCTATGAGCGGCGCGGGGAGCTGCGCCTGGTGGTGGCCAGACCCCCGGAAACCTGGGGTCCTCCAGGCGCAGCGCTCCCCGCTCCTTTCTGGCTATAGGTGCGGGTCCCAGCGGTGGGACCCGCACCTATAAGACAATGGGGGCATATCCTAGCGATATGCCCCCATTGTCTAAGATGAGAATACCCCTTTAAAGGAAGCACACATATGAAATATGGTCATTCAGGCCCTCTGGTCACACAGTCCTCAGCCTGAATGTCCACTGTGCCTCCTTTTGCAAAACCCTTTTGTCAAAATCACCCCCGCGGAGAGATCTTCTGATAACCTCAATTCCCTGGAAGCTGATCACATCAACCTGGCCATCATGCACAGTATTGACGTGGCGGGCAATCGGAGTATCTGTGTTATTCCAGATGTCGTTTAGGCATTCCCCAACCCGGCGTCGGAACTCCCTGATGGTTTTACCAACATATTGTTGCCAGCACGTACAGGTGGCCAGGTAAATCAGTCCCCTAGTTTTGCAATTGATGAAAAATGTGATTGCAAATTGTCTCCCAGTATTGGTACTGGAGAAGGTATTGCCAGTCCGTATGGCCCCACAGGCCACGCAGTTGCCACAGCGGAAATTCCCCTTCAGTTCTCTATTAAGCCATGTGGTACGTGAGAGACCAGAGGTCGCGCTACGTTTTTTTCAGAAGAGTAAAAATACTCCTCTGACCATTTTTGAGGAGTATTTTTACCCGAGGAGGAGTACGAAATTTGCGGTAATTAAAATACATACTGCACAGGCCTGCACTTGCTCACATCTGTGTTGGAGGCTGCATTTGGAGCCTCTGTTGCAGATTCTGTTGAAAGACCAGACAAAAAAGCCTTGTATGCAGGGGTTTTTTGTCTGGTAAAAAGACAGATCGCAAATGGAAACTGAACGGGTCCCATTGTAGTCGGTGGAGTCTGTTCAGCTTCCCTGTGGGGTGACAGAAGGAGGGGGAGCAGGGTCAGTAGAGGGGCGACGGGGGGAGCAGGGCCACTAGAGGGGCGGCAGGGGGAGCAGGGCCACTAGAGGGCGGCAGGGGCAGGGCCACTAGAGGGGCGGCAGGGGGAGCAGGGCCACTAGTGGGGCGGCAGGGGGAGCAGGGCCACTAGTGGGGCGGCAGGGGGAGCAGGGCCACTAGTGGGGCGGCAGGGGGAGCAGGGCCACTAGTGGGGCGGCAGGGGGAGCAGGGCCACTAGTGGGGCGGCAGGGGGAGCAGGGCCACTAGTGGGGCGGCAGGGGGAGCAGGGCCACTAGTGGGGCGGCAGGGGGAGCAGGGCCACTAGTGGGGCGGCAGGGGGAGCAGGGCCACTAGTGGGGCGGCAGGGGGAGCAGGGCCACTAGTGGGGCGGCAGGGGGAGCAGGGCCACTAGTGGGGGCGGCAGGGGGAGCAGGGCCACTAGTGGGGCGGCAGGGGGAGCAGGGCCACTAGTGGGGCGGCAGGGGGAGCAGGGCCACTAGTGGGGCGGCAGGGGAGCAGGGCCACTAGGGGGCGGCAGGGGAGCAGGGCCACTAGAGGGGCGGCAGGGGGAGCAGGGCCACTAGAGGGGCGGCAGGGGGAGCAGGGCCACTAGAGGGGCGGCAGGGGAGCAGGGCCACTAGAGGGGCGGCAGGGGGAGCAGGGCCACTAGAGGGGCGGCAGGGGGAGCAGGGCCACTAGAGGGGCGGCAGGGGGAGCAGGGCCACTAGAGGGGCGGCAGGGGGAGCAGGGCCACTAGAGGGGCGACAGGGGGAGCATGGTCACTAGAGGGGCGGCAGGGGGAGCAGGGTCACTAGAGGGGCGGCAGGGGGAGCAGGGTCACTAGTGGGGCGACAGGGGGAGCAGGGCCACTAGAGGGGCGACAGGGGGAGCAGGGCCACTAGAGGGGCGACAGGGGGAGCAGGGCCACTAGAAGGGGAGAGCTGGGTTATTAGTGGGGTGACAGGAGGAGGGGGGGCAGAGAACTGGGAGACTGGACAAAACCATGGTTGGGGGAGGGGGAAAATCACTAACCTGAAGATGGACAGCTTTGCACTGCCACAACTCTCCCATCCCTCACCACCTGGGGGACACAGGCCGGAGGCAGCTCTTCTTCCAGGGCAACAGTGACATAAGTCGGCGGCCCTTTACCTCTCCAGCCGCACTGTTTTGTTCCCCAGGGTCCATGTTCTGCGCGCTCTCCTTCCAGCCCGGGGAGCAGGCCCCTCCTCCTTCCAGCTCCCGCCGGCTTCCTCTGCCTCACGCGATCTGTATTTCTCTGGTGCACCAATAACAAAGCTCCTTGCTGTAAGAAGCTTTGTTATTGGTTATTTCAGGCACAGGCAGTATTGCTGTGCTGCCTGTGCCGTTCACTGCGCTCACTGCGCTGATGAAAAACTGGGAAAAGTCTAAGGCGTAGTAGTACGCCTTAGACTTTTTTCAGGGAGTAAAATTGCCTAAAAACGCGTCTATGACGCATTTTTATGCGTTATTGCGACCTCTGAGAGAGACTGAAAGAAGCTGTGGACTAGTCTGTTCTTTAAACTGCGTCCCCGTCTATACGTGATAGCCGGTCTATCACCTACCAAGTGACCGACATCGGGGTCAGATTGTAAAATCCCCCAGAAACTGGTCAGGATATTGGGTACATCAAAATGTGCGTCGTCAAACGTCGCAATAATCAGTATCAAGTCACTATCAAGGGGTTCTCGGTTTGGGATCCAAGAGTGTTTCCCTATTGATTGACATGGAGTGGTGATAGGCCTTTTTAAGGACGCTCTGCGGGTAACCTCTCTGAAGAAAACGTTCCTGGAGGTCCCTAGCTGCCACCCGAAAGTCACCCAACTGAGAGCAGTTGCGGCGCATCTGCAAATACTGCCCCTTGGGTATGCCCCTCTTTAATGGGGTCGGGTGGCAGCTGTCCCATTTCAGGAGGGAATTAGTCGCAGTGGGCTTCCAGTACAACCGTGTGCTGAGACCCCTCGCTGCATTCCTAAAGATCGTAAGGTCCAGGAACGTAATTTCAGTTTCCTGAACTTCAGAGGTAAAGAATAAACCCAGTTGGTTCTGGTTCAGGCTGTCTACAAACTCCAGAAACTCATCCTTCGTGCCGGACCACAGGATGAGCACGTGATCAATAAAGAGGAGCCATAAACTACAGTGCTCTGCCCATTTATTGATGTCCGAAAAAACAACCTCCCACTCCCACCAGCCCAGATAGAGGTTAGCGAAACTGGGGGCGCAAGGTCTCCCCATTGCCACCCCCCTGAGCTGGTGGTAAATGCGACCTTCAAAGAGGAACACATTGTGTTCCAGTATGAACTGGAGTAGCTCGAGAACCAGTTCATTCTGCTGGTGCGGTATGGAGCTGTAGAGCACCTCTACATCAAGGCTGGCCAACAAGGTATTGTCAAAGATGTATGCCATCCAGTTACTTTATTACCTCCATTGAATCTCTCACATAGGACAGGAGAGCCAACACAAACGGACGTAAGATGGTATCCACATACGTGCTGACATTGTGTGTTAGGCTCCCTGTCCCTGAGACAGTAGGTCTGCCTTTCAATGGAGTAAAGCCCTTGTGGACTTTTGGCAAACTGTAAACCATGGAGTCTGTGGGTGTTTAGGGAGCAGATAATGATACTCAGTTTTGTCAATCAGCTTATCAGTAAGCGCTTTCTATAATATTTTTCTCAGAGAAATCTGGAAAGTGCCAGTTGGATTTTGTGGAAGGACTCTGTAGCAGTCCCTTTCCCATAAGATATTAAGGCACATATTACTATATTGTTCCTGATCCATGACCGTGATATTGCCCCCTTTGTCGGAGGGCTTTATCACAATTGACTGATCCCGTTCAAGGGACACGAGAGCTGCCATTTCAGTTTTAGATAGATTAGAGTCCCCCATCTCTGGTGCTCCAGACTACGTAATCGATCAGACACTACTTTCAGAAAAATATCCAAAGCCATGCCATCCCCTAGGGGTGGATTTTTTTTGTAGATGGAAGTCTGAGGTCTGTAAAAGGCTCCTCTCCCATATTTCTGCTCCCTTCCTCCCACAGATCTGCCAAAAGACGGACATCTGGCAATTCCTGCATATCAATGCCAAGATCAGAACATTGTTGGTGGTCGTGGGTGGCACAAAACTTCCTCCATTTAAGTTTTCTAATAAACAGCATCAAATCTTTGATCCATGAGAACATGTTGAAGGACCCTTTGTAAAAAGAGACACCTCCACTGTGTTTAATGATCTTTTTGAGATGTTGATCACCTTTAACGTATTGGAGGGTTGGGTATGAGAGGTTGGCACTGTTAGGTGTTGTAATCTAGGGGGGTCTATTGATTTTTCCTTTCTCTCAGGAAATTATTTGAACCCGGTAGGGGAACCCCTAAAAAAAACCCCGTTGATGCAGCCGTCTACCACGGCCCCCCCTGCTTCTCTGTCTCCCCCTTACAGATGTAATAATGGGGAATTGAGGGGTAGGTCAGTGACTATTGGCTGAATCAGATTCCCCCTCCTCCGAGGAGGGTTCAGTGCTGCCGCAAGTACACGTGAGGAGCTGGAGCAGTGTTCCGGCCCCACACGTGTCACATACATACACACACACACATAGACATACACACAGACATACACAGACATACTTACATGCTCCTAGCATGCTCCGCACAGCACAGGAGGACGGCTCACACATAGGAAGATTCCCCACAGCGCCCTCTGCTGGAGGGAGAATCTTCCTATGTGCGCGCAGTCCTCCTCCTCCTGTGATGTGCAGAGCTGCTGGGAGCATGTAAGTATGTCTGTGTGTATGTGTCTGTCATGTGTGGTGTACTGTGGACGGATCCGTCATGAAGTCCATTGAAAGTCAATGGAGGACGGATCCGTTTACTGAGTGTGTCACACTGAACGGATCCGTCTCCATTGACTTGCATTGGGGGTCATGACGGATCCGTCTTGCTGCGGTTTGCTCTCCGGTCTGAAGACGGAACGGAATGCTTTTAGGAGCATTCCGTTGTTTTCAGTTCAGTTTTGTCCCCATTGACAATGAATGGGGGCAAAACTGAAGCGTTTTTTTCCGGTATTGAGTCCCTATGACGCAACTCAATACCGGAAAAAGAAAACACTAGTGTGAAAGTAGCCTTACTCTGTGTGTTTTTTTTTTTTGTTCGTCTGTTTAGTGTGGGGGAAGGGTGGATTGGTAGTTTGTGTGCTACACCTTACTGTGAGTAAGGGGTTTCCTATC
This sequence comes from Rhinella marina, assembly GCA_900303285.1. NCBI lineage: Eukaryota > Metazoa > Chordata > Amphibia > Anura > Bufonidae > Rhinella > Rhinella marina. The sequence continues at coordinate 438,998 of ONZH01000357.1, forward strand.
CCACTCTGTGGGTGTTAGCCGCATAGATCCTCTCTCCTCTTCTCCCATTAGTCCTGGTGCCGGTGCTGGTACTGGGACTAGAGTTGGCCTCAGTCCTGTCTAATTTTAATCTGATATTAATAAAGTTTGACTTTTTACTTAAACGTTCTTTATCAGGCAGTGATCTAGTTCTTAATTTATAGAACGATTAATCTTTGAAACAACTCTTCTGTGAATCCTTTCCTAATGTGCACCCTACTGCATTTCACCTCACTGGACACACTACTTACTATTCCTATGGTGGATGGCTCATCTTCTGGGGACCGTTTCCTTGATTATTTTGCCAGATATACAGAATAGCCTCTTTGATTCCACCATGATATTTTGTCTGGGGCACCACAAGAAGATCTAGAATCTCTGGCTTTACAGATATCCCATGCAGGGAAATATCTTTGTGAGGATTCTCTTGATGCGGGCATGCGATTTGTTCTTTCTACTCCTCCAACTGCCTCTATGGGTTGGGCTCTCAGGCTCAAGGTTTGGGCAGCTGATTCAGCTTCCAAGCACTTACCAGTCTCCTCTTTTCTGGTTCATATATATAGAGGGAAAAAATAAACAGAAAAGAAGCGCCTCATGTGTGATATCGCCAAGAGGTTTTTCAATAAGTAATAAAGGGTCTGCTTACCAAATACTGTCGTGATGAGTCACAACAGCTACATATGCCTTGCTGGTGTTTCCCCACCAGCTATAGGGATTGCTGTGCTGCTGCCTTGGCTCCTTCCTTAACCCTCCAAGGGTATATGGACAATACGAGGGTGAAGTCAAACAATATTTGGAGACCACAGTTACGGCGCTGCGAATTGAAAACAATCACCTGGAAGCAAAAGGAAGACACTGAGTGGCCAGTGTCTTCCTTTTGCTTCCAGGTGATTGTTTTCAATTCGCAGCGCCGTAACTGTGGTCTCCAAATATTGTTTGACTTCAACCTTTTCTGGTTCCCCACTTTTGGTCCCAGATTAGATTCAGAACACTCAGTTAAAAACCCAAAAATAGATGATGCACAGTCCAAGAGGCAGTTGATGCCTCTTGGACTGTGCATCATCACATATCTGCTCTTGAAGGGATGTAAGGCTCTTAAATGGTCTTTGCTCCACACCTTGAATCCTCGGGTGCTTCTTTGTCACCAGGAAGTGAAAGCCACAATGCTGTGTAGGTCCGACAGTGTGATTTTGTTTCATTGGGTCTATTTCTCCCTCCTCATGGACTGTTTTTGAACATCCCACGGTCCCTTGTCCCTTAATAACACAAATGAAAAAGGGAGTTTTTTTTGTGTTTAAAATCTTTCTTGCTGCGTTCAGCTCTCAGCTAGCCCTTCATGTTTTGTTTTCTCTTTTAGGAGTTTTTTCATTGGCAGTTCATGAACGGGTCATTGCTTCCTAGGTTCTGACAACTCTCATGTTTGTTCCCTTGCTGGCTTCTCCTGGCTGCTGCTACTGCTTGCATACAAACCATTGCTCTAGGGCTGCAGTAAACGATTATTTTAGTAATCAAGTAATCTATCGATTATTCCAACGATTAATCGAGTACTCTAATAAGAAAAAACATCTTAAAATAATGTATTGCTTTATAAAAACAATATTTATTATTACTTACAGTGGTACACAGTGTTTTGAATGCACATAAGGCTTCTTTCACAGATGCAATATACATTCTGTCAGAAGAACAGCCAGCCTGAATGTACCGTATCAGGTATAACTGGATACTGCCGGCTGCTGCAGTGATTGACTGTAATGGGGTCCGGCCTTGTTACAGCGTTCAAGCTGGGTTTTGGCTGGATACTACAAAAAATATGCTTCAAGTAGCGTTTTTTGTTTGGACCATACCCATCGTGTAAGCTAGAACATGGACAGATGGCCTGCCCTGGACCACATTATAGTCAATGAGAGCATATAGCAGCTAGAGTATGCGGCTATACCCAATATGGTATATACAGCAGGCTGCTCTTTTGCCAGTGTGTATCTATTATACACCAAGGCCATCAAATTAACCCCTCCATGTCCCCCAGCACCATAATTAGCTCCTCCATGTCCCCCAGCACCATCATTAGCCCCTCCATGTCCCCCAAGGCCATCAAATTATCCCCTCCATGTCCCCCAGCACCATCATTAGCCCCTCCATGTCCCCCAAGGCCATCAAATTATCCCCTCCATGTCCCCCAGAGCCATAATTAGCCCCTCCATGTCCCCCAGAGCCATAATTAGCCCCTCCATGTCCCCCAAGGCCATCAAATTATCCCCTCCATGTCCCCCAAGGCCATCAAATTATCCCCTCCATGTCCCCCAGAGCCATAATTAGCCCCTCCATGTCCCCAGCACCATAATTAGCCCCTCCATGTCCCCCAAGGCCATCAAATTAACCCCTCCATGTCCCCCAGCACCATCATTAGCCTCTCCATGTCCCCCAAGGCCATCAAATTAACCCCTCCATGTCCCCCCATCACCATAATTAGCCCCTCCATGTCCCCCAAGGCCATCAAATTAACCCCTCCATGCCCCCCAGCACCATCATTAGCCTCTCCATGTCCCCCAAGGCCATCAAATTAACCCCTCCATGTCCCCCCATCACCATAATTAGCCCCTCCATGTCCCCCAAGGCCATCAAATTAACCCCTCCATGTCCCCCATCACCATAATTAGCCCCTGCATGTCCCCCAAGGCCATCAAATTAACCCCTCCATGTCCCCCAAGGCCATCAAATTAACCCCTCCATGTCCCCCAGCACCATAATTAGCCCCTCCATGTCCCCCAAGGCCATCAAATTAACCCCTCCATGTCCCCCAGGGCAATCAAAGTAACCCCTCCATGTCCTCCAGTGCCATGAGCCAGCCCCCTACTCTTTTAACAATACTTACCTTACCAGACAGGGTCCACTCACCACGCTGCTGGGTGACATGGAGTCCGCAGGAGACGACCGCTGCTTCTTCGCAGCATGCAGTGGGAGGGGCCTGACGTCACACACAGCGCCAGGCAGCGCGGTGCCAACAGGAGGCCGCGGAGCAGTGAGTGAAAGCCTTTTTTCACTCACCCTCTGTTGCCACGTGATTTAAACGAATCCTCGATGCAGGAAAACTGCATCGAGGATTTTTTTGTGTCGATTTCATCGAGTACCTCGATGAATCGTTTCAGCCCTACATTGCTCTGTGCCTGCAGGACAGGGTATAGCCATAAGAGGAGCTAACACTGTTTGGCTTAGTGTGTGCCATCTAGGGGCAGCAGGCATATCCACAATCCTGTGTCACCCCAATGAACTCGGCAAGAAAGAGGTAACACAAAAACATCCTTTTTGTTACATTTTTAGATGTGTATGGCTAACTTCTACGGCATAAAGTGTTGCCAGAGTGTACCTCACAGAAGCTCAATGTCACCATTAGCTATAGATGTTCAAACTAACAAATTTCATAATCAACATTTTTTCTCTTATTCTGTCTCGCCTCGCAGGAATACCCCTCACCACTGCCTCTTATTATTCTAACATAACCATGGACCAGCTGAAGCATGTGCTGCGTAGTGACTCTGATTATCCTATCCCAATGATTGAAGAACGCCTGGAGATCCTTCATCAGACTGGAAAGATTCTTCTGGAGAAATTTGGAGGCTCTTTTCTAAACTGTTTGAAAATGAGTGACAGAAGTGCAGTGAAACTGATGCAGCTAGTTGTGGAGAATTTCCCATCCTACAGGGATGAAGGCGTCTTCCAGGTTACAAAACAGTATACTGTTAATGTGTAACTTCGCTTAAGAATTTAAATTATTACACATTAGATAAGAGTACCACACAGCCTTTTTATTTTTTCCTTTTTGTCTTTTTCCTCCCTGCAATTCAAGAGTCATAATTTCTTTTTAGTTTTCCATTCACATAACCATATGAGGGATTGTTTTTTGCAGGACAAGTTGTTTTGTTTAATGCACCATTTAATTTACTATAGCTTGTATTGGAAAAACGAGGAAAAATTCTTAAAAAAAAAAAACGAAAACATTTTTATTCTGACAACTTTTTTATATGCAGTATATTGCTGTCTACAGAGCCGGGTTTTGTTTGTTTTTTTTTGCTGACTTTTTGCTGACTTTTTGAAAAACCAAATTGGCTTTTTTTCCCATTACAGCATTCGCGGAACAGGAGAAATATTTTTATATTTTAAAGTGGTATTCTGATTAGATTAAGTTATGCTCTATCCACAGGATAGGGGATAACTATTAGATCGGGGGGGGGGGTCCTACCACTGGAACTCTCAGCGATCAAAAAAACGGGGGGGGGGGGAGATAGGCTGTACCCCCTGAAATGAACAGAGCGGCCGCTCTCACATGCGCATGGCCACTCCATTCATTTCTATGGGAGGGAAAGCCAGCTTAGGAAAGCATGACCAGTGTGAGCATGATTAAAGGGGTTCTGAAGTTGTTTAAAACTGATGATCTATCCTCTGGATAGATCATCAGCATCTGATCGGCGGGAGTCCGACACCCAAGACCCCTGCCGATCAGCTGTTTGAGAAGGCAGCGGTGCTGCAGGAGCGCCGCGGCCTTCTCTGTGTTTTCCTCAGGCCCAGTGACGTCACGACTAGTATCACTGGCCTGGGCGGGGCTAAGCTCTGTTCACATGAATGGAGCTTAGCCCTGCCCAGGCCAGTGATAGTAGTCGTGACGTCACTGAGTCTGAGGAAAACACAGAGAAGGCCGCGGCGCTCCTGGAGCGCCGCTGCCTTCTCAAACAGCTGATCGGCGGGGGTCCCGGGTGACGGACCCCCGCCAATCAGATGCTGATGATCTATACAGAGGAGTTTTAAACAACTGCAGAACTCCTTTGACTCAATAAGTTTAATTGTCCTCTGGTGCCCTTGATGTTGTAAGTAGCAGCTGGTAATCTTTGATCCTCCTGTTATTTATAGATTGAAGCAATTTGTATGACTTTTATCTCATTGGTTCGGTGCCATAGTTTTACCCTCACTACAGAAATTATACTTTATCGACATAATGAATTTTGCTGATTGTGCTAATTTTTTTCTTGTTCACAAAAGCACACAAAGGTTATATTTATAGTAGGTTTTTGGTAACCGGAGGTATGCCCATAAAAGAAAATCAAGTTTCTGTAGTTGGCATAGCATTGATGCAGCATTTAAATCACATTAGAAAGTTGTGTTTTTTTATTTTATTTTTTTATTCTAATGTCCTTTTTCACATCTAGGGTCAGAAGGTAGCTTTCTACAAGCGGGCTCAGATTCTTGTAGGCGATACCTGGGGAGTACTGGAAGGACAAAATGATGGCTGCTTCCATGACATTGATAAAATAACCATGTTCGCTGACTACAGGATTCCCCAAGCCCTCGTCCATTTTGGTGCTATGAGATATTCAGAAGATCTACTGAAAAAGCTGAAAGAAGGTTTGTATACTGCATTAAGCTTGCGTATTTAATTGGGGTGTTCAAGTTAGGCATGAATCTGTCCAAAAGGGGATGGTAATGTGGAAAAAATAATAAAAGAAGCATTACTTACCACCCCTGGTCTCTATATAATTAGATTACATGACTGTAAACCTACATAACCACTGTGGCATTCACTGCTGAGGCCAGTAATTGACTGCAGCAGTCACATGGGTGTACTGCACTTCCCTATTGGAGCCAAGTAAACAGATCATTAAGAATAAAGAATATGTGTATAAGTACTGTTTATTTTATTATTTTATCACATATAAACCCTGGGGCAAATTTCTGGCCAATGTGCACAACCTCTTTAAAGGAGAAAGTAGGTATTTTGTTTTATCTGTGTGTGTGTGTGCGCGCTACTAAAAGGCAGGTAATTAAAATGTATTGGTTATATCCTAGGAGCTTTGCAATAGGTCTGATATAGAAGCTGGGTGGACCTTTTACCCTTTCAAGACCCCTAAGGGTTTTCCACCTTTGTTGACCTTTCTGCTGGATCCTCCCCACCTTGCTGGACCTGCAGAGGGAAGCATACATATCAGCTCCCCGCTGCTGGGTTCCAGCTCCTTTAGTCCCCCGCTGCCATTGGCATGCTTCTGTCCTGACTCGTAAATTTCCAGTTTGACAGTGGTCACATGTGTCCGCCGGTTTCTGGAGCTGGAAAATGGCTGATTGGCAGGTGGTTCAGGATTCAGACCACACCCAATCCGGTATTGGTGACCTATACTAAGGATAGGTCATTAGTAAAAAAGAAAAACCTGGGCAACTCCTTTGAGCCTTACATAACCTGGAAAGGACATGGCAGATTCTAGCATGAGCTCCCTGTTTCCAGTAGTAGTGAATAGCATTCAGCAGCTTGCTAGTTGATGACCTCTCAGGTTTTGCAAAAATCATCATATATGTCTTAATTTACTTGTAGATTGGCTTTTCAAAAATGGAGATCGTGAAGAGATGGAGATCCGTGGCTGTTCAATTTGGGCCGTTGAACTTGTCTGTGACCACCTGAGGGAATTATTTGAGAAGAATGGGGAGAAAATGAGCAATGAAATTAACCCTGTCTTGATTGATCACTTCCTGTGGGATTATGCTCGAGATTATCGAGAGGCAATTAAAGAAGTTCCTTTTCACAGGGTTAGGTGTATCTACTATTAACCAGATACACAAAGCCACTAACCCATGGTAGCATTTAATCATTTACTGCAGTTGGTAATTGATGTGATGCCTAATTGCACCTTAAATATAGATTGTGTAAAAAGATACATATTCCAACTTGACACGTGGCTTGGAATATACTAGAACACCCTGTTACTAGTTTCCAATTATCCACCCAAGGGGTTGTAAATTTGGCCACGTTGGGTCTGTGTTCCATTCCTGTATGTCAGCATAGAGTGTAGAAGCAAAAGAAGCGCTTGTTAATGCTAGTCTCTGTGGCATTTGAAGAGCTGCCATTTCACCTATGATTCCAAATACAAAATGTGTCTGCCATTTTATGATCAAATAGTTTTAAGTGCAAAGTCTAAATCTAAATGTGGAGCTGTGACCATGCATGAACAATTGTATTTACTACATTGTGAACACCTTATATTGCATCATCAGAACACAGCCAACTGGGTTGCCATTGAGAAGAGTGAAATTTGTAGAGTAAAAAAGTTGAAGTAGTCTTTAAAGGGGTTCTCCAATACATAATTACAGGCAGGGTTTAAAAAAAAAAAAAAAAGACTCACCTTTCACTGGTACTCCTGTTCGAGCGCTGAGCTTCCCTCTCGCTTCCTGTCCCCATTGGATCAGAAGTTTCATTTACACACCCCAATCAGTGGCCTTAAAGGTGACACATGTAGGCAGCATGTTATAGAGGAGGAGGAGCTGAGCAGATTAATATATAGCTTAATAGGAAAACATTCAGTGAACAGTGACGCTGTATGCAGTCAGGACAGGTTAGCACGGCGCCCAGAAGAAGACCAGGAATCAGTAAGTACAGCAAGCGCTAGCAGTGCTACACTCACCACTCCTCCTACATACTAATGAGTGCTTCCATAATGAAAACCCTCATTAGTATTCACTTTATACTGCCATTTTCCCCCCACTTATAAAGCAAAAAATACGGTACATATCAATCTGCTCAGCTCCACTGGCTGCAGATTGCATTGCATTTTATGGTGACTGGTTCTCTTTAAGTGATATGAGCAATTTTCTTGGTAGCAGGTAGTAGTGAATTCTTTTTTCCTCTTCATATTGAGATTCCATTCAGCCCAACTTCTGCCTGCTTTTCTGTTGTCTTAACAGGTTCTGTGTTCTGTGATTTGTTTTCCTTCAATCAGAATTTTGCAATAGTTTAGATTATATTTGTGTGTAGTTGAATAATTGGTACACATTTTACATATCTCCTAATAAAATATTCCCTATAATGGCATATTTGTGACACTAGTCGTATTACTCGAGATGCTGTAAACTTTAGAAAATAATACACTAAATAACCAAAATGTAGATGGCCTTTCAGACCCACTGTATGCCGTTTACCTATACATTCAGTGTGGTGTTATAATTGCATGCCACTTTCAATCTAGGGTTCAGGTCACAATATTTCTAGTTAAATGATTGATTGTCCTTATGGTGCACTCATGTTAATGGTCAATATGACTTCTCATCTGTTACAACCTGACCATCTATTTCTCAGCTGTTGCAACCTGACCATGAAACGCATGGGGGAGAAGTATCACGGACCCCCTTTCTCATGATTGTTGTTAATTATGACGGTTGAAGTATAATAAAAAGATGAAGGCAGCGCTCCTCGGTTCTTTTCCAGAGATGAAGCTTTATTCCGATTATCAGAACCAGATAACAGCAAGGTTATAGCTCTTAGTATGAATAAGCCTACATATACCCAGAATAAATGACCTCAGCTCATTCATCAGTTCATGCCTCTAAGTCCATCATTTAATTTCTTCCCTTTCTTCTTAATTCTTCCTTTTCATAATCTTTTCCTACCTTTTTAACCATCCATCAGCCTTCCTTGTTATACCATTTTTTATCCATTGATTAACATTTGAAGGACATCTCATTGGCTAGAACTGGATTCCAATAAGTCTATTGGCCATTTTTAACTAAACTCATATTATGATTGTAACACCAATACAATAAATTGAGAGGCAACCAAAAAGATACTAGAAAACTAGTCAAGTCGGTGTAACAAAAGGCCTCATTTATATCAATACCAAGAAGTACACCATTAGTAAATAATGTTAACTTTATTATTACATCAAGATAATATACACAAAAGGTTTAAAACAGTGGTGGTAACTACACATACAAAAAAGGAGGAGCACACCAAGGTAATGAAAATGACAACTAAGTACTCAATACTAATGTGATTGCAATAACAGATAAAGTGCCAGTGCAGACAATGGTACAGAATGCAACACATATGATAGAGTACAATCACATTTAAGCAAATAATAAGATCAAATACAGACCAGTGTCAACCTCCAACCCCGACGTACGTTTCGCTAATGCTTCCTCAAGGGGATACACCACGCTGTGTCCAGCGCTTATTTATAGTCCCACAGTGATTAAGAATCTAAAACATGTGGTTCAATGCAAATCAAGGAGGAACCAGTGAATAATCCGGCATGCGTTCCACCCTGGAACGCAAATTACGTCACTTCCGGTCCGGAAGAGCTCCCACAGAGCCCCAGATAACAGAACATGTGTGACACATAATTTGACCGAAAGGCCTCAGTCCTGCCTGCGCAATAAAATAATGTGGTGTCCGTGGTCAAATAATTCATCAGTAACGCTACATACCCCGCGTCCGTCAGGACTGAGGCCTTTCGGCCAAATTATGTGTCACACATGTTCTGTTATCTGGGGCTCTGTGGGAGCTCTTCCGGACCGGAAGTGACGTAATTTGCGTTCCAGGGTGGAACGCATGCCGGATTATTCACTGGTTCCTCCTTGATTTGCATTGAACCGCATGTTTTAGATTCTTAATCACTGTGGGACTATAAATAAGCGCTGGACACAGCATGGTGTATCCCCTTGAGGAAGCATTAGGCTACTTTCACACTGGCGGCAGGCCTGATCCGGCAGGTGAAGGGTGCTGCCGGATCAGGCCTGCCGCAGTGACATGTGTGGAGCCGGAACCGCGCTCCGGCCCCACACATGTCACACAGTACATACATACACATAAACATAAACATACACACACATATAGACATACAAACACACATACATACTTACATGCTCCCCGGCAGGTCTTCGGAGCGTCAGAGGGACAGGACGGCTCACACAGGTCACGATTCCCCACAGCGCCCTCTGCTGGGCGCCTGGTGGAATCGTCATGATTCCACCAGGCGCCCAGCAGAGGGCGCTGTGGGGAATCGTGACCTGTGTGAGCCCTCCTGTCCCTGACGCTCCGAAGACCTGCCGGGGAGCATGTAAGTATGTATGTGTGTTTGTATGTCTATATGTGTGTGTATGTTTATGTGTGTGTCTGTGTCTGTATGTGTCTATGTGTAGCCGGATCCGTAATGGACTCCATTGAAAGTCAATGGAGGGCGGATCCGGTTACCATTATGGTCACACCAGACGGATCCACCCCCATTGACTTGCATTGGGGGTCATTCCGGATCCGTCTTGGTGCGGATGCCTGGACCGGAGAGCAAACCGCAGCATGCTGCGGTTTGTTCTCCGGTCTGAAGACGGAACGGAATGCTTTCAGGAGCATTCCGTTGTCTTCAGTTCAGTTTTGTCCCCATTGACAATGAATGGGGACAAAACTGAAGCGTTTTATTCCGGTATTGAGCCCCTATGACGGAACTCAATACCGGAATTTTAAAACGCTAGTGTGAAAGTAGCCTTAGCGAAACGTACGTCGGGGTTGGAGGTTGACACTGGTCTGTATTTGATCTTATTATTTGCTTAAATGTGATTGTACTCTATCATATGTGTTGCATTCTGTACCATTGCCTGCACTGGCACTTTATCTGTTATGGCAGTCACATTAGTATTGAGTACTTATTTGTCATTTTCATTACCTTGGTGTGCTCCTCCTTTTTTGTATGTGTAGTTACCACCACTGTTTTAAACCTTTTGTGTATATTATCTTGATGTAATAATAAAGTTAACATTATTTACTAATGGTGTACTTCTTGGTATTCATATTATGATTGGTTGATTCTCTAATCCTGCTTTGGTTGAGGCAGTCGTCTAACTTAAAATGCGGAGGGAAGATTCTTGTCAGGGCAGTGACCGATAATAGTCACCTTTACCACAAACAGAAACTGCCCTGGACAGAACCTTATCTATTGTTCTTGCAGCCACACTGTCTCCGCTGGTCTAGATAAACCTGGGGCATTTCATTGAAACACAAAGGATCGTTATCTGTCCATCTACACTGTAGATCAGGGGTGCACAACCTGCGGCCCGGGGGCCACATGCGGCCCTTGATACCATTCTGTGTGGCCCCATCCATCTGGTAACAGACATGTATGTCCATGTTTTGTGGCTGCTCACATGCATTTTTCATGTATTTCTCCCATTAGATGGGACTCCTGGAACTGTAACTAGACATTAATGCTATACACTGTGTGTTCAATCTGCCATAAATACAGTATTTCAGTTGTTAATACCCCTTTAAATTTTGTTTTCGGCCCTTGACGTTGGTTCAGTCGGACAATGTGGCCCCCACCCAGAAAACGTTGTGCACCCCTGCTGTAGATGTTTTCCCTAGCTACTGATTGTAACTGTGATTATTGGCTGATTAAATGTCCTCCAATGTTAGATCAATGTACCATGTGTGAATGTCATATACACATATATATATATATATATATATATATATATATATATATATATATGTATGTATACTGTATAATATACCAATGTCACATATACCAATACTCCCCGCCTTGAATCCTTTCAGATCTGAATTGATTCAAAAGAAAACATAATGCTAATATACATAGTGGTGGCATGTTAAATTATTGCTGCTAATTCTAAATGTTTCTTCCTCTTTCCTTCACCCTCTTAAGTTGTTTTTTTTCCAAAGAAATATAATCCAAACAAAATACATATTAATATAAACTGCACAAGTATGAATACTATAGACAGGGTTCGTAATAAAGGGTGAGTATAGGTATTATATGGAATGCTCCACCAGGGCTCCTGATATTCTTCCACTATCTTTTTAGCATTGGCTATATTTTCTCTAACTAATTTCTATAATTTTATCATTCTCCTATCATCCCTCTTAAATAATGTGTCCAATTCAATCGTGAGTGGTGGTATCTTCTTAAACATTGGGGAAACCATTGCTTCCCAGTCACCCAACTCCCTCTGAACAACGTCCATATTCATTTGTTTTAATTTGATGTTGGCTCGTATGTCTTCTCCTCCGATTGTCACCAGTCCATGTGTCAGATTCACACAGCACCCTGTGAGAGGCGCCTGGCACTGTACTTGTCTTTGCCATGTGAAGACGTCCACCCCTAATGCACAGACTTTGAGTTCAGCTCCATGAATTATCTGCTTCCATCCAGAGTTGGGTCTTTGCAGTTGGATCAGACAGCTTCCAGCATGCGTAGCAGCACAGCTATCCACATCCTCCAACTCTAGGGGTGTACAGGAGCACAGCCATGCTTGGTCTCGTTTGTCACAGCAGTTGGGGTTCATTGATTTCCACACTTGGTCTTCCCTGATGAGAAAACGGTTCTGTAGAAGAAGTTGTTTGTGTATTAAAGTGCCATTGCTCATTTCCACCTCTCCTAGTACTATTGCTTTGTAAAGCGTGGTGGGTGCTGCAGTCCATACAGGAATATCCACAGTCAGAGGTATGATGTTTTTTCCGACTTGATTCTTGTTACACAAATTTTGAAGACCCTTCATTCGTGCAAGGGCCAGATTTTTGCAACTCAGTCCATTTTTCTTCAGGAGAGGGATCACACGACTAGAGTCCATTATCCTTGCCCACTCTCCTCGCTTTATTTTGATCGATCAGATACCCCTTTCTAATGATCAGTGGAGGATCCACCGGATGGTCCAACCAGATACTTATCACCTATCGGGTGGATAGGTAATCAATTGTTATGGTGGGACAACCTCTGTAAAGGGGCATTCTAATATACAGAACTTGACTTATTGAAAGTATGTGGTAACAATCCCTAATATATAGTAATAAAAACGTTTTGTTTTTTTGCAATGTCCCACGTTATCAGCACTTACTGGCCCAAGATGTGATATTTATTGCTCACTGCCAAGGGTTATGACCTGTAGCCCAACTTCAGCTTGCTAGGCAAGCATGCTCAGTTCCAGCACTGGGATTTATGGAAGGCTTTAACTGGGAACTAATGTGAGAGGATCAAGGAATAAAGGGTAATAATACATGTATAGGATATAATATTAGGGTTCTATTAGACCGGCAGATATATTTTTCAATGTTGAACAGCAAGCAATGATTTAGCGAGTTGTTTGCTTTCAGAAGACATTGGAGGACATTTACTATAGGTTTTAAGCCACTATTGTGACGTAAAAAAAACCCTCCAAATTATGGTGCAAGCCATAATTTAACAATTAATTTGTGACACCTGCCTGGATTTACTATACCTTTCGACCCTAGCTGGCGTAGACTTCAGTATCTGGACAGAGTCAGGGCAGACGTGCTTAAATTAAGACTCTTCTGCCTCTAAATAAATTAAGCGTATCTCACGCCAGTGCAGGGAGATCAAGACTGGTATATGGGTACGTCAATTTAATAAATGTCCCTTATTTAGTTATACAAAACAATAATTGCTACATTTGTACTTGTTGCTCATTTGCCCCTTTAGCTTTTACACTGTTAACGATTGGCAGATTTCTAATCAGATGAGGAGATCTGGCGGCAACAAACGATAATTTTTCAATCAGGCAGATTTGTCCAATCCATGGAAAACTAGTGATTTATCACTCATTTGATCGCTGCACACTATTACATATGACTATAATTGCTCAAATGCAAAATATTTGAAAACTCAAACAATAACCACCCCGTCTAATAGATCCTTTACAGTTATATGAGTTGTACTGTTGCTCTGTGTATAATGACCCAGTTTCTTGTCCTGGAATAGCCCTTTAATGGAAAGTGACCGTGAAATACAGTCAAAGTCTGCCAGACACAGGTACAATATGCCTTCTGAACAAGGTCTAACTGAGCTCCTTACTTTTGTTTTCCCCTGAATTAATGTAGAGTACTGGGATATGTGAGCTCCAAAGGCTGCAGAATTGTAAATGCAGCTGTAGACTATCATACAGACTGTAACTTAGAATTAGCACAAGATAAGTAATGTATTTGACGTTTTTGTGTAAACTGACAATATATTTATTGAAACTATGAAATTGTGGATATTCACTTTAAAACATGTTCTTGTAGAAACGAGCATGTCTGAGCATGTACCAGACTTGTACCATTTCTTTATACTGGAGATATAACTGGAGATATTCTATTGTACTGTTGTGTAATATTGCCTTAAACATGACTGGACATGCATCTGGTAGACTAGATCTTAAAGCGTTCCATATTTGTGTCTATACTGTATGTATGATCAAAGCAATAAGAGTAATTTTGGTGACATCTCTTGCAGAAATTAATATATAATAATAGCAAAACTGATTTTAGTAACAAAAAAACTATTGTTTTGACAAAGCTGGGCCAAAAAGTGACTAAAACAGCAAATATTAAATAAACACCTGTATACTCTAAAAGTCCAACAAACCAGAGCAAGCTACCCAAGTCTCCAGAAGGAACTACAAATTCCAGCAAACCTAAGAGTGCCTGCACAGATGTGGATGTGTGCTTTACAGTCCATAACCATGCCGCAGACACAATGGTATGTTCAGATGAGAAATGTAAAAACCATGTGCTTCTCAAGTCTCTACACTATAGAGGACAAGACAAATCACAGAAAAACCATGACAATACCTATTTTGCCTTGGAAAGTTTCATTTAATGCTTGCAGGATCGGACTGGGGTTCCTTGGGCCCACCAGAGGAAATTATTCTTGGCACCCAATCCCCATATAATAATTTAGTCTAATAGGATTTGATTCAAAGAAATAGAACCTAGTTACAAATAGACCGTAGTTGCAAGCTATTGGCTCCAAAGGCAGCTCCAAATTATTTTTTTTCTCCTGGACCTTTAGGGCCCACTATGGCATCAGAGCCTGGAGCCAACGGAGGATCCTCTGGTGGGCCAGTCTGACGCTGGATGCATAGCCACTTCTGCACTGGTAGTTAGGTTTGGGCATCCCTGTTCTTCAAACCAGTAGGGCTCCACATGGTTTGCCCCCCACTAACAGATTTTTATGCCATACTCAGTCTAAGGGTCTATTCACCCATCCGTATGAAAGGTTTCGGCATCGGACCCATTAATTTTCAATGGGGCCACAAAAGATACGGACAGCACATAGTGTGCTGTCCGCATCCGCACTTCCGTTCTGCGGCCCCGCAAAAAAATAGAACATGTCCTATTCTTGTCCGCAGTCACGGACAAAATTAGGCATTTCTATAGTGCCAGCACATGGCTGGTGTCCGTGTTTTGCGGATTCGCAAAACACATGCGGACGTGTGAATGGACCCTTAACGTTAGAAATAAACTGATGAAAAGAATTTAAACCATATTATTGACTTAAATGTGTTCTTGGGCAGAGCATGTACCAAGTTCTAACTAGCTATACCCTTAGCTTCTTCATTAACTTCAATGGTAGCAGCACCGCAGTGATGAGCGCTGTCCACTGCAATGTTGACCGTGCTGTGTACTTCTCGTGCCGACTTCCACTGATGGAGCTACACAACTTTAAAGGGGTTGTCTCATCACAGACAATGGGGGCATATCGCTAGGATATGCCCCCATTGTCTTATAGGTGCTGGGACCCGCACCTATATCTGGAACGGAGCCCCGCAAGGTGGTGGCTAGCGGTCACCACTCCCATTCACTTCTATGGGTCCGACGGAACCCATATTTTCAGAGGCCTCATAGAAAATAAATGGAGGGTGACTGCGCATGTGCAGTGCACCCTCCAACACTTTTGGGGCTTTGTTCTCTATATAGGGGTGGGACCCACACCTATAAGACAATGGGGGCATATCCTAGCGATATGCCCCCATTGTCTGTGATGAGACAACCCATTAAAGGGGCTATCCCATGGCTAAGGTAAAAAATGAAAATCGGAGATCATGCAGTATAATTTTAAATTACATGCACAACAAATGGACAATCCCACAAATGTGGAAAATAAATGTAAACATGGATAAAGCTGGATATGAGTTGGAATAAGAAAAGTGTTTTTATTTTTTCTTTACTGTAGTGATTATAACTAGACCTTATAGACATCATCTCTGCAGCCAGTCATTGACTGGCACAGTCATTTCTTGGTATGTCTCATTTTTGCAACCTTTTAACCCCTTGTACCCCAGACTAGTTTTCACCTTCCTGTCCCAGGCTTATTTTTTGCAAATCTGTGTCACTTTATGTGGTAATAACTTTGGAATGGTTTTAATTATTTAACCAATTCTGAGATTGTTTTGTGGTGACACATTGTACTTCATGTTAGCCATAAATTTGGGTCAATATTGTTTCCTTTATTTATAAAAAATATTCAAAATTTACAGAAAATCTGTAAATTCTAAATTTGAATTTCTCTACTTTTAAGACAGATGGTAAAACCTCATAAAATAGTTATAAATCAACATTCTCCATATGTCTACTTTATGTTGGCATCATTTTGTAAATGTTATTTTATTTTTTTTAGGACGTTTGAAGGCTTAGAATTTTAGAAGCAATTTTTCAAAGACAATTTCCAAAACCCTTTTCTTAAGCACCAATTCAGTTATAAAATAATTTTGAGGGGCTTATGTAATGGCAACCACTCATAAATGAACCCATTTTAGAAACTACTCCCCTCAAATCATTCAAAACTGATGTTATAAAATTTGCTAACCCTTGAGGTATTCCACAAGAGCTAATGGAAAATGAAGGTGAAATATTTTTTGCTGATTTTTTATGTTAATCCATTTTTTTCTTGCAACATCGCAAGGGTTAACAGCAAAACAAACCTCAATATTTATTATCCCAATTCTGCAGTTTACAGAAACACCCCATATACGGTAGTAAACTTCTCTATGGGCACATGGCAATGGTCAGAAGGGAAGGAGCGCCCTATGGTTTTTGGAGGGAAGATTTTGTTGAAATGGTTTTTGGGTGCCATGTTGTATTTGAAGAGACCCTGAGGTACCCCTAAAGTGGAATCCCCAAAAAGTGACCTCATTTTGGAAACTACACTCCTCAAGGAATTTAATAAGGGGTATACTGAGCACTTTGCCCCCACAGACATTTTACAGAATTTAGAAAGACTTGGCCGTGAAAATGAAAAATGTAATTTCTTCCAATAAAATGTTGTTTTAGCCACAAAATTTTTATTTTCACAAGGGGTAACAGGAGAAAAAGCACCGCATAATTTGTTACCCATTTTCTCTTGAATACAGAAACACCCCATATGTGGTAGTAAACTGCTGCAGGGGCACACCGCAGGACTCAGAAGGGAAGGAGCGCCATATGGCTTTTGTAGCTCAGATTTTGATGGATTGGTTTACGGGAACCATATTGATATTAAACAGTCTCTGGGGTACCAGTACAGCTAGTTTCTGACGACCATACTGTATGTTTTTCTAACATTGCTTTTTGGGTTTTGTTATTGCGGCTTACACTGTGCCAGAAAAATTAAGTTATATTTATTCTGCTGGTCAGTACAATTACAGAGATACCAAGTTTATATAGTTGGTTTTTTTTTTCACATTTTACCACTTTTACACATTATTTAAAAAAATAATACACATACCACTTTTTCATCACTTGTTATGCATTTTGTAAGCTGAGGTGGCAAAAAATTACTGTTCTGGGGTAGATCATGTGATAAGAAAAAAATCTTGTTTTTGTTTTGGCTTTTTCTGAAAGCGATATTTTTTAAATTTTTCTGACGATTGTCTTATGTGGGGGCTCATTTTTTGCAGGATGAGGTGACTTTTTCATCTGTACTATTTTGGGGTACATATGACTTTTTGATTGCTTGGTATTACGCTTTTTGTGAGGAAGGTGACCAAAAATGGCTATTTTGGCACAGTTTTTAGTTTTACTTTTTTTATAGCATTCACCTGACAGGGTTGATCATGTGTTTTTTTATTTTTTTTATAAAGAGACGATTGTTACAGATGCCACGATACCTAATATGTCTTTTTTTTATTTTTGTTAAGTTTTACTAAAAGAAAAAATCTTGTTTTTGTGTTGCCATTTTCTGAAAGCCATATTTTTTAATTTTTCGGTCAATTGTCTTAGGGGCTAATTTTTTTGCAGGATGCGTAAATATTAGTACCATTGTGGATACATACGACTTTTTGATTGGTATTACACTTTTTGTGATTCAAGCTGACCGAAAAATAGCTGTTTTGGCACAATTTTAATGTATTTACTTATTTTTACGGCATTCACCTCAGGCAGTGCGGGGGCCTTATGGGGAGGGAACCCCATCCCTCCACACAGCCCATACAGATTGGGGTAATGTGCCGGCATCGATGTATTCACCAATGCCAATATATACAGCGGGAGCACATCTGTCCAGAACAGCTGGACCCCTACCGCTAATCAGTGCACCATACCCATATGGCGCTATGCGGCAAGTCACGTCCCCCAGCGAAGTACATGTACTGCGCTGGTCGGGAAGGGTTAAAAGACAGAATTGTCATCTGGGAGCAGAAGATTTAAAAGATAAGTATTTATTTTAAAGGGGTTCTATACATATTGATGCCCCATCCTCAGGAGCTTCCAAATCTGTTTATTGTGACACAGCATCCTGAAATAGCTGATTAGTGAGGGTGCTGGGTGTCGAACCCCCCACCTATCTAAAGCCAACTTACTTGTGTTGTTAAAGAGGTAATTATTCCAGTTACAGAAAGTTATCCCCTATCCACTGGTTAGAGGATAACCATTAAATCAGTAGGGATCCTATTGCTGGAACCCCTACTGTTCACAAGAATGGGGGCCTCTCACCCTGTGGAGCCTCCCTGAAATAGATGGAGCAGCTGGTCGGAAATGTGCGTCACTGCTCCATTTATTTCTATGGGAGCATCGGAGATTGCCAAGTGCTGTACTGAGGTTCTTCTTTAACCCACCGTTGTCATTGAGAATAAAATCAGTTAAAGCGGTAGCCACTTTCTGGCTACTGTTGGCCAGTGTGTAAGATGACAATATGGCACTTACTAATAGAGACTGTGTAGATATTCTGCAACATTTGGTGTAATTCATAAGCCATGTTCTGTTCTAAGGGAAATCTATGCTTTCGCATACAGGTCATTCACGCACATTTTTGATCAAACATTTGTCGGGCCAATCTACCATTGTCAAGTTGGCTTCTGCAGTTGGCTTCTGCAGATGGGTACCTAACACTAACAGAACTGCCTCTCCCATAATGCCTAGTTCTTTTGTTTTCATATATAAAGGTGTGCTGCCATACGTATTCTGTATGCTGTCTGCATGTTTATGGATGCTAACATGCTGTCTAAATTTTTTTGGCGGACAGAGGTCCTGTCCATAAGATGGCCCTGTACCTGCAATAAACTCTCAACATCAAGTACAAATGGCAGGTGCAGTCTACTTGCATGGAGGAGACAATGATTTGTCTGGTCACATGAATGTCCATCAGCAGCCAATTTATGGACGGGACCTCCATGTGGGCAGCACAAGGGACTTGGCCAACAAGGGGTATACCTTATGAAATATAGAAAATGGCATAAAATATCAATAAAGGCTACGTATACCTGTGATGGCTAACCTCTGGCACTCCAGCTGTGGTAAAACTATGACTCCCAAGATGCCCCCTTGCTCGGCTGTTCTCAGAACTCCATAGAAATGAATGGATGCTGGGAGTCGTAGTTTTACCGCAGAGTGCCAGAGGTTACTATGCCATAAAGTCATTTTACAAAACCTTGATAACAGCCAGAAAGTGGTTATGAAATTCGTTTTTGGGATATGAGTCATAAAAACAAGTCCAGACTCTTCCCCCTCCTTGTGAACTTGTGCTCTTTGATGTTGTAACACTCATTAGTTTATTCCAAAGTAACGTATTTTGTCCAGTAGCATGTGACGTGTGCAGTTTCCCTGTAGTTCAAGTGCCAGGCTTCCTGCTTATATATAAGTTCCTTTCTGCTGTGACAGTCACACATTGTTCCTGCAGAGGGCAAGGTAAGTGATCATTTCATTAGCTGTGACTTTCCTGGAGGAGCAGACATTCATGTGTTCCATCAGCCTGTTATATACACAGTAGGGGAGATTTATCACACCGGTGTAAAGTAGAACTGGCTTAGTTGCCCATAACATCCAATGAAATTCCAACTTGAAAAGCTGTGAAAAATGAAAGGTGGAATCTGATTGGTTGTTATGGGCAACTAAGCCAGTTCTACTTTACACCAGTTTGATAAATCTCCCCCAGTATGTTCTTACAGTGTGTTGCTTCATTTGTTTATCCAGTGTGTTATGTATATGGGATTATGGGCATTATTGACTTTAATTATAGTTTAGTTATATAACTTTAACAATTGTTTTATTAACCCCTTCAGGACCCTGCAACCTTTGTTTTCATTGTTTACTCCCTGCCTTCCTGTAGTCATAACTTTTTTATTTTTCCGTTCACATAGCTGTATGAGGGCTTGTTTTTTGTGGGACAAGTTCTAATTTCTAGTACCATTTAGGGCCCTTGCACACGACCGTATGCCCTCCGAGATATACAGTCCGTGAGCTGGGAAATACGTCCCAGAGCGGCATTGATCGTGCGCACGGGAGTGCACAGCATCATAGATGACAATGATGCTGTGCACGTCGGGCCGCCTGAGGGACTACTGTCCCGCACTCATATGATCTTATGAGTGCCGGATAATAGTCCCCCAGGCGGCCCGACGTGCACAGCATCATTGTAATCTATGATGCTGTGCGCTTCCGTGCGCACGATCAATGCCACTCCGGGACATATGGCCCGCTCACGGACAGTATGTCTCGGAGGGCATACGGTCATGTGCAAAGGCCCTTACTGTTGCATACAATTTAGTGGGAAGCTAGAAAGAAATTCCAAAGGGGGTGGAAAAAAATTGGAAAAAATACAATGCCGCCACAGTTTTATGGGTTTTGTTTTTATGGTGTTCCCTATGTGGTAAAACTGACTCCTGCCCTTCATTCACTACAATAACAACAATAAAACATTTATATTGCTTTTCTTGTGTTTTGAGACTGGAAAAAACAATTTATTTTGTTATAGTTATGTCGACAGAGCTGTGTGGTGTCTTTTATTTTTAGCAGGACAATTTGGATTTTATTGTATTGTGTGTATTTGACTTTTTGATCACTTTTTACTCAATTTTTGGGGGCGGTGAAGTGATGAAAAATGGCAATGGCAGTTTTTTTTCTGTTCTACCATTCTCCGTATGGAAATATTTGTATATTTTTATAGTTGTGATGTGGCAATGCCTATAATGTTTATTTTTTTATTTTAATTATGGGGAAATGGGGGTGATTTGAATTTTAATATTTTTAAAACTTTTTTTAAGTCACCCTAGAGCACCATGATAAACATACATTGCTTTGAATTGCTAATGCAGTTCACTGCAGATTTTCTATGTTCTCATGGAGCCCTGCTACTTGCAGGGCTCCATAGAAACTACAGCTCAATAAGCCCTGGTTTCTTCAGAGAGGCCAGAGCTTTCAAAATGAACCAAAAGCTACCCAATCGCCGCGCAGGGGAGCCATTCATGCCCCTGGAAAGCAGCACTTCCAGGATTTCTCTCTCGGATGCCATGGTCACAACTGACCACATCATCTGAAGGATTAAAAGTCTGCAATCGATGTTATTGCCAATTGCAGACATTAGCCCCGGGCCCTATTTTAAATGCCGGACTTGTACATGAAGGATTAAAAGTCTGCAATCGATGTTATTGCCAATTGCGGACATTAGCCCCGGGCCCTATTTTAAATACCGGACTTGTACATGTACATCGGAGATCTAGAAAAGGTTAAAGCCTAAGGCAGGATGCCAAAGTAAAAAAAAAGACTCGCCTGTTACCAGCACTCTGGGTCCATCTCCAAGCTCTCGTCTCTGCTGCTTCCAGTCCTCACTGGACAGGAAGCGTGATGTGCTGTCAACATGCATATGACCACTGCCGGCCAATCACTGTCCTCAGTGGAAACCTGTGCAGGAACGGCATATGACCACTGTGGATAGGTGATACATATGGTGAGACACTTTTAAAGGGGTATTACCATCTATCATTAATAAACAATTACAGTGCCTTGCGAAAGTATTCGGTCCCCTGGAACTTTTCAACCTTTTGCCACATTTCAGGCTTCAAACAAAAAGTTATAACATTTTAAATTTTTGAAGAATCAACAACAAGTGGGTCACAATTGTGAAGTGGAACGAAATTTATTGGATCATTTAAACTTTTTTTTTAATAATAAAACTGAAAAGTGGGGCGTGCAAAATTATTCGGCCCATTTACTTTCAGTTCAGAAAACTCACTCCAGAAGTTCATTGAGGATCTCTGAATGATCCAATGTTGTCCTAAATGACTGATGAAGATAAATAGAATCCACTTGTGTGTAATCAAGTCTCCGTATAAATGCACCTGCTCTGTGATAGTCTCAGGGTTCTGCATCATGAAGACCAAGGAACACACCAGGCAGGTCCGTGATACTGTTGTGGAGAAGTTTAAAGCCGGATTTGGATACCAAAAGATCTTCCAAGCTTTAAACATCCCAAGGAGCACTGTGCAAGCGATCATATTGAAATGGAAGGAGTATCAGACCACTGCAAATCTACCAAGACCCGGCCGTCCCTCTAAACTTTCATCTCAAACAAGTAGAAGACTGATCAGAGATGCAGCCGAGAGGCCCATGATCACTCTGGATGAACTGCAGAGATCTACAGCTGAGGTGGGAGAGTCTGTCCATAGGACAACAATCAGTCGAACACTTCACAAATCTGGCCTTTATGGAAGAGTGGCAAGAAGAAAGCCATTTCTCAGAGATATCCATAAAAAGTCTTGTTTACAGTTTCCCACAAGCCACCTGGGAGACACAACAAACATGTGGAAGAAGGTGCTCTGGTCAGATAAAACCAAAATCCAACTTTTTGGAAACCATGCAAAACGATATATTTGGTGTAAAAGCAACACAGCTCATCACCTTGAACACACCATCCCCTCTGTCAAACATGGTGGTGGCAGCATCATGGTTTGGGCCTGCTTTTCATCAGCAGGGACAGGGAAGATGGTTAAAATTGATGGGAAGATGGATGGAGCCAAATACAGGACCATTCTGGATGAAAACCTGTTGGAGTCTGCAAAAGACCTGAGACTAGGACAGAGATTTATCTTCCAACAAGACAATGATCCCAAACATAAAGCAAAATCTACAATGGAATGGTTCAAAATTAAACGTATCCAGGTCTTAGAATGGCCAAGTCAAAGTCCAGACCTGAATCCAATTGAGAATATGTGGAAAGAGCTGAAAACTGCTGTTCACAAACGCTCTCCATCCAACCTCAAAGAGCTCGAGCTGTTTTGCAAGGAAGAATGGGCAAGAATTTCAGTCTCTAGATGTGCAAAACTGATAGAGACATACCCCAAGCGACTTGCAGCTGTAATCGCAGCAAAAGGTGGCGCAACAAAGTATTAATGCAAGGGGGACAAATAATTTTGCACGCCCCACTTTTCAGTTTTATTATTACAAAAAAAGTTTAAATGATCCAATAAATTTTGTTCCACTTCACAATTGTGACCCACTTGTTGTTGATTCTTCACCAAAAATTTAAAATGTTATATCTTTTGTTTGAAGCCTGAAATGTGGCAAAAGGTTGAAAAGTTCCAGGGGGCCGAATACATTGGCAAGGCACTGTACGTTTTCATAATTGCACCAAACCATGCTGTTCTTACAAAAATAATTACTGAATGACTTATTGAGTGATTTTCTTAATGTGGCAATAAACACTACAAAAACTGCATCAAAATTGTTGTATAAATAAAAGGCATTAAAGGCATTGTTCGTTATCTCCATCCCAGAAATTACACCCCCCTCTCTTATCCACCGCACTATTACAACTACAGTATAATAATTTGTATTTACTATATGTCACTATGTAATAATGTGATGCAGATACCTGCACAAACTGGACTGTTTCTAATATAAAGAGATATTGACTGTTCAGTCTCATAACAGGACAGTAAATCAGAATGGCAGCTCCACTTGGACCCAGAGAGACTGGCAAGTTCATCACTGAGAACAGCAAGGATGTGTTTATGGACATGGAGGGCGTACGCTCCCTCGCTGAGAAGCTCTTTGAGAAGATTGATCGTAAGGAGCTCACCTTGAAGGGATGGAAATTCCTCCATGAATTAAACCCACAGGGCTCTGGTGAAGATGCTGTGAACTGGGTGTTTTTTGCAGACACTTTGAACTTCTCCTTCTGGTCGGAAAATCAAGATAAGAAGTACTTAGTCAAGTACAAAGGAAAGGAATATAGTGGCTACTGGTCATTTTGTGCTGCTATAAATCGTGCCTTGGATGAAGGTTAGTAAACTACTGTGGCTATGGTATCCATACATCCTATGCTTTCTGTGTCATCCCCTTGTTTCCTGCAAAAGAACACTTGTTGCTTTTCTGTCTTTTAGTGCACACTGTAAGAAATATAAATTATATCATGTCATTGTATATAATTCAATAAGATAAAAAAAAATCAAAGGTGATATATACCATTAAATAGAGGCATAATTTCACAGGGCACAGAAACTTCAAGTTATGCCTTTGATTCTGAAGGTCCTTAATGAATGTTACCCTATACATTTCCAGGAATTCCAATCACTACGCCATCATATTATTCCACTGTATCTCTGGACCAGCTAAAGTATGTTTTCCGTTCTGACACGGATGTTCCTATCACCATGATTGAAACTCGTCTTGAGATCCTTCATCAGACTGGAAAGATCGTGATGGAAAAATTTGGGGGCTCTTTTCTGAACTGTGTAAAGAAAAGTGAAAGAAGTGCAGTGAAACTCTTGCAGCTGGTGGTAGAGAACTTTCCATCCTACAGGGACGAAGCTGTCTACCAGGTAAGAGTGTAGAAATAGTTCTATGAAGTGTAATATAAGTGTAACAGTATCAGGTTAGCACATTCATCAATTTCTTAATTAACGGGGTTATCCCAAAAATTTTAAACTCTTTTTAGCCACTTACCTGGAGGACATTCTTCCCTTTCTGTGGGTGGGCAGTAGCTCACATGAGACAATCAAACACCTGCTTTTCCCAGGATGCGTTGAAATGATCTCTTGTTAACTGCTTCCTTTCTTACACAGAGTCACATATGGTATGTAATGTCCATACAATCTGCTTCTCCAATGTCTACAGAGATATAGCTATATATTTCTATGCATTAGGAAGGAAAGGGAATGAAAGGAATCAGGGCTGCTACACCTGCTTCTTAATGAGATCACTATGCCAGCATTGAGGGAAACGGAAAGGGAGGAGGGGAACTAGTGAGCATATTAGTAGTAGTTGATAGTCACCACTGATTGCAGGAGAAGGTGGACCACAAGGGTAGACAGTAGAGGGTGCTACCAGAGAGGAAAATGTAATGTACATAAGCAAAATACAATTTTTTATTGCATGTACGTATATTGCAATAACACTTAATATGAAATGACCTGTTCCTTGTGTAGTTATTTTTGTGGAACTTCAATTTCTTATTATAAAACATAAAGTAATGCTACTTCAAGGGGTTTTCTGGTTTGCATCAGCACCCATTAAAATAATAATTTATGAAGGTAGCTGTAATTTTGTAATGTATATCTTTTACTGATCTCTCTCAACATTACCAATAGCAGAATGTTCAGCTTGTTACCATAATGTAAGTTTGTGACCCTTCTGTCAGGTTGTTCTTCTCAGCTATTTCTTAGTTCATCAGTCTGAACACAAGTACCATAGGGGTTTTCACTAGGGATGAGCGAATCGACTTTGGATGAAACATCCGAAGTCGATTTGCATAATACTTTGTTTGAATACTGTACGGAGCGAGCGCTCCATACAGTATTAGAATGTATTGGCTCCTATGAGCCGAAGTTATTACTTTGCGAGACTTCGCATAATAACTTCATAAATCAATTTATACTGTAAAAAAAACATTTCCTGAACTCGGGTTCTTGGTGAAACATCCAAAGTCAATTCGCTCATCCCTAGTTGTTACCCATTGCTTTCACACTCCTGTATGGCCGAATACAGAGCTGAACTGGTTTGCTGCTCAGGAATGTGGGATAGCCAACAAAAACTCCTGTAGTAGGGATAGTAAAGGAAGCCATATTGGTTGTTACCCAGCATGCAAAGCAATTAAAGGGCACATGTACATGTATCCAGCTGTAGGTTAGAGCCTCAATTTTTTTCACGACCTTTTTTTTTTTTTTTTTTTTTTAATCCTCTCCAGGGTAAGAAGGTGGCCTTTTATAAACGTGCTCAGATCCTTGTGGGAGACACCTGGGCAGTACTAGAAGGAAAAGATGATGGCTCCTTCTATGACATCGCCAAAATAACCATGTTTGCTGACTATCGAGTTCCACAAACTTTGCTTCACTTTGGAGTCATTAGATATTCAGAAGAGCTAGTGAAAAAGCTCAAAGAAGGTCAGTACATTTCAAAGAGGGGAATTACTAATTTCTATTTCACCAATTACACGCTCCTTTTTATCTCATGGACTTAAGAAGATAACAAATGAGACATACCTGTTAAAATGCCAGTAATATACTGTACGTAAAATGTGGAAAAATATTGTAATTCAAAGCTGATATATGGTTGGTTTGACTATGCACTACTGACAAGCTCTAATGACAACATGTCCCCTTCTGATATCTGTGATGGAGACCTTCCTACCTGGATTGAATGTTACATACGCCTATATGTGGACATCATTGTATTTGCTGATTTGCATACACACAAAAATGCATCTTCTGACAGAAATCAAAAGAGGACATTTTGTCATAAAATTCTACTAGTAGTACAGACTCTGGCTTTGGGCCTATAATTTCAAGCTATCCTATCACAGTCTAAAAATCAGGTATTGAAAAATAATTTTTAAATTTAAAGGGGTTGTCCAGGGTTATCATATTGATGACCTATCCTCTATTACACATGTCAATACAAAGTGAGTATGAAAGGAACGATTGCTGCTGTCGTTCCTCTCATATTTAGTTCTATTGGTTGTCGAATCCTCTTCCCCACATCTTATATTTACGTCAAGAGAAAATTCCTTATGTGCTAGTGTACATTAACAAGAGGCAAAATATATCTTGATTCACTGGATCTTTTTGAATAACTCCTCTTTCTTCTTGCAGGTTGGTTGTTCCAGAATGGAGATCGGGAGGAGATGGAGATCAGGGGCTGCTCTATCTGGGCCGTGGAGCTGATCCATGAACACGTGCAGGAACTATTCAAAAAGAAGGGAGGAAAAATAAGCCATGAAGTCAATCCTATACTCATCAATAACTTTTTGTGGGACTTTGCACGTGACAACAGAAAGGCTGTAGATGTTGTCCCCTTTCACAGAGTGCGCTGCATCTATTACTAGTGGCTTTTATGCTGCTTACAACATGCTGTAATAACATACTTGGGGATACAAAGTTTATATGATGACGGCAAGGCTTTTGTTTTTTTACTTATATTTGTCATATGATTTGTAAGTAAATATAATTTCCAATATTTTACAATTCATGTCTCTGTCTAGTTTTTTAAAGGACAGCCAAAGTATATTTTACATCACCATGTAATGAGTCTTGGGGGCCATCACTTCCTTTAAGACAGAAAACTAGACTAAAAAGTCACAAATTTTGGTGCACACTAGTTTTGCTCAAAAATGTGTGACTTTTTCCTATTTCACCTGCTCTCACAACTTTTGAAAAGTAGGTGAGAAGAAAGTGCAGTAATCTATGCCAAAGAAACATTCCCACAAACCTTTTTATTCTCTGGCCAAAGGTACACAATGTAAAGTGTAGTGAAGGTATATAGGAATATATTTATCTTTGTATTTGTGAGTTATATACTTTCTTCCGGTCCTCAGATGCATCATGTGACCGACACTTTGACTCTCCAACTGACAAAGCACATTATGTGTGCACATATGCATTTACATTAAGCTTCCATGTGAGTCTCATAGGAATGAATAGAGAAACTGAATTCCTGTTCACACCTCAAATGAAGTGTCAGCTGGAGAGTGTTAGTTACATTAAGGTGGCTGAGGACCAGAAGGGAGAGGATAATTCACAAATACAACCTATGGTAAGATTACCTTCACTACAATTTATATAATCTACAAGGTCCTTTCTATTGGGCCAGAAAATAAAAAAAAAAAAATGGGAGTGCCTCTCTAATTAGTTTTACTTTGGATTTGTCAGTGCAAATTTAAAAAAAAAGTTGCATAATACGTCGTGATCTCACTCCAGTAAATGGGGGGTTTAATAGAAACAGTGGAGTAAGGGTGAGTTCACATCACTGTTATTTTTCCATTCTTCTGATCCATTTCTTTTTTTTTTTTTTCTGTTCATATGATGGATCAGAAAAACTGAAAAATAACAGTGATGTGAACCCAGCCTAACATGTATAGATAAAAGTGTTCTGTTTAAAGACATGCCTTATTTATCAAATTGGTGCAAATTATTCCAACACAGACTAAAGAAAAACTTACTTCAAAATGTACCCTCACGATGAATTATCCCATGTAGTTTAAATGTCACCTGGATGATGCTGACTACAGAGGTGACAACTGCTTATCACACTGTTTACTGGCTGACCTCGGTGCCTGTCATCATGGATGTTTTCCAGTCTGCACAAGCTTGTGATTTTGCTGTCTTTTGATCCTTTTAGAGATGAACGAACGTCTTGAAAGTAGGTTTGTGTAAAATTCGTTGAATTATTTTATAAATTCGATTGGTGGCTGAATCAATTCTACATGAATCAAATATGCTCCAATTGGCTTGAAAAATTTTATACACTACTTTGAGGTCCCCTAGGGCTCATGTTTTTTTATATTTTTATCTTTGTCTTTTATGTTTTTTTTTTTACAAATGTTTGCTCTTTCTCGGACAGCAATAGAAATAATATGCACTGGCAGATATTGGGCACTAACATGGCATATCAGTGGAAAAATTGCAATTTTCACTTTGCACCTGTTGGGTCAAAATGCTCACTACACCCACTGATAAATTCTGTGAGGAGTGTGGTTTCCAAAATGGGGTCACTTTGGGGTTTCTTTTTTTTTTTATTTACCCTCAGAGTCTTCAGAGCAGTTGTCTGTCACTGCGGTATAAATCCCCAAACTAGGTCTCAAATGCTCCTTGCCTTCTGAGCCCTGCGGAGTGCTCATACAGCACTTTACAACCAAATATTGGGTGTTGTCGTATTCAGGAGAAAATAGGTAACAAATTGTGGGGTGATTTTTTTCCTGTTACCCCTTGTAATACATGAAAAACTTGGGCCTTTCTTGTATAAAAAATGTCATTTTTCATTTTGACAGCCAAGGTTTTCTAAATTCTATGAAAGACCTGGAGGGCCAATGTGCTCACTACAACCTTTTAAAATCAAATCCTTGGGGGAGAAGGGAGGATGGAGTCACATTTTGGGGGTTGCCATGTGCCCGTACAGCAGTCTATGACCGCATGTGCCGTACTCAGGAGAAAGTGGGTAACAAATTGTGTGTTTTTTCTCCTGTTACCCCTTGTGAAAATGAAAAATGTGGGCCTAAATTGACATTTTCTTGTAAAATATGTAATTTTTAACTTTCACGGCCAAGTGTTTATAAATTCTATGAAACGCCTGTTGGGTCACAAGTGCACACTACACCCCTTTAAAAATTCCATGGGAGGTGTGATTTCCATAATGGGGTCACTTTTTGGGGGTTTCTACTGTACAGGGTCTTCAAATGTGACATTGTACCTGAAAGTTATTCTAGTGAAATCTGCCCTCCAAAAGCTATATGGTGCCCCTTCCCTTCCAAGTCCTGCTGTGTGCCCATACAGCAGTTTATGACCACATACGGAGTATTACTGCAAAAAAAGCGGGTCAGTCAGCACATCCAATGTGCAGGTGCACGCTGCCATGGCTAGAAACACTAGGGAAAAAAAACACAATGCAGCAGCACTCTGCAAACACAAATAATGTGCAATATTGCCATAGTCATAGAAAAACTTTCTGGTGCCAGTGCTACACTTATTTTGCAAAATTGAGATTCTTGGCAAATACATTTTGTACAAAATTATTTGGGCCCGTCTGCCAAACGTCAAGGCGATCTCTTTAAGACGGGAACCTAACACTAATTCCTACCTGTTGTGTACCATAATGGCCACCATTAAATTCAGGGAGTGTTGGTTCCACATGCATGCTGGGCCCACTCTGTCTTTGTCATTTTTGGTGCCTTAAAGGCCTCCATTAAATCCAGGGATGCAGGTACCAACATACATTGCATGTCGTTTCCACAACTTACTGGTTCCTACAAAAAAACCTTTGCCGGTACAGTAAGAGCCAAAACATTCCCCATACAAGTTTCCTTAACTAGACTTTTTCTACATGTTGGAGTGCTCATAGGGACTCAAGTATGTGGGCCAGATGATCCAACACAGCAGTGGGATGTAAAGGGCAGAGAAATAAAATAAAATGGGCAATGCATTACACAGTGTTTCCAGACATTCTTCAATACAGCATAATTCCATCCTAGAGGGTTTACCTTCCTGGAACAAATTCCATCCAACTACTCCGACCTCTATATGTAATTAGTGGGGGTAACATTTACGGATATTCAAACTGGATTCCTTGTACTCTAATGGCTTTAATGAAACAACTGATAATGTGTGAACTGTACAGTAGGTGCTGTATGTCCAGTATATAATGTTCATGGTAACAGGTGGCTCTTTTGGTCACATGTTGGTACTAACTATTTTGTCTGTGGTTGGTTATCAATTTTTCCTCTAATGCTTGATTTTTTTTTTCTTCTCCATCTTTATCATCAGTGTGTGATAAAACTGCTGAATGTAGCATCCTATATGATCCTTATTGACTCTGTCATACCTTCAGCTGTTATCGGTATGTAGATCCATTTAGTGGCTGTTTGTGAAAACAGTTTCTAGTTAGTCAGCATTTAATTCTTTATATGTTCCATACCAGCTATTGTATCTTTTTCAAAATATGCGGCATCACCTGACAAAAGCTGGTACAAGCCCTGTTTTTTGTCTGGCTGAATCCGGACACTCATGCTGGAAACAGGCCGAGTCCCCACCAGGTGAACTTCCTGGTTTTAAAGCTAGTGTGAAACTCGCATAAGGACACTTTCTTTCCATTTCCCAGTTTCATCCTAAGCTTTCAATAAAAGTGGATGTTAGTCCTGTGTCAATGAGTTGCTAGGAGGGAGTTTAGCTGCCTTTATGCCTCTCTTACACATAAGGAGGACAGAACACTTTCATTGGTTCATGCAAAATTATCACACGTTCTGAGAAAACTGTAAAGCTATTTTATGATTAGTGTTTCTTATTGTTTCGATAGATGCAGGTATGTCTCCGAAATATATTGGTATATTCTGTCTTATAACACTCGCACAATTAGGCTTTTATATCACCTATTTTATTTTCACTAGTCTTCCATTTTTGACAGGTAAGTTCTACTGCCTTCTAACATTGGACCATGTAAGTACTCACTTTGGCTATCTTTATATCCGCGGTCTGGGTTTGCGCACACAATAGTCCTATATTGATGCTTGAGGTTAGCACAGTAGTGTGGAGCACTGCATCAGACCTTTTTGACTTGTGTCTAATTGCATCCTGTGTCAGACACTACACTCTCACAGGTTCCTACATTACCTGGATGCTCACTTACATTGTATTGATTGGTTTTGGCTCCTTCAGCGTCACAGTCATCTACATTATGCTTACACACAATGCCATTTCCAAGTCTCAGTCAAAGGTGTACTGTCAAGGTCCGTGGCACAGGACATTCATGCAATATTGTTTTAAGGTATTTTAACTGTAGAATGGTGGTAGACAGCCATTAATTGAAATTTTATTGTGTTTATTCCGTTGATTCAATTCATGGCGAGGAGCTATGTTTAGGTAATGTCACCTGTATGTTACATGCTCAACCTGCCAAATGGACAGTTCCATTCCAGAAATGTGTAGGTCAAATAAAGTTCTTCTCCTTTATCCAGAAAACCACATAACCTTTCCTAGTACCTGCAGTAGCTCTTTTCCCACTACTGGATTTTCACTACAAGTGCCTCTATTGATCTACCAGTAGAAGGCCTCATGCACATGGCTGTATTTTTGGTTTATATCCGATCCACATTTCGCAATGGGGTTGTAAAAGATGAGGACAGCACGTGGTCTGTTCAGCACAGTATTTCTGTTTGGCAGCTCAGCAAAAAAGGATAGGACATTTCTCGAGGAGTGTAAAAAAAAAAAAAAAAAAAAAAAAGGGGCCATGTACATGGCTGGGATCTGTGTTTTGCGGACTGCAATATGGATATGGTCGTGCAGAGTGCAGCCTTCTCAAAGTTATTTTAGGGTTCAGCACAACCTAACAAGGTGAACAGGTTTCTTGCTATTTATCCATCACTATACCTGATAATCTTCACTACAGCGCACAGTTTATTTTGTTTCATATTCCATGTTGTGTCAGTGTATGCATATTGAGTTGTTTTTTGTATTTCTAAGCATCCAGTTAAAGGGATATCCCCATTGTCTGATAGGTGCGGGTCCCAGAGGTGTGACCTGCACCTATTTCATAAACACAGCAGGCAAAGTAGTGGCTGGCAGTGCCGGGGCCAAGTGTTTTTGGAGGACCTCCAAGTGTTCCTATTGGTCCTCCAAAAACAGCTGAGTGGTGCACTTGGCTATTTTCAGAATCCCCATAGAAATGAATGGAGTACAGCTGCGCATGTGTAGTGAGCCCTCCTTCACTTGGCCTGCTGCGTTTACGAGATAGGTACCCGTCCCGCACCTATCAGACAATGGGGCATATCGCTAGGGATTGGAAAACTCCTTTAACTATCTGGTCAGGACAAAAACAATCCTGAGTAGGAGATCAGTGACCTGTGTAGTCACAACTCCTGTGGTTACAATGACTAAATGCAATGTCAACTCGTGAGGCCACACTCCTGTTGGCCATTTTATTGGCATTCAGCTTTTGTATTCCTTTTTTTTTCTTGTAAGAAGAATATAAGACTACTTTGACACTTGCGTTGTTAAAGGGGTTGTCTGAACCCGGACATACCCTTAATTTCAACCAGGCAGCCTGACCGATTTTAGCATTGGAGGATCTCATGCTCCGATGCCCTCCCTTGCCCTGCACTAGATCATGCAGGGCAAGGGCTCTTTTGTTCACATAATACACACAAATCGCGCAGGGCAAGGCATTTTGCCCAGTTCCTGTGATGAACCGGGGTCTGCCAGGCGGAGGCTTCCGCCCAGCAGTGAGCCCGGTGACATCACCGGCTCTGATGGGCCGGCTTATCGCTGCCCTAGCTGTTTTACTGGCTAGGGCAGCGCTAAAGTCCGCCCATCAGTGCCGGTGACATCACCGGGCTCACTGCTGGGCAGAAGCCTCCGCCTGGCAGATCCCGGTTCGTCACAGGAACTGGGCAAAATGCCTTGCCCTGCGCGATTTAGGGCAGGGCAAAGGACAGCATCGGAGCATGAGATGCTCCGATGCTAACATCAGGCAGGCTGCCTGGGTGAAATTAAGGGTATGTCCGGGTTCCGCTCTGACCCCGGACAACCCCTTTAATTCCGGTATTGAGATCCGGTAGAAAAACTGGGGGTCAGTGAGCAAATCCAAGTATGCAGGTGCACATCACTGCAGCTGCAAACAAAACAGTAAACCACAAAATGCAACAGCAAACAAACACAAACAATAAAATAAGTACATACAGTAATGCCATCTTCACTATCTACACGATACTAACGCTACATTGTAAATGTGAGATTCTTGGAAAATACTTTTGTACAAAATTATTTGTGCCCGTCTGCCACACGTCAAGGCAATCTCTTTAAGACGGGAACCTAACACTAAACACCATATTCACTAAGTGCCATTGCAGCCTCCATTAACTACAGAGGATGCAGGCTCCACATGCATGCCGAGCCAACACAATCTGATACCTCTATTGGTGCCACACTGACCTCCATTATGCTCAAGGAATGTAGGTTTCACACAAACGGGCACAAATAATTTTGTACAAAAGTTTTCACATTTACAATGTAGCGTTATTATCGTGTAGATAATGAAGATGGCATTACTGTATGTACTTTTTTTATTGTTTGTGTTTGCAGAGTGCTGTTGCATTTTGTTGTTTACTGAGATCAGGTAGAGGATCTCAATATTGGAATTAAACGGATCCGTTTTGATTTTGCACATCAGGATGCATCCGTTCCGTTAGGATGTTGTGTGAAATCAAAACTGAAAAAAACAGATCAGGCACTAAATACATTGAAAGTCAATGGGTGACAGATCCGTTTTTTTTAGTCTCTTAAAAAAAGGATCCATCACCATTGACTTACATTGATGTCAGTGCCGGATCCGTTTTTTTGACCGGACAAAAAACTACAGCTTGCTGCAGTTTTGTGTCCGGTCACAAAACTGAAAGCTGACGGAACTGAAGACATCCTGAACGGATCTCTTTCCATTCAGAATGCAATCTCAATACCGGAAAACCACAACACAAGTGTGAAAGTAGCCTAATTAGCACAAAGATATTACCCAATGTAAAACATGCACCCAGACAATTACCAGAAGGTATAAGGCTACATTCACAGTGAAAAACGGCTGTGTGATGGCCTTTTTTTTAATGGCCATCATACATTAGTTTTCTGAACTATGGCAGACTATGGGCCAGGTGGTCCCCTTTTAAATCAATGGAACCATTTTTAATGGCCGCTTAGACAGGAGTGCAGCCATCTAACACAGGTACACTAGTAAAAAAATGGCTTTTTAGGGGTTAAATTTTTTTTTTTTTTTAATTACCTCATCTGCTTGCACACACAGAGACAGTCGCTCCTCTCTTGATGCAGAAGGACCTGCAGGCAAATGCGTGTAAGTGGATGAGGTAATTTATTTTTTTTTGGCTAAAAATAAAATGATGCATGTTATTACTACTGGGGAACACTCTGGAAGCCATTCTGGGGGACATTATTATTGCTGGAGGTCGGAATGGGGAATTTTTATACTGCAGGGGTTGGGTTTTAAATTAAAAGATACAATGAAAATCATCCATTTTTATTGGCTGTTAAAAACGTTCAGAAAATGGATGCAAAAATGGCCATGAAAAACAGTGGGGAAGATTTATCAAATCGGTGTAAAGGAAAACTGTCTTAGTTGCCCCTAGCAACCAATCATATTCCACATTTCATTTTTCAGCGCTTCTTTGGAAAATGAAAGGTGGAATCTGATTTATTGCTATGGGCAACTAAGCCAGTTTTCCTTTACACCAGTTTTCCATGGCCATATTTTTCGCTGTGAATGTAACCTATGTCCAGTTTTGTGACTACTATTTGTGTGATTACTACAGCCCACCCATTAACCCAGTCATTTCCAGTCTGTACGCGTGAAAACTTCCCACTCACAGAACAGACTCCTGGAGCCAGAAACAGAACGATATTTATTTAACATAGTATAGATATTCTGAGGGATTCAGAAATTTGTACATCTCTATTTACAATGAATTAAAATATTTATTTTACTCTGGATATTTACATTTGTTAACAGCAACTAAGTTTCACATTTTCAACGACAGTGAACAGCATTTACCAGCTTCCAGTAAGACAGATAGATTATAAATATGCCGGACATGCAGCAATAATGTGATCTTCCACAGTTTTGCATTAATTCTGCACAAAACAGAAAAATACGATGGTCCCGGGGGGCAGGAATAAATGCCACCAAATCCACACCAGAGGGCCACGACATAGCTTACATGTCATCGAACAAACATAGGCCTGCAGTACATCGCAGGTAGAGAACGCAGCACCTCATCCTTATACACTTTGATTCATACTGCATGCTAAGAAATGCCTATGTGAGCGGCAGGGGCATCAGTCCACCAGCAAAAAACAGAACACAGCCCTACTGCTGAAAGATATGTCAATTTACAAGGAGAAACTGTATGGATGATATTGCAGAAACTCTTTGGTAGAGGAGAAAGGCTTTTCTTCATTAGTTTGGTCAGGTGGATAATCAGTGTGAAAAGCTATATGGGATATACATATATGTGCCAATTTAACATGTATCTAATGGAAACTCTTTTAGAAATGTTTATTAAAAGGATTATATGAGATTACAAAAATGAAGGTCTTTTTTTCAGAAACTGCATCACTCCGAGTCCATGAGTTGTGTCTGGTATACTAAGCAGATGCAGTTCCAGCACATGAGACAAAAGTGATGCTGTTTTTGTAAAAAGTTCAGAACCTTTTTTTCTGTAATCTCATACAACCCCATGAAGTATCCAGCAACATAATCAAACACCTACTGTAACCATTTGCTAAATTGTAAAGAATACAAAATTTGGGTTACAACCTTGTTCGTATAAGGCAGTAGTTGTGGAGTAGTTGCTCCATGTATTTTGAATCTAAAGCCATAAATGGATACAAGAGGGGGATAAATTATAAGGGAAAAAAGTATCAACCATTTCACCTAAACTTCTCTGTGCAAACCCAACCCTAAAGCCTATATTGTGGTCATTAAGTAAGAGCTTGTTCCCACAAGTGTATGATTCTATTTTCTCATCCCTATTGCTTTACCAAAAACTGTTCTCTACAGGAACAACAAAGACTTCTCAAGAAAACCGCTGCCGTTCCTCCTGGAGGAATCTACTCCTATGTTTAATAAAGCAAAAAGAATACTGAAAAAAACAGAATAATGATTGTATATCTTAAAGAGAACAAGCTCTAATAGGTAGGGATGAGTGAACTTGTGTTTTCAAGTTCGGCGTACAAGGTTCGGGTTATCTAAGAATTCCGTTATGGATTCCTATACCATGGACCATAACTTATGTTCAGTGGTTGGGGAATCCATAACGGAATTCTTAGATAACCCGAATCTTGTACGCCGAACTTGAAAACACAAGTTCACTCATCCCTACTAATAGGGTGTCAATTCTTCTACCTTACTTTGAAGGGACATTCCAAAAAGAAAGGAAAACACTTAGAACTTAGGGATTTCTATAATGCCCACGTACTTCAAGCAAGATTGACCTCATATGACATATAAAAGAAATATCCCTCTAACAACTTCAACAATACAGTCTTCAGGCAGGATTCACTTTTCTAGAGGTGTTTTAAGTTGTCAAATCCTCAGAGTAGTACAACCAGCTGCATATCTTTGTGGCCATATTGTCCATGACTCCTGTGCTCTTCTCTTTTTTCCCTCCCCTATTTGGCAGCTCTAGGAACCAATGGCAGTCAATTGTCAGGTGGTCCCCAGTAAGTACCCTTTGATGATGAGCACTAGGGATGGCTCACCTGACAATCTAATGCCATATCGCTTGCCACAACGGATGGCACTGATCATGCCAAACGGGGAGGCAAAGAAAAAACAAACAAACAGGTATTTGAATTCATTTTGAATTTTAAAGAGGGAAATCATTTTATCATTTGTAGAAAAAAACAAAAAGATGGACTATTGCGGCATGAATAAAAGGGTCAGTCCAGAAGACTTGCAGTGATGTAGAGTTATAGTCTATGAGGGCACTGCGCTTACTGTATCTATACTGCAGCTAGGGGGGTATGTGCCAGCTAGGTATTTCACAAACCAGTTGATAACACAAGTGACCACTTTGTAGCAACATCTTTCATGCTTGGAGATATTGGATAAATAGGTGAATGTCTTGTTGCATGGAATGCAGCACAGCTGAATATATGAAAAGATCCTGAGCTCCTAATAGTATAGTACAAGTATACCATTCACGGATGATAACAAAATGTCTAAAACAAGAAAAAAAAAAAAAAATCTGAGTATCCAAGCCAAGAAAAATAAAAACACAATATACAGCAATGTGTGTACAGGCATAGAAACACGTATCACGCAATATTGTCAGTGATGCATGACAACTTCATCCTGGGCAACCATGAACTGACATTCCAGCAAACTGGGGATAAACCATTGTCCGGATGGAAAGACACTGTGTGTACCAACAAACCGTATCCAAACCACGGGTAACAAAAGAATCGTCAGATAGCTTCTGAATGTGTATGGCCACCTTTAAAAGCATTGCTCCTAGGACAGAAAAGCTATGTGTGTATGGCATTCAACTGAGCATGCCACTTCTTTTCCTCAGGAAAACCAGGATGCAGCAGCCTAAGGGCAGCTTCTTTTTGAAAAATTTTGGCTGCTGGCGTAATTTAAAACAAGGACCAGAGTGAGCGAGATGTATGCCTCATGCACATGACCATATGTACTTCATGGTCTGCAAAATGTGGATCCACAAGATTCAGACGACGTCTGTTTTGCATCAGTTTTTTTTTTATGGTCCTAATGAATTCAATGAGTCTGTGGCCCACTCTTTGCGGCTAAGTTTAGGACATGTTCTTTCTGCATCCGTATGTCCTCTACGCAAATTACAGAACATGTCCAATTCTTGGCCACAAAATTCAGACCACAGACCTATTGAAGTCAATGGGTCCGATAAAAAAAACAACGGATGCAACACAGACTGAAAAGTACATACGGTCTTGTGCATGAGGCCTTAAAATAATCGCATGCATACAGCTTCAGACTCTTTTCTGTTGAACATGATATTTGATTTTCCTCCGAATAGCAAATTTGGAAGGAGAGATACATAATAAAGCACATCTCGGAAAGTTTCACATTTTTGTGCT
The DNA here is from genome assembly GCA_900303285.1 of Rhinella marina. NCBI lineage: Eukaryota > Metazoa > Chordata > Amphibia > Anura > Bufonidae > Rhinella > Rhinella marina. The sequence goes on from ONZH01000357.1 coordinate 477,398, forward strand.
ATTTTTAGTCTAAAGACCAAAATTGATGGACTAACCTGAACTCACAGTACAGGACATTCTAGAATTAAGTTGATCCCAGAAATGCTTCACTGTGGTCAGCTGTAAAAGTGGCTATACACATTAGACTACATACAGATTTTGGTGCAGCTGGCCGACCATCTATTATACACTTGATGTTTGACCTATGTTTGGGGGCAAAAAAAGGATTAGGCACATTGAATGTTTGGTGGCAATTACTCCTACCTCTGCATTCAGAAGACGCTTGGCTGACCTAAGCTTCCCTGTCACCACTAAGTGCAGTGTAATCTCCAGGCAGAAGGAGCTGAGTAGGTTGATATATAATTTGGTGGGAAAAGATTCAGTAAAACTTGTAATTTATACATTTAAAGGCTATGTACACCTTCAGGGTGATTTTTTTTAAAAGTATTATTGTATTGTACTAATTTTGGGCTAAAAATCAATTGGTCTTGAGCCTCTGTGTCACAAAGGGTTAACAGTTTTTCTAGCTGTGTGAATCTACTTTTTACTTCCACTTTAAGCCAGTCATCTAATAAACTTTATCCCTAAATTACTAAAAGGTCATAAAAAGTTATTGAATCCACATTCTTATCAGTAACATAAGAATTGAGCTAAGGTCAGAGATTAGACATAAGGAGCCCATCAGGTGAGCTGGCTGATGGAACTGAGAGAAACCGAGAGAAAATTCACATCCTACTAAGTCTGAACAAAGACAGTGCTTCAAAATTTTTAATAAAGACCAAATGGAAAAATTATTTTTAGCTCAAAATGAGTATAATGCAATAATACGAAAATGCCCCCAAAAAGTGTACACAGCCTTTAAAGGGGATATACTGAGATTTTGATACTGATTAACTAATCTTCAGAATAGGTCATCAGTACTTGATCGGTGGAGGTCCAACACCAGGGACCCTCGCCAAATCAGCTGTTTGAGAAGGCACCAGCGCTCCAGTGAGCGCCACGGCCTTCTTGCAGCTCGCCAAGCACAGCACTGTACATTGTATAGCGGCTGTGCTTGCCATCATGCACAGCCCCACTGAAGTGAATGTTTTAGAGCAGAAGGGGCTGAGCAGATGATGTATTGCTTTGTGAGCATACGTTTAAAGGGGTTCTCCAAGTTAAATTTATTGATGAGCTATCCTCAGGATCGGCAGGGGTCTATGGGAGCGATCCTTCCCATTGAAATGAATGGGGCAGTTAGGTGTAATTACACCTACTCACTGCTACCCATGGTACAGCTAGCGTGTAAACAATGAAGAGGAGGCAGCGCTGGTACAGCGCGCGCCTCCTCTTCAAACAGCTGATCGGCGGGGGAGCCGGGTGTCGGACCCCCGCCGATCTGATATTGATGACCTATCCTGAGGATAGGTCATCAATAAATTTAACTTGGATAACCCCTTTAAGTACAACTTGTGTTGTATTCATTTATATTCCTGCTCATTCTGGGCTTTGTGGCCGAGGTGGTCCTTTATATTGAATCTTTCCCCATAAAACTATATATTAATCTGCTCAATAACAGGCTCCTGAAGCTCAGATAACCATGTTCAAGAAGACAGGTTCCTTTTAAAGAAAATCTCATGAACTGAAATACAAGCACATGACAAAACAGAATTATAATTCCATATTTTTGCCCAGAAAACCATAATGAAATGAAACAAAGCAAATTTGATTTTCCTAGAACTATTGAAAACTGGATGTTCAATGCTTTTAGCTAAGATTTAAAAAAAAAAAAAAAAAAAAATACGTGATTGTCTCCAAAATGTAACAAACAGAAGAAAAAGCAAAACAAATCAAAACACCTTCAAGTTAGGACCTTCACAATTTTCAAGACTCAATAACCTGAAGACTATTTTACATACACAATGAATAACATTGAGTAATCTTGTAAATACATTGTATGTAATCGCCTGTACAAGTCCTGAGATACAGCATTTTTCTTATAACCCAGAGCTGTCTTCACAATTTTTCAGGTTTCAGAGCTGACATACTCATTGCTCGCTTTACACCTACAACACCTAATAATTTGAAATTATATGAAATACACATTCCCAGCGTATTACGGGAGCTCGGCTAAGACGTTGTGTGAACAACTTTCTGACCATTTTCAATAGCGAATCGGCAGAATGATGTGAATGTGTCTTTGGGTTTTTACAAATGCTGCAAAGCAGGATTGGTATAACAAGTAATGCCATTTATTTACAGCTTTACTCAACTTTTTATGTATATTATATCTATACATAAACTAGCACATGTTCAAATGTGAACAACCCCTTTAACTGTGCAAAATCTGGGAACAGCAGTGCATCACACAAGAATATCCCGCTGCTTTCTAGCCTTCCTCTACAGAAGGAGGATAAAAGGGAAAATATTTAGGTGGTAAATACTTTACAACTACCTGATCACAAGCTGGAGGCTCACATCCTATTTCCCATTAAAATAACGGCCTCATTCTGTAACTTACTGCCTGGAAAACAGGCTGTATTAGGGCTATCAGTTTCTAGTACAGAGAGTACTCCTTAATACATTTGGTGCATCTTGCTCCAGAACATTTTTAAATAAGTTTTTTAAACTGATGTCGTATCCTCTGGATAGGTCATCAATATCTGATCAGTGGGGGTCAAGTGACGTCACTTTCATCAGTCACATGGCCTAGGTGACGCTCAGCTCCATAGAAGTGAATTGGGCTAAGCATGAAACCAAGCATAGCCGCTATACAATGTACGGCGCTGTGCTTGGTTTGCTGAGAGAAGGCAGCAGTGCTACTGCGAGAGCCGGTGCCTTCTCAGACAGCTGATTGGCGGGGGTGCCGAGTGTTGGACCCCCACCGATCAGATGCTGATGACCTATGCAGAGGATGGGTAATAAGACAGGTGTAGGAATCTGCCCCAGGCACTACAAAAAGACAGTTCAGTTATCAGGTCTTGTTATGCTATGTTGAGAGGTGTCTTTAAAAAGAATGGGCTTCATTTTCAAAATTAGCATAGAATTAACAATGCCTTATTGCTCACATCAACAAATCAGAGCTCAGCTTTTATTGTATATACCTATCTGGAAAATTTTAAACAGATCATTTATTGGCAGATCAGTTTTTATGTTAATTTTGACAAATGAGGCCCAATGTTGTACAGTCATTATGTGTGACACAAAGGATATATGTATGTTTTACAATGCTTTGTGCTATACTGTGACCTCCCAGTGCAGCAAAATGGACACTACATAGCAGAACAGCACAAAAATATCTGATAACACTATTTCCTAGCAACAAGAGCTTCATCCAACTGGTGATTACCCTGGATCTATATGACTTTTTATGTATATAAATACACTTCCCATATTAAAGGGGGCCCCCTTGATTTACACCTCAGGATAGGTCATCAAGATAAGATGGGCAGGGTTCCAACATTGGGATCTCCGCCAATCAGCTGTTTGAGGAGGCTACAGCCTCCTCGCAGTTTACCACGCTCAGCGTCTTACATTGTATAGCGGTCCTGCTTGGTATCGCACTCAGCCCCGTTCACCTGAATATGGCTGAGCTGCCCCTAGGCCATATGACCGATGAATGTGACATCACTGGCCTAGGAAGAGGCCTAAGTACAGCGGCCTCTTTGTACAGCTGATCTCATACTGATGACCATTTTGTAAATCCAGAAGACCCCCTTTAAAGAGTATAACAATATACATTGTGGATATCAAGCTCAAACATCATCAGTGACCATACTAAATTTGTTGGCTTTTGTGCCTTCACTGAAATGTTTTACAGAAGTAAAGAATAACCCATATTCATATTAACAGCATGAATGCACGCGACCATGAGGGCTTCGCACGGGGTAGAGTAAGAGACGGAGAGGAGCACTCTTCCATCACCCACAGATTTCCAGCGGCTAGAACTTCACTGTTCAGGTCATACTATCATTATTGTAAAGACTGTCACACATTCTGCCATCGACTTCCAGCGGAGCTTCAAGTGTGATAAATACAGCTTGTGATATCTGTAATTATACATACAAAAATATATATACTTGCTTATTTTACATAAACTCTCTCTTTAAATAATTGATAGAATAATTTAATCTATCAAAATGATTTAGTGAAGGCAATGGTCTCTTCTGTGTACACTCGGTTGCTCAGCTATACACTTGTCTGATCTAAGTCAGAGCAATCCTTGGAAAGATCCATTTGGACGCTCAATGTGAAATCCTATGGCTCTCTTACATAACAGCACACACAAAAATAATACAACTTTCTACAAAATGAGGAGATTGTACATGCAGTGACGCATGAAAGCTACCACACTGCAAGCTTAGCTGAATCAACAGTAACCTTGACACTGAGCCAACTGTGGCCTCAGCCGTCTACACTACAGCTAAAGAAACTGCATACGCACAGTATATTCATTTTTTCCTTATTGCCTGTTCCATAGCAGCAGCCCAGTGCACAACTTGCAGCCGACATGACATCCACTTGGCGATACAGTATTGTGCCCCCTTTATGAATTCAGCTGGGGGTTATTTAGCAGCTACTTGTTCTTTCAAGCTTCATTTGACTGAGAGCTGCAAGTTGAACAGATGCCAATCTGTATTATCAAACATGCAGGGAACAAAAAGTTCTGAGAAATCAGTGTATGAAATGAAATCACTGTATAGCAACTACACAGCATCAAAATGGAAATGTCTGCATTCACAACAAATAAGTCAAAATACCAGGATGATCCACAAAAAACAGTACATCTTGGTAAGGTCTGCAGTTGCAAAAAACTTAGTTGCCCAAACAAAAGACAGGAGTCGATAGGCTGGCCTTTGAAAGAAACCCTGTAAACATCTAAAAACCAAGAAGCACAAGCAGGGGAGACCGGCCTGTTCCTAGAAACTGAGCTACCAGACACAGACATATTACTTGCAACCACACAGTATTCTCATGAGTAATGGTGTAGTTTCTGAGACTTGCCATTTAACATCCCAATACATTCACACCCAGATCAGTGGAAGGGACCCTAAAACATGTATAGACTATGTACATCTTTGCTATGGCATTGCAACTATTAAAGGGGTTTTCTAAGAGTCCTGTTCTCAGGAGAGGTTATCAATATCTGATCGGTGGGGGTCGGACACCTGGCACCATCCAAAGAGGTTGTAGTGAGTGCTGCGGCCTCCTCGCAGCTTACCAAGCACAGCGCCATAATTAGTATTGCAGCCAATGCTCATTCACTTGAATGAGACTGACATGCAAATAGGCCATGTGACCGATAAACGTCGTGTCACTGGCCTAGGACGAGGCTGCAGCGCTCACTAGAGTGCCATGGCCTCTTCAAACAGCTGATCTGTAGAGATATTGATGGCCTGTCCTCAATATTGAACACTTTGAAAACCCATTTAATAGGTGCAATACATTAATAAAGAAAAATGATGGCAAGACGATGGAAGATGGCAAACAAAGCAAAAAAATCTATCAAAAATATGTTTTTTTTTAACCAATAATAAATGCATTGTAATTATAAAGAAATGCAGTCAAAAGGTGTACATAGCCTTTATGTTTACTTAACATTTTGGGAGTAAAACAGTAATGATCAGCATGCCCACTGCTCTCACCCTTCCACAGCTAGGGTAGTTTAGGGAAGTCATTAAAAATGAATGATCATCACAAAGGCAGTTTGGCCAAGAGGATCACCAAGAAAACAGAGAACACGCTTACACTTTGTACAACAGCAATTCCAGTAGGCTGCCACTCCCTGAAGAGTTCTTACGAGTAGCCAGCTGGACTGACAAACTACTGTGAAAGGATCTCAGATCTTAAGAGTAACAGGGGCGAAGGAACAAAGGGGAGCAGCTGAGAAGGCTCTTTGGCCGAAGAAACACAGCCTACAGAGTCCTTCATTTACCCGACATTGAACTTGACATCCAACTGCAAACATGAGCAAGTAGGGTACATGATTATCCTAAAATTACACACCAGAATTGTCTTGAAGGATTTTCTCTCCAGGTTTAGCCCACATACGTGGGAAGAAGGGAAGACACGTACGTTGGGTTATGGAAATTGAGACCATATTTGTAACCAAAATGTGGATAAATCAAAATATAATCCATTTTGGATTATGTTATTGATGGGAAAACATCCATAGATTGTCCAGAGGTGTACAAAAGAATGGAGGTAACATTAATCACACTAACACCAGAATCAAGTGACCTTTCAAATATCCAAATTTCTGTAGGAAAAGTCATCACATCCTATGTTAGAAAGTACATTCCCAGCATCTTCATTCTTCTTAAAGAAAGGACTCACAGTGATGAAATGGGACTGACGGCTTAGAAATTGCACAACACCCAAATTAAGAAATGAGAATGCATGGACAGAACACAGATTTGGGATTCTGCAATCAAGGGGACAGAAATTTGTATTGCTCTTGCCATAATTTACAGAATTGTGTGCAAGAAAAAAAACTGAAAAGGGAGAATCACTGGAAATGTATTAACTCTTTGTTTTCTAAACTGTGCAAATTAGCACAGGAACAGAGGAGAGCACACCCTACACCTGGGAGATTAACTGCATATTGAAACTTGGGGATCGAGACTGTTTGGTTAAGGGGGCACCAGCAGACAGTAGGTCTTTGCCTTCTCCTCCTCCTAATCGGTCCTCTTGTAAGCTTATAGTGGAAAATCGGTTGGTGTTGCAAGCAGAAAGGTTAGAAACGCCATCTATTCCTCCATTTCCACCAGCTTGACTGCCATTTACATAGTCAAAGGATTTACTTGATGAAGTGCTGGAGGTTCGGATGAGACTTAAGCTATTTGCTTTGGGCACCACATGGCCTGCTGGAAGGCTCAGGTGCTTCTTCATGGGCGACAGCTCTATACCTTCAAGTAAGGAATCTACAGCTGCTGGAGATGGCTGCTTCCTTGGTGTGGAATCCCGACTTTCACTAGCTTTTGAATGACTAGGTGTATCTTTTTCTTTAGTGGATCGCACACTTCCTCCTTTCCTTGAACCGCTTCTCTGGGATGTAGATGAAGACTGTTTGGCGCCAAAAGGCTGGCTACTAACTGAGGCTCCTGATGAAAACCCCTCATCTGCATCATTATAATTAATGGAGTCTTCGCCAGTCACGGTGCCATCTGGTCCTAAAATACAAACAGAGGCCATGAGAATAAAGTTTCTAAATTACATTTATTGTCTTTTCTACATTTTTCTATTATTTTATATACACACTGGATATGTTCTGATCAGCTTTTTTTAGTTTAATTGAAATTGCATTTAAATTATTGCAATCAGTATGTTAAGAAAAACACACAAAAAAATTAAAAAAAAAAATTAAACCATAGTCATTTGATGTCTAAAAACAAAATGACTGCCCAACCTATAATTAGTAACAATAACAAGCGCACACTGTTAATTGCTTGAAAAGGAAGATTCTCCTGTGAACTATACTCTCTTAGGGTTTGGCTACACAGCGATCTTGGTCTTGCGGACGATTGCAGTGTAGACATAGCAATGAATAGGGACACAGCATGTGTGCTGTGACAGACCCCAGAATCTCAAAAAATCCTACACTGCTGGATTTTTTGCGATTCTGGGGTTGCAGTCGAAGTAAACATGCGATTCATTTCTATGCTAGCGCCACTACACTGTACTATACTTGGCATAAACGAACCCTTAAAGGGAGACTGTCAGCTGTTTTATCCATTTAAAATGCTGAGTGCACTAGGTAGGAGCTGGGAAGAGCAGTAAAAACATACCTTCTGTGGAGTAGTGAGAATATGAACTTTTATCCTGCCAGGTTCTGCTCCTGCACTTGCCCAGGAAGTAGAAATTCACTGTGAGGTGCTCTCTGCACTGAGCTACTTCACGGGTTAGAACAAATAACACACAGAGATCTGCTTCTATACAGGCACTGACAGATATGATAATGAGCTGCTACTGCAGGTAGCAATACTGTATATGTCCTGCTCCCTAATATACTACTAGTCACCTGTTATATACCTGGGCAGTTAAAGGGGTTCTCCGGGAATTAAGAAAATGAAAATACTTAAATATTACTTTATTATAAATATATTCCCAAATACCTTTCATTAGTTATAATGGCTCATTTTGTCTGGGGAGCAATCATTAGGAGAAACAAAATGGCCGCTGTGCTATTAGTACACACAAAACCTGTCCTAATCACACAGGGGGACAAGTTACTTCACAACACTGAGGTAAAGAGCTGCCTCATCCTCCTCTCTGCTCTGACTGTCAGGGAGTATGATCCTGACTACACCTTAATATGATATTTAGCTGAATCTTTGTGGGAATGGAGCTCATGAGGAGACGAGAAGTTCAGAGGACGGACAGGACAGACTGTGGTAATTGAGACTGCATACAAGAGCTGCTGCTTATTAGCCACATTAACTCAATTCTGACAGAGATTCAGCTAAAGATCTTATCATCAGTATTCAGGATCATAATCCCTGACAAGCAGAGCAGAGAGGAGGATGAGGCAGCTCTTTACCTCAGTGTTGTGAAGTAACTTGTCCTCCTGTGTGATTAGGACAGGTTTTGTGTGTACTATCAGGACAGCGGCCATTTTGTTTCTCCTAATGATTGCTCCCTAGACAAAACGAGCCATTATAACTAATGTAAGGTATTTGAGAATATATTTATAATTAAGTAATATTTAAGTATTTTCATTTTCTTAATACCCGGAGAACCCCTTTAACTGAAGGCCAGGTCACATGATACTTGTGACGGTCACATGACGGATGCCATGTTTAGTCCATTATAGCTCTCCTATAGATGCGTTTTATAGGATTTGGGCCGTACCATTTTTTTTTTTTTTTTTAGGGAAAGGCCATTACGTGGATATAATAAAAGTCTGTAAGCAAAATAGATGTACAATAGGAATTTGTTCAACAGCCTATTCTCTACATATATAAATGTAATCATTAAAACTGGAACACCTCTTTTAGTCACACAGGATTTAATTTTCCATGAAGTAATGTGTCTTTTTACAAAATAAAATCAATGCTCCAAGTACACATTATTTTGAACTGCAGAGAACCTTTGAAATCCATATCGCTGTACATACCATTCTGCTGCCTATAGAAGCTTTAAAGAATGCTTTAACAGGAACCTGACAACCATAATGCCTCCCCCACCACTTGCAGGACCTGACAGCTATAGTTATCATGTCTCTAATGATGTTTTTGCCTGTTTCATTCCATGGAAAACTTTGCCAAAAGACAACTTTATTCACCTAGGGCAGCGTATGCAAATTGGTTTGTTGAAGTTAAGGGCACAGCAGTCTTCACGCTCCAAGTCAAGCTAGCTCCTCCCCTGTCCTGCCTCTATCCGCCTGAAATCCTATGTATGCACCGGTGAGCCGATCTGCAGTGTACTTGTATTCAGAGGCTCACTCCCGGGGGTTGGCGCATGTCCAGTAAGTTGGCGCCTGCTCAGTGAGCCTCTGTAGCCAGGTACAATAAAGACCGGCTCCCTATGTAGATGCTGAAAACAAACCAGAACAGCATATTCACAGGATCTCGCATCTGAATTAAAAAAAAAAAAAAAAGCACTGAGCCATCAATCAGGGAAATAGGATCGGGGCACGGCTAGCTGGACTTGGAGGGTCAAGATTGCTTCCTTCTTGACCTCAAGCTGGCAATTTTCATAAGCTGCCTGGGATGAATACAGATTTTTTTTGGCAAACTTTTACATCAGATGAAATAGGCAAAGACATAGATGGAGACACTATGACTATGGCTGTGAGGTACCCGGAGCGGTTTTGGAGACATAATGGCAAGGTCAGGTTCCTTTTAAGGCAGTACTAATAAGACAGGGGCATATCTAGTCATAATTTATATTATTAATCTAAACCTCGGATCTGTCAGCTATCCTTAGGTTTTTGTTTTTTTTTATAAAATCTTTGCACTTCATATTCTGTTGCAAACAAAAGGCATCAAAACAGTCTATTAACACTAGTTTCCATATGAATACAATAGAAGAAAAATAATGTAAAAAAATAATGAACTGATTGAATAATTCTAATAAATGCTTTGAAAATTTTGAAATGAACGAATGAATCAATGAATAAATGAATGCGGAGTATGAAGTCACAAGGCACATTTTAAATTACATACAGCGTACTGTAAATACTGCACAATTACACATCATCCTCACCTACCTGATACTGCCCTATCAAGGCCATCGTGTCTTTAGGAGCTCATTCAATGTAAGCAGAGGCATACACAAACACGAGCGCATAGCCGGAAAGATGAGTGCTAATGTCATGCAAACCCATGCAGATCCAGGAACCTATGTATCACACATGCAGCAGTGGTTCTCAAACTTGGCCAATTTTAAAAGGCCTGAGCATAGACGGCCAGGCCAGTAATGTGATCAATGCTGCCATTTGTGAGGAACTATTACTTTTCTGTACTGTAGAATTCTATCTGAAGTGCTGTCATGGCCGTCGTCCAACTCATTATAGACATGAAACACAGTAATGGTTTGAGAATCACTGAGATGGATCAGTCACATCCAGTCAAACATGAAATATTTAAGGTGAAGAAACTAAGCACTGGGAAGTGGATTCTCAAGCTTAAAAGAAATCTCCACCATGTTTCAATGAGACGCTTGCTGAAAACTGGTAAGTTCCATTAATTATGTATAATGTAAAAGATAATAGACAGGTTTTCCTCCAATAATATATGTATATATATATCACTTAGTACAGTCACTTGGGCATATACAGCAGGAGAATACCATAAAAGTGAAGCTGGAAGGGAACAGGTTATTAAGTGCAGGTAAAATAATATTTGATATCAGAGGGTCATAATCTTCATTTTAAAAAAATTCATTTCCCACAGCTAGAAGTGATCTGGGTCTTCTTTAGAATTAGACTCACTAAGGCTGTGCTCAATTAAAGGCCTTGGTCACTGTATGTAAAAATGCAGGACAAAATGGCAAAAAAAGATGCACTATTTTGTCTGGTGAAATGCCAGTTTGCATGACAAAACCTCAACAGATTCATTCTAATTGGTCTATCTGGCGCCATTTGCATCATGTGAGTGATGCAGGGCACCGTCCGCGCCTGTCATGTGAGTGATGCAGGGCACTGTCCGCGCCTGTCATGTGAGTGATGCAGGGCACCGTCCGCGCCTGTCATGTGAGTGATGCAGGGCACCGTCCGCGCCTGTCATGCGAGTGATGCAGGGCACCGTCCGCGCCTGTCATGCGAGTGATGCAGGGCACCGTCCGCGCCTGTCATGTGAGTGATGCAGGGCACCGTCCGCGCCTGTCATGTGAGTGATGCAGGGCACCGTCCGCGCCTGTCATGTGAGTGATGCAGGGCACCGTCCGCGCCTGTCATGTGAGTGATGCAGGGCACCGTCCGCGCCTGTCATGTGAGTGATGCAGGGCACTGATCGCGCCTGTCATGTGAGTGATGCAGGGCACCGTTCGCGCCTGTCATGTGAGTGATGCAGGGAACGTGATCGCGCCTGTCATGTGAGTGATGCAGGGAACTGATCGCGCCTGTCATGTGAGTGAAGCAGGGCACCGTTTGCGCCTGTCATGCGACTGATCCAGGCCACCGTTCGCACCTTGCAGTTGTGCTGCGGCCTTCTCTCAGCTCACCAAGCACAGTGCTGTACATTGTATAGCAGTTGTGCTTGGGATCGCAGCTCAGTCTCATCCAGCCCAATAAGCTGCACCAAGGCCGGAGAAGGCTGCAGTGCTACTGCGAGCACCACCGTCTTCTCAAACAGCTGATCAGTGGGGGTCCCGGGTGTCGAACTCCCACCGATCAAATACTGATGAGCTATCCAGAGGACAGGTCATTAGTTAGAGCCATAAAAAACCCTCTTAATGTTTACAGGCTAAATAGGTACTTGAATAATTGTTGCACCATTGCTAAATAATCAGGCCATACATTTTCCAAATCATAGTACCATAAATACCCAAACATGCCTCTGTTCTAGCCATTGTATCCCCCTAAATTTACCAAGCACATTAGTGCCAGCCATGTCAGTAACAATGCCATACCCTTGAAGATGCTGGCACGCACGCATCGAACAATGACTCCTCATTTACATACCTGAACTGAATACTTGGAAACGACAGATGTCGGACCCCCACCAATCGGATACTGACCTTAAAAAGTGTCAGAAAACCCCTTTAAAAACAGAATATGTAGACTGGAATCTCCTCCCAGGTCTCTCTTCATGTTCTGCTCAAGTTTTTAAATTGTATGTCATATAATGAGTGCTGCCACTGTATAAAGAACTGACAATTATCTCATTAAAGGGCATTTGTCAGCAGATTATTACCTATAAAACTGCCTGATAGGGCTACACAGTGAAAACATCACATATGTCTGGCCCTGTCAAAGGTGAAGAAACTAAGCACTGGGAAGTGGATTCTGAAGCTTAAAAGAAATCTCCACCAGAAGTCCACAAGAAATCACAGTGCAGTGCAGAGGGTGCGGCAGTTGCAGAGAGAGGAGAGCCTGTATGTGTAACGGCAACGCCCCCGTTGCTTCTAGCTCATTTGCATATATTAAAACATAATTTTCCTCAGCAATGTGGGCACATATGAACATGGGACCAACACAGACGTCTTCAGCTGCCAAGTGCACATGTAGCAGGTCAGCCAGTGTCATAGGTACAAATCTGCTGACTGATGTCCTTTAATATTACTCTTTTTGTATCTGATTTGTATACAAAATACATATACCAACTCCATCTGAAGTTTTGGGTAAAGGGTATGCATAAAAACATGAGTAAATCTAAAAATTAGTACCACCAACTGATCTTAGCAGCTTGAGCAGCAGGAAAATCAACAGCATGAACAAGCTAAGTGCCAATCCTCTGTAATCTGTCTGGAGCCATGCACATGCAATCAGTTATAATTTACATGCACATCTCTGCTGAGATCATTAAACTGACCAGAACTTGGGAAGTCTCATTTCAGAAGTGATCAATGTGCACCCAGTTTTCGTGTGGCCGTCTTATTAGTCATCTTTACAGCACAATTATTACATCAGACTAGTAGAGAAGTAGCTACACTTTCAATTTTATCTTTTAATATTCTTGCAAACCAGAAGGTAGTTACTGTCTACCTACTGCTAGCTAAACAGCACAGATTAATGACAAATTGAAATTGGACTGTGCCTACAGGTAGATGCAAGGCTCACTGGTTTCCCCTTGGATGACCTCATTCATTTTGTTTTTCCTTGCTGCAAGCAAAGCAATTATGTAACTGGAACAAATACAAAGCTGCAGTCAATCCTCTCCAAGACGGTATCAATGTATTTTCAGAAAGTCATTGTTTCATGACTGCGTTTCCACAAGATACAATTCGTGGTGGCAAAATCTGCAACAAATTCCGCAAGCTTTACACTTGGATGTACCAAGAATGTCACCCAGTGCATTGCAAAGGGTGAAATCTGCAGTGGAAATTCACAGAATAAATTGACCGATCAATATAAGCTGCATAGTTCTCTGAGCATGTGGATGAGATTTCTTAAAATCTCACCCACTTTGTGAGTCTTTTAAAATGCTGTGAAAGTGCTGCACGTCAATACTGCAGCGTGAGTCTACCCTAAATGTGTGATGTTCTGCTTCTGTGTTTTGTCTATGAAATCATTAGCTAACCCTGTAGCACAGTAGATCCGCCTAATATCAGTAAAGTTCATCCTACTTTATATCCTACAGCAGCTACATGGTCTTTATCTCTAGTTTTTAAATATCGTGGTTATAAGAAATGCTGGTAATTTTTACCTTCCTGCTCTATGGAGAACTAAAGGCATAAAATGCATATAAAACAAAGCTTATTCCACTCACTGGAGCTAAAATCTACTAATCTATTACAATACATCATAACACATAGCAGGGTTTACATCTCCCATGTACTGAAATATAATAATATACTAGCTCTGAGATACACTTTGCCTTTAGCTTTATCCCTAACATGAAACACCCTAATGAACATTACACAGACGTGCGAAAAAGACCAAGCACCAAAACTGGGCAGCCACAAAGTCAACACAGCGTGAAATAAGAGTTCTCCAGCAGAATTCCCATGCTTTTAACTTGTCTGCTGTTAACCATTATTGCTGAATGTACTCCATAACCATGCCAAGCATGTCTGCAAGGAGCTACAGTTAATCAGAGGCTGAACAGGGCCAATTAACAGAATGTGAATACCTGACCTTGAGCTTGGACCATAGGTTTGGAGAACCTAGCACATTGTTACAGAAAGAATGAAAGCACTAAAGAGGAAGGGGCTCCTATAAACAGAGAGCAGTGATTTTCCATAACCCACTCTCTTGTAGGTGCCTGTCTCCACATCTCTGGCCTACCCTCTGTGGCAGCTTCTGGAGAGATGGTCTCAGGGGTCAGGTACACAAGAACATCCCCTTCGGGAGTGTCCCCTAGGTTTTCAGTGGTGCGCAAGTTCGGGGAGCCTGGATTCGAGTCAGTTGTGAGGTCAAAACCATCTGGGATTCAACACAGGAACATTTTAGTGTATTTCTGAAGACAGACTGCCGCGTCTTATACTTGTTGATTGCGGCTTCTCCAAAACAAGATCAGAATACAGAAAATCTCATGTCGATTGTGATTCACCAGAAGAAAAACGTGAACAGTGTATAACAAGCAAACTAACATACATGTAAATACAACATTATACCTTACTAATTAAATCTAAATGAACAATGCATGAAAAATGAATGGAATGATTCACTGATGAAAAATAATGAGATCTTATAATTCTCTGATCCTCGTTCATATTTAAAGGGAACCTGTCATCAACTTTATGCTAACCTCACTGGGGGCAGCATAAATTAGTGACAGAAATGCTGATTTCAGCGGTGTGTCATGAGTTAAAAGTAAGTGGTTGTTGAGAACCAGCATCATAATTATTGCAGCTCAGGCGTGAAAAGAGTGAAATCTACCTGAGAAGAGTCATGGTTATTCCTAATCTCCTGCTCTTCCCGCCCCTTTTGCTGATGATTGGCAGTTTTCTCCAAGAGAGAAAGGGAGAAAACTAGGTAGAAGACTGTCAATCATCAGCAGGTGGGCAGGGAGAGCAGGAATTTATGAATAACCAGGACTCTTCTCAGGTGGTCGGGACTCTTTTCCAGGCCCAGTCTGCAATGTTTGTGATGTTGGTTCTCAGCAACCACTTACATTTAACTTATAAATGACAGACCACGGAAATCAACTCACCCGTCTCTACTTTATGCTGCTGTTAGTATGGACAGCATAAAGTTGATGACAGGTTCCCTTTAAGGTTTTCCAAGTTATATGAAAATGTGTCCACTACTAAGAATTGTGATAAAAAAAAGAAGCAACAGTGCTGTATATGGCTCCAACTGTGATGTGCCTGTACACCCCATGTGACCTCTACAGAGATAGGATATAGATGTTCCAGAATTGTTAGTACGTGGGGAATGCATGAAGATATTAAAACAGGAATGTCAGGAACGTTGAAAGGTCCTCTTTAAAGAGCTCAGAAAACCTCTTATAAGCACAGTACAACTAAACAAGTTGCAGGGCTCATGCACACAGCTGTATGAGAGATTGTACATGAGCCATTTTCCATTGGACTTCTGGTGTTCAGTAAATATATATATATATATATATATATATATATATATATATATATATAGGACATAAGTATGCGGACAGCACATGGTGTGCAGTCCTCATCTTTTTGTGGCCCTACTGAAGTGAATGGGTCCACATGGGATGCGGACAAAAACCACAGTCGTGTGCATGATGTTTTTTTTTTGTATATACACACACACATACATATATACACAAATACAGTGGATGCCATACAGCGCCATCCATCACCATAGAATTCCGCTGTTTAAAAAAAGTCAACTTTTGCAGCCCACTGCAGGATGGAAAAGCATAGCATGTTACCCATTTGCATCCTTTTTCCCCCTCAACGAATATGTTAAACAAAGGGGAAAAGCGCGATGTGAACCCAGCCTTACATGTCGATTTGTTGTGGATCTTGCTGTGGAATTATTACAGATTTCAACAAATCCAATACATAGGGTGAAATACATGGTGAAGATCCGCATCATAACTTGACAAGCTGTGGATTTAAAATCTGCACCACGGGTCTAGCTCCGCATAGATATTTTTCCAGTGTATGGATGACAACTGGTGAAATTTCATCCATTTTGCTGTCATTGTAACATGCACCAGATTTTCTGCCTGTAAAATACAGACATCAAATCTGCAGCCTATCCACCTCCTGCAAACATAAAGGGGTTGTCCGAGATAATAATAAAAAAAAAACATCTTAAGCAAGCCCTAAAATGATTTAAAATACAACAAAATGTTATGCTTACCCTTTTGGCCAGCGGCTGGTTCGGTTCTCCGGCAGCTGTCTGTTTACAAACACTAGTGGTGACGTGACCAGATGTGGCACATGACCACTGCAGTCAGTAACTGTCCTCAGCGGTCTCTCACTGAGGACTGAGTGGCTGCAGAAGTTACATTCCTGACACGTCACTGTGCAAGTCAACGGGACCAGCACTGCAGAGAACAATGCAGGAGAAAGGGGTGAGCATAACAAAGCTTTTTCATTTTAAACCATTTTAAGGCTCAATGATCTTGGAAACCCCTTTAGTAAGGCAAAGAAGCTGTACAGCAATATGTACTACAGCTCAAGGTTTGTTCACAAGGCTCTGCCTATAGCCCTAAGGCTATAAAAACTTTTCTAAAAATGATAGTATTTGCTTTGTATTTGAGATGTTCAAGCAGCTTGTACAAATACAGGAGAGAATAACAAAAAAGGAAAGAAAAAAAAATCCACTTAAGTAGACAATTTGGTAACATCTGACTGTACACGAAATAACAATAAACAGAAACAAACCAGAAGTTCATAAAACAAACACATAAAAACACCCAAAAACATTCAGAGCTAACGACATAAAGAGTTAACAAGAAGGATCAGTACAGTCTCATAGCAATGACTAACTCATTAATAAAAGCATTATGGTTATGATTAAGAAAAGTAAAAGTAGATATGCACATGTGAACACTGTAAAATCCGCCTTAAAGCCTCATGCACATACCCTTGTCAATATTGGTGTCTGCAAACCATAGATTAGGGCTTGGCAATTAATCGAATTAATTCGCCAATTGAAAGCCTCACGATTTTATTTTTTTAGTAAAATCGTGAACTCGATTTTCCTAAAATGGCGCCCGCCAGATAAAATAAAAAACAATCTCTCACCTGTCCTGCGCCGCAGCTCCGCTCTGGTGTCCTGCGCTCCTCTTCTTCTCCGGGGCCGCGCTGCACTGTGCACTGTGTCAGTAGTGCGCGCACTCTGACCTGACGCAGTCAGGTGACAGTGCAGCGCCGGGAGAAGACGACTGAGGAGCGCAGGACCTGGAGCGGAGCCGCGGCACAGGACAGGTAAGGGATTTTTTTATTTTATTCTTATGGTGGCCTAGTGGGCTGTTCTGAGGGCTGAAGGGGGCACTACTGTGGGCTAATCTGAGGTTTCAAGGGGGCACTACTGTGGGCTAATCTGAGGTTTCAAGGGGGCACTACCGTGGGCTAATCTGAGGTCTCAATGGGGCACTACCGTGGGATAATCTGAGGTCTCAAGGGGGCACTACTGTGGGCTAATCTGAGGTCTCAATGGGGCACTACCGTGGGCTAATCTGAGGTCTCAAGGGGGCACTACCGTGGGCTAATCTGAGGTCTCAAGGGGGCACTACCGTGGGCTGATCTGAGGTCTCAAGGGGGCACTACCGTGGGCTGATCTGAGGTCTCAAGGGGGCACTACCGTGGGCTGATCTGAGGTCTCAAGGGGGCACTACCGTGGGCTGATCTGAGGTCTCAAGGGGGCACTACCGTGGGCTGATCTGAGGTCTCAAGGGGGCACTACCGTGGGCTGATCTGAGGTCTCAAGGGGGCACTACCGTGGGCTGATCTGAGGTCTCAAGGGGGCACTACCGTGGGCTGATCTGAGGTCTCAAGGGGGCACTACCGTGGGCTGATCTGAGGTCTCAAGGGGGCACTACTGTGGGCTGATCTGAGGTCTGATGGGGGCACACTGGGCTGATCTGAGGTCTGAAGGGGGCACTACTGTGGGCTGATCTGAGGTCTGAAGGGGCACTACTGTGGGCTGATCTGAGGTCTGATGGGGGCACACTGGGCTGATCTGAGGTCTGATGGGGGCACACTGGGCTGATCTGAGGTCTGATGGGGGCACACTGGGCTGATCTGAGGTCTGATGGGGGCACACTGGGCTGATCTGAGGTCTGATGGGGGCACACTGGGCTGATCTGAGGTCTGATGGGGGCACACTGGGCTGATCTGAGGTCTGATGGGGGCACACTGGGCTGATCTGAGGTCTGATGGGGGCACACTGGGCTGATCTGAGGTCTGATGGGGGCACACTGGGCTGATCTGAGGTCTGGTGGGGGCACACTGGGCTGATCTGAGGTCTGATGGGGGCACACTGGGCTGATCTGAGGTCTGATGGGGGCACACTGGGCTGATCTGAGGTCTGATGGGGGCACACTGGGCTGATCTGAGGTCTGATGAGGGCACAGTGGGCTGATCTGAGGTCTGGTGGGGGCACAGTGGGCTTTTTTTTTTTATATAACATAAGAAAATTGAGATTTAAATAGTGAATCATACAAAATTTAAAAAAAAAAAAAATAGCGAGATTTTTTTTTTGGCCATATCGCCCAGCTCTACCATGGAGACACAAAATATAGACACCTTCCATGTGCTATCCGCATTTTCTCACTCCCATGACTAGAAATAACTATTCTTGTCCTTAATTACACTTGCACCTATCAGATCTGTGCAGTATAATTACAACTGATTGTCTCGTTCAAGTGAAAGGGACAAACAGTTGCAGTTCACTGCATGCCACTACAACTGGAGACAAGACGGTATGCAGTTAAAGAGGACCTTTCATGGTTTTATCTTTCAGTAACTAAATACCTTTACTGGCAGGGCACCCCCTGCTGATGCTGGCACCCGGTCCGGTTTTTTAAATTGGCGCTCCTCCGCCCCGCTGTGCCCCCCTGTATTTCTCCCGCTCAGTATGCTAATACTGAGCATCGGAACAGGGAGGAGAAGATGCTCGGGTTTCTCAATGGGCGTCTCCTTCTCCCTGGCTGTGCCGCGGTCCAATCACATCGGAGAGTGTCACAGCCAGGGAGAAAAAAATTCCTTGGCTGTGACGCTCTCCGATGTGATTGGTTCGCGGCACAGCCAGGGAGAAGGAGACACCCATTGAGAAACCAGGGCGTCTCCTCCTCCCTGTTCCGATGCTCAGTATTAGCATACTGAGGGGAGAAATACAGGAAGGCACAGCGGGGAGGAGGAGCGCTATTTTCAAAAACCGGACCGGGTGCCAGCATCAGCGGGTGGTGCCCTGCCAGTAAAGGTATTTAGTTACTGAAAGATCAAACCATGAAAGGTCCTCTTTAAAGAAGAACTCCCGCAAAAAATGTTATTCTCTGACCAGTTAGAAAGTTACATGATATAATCTGTAGTGGATGTAATCTTCTTACCAGTGTCTGTATTTGTGAGTTATCCCCTCCCTTCTGATCCTCAGCTGTATCATGTGACCAGAACTCAGGCTTTCCAAATAACACAGCATCCTGTGTGGAGATCGGAGAGTTGGTCACATGACACAGCTGAGGATCAGAAGGGAGCGAATAGGCTCAAATACACTCACTGATGAGAAGATTACATTCACTACAGTTTACATCATGCACCTTTTCAACAGGTCAGATAATAGCATTTTTTGTGGGAGTTCTTCTTTAAACAGTAAAGAGGACACAAGTGCCACAGCCTCTTCAAACAGCTGATCGGTGGGGGTGCTAAGAGTCGGCCCCCCACCAATCTGATATGGATTACCTATCCTGAGGATACAAAATCAATATACTAGCACTGCAGAACCCCTATAAGGAGATAGACGTCTGATATTTGGATAACATCTTCAGCCTAAAGAGGATGTCCTGATTACAGGAGGGGGGAGAAACAGTTCCACAATTGTCCATGGGCACATGGCAATCCCTTTAATGAGGATAAGCTGCAATACCGGATACAGTCCATGGACAGATAAGGCGCTGCTTCTGGAAAACAAAACAAAACCCTTTTCTCTGATCCTGCCCCTTATATATGTATATCCCAGGATCAGCCAAGCTTGCATATTTACTGCCACAGGGATACGGCAGATCAGCACCATCCAGCCACCTGTGGTAGTTGACAGTAGACGATTCCCCACACTAATTAAATTATTAGCAAGAACAATAATAAATTATCTAATATAGCTTGGTTAACTACTGTAAATCAATTTAACTTTATTACTTTGGGACATATATGACTTTTTGATCTTTTTTTTCCATTTTTGAGAAGCAGAATGAACAAAACACAGCCAAATAAACCTAGAGGAGACCGGTTAATAATTCTTTATATTATTGACTAGTAAAGAAGATTCCTATGCTTACTGCACCTTGTAGGGCAAGAAATTCTGTAATTTCTTTAGAAGTATTGTGTGTGGAATTGATAATATGGTTCTACCACTCTAGGATTTTCACTTGTTAGTGTAGGGAGCAGAGAGAACCCTATTGTGCTACAGTTACAAGGATTGGTAACTGGTACTAGGAGTGCTACATGTGGCAAGAGTTTAACAGAGAGTGTAACTGCCATTTCACTACCAAAAATGAAATTCCTAACATACGTGATGCTGAAGGGCAGATATTCATGAAGCTATATTTTTCAGTTAATTTTACCTTTCTGATGTCTGTATTCAGCCCTTGGAAACCCTATTTCTGTGTGCCTCTATTTCAGCATCTTCCTAAGATAGCTTCTGCTGCACTTTCTGTGGTGATCTGTGCCCTGTCCTTGAGGCCATCCTGTATTTCCCTCACTTCCCATAAGCCTTTGGTCTCCTCAAATGAACTAGCAGGACCAATCAGAATGCAGATAACCTCCCATTTCCCCAGAGCAGTGTGTATTCCTCTCACATACAGCTAACCAGAGACAAGCCCCCCCCCCCCACGAGCAGATACTGATGAGCTTGTACTGGAAACTATTAAACATACAGATACATTATGTATCACATACTCTGTAATTTCATTTGTACAAAATGAATACATTAAGTGCTTTTACCTTCTCTCCGCCAACGGTGCCTTCGTATTGAGGCAGTGGTGATGGCTGTCCGAGAGATACGAGGGACTGTTGGGGTCACTTCAACTTTCAGTACTTTCTGTCCTTGCTGTGAAGAGTCAGGAGCATCAAACGGCAATGAGTTTTTCATTGCATTTGCAACCTGGGTAGAAGTGAGAGAAGAAACAAAAGTTCATTACCAAAGACCTCTGTGATCTGTCAGTATTTTCTACACTTTATACAGAGCTGATGACTTTCAGCACTTCATGTTTGTCTGCTGCTTAATGAGCTCATACACCGTAAAACAAAATCTTTGCTCAAGCAATTCCAAGACTACTGTAGGCGGTACGACAGGTCACTTACCAACAAGGGCTGAGAATAAAGCTCCAGCTGGGCACGATAGATGAGGTCATCCAGAACCTCTTGCCCTAGTTCCCACTCCCCATTGTATCTGTTAAAGAGACACATTTATAACAGAAGTCATTTTCTAAGGACAGAGCAAGGATGACAAAGAAAAAAAATCGAAGAGCTTTTAACATTGAACCAAATATTGTGTGCTTTATTATAGGAAAAGCAGAAAAAAGCTCTTTCCCGCTGACTATAATCTAGCTGCAGGTTTTGGAGGTCTTGTACAGTCGTTATGATCATTTATAACAAACGTATCATTCTGCCTCACACTACTTTTCTCTGTGCAGTGAATGGAAAGAGTCTGACGACCCTGAAGACAAAGGGGTACACAGCCCGATGGATAATGGAGGTTGAAAAGACCCCCTCCAGAATACATTCACAAAATGTTTACAGGTGAACCCTTCTTCTAAATATACAAGCGGTGTGGCTATATTTCCCATTTAAAGGCAAATTAGTGAAATTAGTGAGAACAAAGTATGTTAGATTCATTAAACCTCGCAGTCTCTCACTTTATTGGTCCCCCCAAATAATAGGATCTGCTTTATATATCTGAGAAGACTTACATGGCATGATATACACCAGTGAGCAGCTGGACCATAAAATCAGGATCCAACACCACACGACCACACAGTTCCTTCCAACGTTTTTCCTGCTGCCTAGGAAAGCCACTCACGCACAATCTGGAGTAAAGAGGGAAAAAAAAAAAAAAAAAAAAAAAAAAAAAAGAGAACAGACTATTTTTTTTTTTATCCTTCATTCAATTTTAATGAGACGTACACATCAACTAAGGGATTTTATATAGCACTTCTAGCATTGGATGGCTCAGAGGTAACTGTAGCCCCAGTGATACAAATCAATACTCTACCAGACCACTTTGTATGTAGGTAAAGAGACACAGTACTATTATAATATACTAAGCTAAAGCAACAACAGCAGAATAATTAATGATTCAGATGTAAATGTCAGATACGTAATATCAAATGTCATAAAGGGACTGATCTGCACATTTCTAAGAACCAAATAAGAGCCAAATACCCTAAAAATACTGACAAATCAGATCATATAGCACCTTGTTGTCCTCAATAATAAGAATCCCAAAGGGAAAGGCCCATGAATTTCATTGAAGTTTGTAGAGGAGAAATAATGTGATTTACTTCCTGCATTGTCTGTATAGACAGTACAGGATGGTGCATGCTTTATGGCAGCTGAAATGAATGGGAATAAAGGCAGAGAAATGTCCTTGCCTATTAACTCTTAAACGCAACTGTACGCTAACCTTGGCGGAGTTGCCATTTTTCTCTAATTTCATCTCACAAAGGATTTTTTTTCCTGTTTTCTAATACAAGCTATGGTAAATTAAAAGGTGCCATTAAAAAAATGCATCTTGTCCTGAAAAACAAACTATGGCTTTTGGAAGGCAGGAAGGAAAAAAGTAAAACAAAAAAATAAAGTTATGAAAAGGCGCTGGCCTCTCCATAAGTTTGGTGCATTCAGTGCCAGTTCTAAATATAAGACAGCTTCTGATCAGTGTACAAACAGGTGTAGAAAATGGAGAATGAGACAGGCCTCCTGGCCCGTCCCCTTCCCCGCCCTCAATTTTAGACCCGACATGAGCAGGGCGAAGTCGCAGAAATACGCCTGAAATACGTCTAATTTAGGCGTATTTCGGAATTGTAAATGACCCCCTTTGTCTCTACTGGTCAGTGCAGAAACAGTTTCAAGATTTTTCTATGGATAGAGATTTAAAATGAATAAATAAAAAAAAAATATGTATAGGTTAAACACCTCTTTTAAAATAATGTTATTTTCTAGGGACATTTTACCTTCAGATTAGAAGCACACTTAAGCGCTACACAACCAAAGCACAAATTAAAGACCAATACAGTTTCGGTTGTTTCATGACCATGTGCAATCTAATAGAATAAAATATTGCCAACATACATACAACCTTCACTCATCGTGCTCCCCTTCCCCTTTAAAAACAGTTTCCCCAACATCTATCTTTGCTCCTTACCTGGAGCCCATCCTGCATAGAGACTGGTAGGAAGAAGGTGGCATATACACAATGGCAGAGTTGTAGCACAACATAAGAAAACTTAGTACTTCAAACCTGTAGAAAAGTAAAATGTTGGAATTTACACCAATGACACCAGACAGTTAATATACACTGTGATCACTGCCAAAATTCTCCTCACCTGTTTTGTGCTGTAAAGGTCTCTCTCTGTGGATGAAGGTCGCTGTAGACCACTCTGATGAGATCATGCTGGCTTAAAGCTCCCTCTGTTAGAGCCATGGACCCCAAGGATGACGGCTAAAGCCACAAATGGGAAGATATAAATAGCTAAATAAACCAACATCGTACAAGTTTGATCTTTTCTACCTTAATTGCTTGCAACTACAAAACCTAATTTTCAATTAGCCTTAAAACAATCTGGGCAGCACTCCGACTTGGTGAGGAACTGCTTGTTTTGCAGCCCTGAGGTTTTGGATTTTAAATTTACCCAGAGCAACAAATCTGCTGAAAAAAATGAAACTGACTGTTCAATTCATCTAAACTTGTCTTGTCTTGCAGAAGCTCATGCACTTGCTGAAGAAACCACCTCATTCACATTCATTGCATTGAATCAGAGTTGCAGAAACTAACCTGTCACATGCCCTAAAAACCATGTTAAATAAACGACTTTTGATAGCTCACTGCAAGTTATGAGCTTAAACCTGTGAAAGATGCAAGAAAGCAACACAGAAGAAAACCATAATAAGCGAAGGGTATACCGGTATGTACACAGTTCTGGCCTGCCCCAAAACCAATGGAGACTGGTGCCTAGTCAGACCAGGTCAAGCAAAAACGTTTGCTGTATATTAAAAATCCAAGACCTTTTAGGATAGGGTTGTCTCACTTCAGTAGATGGCTTTTGTGACGTAGAAAAAGTTAATACAAGGCACTTCCTAATGTATTGTGATTGTCCATTTTGCCTCCTTTGCTGGCTTGATTCATTTTTCCATCACATTATACACTGCTTGTATCCAAGGGTTATGACCACTCTGCAATCCAGCATCGGTGGCCATGCTTGCACATTATAGGAAAAAGCACCAGCGTATTTGGTGGCCTGGACCACGGGAGTGTGAACGGGCACGAATGCACAGCAGCTCCCACCCTGGCCACCTCGTATCTCCGCTGCATCGGTGGTCGTAACCCTTGGATACGAGCAGCGTATAATGCGATGGAAAAAGGAGTCTTGCCAGCAAAGGAGGCAACATGGACAATCACAATACATCAGTAAGTGCCTTGTATTAACTTTATCCACAAGATAAATGCCACTTTAAGGTCTTTTTTCACTTGCCAATACACAGGCAACTATTGGGAACAAACTGTTTGCTCCTGATAATTTCTGATCATTGAGCAGAGGGGAGAGCTGAATTTACATGCAGCAATCACCCCCTCTTTAGGGGGATGAACGATTCTTACTGTGATAGTTTGTCCCCCATACACATTCATTGTTTGCCGGCAGCACATCCCTGTTTCCACAGGGCAATATGCTGCCTGCAAATGATGCCACCTTAAAGGGTGATAAGCAATACGCTTGTTGCCAATAGCTGCCCCAATTCTTAGCTGGTATAGAAGGGCTTTTACTATATAATGGTTCCGGGACTACCTCCACCATGCCCATCTCAAGATCTGTAAAACATGTAATGACTTCTTTACTAATCTGTTATTAAGGACATATGTAGCATTTCTTTATAGACCCATTATGTTCTCTCTTATGCCTCTATATTAGTCTGGAAACTTATGCAGTGACTATCCTGATGTAATGAATGATGTTTTTGTCCCTCAGTATATGACATGCAGACAGGGTATTGTGTCCAGAAGTTTCATCACCTCTGTAATGGAAGGCATGTTCTTTTTCCCTATACAGTATTCTAATGTTTCTGTTCCCTTTCTTACCTCGTGATATATTGAAGGCTTGGATAATGATGGAATAGTAAAAGACAAGACCTTATTATTTCCATCTTTATCAGCAATTTCCTGTAAATAAGAGAAGACATTGTTCAAAGGTTGTAGTATTTATAGCAGCCACATAATAGAGCAAAAGACCTGAAGTTAAAATGGCCTCAGATTACAATATTTGTACTTATAGTGGCCTTTACGCATGTTCAGAAATGTAAACTTATTGTAAATTCATTATAAAATAGCAAATCTATTTGTCTTAAAGGGGACCTGTTGGTTTCAGTAAATCCCTGCATTTCCCATGCACTGACACTGCTGGAGCATCTTCTCTTCGAGGGCTGCACTGTGCCATTCCTGTTACTTCTCCTGAATATTTCTGAATACATGTGACTGGGTGACGATAAGGAAGAAAGCTGGGGACTGTGATGCAGCGCTGTGAAAGCAGAACGACTCCAAGGAGTTGAGGATAAAGTGGCATTTCAGGGTCAGACAGATCCCTTCATCAGTCTAGGTAGACCAGTATCTAGCCTGGTGAAGGGGTCTGTCCGACCATGAAACATTTTGCTTTTTTCACCAATAAGTGTCACTTTATCCTCACCTTCCGCAGTGCCGCATCACAGTCCGCAGCTTTCTTCCTTACTGCCTGTCAGACCTGCACCCAGAGGTGGACAGCATGCAGTAGACCACTCAGCTCCATTCTCAGTGCTATAGGTTGTTGTGCTCTCCACACAATAACAGAAGTTAAGGGGCCCTTGTACTCAGGGGTCTCTTCCACATCATACGGTCCCACAAGCTCTGCCCTCATTTCTTTCACAAGTACATTTGAATTGGTGTTAGTATTGTCCTTCTGAGAGGAGTGTGCCCATACACAGTCAGACAGTGAAGGGACCCTTCCCTACCACCAACTAGTAGCATCCAGTTGTCAATTTATTCATACATTTTTAGGAAGGCATAACAGAGTAAAGACAACGCAGCGATGCGGTTACTTCATGAACAGATGTCAGTAGAGCCGACGTGCCCTCTTAATATCTTCCCTGTTCAAATGAAGTAAGTAAACAACAACACGTTTTTCAAAAATAAAAAAAGTTCTTACTAAGTTGTAAATGCCCAACAGGAGAGCTTCAATGCACCCATTGCTTTGCCTATCACGACTGGCAGTGAGACGCAAATAGATGGAAATCAATTCTGGAAGGAATTGCATGGTAAATCTCTTCAGTCGCACTTCAGAACTGCGGTACAGCTCAAATAGCTGGTGACAGATCGGTTCCAGAAGCTGCAGAAACAGAAAAAGGAGAGAAAGGGGAGATTTGTAACCAGGGAAAAGTGTTGATTACAATATAAAGCATTGCAATATAGTTTCCAAGGAGCTTCAAGACAAGAACCAAGTGTAGCTCAGAGGTGCATGAGTCTATTACTACATGAGGCTGAGGTCCTCTTCTATACAGAACAATCCAGTTGATCCAATGCCCTCATTCAGTAACTGCACAATCGACATCCAGAGGTTGATAATTTCCTTGCCTCAGCTTCTCAGAAGTACACTGCAATTACAATTCAGAAGTGGCTGTCTGCATATTGGTTGCATGTATCACTAGCAAACGTTAGAAGTCTACATCAGTTCAGATACTAACTTATGTTAATATAAATCAAAGAGGCTTTGTCATCAGAGAAAACCCCTTCCAAATACAGCCGACGTTGCGGAGGAAGATATGGCCAGCCAAGCTACGAGTGTCCACGAAATACCGCCAGAATAGGATCTACTTGTAGACAGCGGCTACCTATGTTAGCTCATAGAAGAGGGGACCTGTCTCTATGGTGACAACAATCCTAAATAGGGTGTATGGACACGGTTGGTCTTCATGAGACAACCTTGTTACAGTATGACCACCTTTGAACGTTGCACTTTGTGAAAACTCTTATACATTGTAAGCGCCTGTGGGCAGGGTCCTCTCCGCCTCTGTGCCAGTAGGTTACTAAGTTCATGCTCATTTTACTTGATTTGATTTTACTTATTTTATAATATGTATTTATACCCCCTTTTTTTAGATGTATAGAGTCTTGGATTTTAAGGCTATGGACACCTTCAGTTTTTGTGATACATGCGGTCAAAAATCAGTCTGTGTGCAGACTGTCCCTAATGAGTTCCATCATCTGACGGCTTATGTGAAGCCTTCCTTCTGATCTTCTGACCTAATAAACACAAGGGGTTATCATGGAAAAGATAATGATGACTTATCAGGATAGGCCATCATTATCACATCAGAGGGGGTCCAAGTCCCGGCATCCCCACCATTCAGATGTTTCAGGGAGCCGCTGTGTTCACCAGATTTCTGGTGAGGATTGCAGGCTCCTGGTAGCTTTCCAAAGACAGCTCCATACATTGTACAGTGGCTGTGCTTGGTATTGCAGCTCAGCCCCATTCACCGATGCACAGTGATGTCACTGGACTAGGAAGGGGCTGCGGTGCTCGAGGCTTCTTCTATCAGCTGATCAGAGGGGGTCCTGAGTGTCGCACCCCTGCAGATCTGATACTGATGACCTATCCTGAGAAGAAGTCATAAATATCTTTTCCTGTATCACCCCTTTAAGCCATATTCTTATCAGTTTGATAATAGTTTAGCTATGATGAGTGCTTATGAGGTTAGGAGATCAGAAATAAGGCTTCACATGAACAGTCAGCTGATGGAAAGTCTGCAAATACATGGAGTTAAAATCAGTCTATCACAAAAATTACTTAACATTTTTAATAAAGACCAACTGAAAAAATTATTTTTAGCCCAAAATGAGTAAAATGCAATCATAAAAATTGCCCCAAAGGGCCGCTTTCAAATAAATAATAGTAAAACCACTTCCCATTCTGACCAGTTTATTCTTTTGTGACCATTTTTCACTGCAATTTTTGGCGACTGTCTCAAAGAGAACATCACTGCAGATACAATCTCTGAAAAGGTGAAACATACAAGACTGAGCTGGAGTCAAAGGCTGTATTATAGATCTGCATTCGCAGTTCCGCTGGTTGTTCCTGGAAATAGCTGACAGGTTTGACGTCAGACACATCTCCAGGCTAAACTTAGCTTCTGTAAAGCACTGGGACAGTCACTTTTCCTACATCAGGTTACTGTGCAGTGTCTGGGAGTATGTTTCTCAGAAGGCAAGGCACCAGAGGATGTTATTGACAGACCTTTAGTCATCAGTGAATGTTTAGAGATGTTCGCTCTGAATTGTGCAGCATTCAGAATGCAGCTCTGGGTTATAATATATGAGGCAGAACAGTCACTCAATAGTTTAGTTTTTTATAAATTTGATGGTATTTAACGGTGACACAACACATAGAACATTTCCCACTAAAATCAGTTCTCAAGCCATCCTCTTTGGCTAAACGGCTTCCCATCTCTTCTGAACTGATGGTATGGTTGGCATAGGACCTCAACCAATGGCAAAGAAAAAGGGGTGAATAGTGCAGTACTCAGAAACAATATGGCATTAAACATTTTAAGGGGTTGTTGCCCAGTTTTGTAAGCAACAAATAAGTCTAGTTATACGACATAGAAACGGGAGATATCTCCACACACTCTTAATACTTACTGCTTTAAAGGGGGTTTCCAGGATTACTTGCTAGTTATATAGACACTCCCCTATCACTTCCCCTAACAATGTCCAGCTAGTTTATGGCTCCTCCCACCTAGATAGTTATATGCAGGGGCGGACTGGGAACTTAAAGTGGCCCTGGAAAAAATACTAAAAGTGGCCCCATTTTGTAGTTGGGTCCAAATTGATGGAAGTCAGGGGCAGTAATACCATATTGTGGCACATTATTCCGCCCCAACAGAGCCAAATACCACAGTCCATCACAAAATACATCCCCAAAAACTTCCACTTGCTGGCAATTAGGAGGGTCCAGATGGCCCCCTGAGCATCGGCCCACCGGGAAATTTCCCTGTAAGGTCTATGGCCAATCCGCCCCTGGTTATATAGACACTCTCCTATTACTGCCTCTAACACCCAACTAGTTTATAGTTCCTCCCACCCAGCTAGTTACATAGACACTCCCCTATCAATGCCCCAACAACACCCAGCTAATTTATAGCTCCTCCCACCCAGTTACATAGACACTCCCCTATCACTGTCCCTAACACCCAGCTAGTTTATAGCTCCTCCCTTCCAGCTAGTTACATAGAGACTCCCCTATCAAACGCCCAGCTAGTTTATGTATCCTCCCACCCAGCTAGTTACATAGACACTCCCCTATCACTACCCCTAACAAACGCCCAGCTACTTTATATATCCTCCCACCGAGCCAGTTACATAGACCCTCCCCTATCACTGCCCCTGTTGCCACTTTGCCACTCCCATGTACATAACATCATAGTAAATAGAAAGATCTGCATGGACATGGTCATGTGACCACAGCCCAGAACCGGAGATAGGAGCAATAAATGTAATAGAAATACATTACAAACTTACAGCTACCTTTATAAATGACTATTTTAAATTAGGCTGATGTAAACTAGAAGACCCCTTTAAATAAAGTGCAGGGTAAAAAAGCTAAATAACCTTTTCTATCCTCTTTATGAGAGTGAAGTCCTTTTGATTCCTTAGTATGAGCTGTACTATGGTTTGTAGACACCGACGCTCTACTATGCATTAAATACAGGGCACAAACAGTGGAAAGTACAGAGGGGAGCGCTGTGGTAATATGGATTTTAAGATCGGGTAGGTTTCTGGACTACCTACAAGGGCAGAGCTGTATAGATATTTGTTATAAAACCGTCAAGGGGCACAGCTCATCAGCACTGTATGACATTCACATATCCACCATTTCTGCTCGTGTGATCTAATCCACAGGCGAGTTACAAGGAACATCTGAAGCAATTATTCTGCTGCCATGTAATGAATCTGTTTGTGAACATAATTACTCGTTTGCTCTCTGGCTTCATTGATAAAATATCAAAGCTGTTCCAGTGTCTTTGTTAATGACCCGTGATCTCCCATAGGGCATCAATGCCAGCAGGCTGATGGTGGCACAGCTAAGGGCTGCGCAGCCTCAGTCATTCTACTTCTATCCACTCAGAATCTGATCTGCCAAAGGTTATTTTAGACACTCAACTCATTAACAAAAGGACATTTCATACCATTTATCTTCCCACTTAGTAAATGAATGTGGGGGGAGATTACAATGATGGGCTTAGCTCTACTGCAGCTTCCAAAAACAGAAAGGTGGATCAGAGGGCAATCTAGGAAGCTCCTTCAGGTAAAAGGTCCCTTTACACCATCTGAGCATCGGCCAGATAATCACTAACAGGCATTCGAAGGAACGCTCTTTAGCCATTATCTGCTGGTGTAAAGGTACCACCCATTACCCGATAAATAAGCGAAACCATCTAAATCATCGTTTGCCGGCGGCAGATTGTTGGCATCTAAACAGCCTCTGCTGCCAGCAAACAATGATTCTGTATGAGGATGAGCAATGTTATTAGGTGATCACTCCTCACTATACTGTGGAGGGGATTGCTGCATGTAAACACAGAAGTCTCCTTCACTGACGAGCAGGCGATTGCTGGGGAGGAATGCTTCCTACCAAACAACTGTCTGCTCCACTGAGCAATGTAAAGGGGCCTTTTACAAGGGCAGATAACTTGCTTATAGCGAGTGTTAATTGACCATATAGCAAGTTGCTTACACTTGCAAGTCAAGCATTGTAAGATTTTTTTTGTCACGGCAGTGGTGTGATTGCTTGTTTTTCCTCATCTCATGCAGATGTCTATTTATTCCAAATAATTATCACTGGCAACCAACATGAGGAAACCACCGTAACATCTACCTGGGGAAAAATACTCCTAATATTTGTTGTGAATTAGAGCAATCTACTTACAGAGAGCATTGTCCCAGACCGGATGCCATTGTACCCAGGTCTCAGGTGAGAGCAGGGCTAGTTATGGACATGTCTGGACCCTATAAGGCTAGCCACACACAATGCGGAATTTCCACGTGGATTATCGTGCACTAAAATAGCAGGGTTATACAGAACCAGCAAAGTGAATGAGATTTGACAAATGTAATGTACACTTTGCTTTTTCTTTCATGCAGAAATTGATATTAAAATGTGCAGCATGTCTATTATTTGTGTGATTCCGCAGCTTCTCTTGAGTGGTTTCCCCCATAGACTTCAACAAGGTTTTAATATAAACAGAAAATCTGCAACAAAAAACACACACATAAAAACGAATCAAAACCGCCATGTATGTTCTCATTCACTGACCGGAAACCTACATCTTGAAAATGGTGAAGAACTGAAACACAAAGGGGGAGATTTGTCATTCCCTTTATGCCGGAGAAGTGGTGTTAAAAAGTCGCAGGTGTGACTTTTTAAAAATTGTTGCATCTCCCCTTTTTCACCCTTACCATTTTCTAAAAGGGGCTGTTTCAAGGGCGGTGAAGCTGGCATGGCCAGACACAGTGACAAACATATCTTCATTTATGACAGTTTCCTGGCGTAAATTAAGACAGAAATCTATGGCAGATCTGAGCTATCGTAGATTTCTGGTTAGGCGCACGGACTGCAGGAGGATGGGCTTAATTTATGACAAGGCGTATGGCTCGTCATAAATTAGGTGCATACTCTGGCAGCCGCAGGGCATATCAAGACAGTCCCAAATTTACTAGTCGTAAAGATGACCTAGGCTTAGAAAGGTTGTCTACACCTCCACCAGATTTATCACCGGGTATCAGGCTGGATAATAAATGTGACTATACCAACTAATGGTTGGCTTACTTTCAGACAGATTTTGACACCAGATTTGTGGCGCAAAATGGCACATCTTAGGCCCCTCCCCTTTACCCCTAAGCACCACCCCTTTTCAAACATGTCGTAAAATAGTGTAAAAACCTTAGATGCGCTAAACAGAGACTTTTAGGCAGATTTTTGGCACAAACACATCAATATATCTATGCCGAACTATAGCAGAGAGAGATGCCCTTCCCTGGCACGCTGTCTCCCCTCTTGTGGCAGTGCAGTGTAACTACAACTGCTCATCCTATTCAAGTAAGTGCAGCCGTTGTAATTACACTGCACTGCTGATACCAGGGAAACAGAGTGCATCTAAACCTCTGAAGAATGCACAGTGATCACATGAGGGCCACGGCTCCTTCAAACAGCTGATGGGTGAGGGTGCTGGGAGTCAGACATCCGTGGATCTGATATTGATGAGTTATCCTGAGGATAGGTCATCAATATTATACTTGGCATGCCCCACTGACAGGGAGAATGGGAACATGCAGTTGTCAATGGAGTGCAGAGTTCTAATAAAAGATGTTACTTTATGGAGAATATAAGTACATACAGTACTAACTCCCTAATCCCTACTCAAAAGAAGCAATTTTGATAATAGAACTATTGAGGTCATGTCTATGTAGATTCTGCGATGTAAGACTTTTCTATAACACTATAGCAGACATACCAAGATGCTGGCTAATGCATTGCCCACAATGTGCAAATACAGAATGGACATAAGAGGAGTTGTAACTATGCACGGACATGTCTTCAATTGTGGTGGACCGTCCCTGTCATCTCCATTCCTGTACACACAGTGTTTAGTGAATGCAGTGTATACAAATCAACAAGAGGACATGATACTTCCTCCTCCTGGCTCAGCAATCATGTATTTGCAAAGTAACTGCAGGAGCTGCAACGAGGGTTATATTCCTATATTCCCCCTGTAGTTGGGAGTAATGTGTTAGAGAAATCTGAGATAATAAAAATAATGTAATATTTAATGCCCGCAAAAGTTATACAATGTATAAAATAAATTTAAAAAAAAAACAAAAAAAAAAAAACAGCACTACTAGCCCAAAGTAGCCCCGGTTTGTAGGCCCACCCACAACAACCACAAATTATACAACCTCAATATCAAAACAACCACAAGCACTCTGTTTTTGTTTTGTTTTTTTTTCATAGTATAAAATACAAACAAAAAATACTAAAATAAAAATAAAGCCGGGGGATGGGGGGATGGCATGGTGTTGAACTGGTTGAAAGAACCCAACACGAAGTACAAGAAAGGGAAACATTAGGAATATACAGTACAAGGCTTACCTCATTATTCGGGTCTTGGATGACTTTATACAGAGCAGACACTAGACTTTTCTTGCGATGGAGAGTTGCAGCATAAGCGGATAGCTGCGTTTCAGGTAATACCTGTTAACAGCACAACGAAAAATTACCATGTCAGTGACATGTCAGAAGATGATGATCCTTCCCTTTACCAAACGTACATCGAAGATTTATATAACACAAAAAGGGGATAAAGAAATGAGGGACTGCAGTTTTTTAGCTCTGTCCTGCACAGTCGTCTGGTGTAACATATCATGCCAGGAAAGGCCCTCTAGTAGTAAAGCAGCCTAAAGTGGCAAACTTGGCAAAAAGGATGGGCTAAAGTGGCAAACTTGTGGCTCATTGGGTTCCTGGGTTGGCAACATCTGCATGGAGTCTGGAGGCTCTCCTTATGATTGTGGGAGTTTGTCAGTTGTTCCAGTTTCCTCCTAAACTGGGAAGTTATTTGGCTTTATATGAAACTGGTACAGGGATTACAGCACTGGTCAATAAGTTGACAGCATCAATATTTTATCGGTGGGCGTCCAACTCCCCACTGATCCCCCAACACTCCCACTGATCAGCTGTTTGAAGGGCCCACAGCCTGGTCATTGCTTCATTCTTACCAACACCATACTTTTCACAGCTGTGTTTAGCATTCATTGGAATGGGACAAAGTTACAATATTATTCACAGATAAAAAGTACATTGCACAGGTAAAGAGAGCAAAGTAAATAACGAACAGCGGACTGGTGGTGGTGCTGAGCCCTCACTGATCTTATACTGATGGACTATCCTTTTTAAAACTTGTATAACCCCTTTAAATATTACATGTATCAATTATATCATGCAAAAAATTTTTAATTGGAATTGTTCAAAAAGAAATCCCCTTGTGTTTGAGTATTGCTGATACATACAGTCATGGCTGGAAGTGTTGGGACCCCTGAAATTTTTCCACAAAATGAAGTATTTCTCCCAGAAAATTATTGCAATCATACATGTTTTGTTATACACATGTTTATGTCCTTTGTGTGTATTGGAACAACACAAAAAAACTGAAGAAAAAAAATGACATCATTTCATTCAAAACTCCAAAAATGGGCTGTACTTCTATTGATTCCCTCCCCGAATGTCCATCTCTTATGTTCAGTGCTGTGATCACAGCTTCTCAGTCTCACCGCCTGGACCCTACTATATATGCGAGAGGTGGAGACTCCCAAGACAGAATCCAAGGGACACTAAATCAAGTACATAACAGCAATAACCACACACAGGAGCGTTAATTTAAAACGATCCCAATAAAAAAATTGTTATGTTGTTTGTAGAGATGAGCGCATTAATTTGCACATCATTTTCATTTAACAAAACAAACAAAAAAAAAAAGGAGCAGTGAGCGGCTGACCCCACAGCTCAGGAGGCTCTTCTCTGTCGCTTTATTATCAGGTCAGCATCGCCCCCAGCCCTGGCAATCTCACGCCTACAATGCTGCTCAGTTCAGCGGCATAAGTACAGAGGCTATGCTGCCGTTACAGCAGCAGCGACGGTTCACACGCCGCTATCCGGAAGTGTATCCCCTCCACACTGCTCTGGTCCTTTTTGTTGCCTCCACTTTCGCCATCTTCCAGTACCCGCACTGTTTACATCTGTTGGTGCATGGGCATGGTCACATGCATGGATCCAGCCAATGATTGTCTTCAGTGATGACATGCTGCTTGTGGCCACATCACTGCTGAAGTCAGTCATTGGCTGGACCGGTGCTAGTGACCATGCCCACAGTCAGCCAGATGTAAACAGTTTGGTGAAATGGAAGATGAAGAAAGTGGAGGCAGCGAGGAGGACCGAAGTGGAGCAGGTAAGTAGGTATCTTCTGTTTCAGGGTGCAGGATGCAGGCACTTGCTTAAAAATTAATGTTACCAGAAAACTCCATTAAGGCTACTTTCACACTAGCGTTTTCTTTTTCCGGTATTGAGTTCCGTAATAGGGGCTCAATACCGGAAAAAAATGTTTCCGTTTTGTCCCCATTCATTGTCAATGGGGACAAAACTGAACTGAAGATGACGGAATGCTCCTAAAAGCATTCCGTTCCGTCTCCAGAACGGAGAGCAAACCACAACATGCTGCGGTTTGCTCTCCGTCCTGGGCATCCGCACCAAGATGGATCCATCATGACCCCCAATGCAAGTCAATGGGGATGGATCCGTTCAGTATAACACACTCAGTAAACAGATCCGTCCTCCATTGACTTTCAATGGAGATCATGACGGATCCGTTCCAGCGATGTTTAAAGATAATACAGATGTAGCGTGTGAATTTGTATGCTAATGCTATGCATTGTACGCTAATGCGTACGAATAGCGTACTTTTACTGCGAGTGAAAGGAGTGAAAGAGGAGAAGCGCTGCTACATCTGTACAACCGGATCTGTTTATTACGGATCCACAAGGTTGTATTATCACTACGGATCCCGCGGGCCCCTTCACCCGCCGGATCCGTGGTAAACTCAAGTGTGACAGTAGCCTAAGTTACCAAATAATGAATTCACCTTGTATTCCGAGAGCCATTCTTCCACTACTCCACGTTCAGATCCCAGCATCTTCTTACCACGTCCACTGCTCTCTTACTAATTAAAAAACAAAGAAATGTGGTTATTCTTTACAAATATCTATATTAACAGCAGGTATGTTTTATGGACAATACAGATGATCAGTTATCAGAAATGACTGTAGTGTTAACATCTGAACTTTCATCTTGGGTTGAGGCTGAGAAGCTTAATACATAACTTCTAATTGATTACGCCGTAAAACCTTACAATTCATTAAGCGGATATGCCAAAAGCATTCTCTGAGTCACCTATCAGCACCCCATGAGGAGGGAGCGGGGAGCAGCGAGCATACTACCAGATTAGCGGCCACTTTTGAAAACAGGGCAAACACAGCACAAGAAATTATTAAGAGGCATTGGCAAATCTTTGCGATAGACACAGACATCATCAACAGACATCAACCGGACCCTACCCACAGATCACATGGCAGACATGTATATATTCACTTAATCCCAGAGTCTAAAAAAGACACATCAGTGTTTGCTTTAGGTGTGTCACTTGCCAATAAATACAGACTGGCACCACTACACCTAAGAGGGGCTTCAAAATCACTGAATTCTTTAACTGTAAACATGATTGGGGGGGTCTGTAACTGGACTTATCAATTATGTAAAAAATAAAAAAATAAAAAATAAAAAAATCAATAATACAGGGCGACCCATGAAAAAGTAACCTGCGTCCAATATCTCCAACTCAAACAGCCTAATTGTAAATGTGTCTTAGTTTTCCATAGCTACCAATAGGAGGTCAGCTTTCAGTTCCTACAGGGCTCTGAAAAAAATGAAAGTCCAGCTCTGATTGGCAGCTGTGGACAACTAAGACAGATTTATTATTAGGAAGTTTGAGTTGGAAACAAAGCTGTAACCCTTCAGGAAACCAGTAAGAAGCTCTTCCTACGCCTCATGTAGGGACCTAATTGGTGTCTTCCAGATTTAGACTCGGACTGCTTTTGATGATGAGAACTCCATCGGTGATGTATGTACCGTCATCCTGGATGTAGTCAGGACTCCAGGTGAAGTGTTGATGTCATTGTGTATTATGTTCTTTATCCTATGTATATAGATAAGTGCAGAAGGACATTATATCGCTATATGTATATACTACTTATTATATTTATTAAAGTTATATTATAAACTTTCCTTTGCAGTGTAGCTGTAGTTTCAGTTAAAGGGGTTTTCCAAAATTCTAATATTGATGACCTATCCTCAGGACAGGTCATCAATATCAGGTTGGCGGGGCTCAGACACCTGGCACCCCCACCGATAAGCTGGTTGAAGGGAAGGCTCTATGCGAGCGCAGCCCTCTCCTCATTTTTTACCTGCTCGCCGTCGACATCACATCGGCGAGCAGGTGTAACTACAAGAAGCCGTCTTATTCACTTCTATGGGACTGCTCTGTAGCATATACTTGTATAGGAACAAGCCATCCCATTGACGTGAATAGGACAGCTTGTAATTACACTGCTCACCTCTGAGATATCAACAGCGAGCAGGTAAACAATGAAGGGAAGGCAGTGCAAGCACCTCCTTCTCTTCAACCAGCTGATCGGCAGGGGTGCTGGGTGTCGGAAGATAGGTCATCAATATTAAAATCCCGGAAAACCCCTTTAAGAGTCTCTTTACCTTGTATCAGAGCCTGACGTCTCTCTTATCAGCAAAACAGATATTAGTTTAGTAGTTCATAACTAAAAAACACAAAACACCTGCATTTTCTTTCTATCAACTTCCTTCAGTTAAGTATTCAGTTTCATGGTGACCAGGCGGTTTTTCAGGAAATCCATAAGATTTGCATAACCAAGACTGAACACTCCACTGCTCCGATGGCTTTACATGTTTCCGTTTTTTAACTCAAAGTAGAACTCTCGCAAAGTAGACCTCCCTGTAGTGAATGTAATCTTGTTACCAGTGACGGTATTAGTTATAACCGCCCTTCTGATCCTCAGCTGTGTCATGTGACCAACTCTCTGATCTCCAACTGACACTGGACAGGAAGTCAGTTACTTCTCTATTCCTATGAGGCTGACATTGAGCCTTCTATAGAAATACATAGAGAAACTGACTTCCTGTCCACACACAAGATGCTGTGTCAGTTGTAGAGTCTGATTGCTGGTCACATGACACATCTGAGGATCAGAAGGGAGGTTATAACTCAAAAATACAGCCACTGGTAAGAAAATTAAATTCACTACAGATTACATCATGCACCTTTCTAGCAGGACAGAGAATAAACTTTTTAGTGGGAGTTCTTCTTTAAATGGTATGTGTCACTTACTTACTTGTCACGTTTTTCTGCTTGTTAAAACCAGATAGCAACACACATTTTTTCCTAATCTGTTTTCATTTTCTGATTGTACTTTCTTTTATTCTATTTTCTGAACATGATTATGTGGGCGGCCATCTTGCCTGAGCTGTGGTTAACAGTATTTAGAGATATGCTTTACGGCAGCCACCATGGACCATAGACACAAATGGAGGAGCGGACCTCATTGACTTCTATGAGAGAGTTTTCTAGGCATGCTCTGTGACCTGTGCAGAGGTCAGGAAGGAGGAGATAAGCACCGACAATAGTCTACTGTGAATGGTGGATCCTGTGTTATCTATAGACAGGTGGTACATGTCATTGTAATCCTGTCTATCAGGATAATGACGAAAAGTGATCTGTACAGACAAAGAAGAGGCTTAGTGGCCAGGGTGAAAACTGCAAGATTTAGGAGTTTTTGTGAAATAAGGCGACATGGAAAATTAAAAAATTAAGAAAAAAATTACAAAATTAGAAAAAAATATGTTTAACATGAAAAACTTGAGTAAACAATAAGTCATTTTCTGATGACACATTCCCTTTAACAGTTCTGTAAACTTTAGACTTGCTAATGGCCTCTATACTGACAGCACCACCAACTAAGAATATAAAAAGGAAATCTGCCCAATGATGCGCATGGCGTTAAAGAGTATGAATTCACAGGGTTAAACTGTTTACCCTTGGCACAGGATAAGAGTCTTCGAAAAAGAAAGATGCAGCAGAACAATTTAAATATACATGAGGCCGAGTGAAAGGAGATCTTCCAGGATGGGAAAAAAAAAAAAAAAAAAAAAAAAAAAAAAGGACAACCACTGGACGCAAAAGCCAAATAAAATGTGCAGCACAACTAAAGACATGAAATATGCGATGATCTGTAAAACACTAGTAAACCGGGAGCAAATTGAGAAAAGAACATTAATAGGCTTTCTTCATTGTTCATTCATTCTTCCACTGGGAGATCTACTGCTGCGACCCTTTACCATTTTATTTTTGTGCATGACCAAACCAGTTATGAATGGACAAAGTATACAACTGGTTGTGAATTCAATGTAAAACTGACTATTACTCACCAGGTACAGTGCAGCGTTTCATAAGTATACAGTAAGTATGATTGTAGCCAGACCTATCTTAGAAGCTGTGTCAGTTACAGGCAGGGCCGGCGTTAGGGGGGGCAAACAGGGCAATTGCCCAGGGCCTCCTCTCCATAAGGGGCCCCCCTGCTGTCTCAAAGTTAAGTGAGCGATTGCTCCCGGCATATTTTCTCCCCCTCTCACCTGACCTCCCAGACTGCACTGTCTGTATTAGCATCCTGCTACCACAGACATCGCATGTTCGGTGTGGGCGGAGCTAACATAGCTTGACCCCACCCTTTGCCTGCACTTGCTCCAGGCTGGAGGCCCAAACCCTACTGGGATGACTGGGCCTTCTGCTCGCTGTGACCTCAGCTCCTGGACTGCTGGCTGCTCCCAGGACCCTCTCTAATGAAAGCAGGAGGAGGGGGGGGGTGCAGGGCTGTTGGGGGGGTCACACCTTCATTGTAACAGCCCT
Source organism: Rhinella marina (assembly GCA_900303285.1). Taxonomy (NCBI): domain Eukaryota; kingdom Metazoa; phylum Chordata; class Amphibia; order Anura; family Bufonidae; genus Rhinella; species Rhinella marina. The sequence goes on from ONZH01000357.1 coordinate 517,439, forward strand.
GCCCTGTGAGCGGCCTGCAGCCCCCCCCCCCCCCCGTGTGTGCATCCTGCGCCTCCCCCCGTGTGTGCATCCTGCGCCCCCCCCCCCGTGTGTGCATCCTGCGCGCCCCCCCCCCCCCGTGTGCGCGTCCCCATAACAGTGTCATGCGCAGATCCCCCATAACAGTGTCATGCGCAGATCCCCCATAACAGTGTCATGCGCAGATCCCCCATAACAGTGTCATGCGCAGATTCCCCCATAACAGTGTCATGCGCGGATCCCCCATAACAGTGTCATGCGCGATCCCCAACAGTGTCATGCGGATCCCCCATAACAGTGTCAATGCGCGGATCCCCCATAACAGTGTCATGCGCAGATCCCCCATAACAGTGTCATGCGCAGATCCCCCATAACAGTGTCATGCGCAGATCCCCCATAACAGTGTCATGCGCAGATCCCCCATAACAGTGTCATGCGCAGATCCCCCATAACAGTGTCATGCGCAGATCCCCCATAACAGTGTCATGCGCAGATCCCCCATAACAGTGTCATGCGCAGATCCCCCATAACAGTGTCATGCGCAGATCCCCCATAACAGTGTCATGCGCAGATCCCCCATAACAGTGTCATGCGCAGATCCCCCATAACAGTGTCATGCGCAGATCCCCCATAACAGTGTCATGCGCAGATCCCCCATAACAGTGTCATGCGCAGATCCCCCATAACAGTGTCATGCGCAGATCCCCCATAACAGTGTCATGCGCAGATCCCCCATAACAGTGTCATGCGCAGATCCCCCATAACAGTGTCATGCGCAGCAGATCCCCCATAACAGTGTCATGCGCAGATCCCCCATAACAGTGTCATGCGCAGATCCCCCATAACAGTGTCATGCGCAGATCCCCCATAACAGTGTCATGCGCAGATCCCCCATAACAGTGTCATGCGCAGATCCCCCATAACAGTGTCATTTACAGATCCCCCATAACAGTGTCATTTACAGATCCCCCATAACAGTGTCATTTACAGATCCCCCATAACAGTGTCATTTACAGATCCCCCATTACAGTGTGCATGCGCAGCACCACTGCTATGGAATTGCCATTGATCGGCTATTTTCAGAACACTCATAGTATAATGAAGGATGACCATACATGCACACTGTGCCCTCCCTTCACTTCAGGGGCCCGGATGGGACGACACATTTTTTCAGCTTGGGGTTTTATAAACTGCACCATTAAAAAAAAGGAGCCCTGGCCATTCTTCATGTGGGTTCCAAGTCCAGAATTCCCTTTGAAAATGGGCATTAATCCCATTAAATTCACGCCAAAACTGAGTTATAAAATGTATCAGAAAAAAACCTGACGCGGATTCTGCATTAGGTTGATACTGTGATAAATACTGTGAACAAACCCAAAGAGGCTGCAGGATCAGCAGCTTACAGTAAAAAGGCTAAAGAGCTATAATATGGCAGTCTACAATCAGCTGCGGTGGTTGCAACGCTGGCTGTGCCTACAGAGTCCTGTCAGACGTCTGGTCCAATTTCATGATTTGGGGCCCCACTTTGTCTAAAACCAGCCCTGGTTACAGGAAGTAAGGAGCTTTTCAGCAGTCTCACCCCTTTTGAAAAGTGGCAAGGGCGGGAGCAGTGGCACCAGCAGGCACAGCACATTAAAGGAGTATTCCGGTAAAGTAACTTAATTTTTGAAAAACTGCATTAAGGCTGTGCGCTGTGACCCAATCAGAACCCATACCTATACATATAACCAGAGCTTCTATTTACCTTGTAATCCATTAGTCTAGCTCCGGTGTGAGCCTGCAGCACACCAAGAGTGTCATGGCACCTGATCTTCCCTCACAAAGTCTAGCTTTCCTACTGTGAGTCTGCTTGTCTGAGTTTGAGTGTGCTTGTTCATGAGTGTTGATGTTTATTCATTGGCTGCTGATATTCCAGTCCGGTCACGCCCCCTCTACTCTACACACTGAGCATGCTCGACCTAACAAAGACTCAAAACTACAGGTCGATGCCATGGTAACGTATGAGGAAATACAGCGGGTAGCAGTGGAAGAAAACTACTTTTATAACTACTGAACGGTAAATATGTGAAATTTACATTATATTAGGTAATTATTGATGATGAATTAGTCTAAAACATAAAATTATATTTATGGTAACCGGAATACCCCTTTAACCTGCTTTCACACCAGTCTTCTGGCATGAATTAAGACAGAAATCTATGGCAACTAGGAGGCCTGCACCTCTAGATAAAAATGGCGCATCCTCTGGCTGCAGAGAGGTAGTCAAGGCCAGCAATGGAAATTGCTTGTCTTGATAAATGTCCCCCTGTATGTACAAGCTAAACCCCATCCATTCTCATTGCATAGTCACAAGATCGTTTACCTGGTATGTACAGTAATACTACAACATTTTCTCTGAAGATTCAATGAAAATGGTCTATAGCGTTGCTCTGGGCTGTTTTACAGGCTAAGGCAGCGCTAAAGATGATCCATTAGTTTTTGTGACATCACCGGGCTCACTGCTATGTGGAAACCTCCGCCTAGCATGCCCATTAGAAGCCCGGTACCTCACCGGATCTGAAGAAAAAGCCCTTGCCCTGCGCTATACAACACAGGGCAAGGGGGAGCATCTCAGCAAGAAATGCTCCGATGTTCAACTCATGGGGCTGAATGGGTGAAGAAGGGGATATGTCCAGGTTCAGCTCTGAACTCAGACAACACCATTAAGGATTTGTCGCAGGATGGTGAAGACAAGTGCCTTGCACAGATTTTAAGCTTTTAATCTGTCTACTTCTGCATTTTGTCACAAATCCCAATCAAACATTCCACAATCCTTAGTGAATACTTGCTCTGTTAGTAAGGCATTAACTTGTCTTGCACAAGGGTTTTAGGTCACTGAATATACACACAATGTGCTTAGGCTTCATGCCAACATCTGAAGTGCCTGCTGTCTGACGGAGAAGAGATCAGAGATGTGTATGCCATTGTAAACTCATACTTACTCCAGACCTGCAGCACACTCAGCGAGACGTCACTCACACTTACCGGAATATAGAGAAATCAGTTTTCTACATTGAGCAGTGGGAGGTGCTGGGGTTCACGTGGACTGCATTTGTTGACGTGCACAGGCATCCTTGTAGATCTAAACGTGAAAAGAAAAAAATATATATCTTTATATAGAAAGAAATTTATCAAAGGCCATATTCAAACTTGCATCGAAGGGTCCACCAGGATCCTGTGTCGCAAATTCCATTTTTATTACATGCAGTGCTATGGACACAGCAAGAGAACCTCTCTGACCTTATTATAAGTCACCCCAGTATTGCTTAAAATGTCAAGTCAAATTAGAAACTTATCCCCTATCCACAGGTTAAGAAGTAAGTATCAGACTGCTGGGACCCCCACACATCACGAGGACGGAGGTCGCACGCCACATATAAGAAGCAAGTAGCGCATGTCTCCCAGTGCTCCATTCATTCTGTATGGGACTGCCACATACATATCTGAATACAAGATCAAGGACACCTACCAAGGATTGTACTGATGGAAATGTCCATCAGATCCTTAGGAAAAGTTTGCAAAGATGGCCGAAGAAGACCCAAGAAACATGGCATTCCTTCTCTGACATTATACTGTTTTACAATATTTTGTATGGATAATTATTTAAAGGGAGACCATCACCTCCAAAACTACTTTCAGAGTAAGCATACCACCATGTATGGTAGATGCCCCCAAAACATAACCGTTCCTCTAAACAAGAAGTGTATGCAAAGAAGGGTTTTCCGTGCACCGTGGGCAGGGGCCATTCCATTCAGTGCCCCTGGCTTCCTGTACGTCATCGCTACCAGCTCTGAAATGTCAGGGACCGTCAAACAAGAAGAGAGGTGCTGGGCAGCGTTACTGGTGTACAGATCTGCACTGCTGCTTTCTCCAAACAGCTAACATGCGGGGTCTCAGATGTCAGACCCCCAGCGAACAGATACTAATAACCTATGCAGACGATAGGTCATCAGTATAAAAATCTCAGAAAATCCTTTTAATTCTTAATTCCCCACCTAGGACCCCTGGCTGAAAGGGAATAAATGCCCTGATATCACTACATATGGTCATAGAAATGGTTACTACAGATGTCCATCATTCTTCCCCCCAAATCCCATTAGAATAATAAATGAAATCTGAGAACAAAGCTGCAGTGCCGAGCTGCTCCATCCAGATCATTGTCTTATTACAGATATAATTAATAAGATTACATTTCCTTTGATATGAATACAAATGTAGGGCAAAACCCAACTCAGAGCTAGAAATATAGAGCATCAGAATGTCTTATTATTACACAATATTCTACTTTTTATTTTCTTTTAATCATTTTAATATTCTACTTGTTCTTCTTTTGCATAACATGTATCAAATCACCTACAAAGGAGCATCTACAGTCTACACACAGTGGTTTTATATTGGTTTGGAGCGATTTTCATTATAAACTGCTGTGTTCTTCCTGCTGCATTTCTGTCAGACACTTGCTGAAAGGTTGTATAGTATGCACATTATATATGCCAAAAATACACCTGAAAAACACAGTGAACATACCCTAACAAAGCACTGGTAAGTTAGCACCATAAACATAACATGTGGCTGAAACGCGCCACCCTCCTCTTAAATACCACCTGCACCGTCATGACCCGGAGAACATTGTTTTCTGCCTAGTTGTTTAACAAGCCAGAGCACAGATGCAAGACTTGATCCAAGCAAGATTAAAAGGGAATTACAAAGACAAATCCTATTACCCCTTCCCATCTTCAAGGGGACCAATTTTTTCCGGATGCAATTGTTCTGTCTGAAGACAAATAACAAAGACCAGGCCAGAAGCTGCAGCCAGCTTTGCTCTGATGAATGGGTTAATAGCTTATCCACTTCACAAGTAGGAATATTTTGGGCCTGGTTTCCCAGAATAACGTTTCCTTGCAATGTTAGAACTAAGCCGCTCCAACCTCGCTGAAGCCCATCAATCAGCTGCTGCTGTGGTGGAAAGCTCTGCTGGAAAATGGTTGCACGGCATCCACATACCTAGACCTAGGCCATCAATATCTGATTGGCGGGGATCAGACACCCCTGACCCCCAACAATCAGCTGTCCTGCAGGAGCTCCGAAACTATCCCTACCCAGCTTTATGTCTATTGTGTAGTGGAGGGAACTGGTTACCTGATGCACGCAGGACCGCAGGGCTCTGTACTGTGTAAATAGTAAGTAAGCGGTGCGGTATAAAAGAGTAACTATAGAAAGGCGTGAGGAGATGTAATCATGTGTGCCGTAACGTCTTCCTCATGCCTGAAATTACTATCAGGGCGCTTTACACGTAACACTGCTTGTTATGATCCATTTATAGTTTAAATGCACAAAACAATCAACCATAAACTGTTGAGCGCATATTATATCATCGCTATCCATAGATGTACATTTAACGCTATGACTGAATGTGCTCTTGGATATGGTGGCATATACACGCCAATGTCCAGATGATACCCAACAATATAACAATGCAGAAGGTTGTAGCAATGGGTTTTTTTTTCAGAAGCTTTTCTAAAAAGAAAAAACAGCTAAAAAAAACCCAATTCAATTCACCCACGTGAAGGAAAAACATGCCACCAAAAAAATAAAAAAATAAAATCTTGTGAGAAGGAAGCCTTAAAGGGAATCGGTCACCCTGATTCTGGCCTATTATCTACAGTAATACATGGGTAGCATGGTTATTTTCCTACTGCCCCCAATTCCCCCGCTGTCAGCACTCAGACCTGCACTGAAATACACAGTCAGGACTGCTGTGCTCCTCTAACATAATAGAGAGGACTCATGTGCACATGCACAGCAATCCTGATTGTGGATTTCAGTGCAGCTCTGAGCGCTGACAGCAGGGGAACCGGGGGCAGTAGGAAAATAAAATGTAGTGATCTGGACTCTCATCTATTATTGTAGATAATAGTCCAAAATCAGAGTGACCAATTCCCTTAAAGGCTACGTACATACAGTGCAGAGTATGCATAATGGACTTTTTTCCATCTAAAATAACAGATCTCAGACGGAAATGGCTAAAACGGATGCCAAACGTGCATAAATGAGCATATCAGATGCTTAAAACACAGGATCAATTTTTCAAGTCAGAAGGGAAAAAATAAATGGTGATGTGAACCTGGCCGTAGTGGATTCCCACAATCAGCATATTAGGGACCTTTGATATAGGTTGAGGTTGCTCAAATCAGACAAGCCCTTTAAGCAAACACAAAAACAGGTTTCGGTGTAAAGGTTAAACACCACACAAATGTACAACCTGGTCCGTCAAAAAAAAAAAAAAAAGGAATTTCAGGTATGAAAGAAAAAGTACATGCGCTTACAAAATGACAAGCAGGTCAAAGTGTGAATCATAGGGATTACCTGCTCAGGTAACAAAGGTTAACTAAACGCTAAGGACGAATTCAGACTTGGTAGAGTCGCTGCAGATTGTACCTGCGGATTTTACAAATCTCATCCACATGCTGCAAACATTCGCAGCATGGCAAAATAAGCACCCTCCATATTTTTAAAGGGAACCTGTCACCAACTTTATGCTGACCTCACTGAGGGCAGCATAAATTAGTGACAGAAATGCTGATTTCAGCGGTGTGTCACTCATGAGCTAAAGGTAAGTGGTTGCCGAGAACCAAAATCACAAACATTGCAGGCTTAGGCCTGGAAAAGAGTCAAATCTACCTGAGAAGAGTCCTGGTTATTCATGAATTCCTGTTCTCTATGCCCATCTGCTGGTGACTGACAGTCTTCTACCTAGTTTTCTCCCTTTCTCTCTAGGAGAGAACTGTCAAGCATCAGCAGATGGGTGGGAGTGCAGGAATTCATGAATAACCATGACTCTTCTCAGGTAGATTTGACTCTTTTCCAGGCCTAGTCTGCAATGATTACGATTTTGGTTCTCGGCAACCACTCACATTTAACTTATAAATGACAGACCACTGAAATCAACTCACCTGTCTGTACTTTATTCTGCTGTTAGTACGGGCTGCATAAAGGTGATGACAGGTTCTTTAAATGTGCGGCATGCTCATTCTGCAGCAGATTTTACCTTTTTCAATATAACAGGAGTGAAATCCATTGCGAGTCCATGACACAATCCACAGTAAAATCTGCACTTGGACACACACATTCTGCATTGAAAATGAGGGTTTCAAAACTGAATGGGAAAAAAAATCATTTAAAAGCATAGTTGTCTGCCATTTTCAACACATCGTATACCGATATGTCCTGGCTAAATATTTAAAAGAGACACTTTTGGCATATGCTTGGCTAGTGATTGAAATGGGCACTTTAGGCCTTATTCACATGACAGTGATGAAAACGGACGTTAAAAAAATGGTTAAAACGGTCAATTTTTCACTAATGCCTTTCCGAAAACCGCCCCCCCTTGACTATTACTGGGGCTGTCAGGTCACAAAAAAAAGGACACAACTAAAAACACATGCCCTATTTTTCGCCCTTTAAAAAAAGTGTCCATCACGCGGACGTTCAGAGTTTTGTGGAATTTTAGCAATAACACATTACCTTTCTTATCATTTGCTTTCTTCTTCTCTTCCAGTAGAAAGTGTACGGTTGCATCACTGATAAACTGCATAAAATACAGATACAACTATCGTACATGACTTCAAACTTTTCCAATCTCAGAAAGAAATCTCATCCAGCTGCATAAGAATAAAAACCCTGAAACACGTACGTCGCATCTATGTGCCTGCATCCACTCCTAAAGACTCCGGTGGATGAACACCCAGAAGAATACGTTGAGTAATTAATACATGGAATCAGCAGGGATCACGTCAGCCTTGTACTGCACGACGCGGGTTTATTTTTATTTTCATGTAGTCAGAAATTCCACTTATTGCCGCATATGCTCATTAAGACATGAAAATAACCCCATGCTCCACAACACCTGCAATCTTCTTCCATCAATAGCTGTTTGCTTGTTAGCTGTCTGTAACCATTTAACATATAGATGCACATACCAGAGACCTTCAGATAGTCATCCATGGTGCTATACGTGAAAATATTTATTTACCAAGTCTACAGTAGCTAAAGTTATACAATGCATTTGGAAAGCCTGTAGTCCATTTAGCTTTTTTTACATTTTGTTATGTTTGTTATGTTCAACTTGGTTCAAGTCTGGCTGGGCCACTCAGGGACATTCACCGGATTGACCGTCAGCCTCTCCTGTGTTTTTAGGGTCATTGTTGGAAAGAGTTCCAGAGCACTCTGGATCAGGTTTTCTTTAAGAATTTGTTTGTACTTTGCTCCATTTCCAGCTTTTCCTTAAAGGGAACCTGTAATCTCCTAAACACCCCGTGAACTAGAGTAAGCGGTGTATAGTGTAAGTGATGCTGAATCCGAATATGTAAGTTTTATCTTCATACTCACTTCCATTCCGACGCTGTGCTCCCACAAACCAGCAGTAAAATACATTGACTGGACTCTTCTTTGAGTCCTCTCCATTATGAGTGATCACCGGAGTCCAGTGAGTGCATTTTACTGCAGGTTTGTGGGAGCACAGCGTCGGAATGGAAGTGAGTATGAAGATAAAACTTACATAACCGGACTCGACGTCACTTACACTATACACCGCTTACTGTAGTTTGGAGGGTGTTTCAGAACTGACAGGTTCCCTTTAAAGGGTTTCTGTCACCAAAATTTACCATATTAAACAAAATGACATTTCCAATGCGAAAATGTCATCTCATGCTTAATATGTAATTTATTTTATTCTCTGCTGCCCCTGTGCCGGCTTCTCTTCCGGGTGTACTCTGACGTAGTCGGCGCAGGCACAGTGAGGAAGCCTGCTACACTCACTGTGCCTGCGCCGAACGAAGGACGCACGGCGCAGGATTAGGATCGGACAGGGCCGGCAGCGGATGGAGCGAGCTGTCTGGCCAATCAAGAAAAAGAAAGTGGGCAAAACAGCGCCTCTAGGAGCAGGGTTACCGCCCCCCCCCGCTCCTAGGAGGCTAATTTACATATAATAAAAGTTACTTTTTCTGCAAGATGCGGCAGCAGAGAATAAAAGAATTTACATATTAAGCATGAGATGACATTTTCACATTGGAAATGTCATTCTGTTTAATATGAACTTAATTAGTGTGTCTTTATAATCATATATTGTGCCTATGAATAAAACAGTAATATATATTCGCTTTAAAAGCAGATCTTAATGTGGTAAAGCTATAGTACATAGTGTATATGATATGTGTATGCTAGGACATATTTCTGCCCTCAGCATGTTTATGTCCAGCGCTGTAAATGAAGGGAAGGTGGGAGTGTGCAGAGCACAGAGAGTGTTACAAAGCAGTGCTCAAAGGATTCAGCCCTGCCCCTTGGTGCTCAAACATCTGCATTTGCATATGAATAAAACAGTCGGCTAGCATATACACAAAAAAAGGTATAGTTTTAATCAGCATGATGAACGCTAATAAGCAGAATGTCTGGTTTAATAGTGTTGATCCTGGTGACAGAGCCTCTTTAAGACCAGTTCAAGGATTCTCTTCGCTCGACAATGAAAAAAAAAAATAATAATAATCGATTAAAAATGGACATACTGTCAGTTTTTCAAGGTCATTTTGCATCAGTGTGTGCATCCATTCTCTGTCTCTCTATTTTTAATGCCCCTTTGCATCAGTTTTTAAAGGCAATTAAAATGACCATTAAAAAAAAAAACTGTGAATTTCATTAGCTTTATTTTTTTACTCCTAACCTCTGAAGTGCTCTCAGTATATATTTTATATATTGTTGGTCCCCCATAATAAAAATAATACTCCCCTCAACCACTTGCATGCATGGGGACACTTCTGAAGGCAGTAGGACCTGAAACTCCCATCGTGGTGATGTCATCTTGCTGGGAGTGCAGGTCCTGCTGCATCCAGTGAGGAGAGAGTGTACCCATTCATGCAAGTGGTTGAGGTGAGTTTTTTTAATCCAGAAAAGGCCATTTTTTTACCTGGTGTACCCGTTTATAACGGTCGCTAGACAGGCACACTTCTGGCTAAATGGCCATTAAAAACAGTCTCAATAATTTCAATGGGGTTCTTCTGGCTGAGAAAACTGCTAAAAATAGGACATGCCCTAATTTTTGATGGCTGTCATTTACTGTCCATACAAAAAGAAAAAGACCCGGCCATGGGAATAGCCACATAGACAATAACTGGTTCTAAAAAATGGCGATGTGAATGAGGCCTTAGTTGGCCAGTCACCTAAATTAAAAAAAAAAAAAAAAAAACAACACACACTTAGAATGGTATAAAATAATACATAAAGTACAGTGCCTTGCGAAAGTATTCGCCCCCCTGGAACTTTTCAACCTTTTGCCACATTTCAGGCTTCAAACAAAAAGATATAACATTTTAAATTTTTGGTGAAGAATCAACAACAAGTGGGTCACAATTGTGAAGTTGGACGAAATTTATTGGATCATTTAAAATTTTTTTGTAATAATAAAACTAAAAAGTGGAGCGTGCAAAATTATTCGGCCCCCTTGCATTAATACTTTGTTGCGCCACCTTTTGCTGCGATTACAGCTGCGGTCTCTTGGGATATGTCTCTATCAGTTTTGCACATCTAGAGACTGAAATTCTTGCCCATTCTTCATTGCAAAACAGCTCGAGCTCTTTGAGGTTGGATGGAGAGCGTTTGTGAACAGCAGTTTTCAGCTCTTTCCACATATTCTCAATTGGATTCAGGTCTGGACTTTGACTTGGCCATTCTAAGACCTGGATACGTTTATTTTTGAACCATTCCATTGTAGATTTTGCTTTATGTTTGGGATCATTGTCTTGTTGGAAGATAAATCTCCGTCCTAGTCTCAGGTCTTTTGCAGACTCCAACAGGTTTTCATCCAGAATGGTCCTGTATTTGGCTCCATCCACCTTCCCATCAATTTTAACCATCTTCCCTGTCCCTGCTGATGAAAAGCAGGGCCAAACCATGATGCTGCCACCACCATGTTTGACAGTGGGGATGGTGTGTTCAGGGTGATGAGCTGTGCTGCTTTTACACCAAACATATCGTTTTGCATTGTTTCCAAAAAGTTGGATTTTGGTTTCATCTGACCAGAGCACCTTCTTCCACATGTTTGGTGTGTCTCCCAGGTGGCTTGTGGCAAACTGTAAACAAGACTTTTTATGGATATCTTTGAGAAATGGCTTTCTTCTTACCACTCCTCCATAAAGGCCAGATTTGTGAAGTGTTCGACTGATTGTTGTCCTATGGACAGACTCTCCAACCTCAGCTGTAGATCTCTGCAGTTCATCCAGAGTGATCATGGGCCTCTTGGCTGCATCTCTGATCAGTCTTCTCCTTGTTTGAGATGAAAGTTTAGAGGGACGGCCGGGTCTTGGTAGATTTGCGGTGGTCTGATACTCCTTCCATTTCAATATGATCGCTTGCACAGTGCTCCTTGGGATGTTTAAAGCTTGGGAAATCTATTGGTATCCAAATCCGGCTTTAAACTTCTCCACAACAGTATCACGGACCTGCCTGGTGTGTTCCTTGGTCTTCATGATGCAGAACCCCGAGACTATCACAGAGCAGGTGCATTTATACGGAGACTTGATTACACACAGGTGGATTCTATTTCTCTTCATCAGTCATTTAGGACAACATTGGATCATTCAGAGATCCTCAATGAACTTCTGGAGTGAGTTTTCTGAACTGAAAGTAAATGGGCCGAATAATTTTGCACGCCCCACTTTTCAGTTTTATTATTACAAAGAAAGTTTAAATGATCCAATAAATTTCGTTCCACTTCACAATTGTGACCCACTTGTTGATTCTTCACCAAAAATTTAAAATGTTATATCTTTTTGTTTGAAGCCTAAAATGTGGCAAAAGGTTGAAAAGTTCCAGGGTGTAATGACTGTGGTAATGTAGACTGCATACAAGGGCTGCTGCTCATTAGCCACATCTGCTCATGAACTCCATTCCTACAGAGATTCAGCTAAAGATCTTATCATCTGTATTCAGGATCATAATCTCTGACAAGTAGAGCAGAGAGGAGGAAGAGGCAGCTCTTTACCTCAGTATTGTGAAGTAACTTGTCCTCCTATATGATTAGGACAGGTTTTGTGTGAACTAATAGGACGGCGGCCATTTTATTTCTCCTAATTATTGCTCCCCAGACAAAACGAGCCATTATAACTAATGAATGGTATATGGGAATACATTCATAAGGAAGTAATATTTAAGTATTTTTATTTTCTTAATTCCCAGAGAATCCCTTTAAATGTTTTATCCAACAGGACAAAATATGTTGCAAAGGGCTTACAGTGGTTTAAAAAAAAACGAAAATGAAAGAACCGACTCCCCAATCCCTTTCAATGCTTACAGGGTATCCGCTGGTCTGTCCTTCCTGGTGTTAATGCCAGGAGAGATGCACTCAGCCAGCCGGTGATTGACTGAGCTGGCATTCCTGTGTGTAGTGACTGGACCAGGAAGGAGACCAGCAAAAATCTGGTAAGCGTCAGCAAGGGGGTAAAGGGGGGATGGAGTAGATCAGTGAGGGAGGTACTGATTAGGACTATTAGGAGAATACTACAAAAAAAGTTCTAAATATCCAGCACATTGTAAGGTAAAATTAGGGAAATGCTATAAAATAGCTCCAAACATCCAGCACATTGTAAAAGGTAATATTAATGGGGTTGTCTGGTTCATAAAAGCAATTTTCAAAACCCCTATTAGAGAATTCTGAATTATTAGCCGGTACACTTCTCACATGGGGAAACAAGACACATCCTTGAATTGAATAGGCATTGCATTAATTAACGTGTAATGCTTCCTTTCCCCTGTAGGGGCACTGCAGGGAAATAAAACACATGCTGCCGGTTCCTTCACATATTACAACCAATCGCTGGCGTCCCACAACCAAAACAACCTGTGATCAGCTTATTATTGGGGGAACCCTGTCCAAAGTGGACATGTCTAAGGCCCCTTTCACACGAGCGAGTTTTCCGCGCGGGTGCAATGCGTGACATGAACACATAGCACCCGCACTAAATCCTGACCCATTCATTTCTATGGGTCTGTGTACATGAGCGTTTTTTTCACGCATCAGTTCTGCGTTGCGTGAAAAACGCAGCATGTTCTATATTCTGCGTTTTTCACGCAGCCCTGGCTCCATAGAAGTGAATGGGGCTTCAGTGAAAAACGCATTGCATCCTGAAGCAAGTGCGGATGCAATGCGTTTTTCACTGATGGTTGCTAAGAGATGTTGTTTGTAAACCTTCAGTTTTTTTATCACGCGCGTGAAAAACGCATCAAAACGCATCGCACCCGCGCGGGAAAAACTGAACGCAATCGCAGACAAAACTGACTAAACTTGCTTGCAAAATGGTGCGAGTTTTCCTGAACGCGTCCGGACCTAATCCGTGACGCTCGTGTGAAAGAGGCCTAACTGTTCCGTGAATATATGAATGGGGTAACTTGGTCAGTGCATTGGAGGCAGAATGTTTCTCCAGAAGGAGATATCTGCAGTGATTTATATTTTTATATTTGCTGAGTGTTTTCTCATCTCCTGTATTAGGCAAATGGAAGAATTGGCAAGAACTGCAGCATCATGGCTTAGTCTAATGCTGACTTAAAACTTTATTCCTTCCTTGCTAAATACCAAGTACTACTATACTAAGCGGCCATACTGCTCACGTTCATTTCTTTGTCATCATTGTGCCCCCAGAGTAAGCAGTCGCTGCAAAGAACACGGATGTCAACGACTTCAGCCACAGCTATCTACCCCTGCACTATACAAACAGTGGCAACTGTGATTAGACACAGCTGCAGTGTAAAGCATGGAGGAAGAACAGAGCAAGGCTGCTTGCACACGACTATATCTGTATTTTCGGATCTGCAATTTGCAGAGTGAAAAGTGCATATAGTCATGTTCATGAGGCCCTGCTCTGTTCTTCCTCCATGCTTTACACCGCAGTTGCGCCTAACTACAGTTGTCACTGTGTGCGAAATGCATTTTATTTGCGGACCCATTGTTTTCAATGGGTCCGTGGTCCACATTTTGAGGACATGTTCTACCTTTTTGCAGAATGGACATACAGATGAAGAAAGCACACACTGATCTGTGCGCTTTTTACATCCGTATGTCTGTTTCGCAAAAGGTTAGAACATGTCCTATACTCATCTGCAAAATGTGGTTGTAACAAGGACCACATCTGTAATTTGCAGACCGTAATACGGATATGGTCGCGTGCATGGGGACTTCCAGACTGTGCCTGTGAGAAGACGAAGTAGATAACAGACTGCCTCGGACTACCAACTTTTTTTCCCTCAAGTACAGATGCGCCAAAAGCATAGCTGAAAGGCGCTACCTAAAAGCTACCGCCACATGATATCTACCTTTACATATACCTCAGTCAAGGGCATGAAGGTGAATTTGACTAATGTAGTCATTTTGCACTAGTCCTGTGGCACCGTCAGGAGGCATATGCCATCTGTCAATTCATTTCACCCTTGGGAAATCCACTGAACAATGATAAGTAAAGGCATGAAAGGCAAACGGGTTACTTGATAGTCTCCAATCTATATTAATTAGATAACGAAGACTGTTAACCTTTAACAATAAAGTGCTTTTCAATCCCAACTTACAGGTAGATTAATAGCCATTTCCCTACAGAGAATCAGTCTGTTGCTTTCTTAAATAGCAGCAAGATCATACAGAGCCGGGTAACCCCCTCACTCAGGGTACTCAGACACAGTAAAGGGGTATCGGATAGCGCGGTGACTGCCGGACCCCACTGACTATAATGGCATCCAACAGGGATTCGCCCAGTTTTCAGCATGAACGCCGGGTTTCGGCTGGACAAAACTGGGGCATACACCAGTTTTTGTTGGGCCAAAACTCAGCCGGGTCTCATTAGTCGATATCTCAACGCAGGTGTGAAACTAGCTTTACTGGACAGTTTTCGAAACTCCCTCAGAAGTGAATGGAAACAGCCGTGAATGCATACCCACCTCCGATTGCGACAGCATGATATGAGTCACATTCTTGGGATAGGAGAGAGACCCGCACCCATCAGACATAACCACAGGTATGCAACCTTAACCACTTCCCGTCTGCCCGTTGACTTAAACTTCCGAGAAGTGGTTGTCTATCTCTTAATGGACGTTTCTGAATGTCCATTCAGAGATAGAAGCTGTGCCGGAGACCCACTGCCAGTGACAGCAGGGTACCCCATAGAGAAGGCAGGGACCATTCTTGTGTGTCCCTGCCTTCTAGATCGCTGTATACACAGCGCTCAACAAGTGCTGTGTATACAGATCAGGAAGCGCTATGCTGCTTCCTGTCCCGGCCGGGGGGGTGGGTCACGTGACCGCCGGGCCGGGAGACTGCAGGCGCTGTCGGGTGTTCCATAGACCACGATCAGCCCTGCACTGAGGCTGTACAGTGCGGTATTATGCTGTACAGCCTCCCTGGGGGGTGTATTTCACCTGTAACTGGGGCTACTATGTCAGTTCCAGGAGAAATCAATAGTGTAAAAATAAAAAAAAAAGTGAAGTTAAATGTGCCCCAGAGGTCTTGTATGACCTTATGGGGGACACAAAGTGGAAAATAATTAAAAAAATAAAAAATAAAGATTACAAAAAAAAAAATTCCCCAAATACGTCATTTAAAAAATGTTACAAATAAAAATAAATAAATAAAATAAGCATATTTGGTATCACCGTGTCTGCAACAACTGGCTCTATAAAAATATCACATGATCTACCCCATCAGGTGAACACCGTAAAAAAATAAATAAACATTACTCCAAAACAGATTTTTTAGTTACTTCGCCTACCACAAAACATAATATCAATCAAAAAGTCGTATGTACCCCAAAATGGTAGCAATAAAAATGTCACCTCATCCCGCAAAAAATTAGCCCCCACACGCCCCCCAAAACCATAGCCAGAAAAAAAATATGGCTCTAAGAAAATTGCAACACAAAATTTTTTTTTTCTAAAAATGTTCTTATTGTGTAAAACGTAAAAAAATAATAATAATAATAATAATAATAGACATATTTGGTATTGTTGCGTCCGTAACAACTGGTTCTACAAAATGTTACATGATCTACCCCATCAAGTAAACCGTGTAAAAAAAAAACAAATACAAATTATGCCGAAACAGCTTTTTTTTTTTTTTTTAGTCACCTCACCTCCCAAAAAACAATCATGCGTATGTACCCCAAAATGGTAGCAATAAAACCGTTACCTCATCTTGCAAAAAAATGAGCCCCCACAAAAAAACCATAGCCAGAAAAAGAAAAAAATATGGCTCTAATAAAATTGAAACACAAAAACATGATTTTTTTTTCTAAAAATGCCCAGCTTGTCCAGCAAAAAATAAGCCCTCACACAGCTCAGTCAACCAAAAAATTAAAAAGTTATCGCTCTTAAAAACCATGACAGAAAACTCTATGTTAAAAATCCAGAGGCCGCTCCTTTCCTTCTGAGCCCTGGCGTATCCCCAAATAACAGTTTACCACAATTGGGGTGTTACTGTATTCAGGAGAAAACAGGGAGTAAATTGTGGGGGGATATTCTCCTGTTATCTTCTGTGAAAAAAAAAGTTTGGGCCTAAAGTACCATTTTCTTGTTAAAAAAAAAAATGTAATTTTTTATTTTCACAGCCAAGTATTATAAATTCTATGAAATGCCTGTAGGGTCAAGTGCTTGCTACACAGCGTAAAAATTCCCTGGGTGGTGTAGTTTACAAAATGTGGTCACTTTTTGAGGATTTTCACTGTGGGGGTACCTCAGGGTCTCTTCAAAAAGAACATGGCGTCTAAAAACCATTCCAACAAAATCTGCCCTCCAAAAATCATACTGTGCTCCTTGACTTCTGTGCCCTGCCGTGTCCCCATACAGCGCTATACAACCACATGCGGGGTGTTTCTGCAAACTGCAGAATCAGGGTAATAAATATTGAGGTTTGTTTTGTTGTTAACTCTTGATGTGTTACAGGAAAAAATTGATCAAAATGGAAAATCTGCAAAAACAGTGAAATTCTGAAATTTCACATTTATTTTGCTTCAATTCCTGTGGAATACTTAAAGGGTTAACAACATTTCTAAAACCAGTTTTGAATTGTTTGAGAGGTTTAGTTTCTAAAATGGGATGGTTTCTATTATGTGAGCTCCTCAAAGTGACTTCAGAACTGAACTGGTCCTTAAAAAAGTTGATTTTGGAAATTTTCTTGAAATTTTCAAAAATTGCTTCTAAAATTCTAAACCTTCTAACGTCCTAGAAAAATAAAATTACACTACCAAAATAATGCCAACATAAAGTAAACATATGGGGAATGTTAATTAATGAATATTTTATGAGGTATCACTATCTGTCTTAGGGTGCATTCACACGACCGTAGTTTTGGGCCCGCATCCTTTCCGAAATTTTGCGGAACGGGTGCGGACCCATTCATTTCAATGGCGCTGCAAAAGATGAGGAGGAGGGGGGGTAGTTGGGGTCAAGTCCAACAACTAGGCTTGTGCAAATCATGCTTTGTATCATAGAACCGAAGTCGATTTTTTCAAAAACTTTGTGTTTAAGGCTGTTCCCATAAGCATTAAAATGTATTGGCTCAGTGAAGCCAAACTTCGTCTTGCCCGAAGTCCCAAGAGACTTCGGTGAATATTCATACCTGCATATTTAAAAACATTTTAAAATAGGAATCCAAAGTGGGCTTTGGTACTGGCTGGTACTGTGGCACCAAGGCCCACTTCAGATTCCTATTTTAGAACGTTTTTAAAAACGCAGATGCAGTCGTAATTCACCGAAGTCTCCCGTGACTTCGGGCAGGACAAAGTTTTGCTCCAAGGAGCCAATACATTTTAATGCGGTACGAAAACAGCATTAAACACAAAGTTTTTGAACAAATCGACTTTGGAGGTTTGATCTGAAGCTCAATTCGCTCAAGCCTACCAACAACCTGCACCCGTGCCCATCAGCTGCTTCACAGGAGTTCCAGCACCTGAATCGCTACCAGAACTACACAACCCCATCCACTGTGTAGAGGACACATCTGGTTACTGCAGAGATGCCTCTATTCACTTCAAAGGGAGCAATGCTGCAGTAATCGGCTGTGTCCTCTACACAGTGGATGGAGTTGTGTAGTTCCGGTGCAGTCTTCCAGCTCCTCTGAAGCAGCTGACTGTCTGGCCCCCACCAATCAAACACTGCCGCCTGTCCTGAGGAAAGGTCATCAATAGTAAAATCCTGTACAACCCCTTTAAAGGCTATGGCCACCATTGCAACCATTTTTATTGCTCCAATGCATCAACATGAAACAACTTTTTTCATTAAAAGCGTCAGGGGCCAACACTCTAACACAAGGACTGAGGTGCCTATATATTGCGCTGGAGAGGATTATATTTCTCAGTGCCCATTCTGCCTTATTAAACAATCACTGCATAGTTCTCAAAGCTTTAAGCAGAAAGCCCCAGTATTCTAGATTTCTGCATAAAGAACATAAAGCACAAGTGTCCTGCATAAAAAAGCATCAGCCTGGGGATTCCTTGCCAAAGCCACCATGTATCACAATGACGACAGAAAACGATCAATAGTCTTTCAGGGCCATGAACACACTGCAGAGATGTGGCCAGGGTCCAAGCAACCTTCTGGGGTGTTTTTCCTGACTTTGTGGCATCACTTATCAGCGCTGCTGTGATGCCATCTCCTACCACTAATGACTGAAATCTAAACCTATCTGGAAACACTGCAAGGTGCGGACTGCTGATAACATTGCTCTGGGGTCTAGTAACATTTAATGTCAAGCAACTATAATGTGCAGCTATGTACTATAGTCCACAAAACACAAAATCCATTACCTTCATCACCTCAGAACTGATTATGTAGTCAAACGACATAAAATCAACTACAGAGGTCAATCTGTACAATTATTCAAGTCCAATTACTTAAAAATTAAAAATGCAAAATAAAAATGCAATAAAAATATAAAAATGCAATAAAAAAAAAAACGAATGATTAAAAAATATATCCAAACATGATACAAAACCAATGCAATGGATTTGTCGTGGGTTTTCAGTACAGATTGCTAAACGCAAGTCCACAATAATGTACAGTACAATTGAATGGGATGCTGAAAACCCAATTCACATGTAGCAGATATTTTTCCAGTGTACAGTCATGGCCAAAAGTTTTGAGAATGATACAAATATTAATTTTTACAAAGTCTACTGCTTCAGTTTTTATAATGGCAATTTGCATATACTCCAGAATGTTATAAAGAGTGATCAGCTTAACAGCAATTACTTGCAAAATCAATATTTGCCTAGAAAATGAACTTTATCCCCCCAAAACACATTTCAACATCATTGCAGCCCTGCCTTAAAAGGACCAGCTAACATCGTTTCAGTGATTGCTCCATTAACACAGGTGTGGGTGTTGATGAAGACAGGGCTGGAGATCAATCTGTCATGATTAAGTAAGAATGACACCACTGGACACTTTAAAAGGAGGCTGGTGCTTGGCATCATTGTTTCTCTTCTGTTAACCATGGTTATCTCTAAAGAAACACGTGCAGTCATCATTGCACTGCACAAAAATGGCCTAACAGGGAAGAGTATCGCAGCTAGAAAGATTGCACCTCAGTAAACAATCTATCGCATCATCAAGAACTTCAAGGAGAGAGGTTCCATTGTTGCCAAAAAGGCTCCAGGGCACCCAAGAAAGACCAGCAAGCGCCAGGACCGTCTCTTAAAAGTGTTTCAGCTGCAGGATCGGGCTACCAGCAGTGCAGAGCTTGCTCAGGAATGGCAGCAGGCAGGTGTGAGTGCATCTGCACGCACTGTGAGGCGGATACTCTTGGAGCAAGGCCTTGTCTCAAGGAGGGCAGCAAAGAAGCCACTTCTCTCCAGAAAAAACATCAGGGACAGACTGATATTCTGCAAAAGGTACAGGGAGTGGACTGCTGAGGACTGGGGTAAAGTCATTTTCTCTGATGAATCCCCTTTTCGATTGTTTGGGACATCTGGAAAACAGCTTATTCGGAGAAGACGAGGTGAGCGCTACCACCAGTCTTGTCTCATGCCAACTGTAAAGCATCCTGAAACCATTCATGTGTGGGGTTGCTTCTCAGCCAAGGGAATTGGCTCTCTCACAGTCTTGCCTAAAAACACAGCCATGAATAAAGAATGGTACCAGAATGTCCTCCGAGAGCAACTTCTCCCAACCGTCCAAGAGCAGTTTGGCGATCAACAATGCCTTTTCCAGCATGATGGAGCACCTTGCCATAAAGCAAAGGTGATAACTAAATGGCTCAGGGAACAAAACAGAGATTTTGGGTCCATGGCCTGGAAACTCCCCAGATCTTAATCCCATTGAGAACTTGTGGTCAATCATCAAGAGACGGGTGGACAAACAAAAACCTACAAATTCTGACAAAATGCAAGCATTGATTGTGCAAGAATGGACTGCTATCAGTCAGGATTTGGTCCAGAAGTTGATTGAGAGCATGCCAGGGAGAATTGCAGAGGTCCTGAAGAAGAAGGGTCAACACTGCAAATATTGACTTGCTGCATTAACTCATTCTAACTGTCAATATAAGCTTTTGTTACTCATAATATGATTGCAATTATATTTCTGTATGTGATAAAAACATCTGACAAACACACATAAAAACCAGAGGGCAGCAGATCATGTGAAAATATAATATTTGTGTCATTCTCAAAACTTTTGGCCATGACTGTAGATACGAAGATATGCCGCAAATTTTAAGTGAAGCTACAGACACGGACTTAAAGAGGACCTTTCACCACTCCTGACATGCCTGTTTTAATAGCTTCATGCATTCCCCATGTAATAACAATTCTGGAACATCTATTCTTATGTCTGTATGTTGTGCCATTCCTTTATTATTTGCACTAGAAGTTATGAATGAATTGCTATTTGTCTTCAGTAAAGGAACAGAGGGGAGGTAACAAGTTGGGGGCGTGTATCTGCACAGTCTGAACATGGCAGCACTGATTGGATAGAGTCAGACTGTGCAGGGACATGCCCCCAACTGGTCACCTACCCTCTGTTCCTTTACTGAAGACAAATAGCAATTCATTCATAACTTCTAGTGCAAATAATAAAGGAATGTCACAACATAGAGCCATAAGAATAGATGTTCCAGAATTGTTAGTACGTGGGGAAGGCATGGAACTATTAAAACAGGCATGTCAGGAGAGGTGAAAGGTCCTCTTTAAAGGGTTTTCTGGTTAAATGGTTTTCTGGGGTGGCCAATGGGGGTCCAGAACACCACACCCCTACCCCATCCACTGCACAATGGAAGGAGCGGTCTATGTCTGGTGCCAAAACTACTGCAGAACAGCGGATCAGCAGGGGTGAAGGGTGTCCCGGCCCACTGGCGATCAGATATTGATGGCCTATCCTATATAAAATCTATTTTTTCAATGGATAAACAAATTATTGGGACTGATGGAGATAGCCCAGGGATAGACTATGCTTCTTTTCAGCAGTCTCAAAAGAGCTGAATGCCTGATCGCCGATGTATTCACCTCAACATTTCATTATTGTGATCGTGTGGTCCCAGCAGATAGAAGAGACGTTCTTCTGGTGGGACAACCCCTTTAAATCACATACTAAAATATTCAGAAGGGCTGCAGAGTAAAGCAGGGGATAGGAAAGTATTATATCAGGACTCCTACACATGAGTTCCAGCACATGGTTTTACAATCAACCCATCAATATCTGAGCAGAAAGTCCCAGAAACAGTCCTTTCGGTCAGAATACATTTACAGCCTTTGTGCAGCATGGAACATGTATAAAAATATCTGCTTTCTATATATATCACCGAACATGCACAGAGGGAAAAAACTACAAGTGCAGCCGAGCGGTGAAGAGACTATGAAAGCAAACCTTGTTCATGGCTACTGCAGCACCCTGGAAATATACCGTCAGGTATGTATACCATGGGCGGATCTACAAACATGCCATCCTGCCTTAAACAAACCGATTCATTGAACTTTCCTGAGCTCCGGCAGTGGTTACCCGCTCAGTCACAAGGAACCAGTCAAACAGCTCGCTCATACATTACTGCAGGCGGTGGACACCTGCGGCGACAAACACCAGGGCAGCTGACATTTAGAACTGCATCCATCAGCATTTGTCACGAAGGGATCATCTTCAAGGCCTCACATCTAGCAACCAGACACAATACAGGTGACAGAACGAGTCGTCACTATGTTATTACACGACGTGCACAGTGACAAAGCTGCCATCGACCAGGAGACTCCCCATCTGAACCCATTAATGAAAAAGCAAATTCAAAGCATAAATAAAGTCAAGTGGCAAAAAAAAAAAAAAAAAAAAGACCAAATTATTAAATTATAGTAGTTTCTAATCGCAGGAAAAATGCTAAATAAATGGGACCAAAGACACAGGGTTAGGGTGCAGGGGGAATAATAGCTCTCCGTAATGCCGCAACAAGAGCACCCTAAATGGTCGGGCAATCGCCCTGAAAACGGCTTCCCCTGGTATACCCTAGAAAATGGGAGGAACAGGGAGGAGACTACACCTGGATGTGCAGTAGTGGGGTCCTGACAGTGATACCTGACGTCATCACATTACTCCACAATCCTGACTGCAGATAGAAACATACATTCCACCATTGACACCACAAAGAATACACATTGTGGACATCATACAACACACTTCTCCTGTAAGGGGTATCTCAGAATTTACTAGAGACCACTCTACACATGATGCAAAACACAAGTGTAGTACACGTATCAGCGCGGTACACAAAGACCGCGCTGGAGGGGATGCTGATGGATGATTATAGGTTCAGGAATCCCCGGAATCACCTCACCGGTGTCCACATCAATGCTAGAACATCTCCACCATCATCCACATGAACACCTCCAAGATGGCCCGATCACGAGGCACCGACTCCACACATAATAAAGTGAGACTGTAATGAGCTTTTTATGCACAATTTCCATAAACCATGTCTATGATATCTCAAATATATAGGATCCATAGATGAACAGCTTAGAAGGAGCACCTCGGCATCTATAGTGACCTCTCTAGGGGAATGTCTAGCACCAATTTACACTTCATTGCACCAGCCGTAGCCCGGTACTGTAGGTAGGTGTGTGTCCTGGCAGAGCACATGGTTATGTAGCTCCGGTCGGTATAACTGGAAGGCTTGTCCCAGAGTCTGTACACTGCAACTTCTTTCCTCAGGAATAGCTGAAGCAAAAGGGTGGAGGGTGAAGGGGAGGGGGATGGGACGTCGGGTGTAATAATCAACATCTCCAATGTTTTCTATGTACAATTCACACCAAATTAAAAAGAAATAGCACTACACATAAAATCACTTACAGCACCGTCCAGTCAGGAGTCAGAAAGAGCAATCTAATCTACAGGGGATGATTGTTACTGCTCATTTCCCTCAGCATTGTACTCTGTGACTACAGGACACCTACAAGGAGTCTGAGGTAGTCTGAGACACACCCCCGTCTCATCATTGGTTCAGGATGCTGCTCTCTCCTTCCTCCGATTGGCTGCGGCTTATGAACACAAGTTAATCACACACTCACCAGGAGGACAGAACATGGGCAGAATGAACAGAAAGTACTAATTACAAAACTGCCAGTGAGAAAAAGCTGATAATCAGGACATTGCCAGACATATAAGAAGAGAAAGGAGCCTTAGTAAAGGGGACCTGGAGGGTTGGATGGGAGGCGTGTCAGCCACTGCAGGGGGCGGAGTCTCATACATAAGTCCACAGACTGCCACTACTAGACTGCCCCCTGAAGGGGTGGTGAATTTACCAGCGAAACGCGTTGGAGTGATATTCAGAAGCATTGATGGCAACACAGTGAGGACAGGGTATAAAGCTCCGGTTCAGGGGTCACCCTTTACAGGGCAGGAACTACGTTTTCATCCGGTTTAGTGTCAGTCTTGTACACTACTGAGTTAGAACTAGGGGGGGGGGGAGTAGAAAGACGACCCAGGGGTGCCTGCCAATAACTGCAACCCCTGGTCCGTAATAGGAGCTAAAGCAAGAGAGCTCCCCCCTTAAGCACCTGACCACTGGCTCTGTACTTGTGCTTACTGACAAAGAAATGTGGGCTAACATAATAAGGCTCCATTCACACGTCCTGTTTTTCTTTCCCGATTCGATCCTGATCCATTCATTTCAATGGGTCCTGAAAAAATCAGGATCGAATCAGGAAAGAAAAACAGGACGTGTGAATGGAGCCTAAAAGAAATATAGAAATATTCATTCTACTCCCCCCTTGTGGAGCTGGCCAGGAGGGTTGCTGTAACTAACATTGCTCTGACTTCTAGATAAGGGGACACAGCGAGCAGAAAGTGGACGTCAAAGGGAATTTTAGAAATAATTTATAACCGAAAATAATCTTCTGTAGAAGCCAATGTTGGCCGAGGTGTATATTGTAATCACTGAAATTAACAATGTTCTGTTTTGTTGCGGCAGCAATTTTTCCAAAAATGACAACAGGATGATATACAGTAAATCATCATATAAGTCGTCCGTCTTCCCTGAATCTGTTTTATCAGTAAAAAAGTGAATGGGGCAGACACAACCCAAGGACAAATGTGGCCCCATTTCTGCTGAAGCCAAAAGTGTGATAACTGGGTTTAGTACATCAGAAATCATTAATAGAAAATGATTTTTAAAATATTTGCCTGTTTTCATTTTGCCAGTACTATACCATTAAAATATTGCCCTTCTAAATCAGTCAGCACAGAGAGATAAAACTCCTATATAGACAGGGAATCCATTGTTAGTTTACTGCTGCTGTGAAGGGAAGATGTTACCTGAAGGGTAAGGCTACTTTCACACTAGCGTTTTAAAATTCCGGTATTGAGTTCCGTCATAGGGGCTCAATACCGGAATAAAACGCTTCCGTTTTGTCCCCATTCATTGTCAATGGGGACAAAACTGAACTGAAGACAACGGAATGCTCCTGAAAGCATTCCGTTCCTACTTCAGACCGGAGAACAAACCGCAGCATGCTGCGGTTTGCTCTCCGGTCCAGGCATCCGCACCAAGACGGATCCGGAATGACCCCCAATGTAAGTCAATGGGGGTGGATCCGTCTGGTGTGACCACAATGGTAACCGGATCCGCCCTCCATTGACTTTCAATGGAGTTCATGACGGATCCGGCTACACATACACACATACACTCACCAGCCACTTTATTAGGTACACCTGTCCAACTGCTCGTTAACACTTAATTTCTAAACAGCCAATCACATGGCGGCAACTCATTTAGGCATGTAGACATGGTCAAGACAATCTCCTGCAGTTCAAACCGAGCATCAGTATGGGGAAGAAAGGTGATTTGAGTGCCTTTGAACGTGGCATGGTTGTTGGTGCCAGAAGGGCTGGTCTGAGTATTTCAGAAACTGCTGATCTACTGGGATTTTCACGCACAACCATCTCTAGGGTTTACAGAGAATGGTCCGAAAAAGAAAAAACATCCAGTGAGCGGCAGTTCTGTGGGCGGAAATGCCTTGTTGATGCCAGAGGAGAATGGGCAGACTGGTTCGAGCTGATAGAAAGGCAACAGTGACTCAAATTGCCACCCGTTACAACCAAGGTAGGCAGAAGAGCATCTCTGAACGCACAGTACGTCGAACTTTGAGGCAGATGGGCTACAGCAGCAGAAGACCACACCGGGTGCCACTCCTTTCAGCTAAGAACAGGAAACTGAGGCTACAATTTGCACAAGCTCATCGAAATTGGACAGTAGAAGCTTGGAAAAACGTTGCCTGGTCTGATGAGTCTCGATTTCTGCTGCGACATTCGGATGGTAGGGTCAGAATTTGGCGTCAACAACATGAAAGCATGGATCCATCCTGCGCCTTGTATCAACGGTTCAAGCTGGTGGTGGTGGTGTCATGGTGTGGGGAATATTTTCTTGGCACTCTTTGGGCCCCTTGGTACCAATTGAGCATCGTTGCAACGCCACAGCCTACCTGAGTATTGTTGCTGACCATGTCCATCCCTTTATGACCACAATGTACCCAACATCTGATGGCTACTTTCAGCAGGATAATGCGCCATGTCATAAAGCTGGAATCATCTCAGACTGGTTTCTTGAACATGACAATGAGTTCACTGTACTCAAATGGCCTCCACAGTCACCAGATCTCAATCCAATAGAGCATCTTTGGGATGTGGTGGAACGGGAGATTCGCATCATGGATGTGCAGCCGACAAATCTGCGGCAACTGTGTGATGCCATCATGTCAATATGGACCAAAATCTCTGAGGAATGCTTCCAGCACCTTGTTGAATCTATGCCACGAAGAATTGAGGCAGTTCTGAAGGCAAAAGGGGGTCCAACCCGTTACTAGCATGGTGTACCTAATAAAGTGGCCGGTGAGTGTACATACATAGACATATACACAGACAAATACACATACATACTTACATGCTCCCGGCAGGTCTTCAGAGCGTCGGAGGGACAGGATGGCGCGCACAGGTGACGATTCCACCAGGCGCCCAGCAGAGGGCGCTGTGGGGAATCGTCACCTGTGTGAGCCATCCTGTTCCTCCGTCGCTCTGAAGACCTGCCGGGAGCATGTAAGTATGTATGTGTATTTGTCTGTGTATATGTGTGTGTGTCTGTGTGTGTGTATGTATGTATGTATGTATGTATGTACTGTGTGACATGTGTGGGGCCGGAGCGCGGTTCCGGCTCCACACATGTCGCTGCGGCAGGCCTGATCCGGCAGCACCCTTCACCTGCCGGATCAGGCCTGCCGCTAGTGTGAAAGTAGCCTAATCCTCATAGTAATGGTTGGTGTAGAATTAGGTTAACAGTAAGGTTAATGAAACAGCCTGCTGGATCTCTCTGCATTCCACCATGGCCGGACGTTTATAATGATCCATCCAGCCCCATTCACTATAATGGGGACTGCCTGACGGATTGCCGCTGCAAGTGTGCAACTAGCCTAAGCCAGAGCTATTGTTTTCTTGATAGGCTTAGATAAAGATGCCCCTCAGAAGAGCATGGCGCTTATCTGTGTAACGTGTCAGGCTCTGATGGAAATGTTAAGCAAGACCGTCTGCTGGGCTAAAAACTCGAACAAAAAGGAAGTGAAAGAACCAGAACAGGAAGTAGAATACACGGAGTGATCTCAACAAATTATAGAAAACTATCCACTGTGTTTTGTTTTTTTGTTTGTTTTTTAATTAATATTCACAGTGCCCCAATAAGCAATAGTTTTTACACTTCTAGGGGACAGGATAGATTTACACATAAAGAAAAACTCATCTGCTTTCTGCACTGAAGGTTCTGGCCTGTAAACTTCCAGAGGGGGTTACGTGCACCACTGCAGCCATTCACTGGCCTTATCAGTGATATGTCCCCAAGCAGCAGGCTCGGACAGGCCCACATGGGTACAGGCGAATCCCCGGGGTGTCCCTGCACTACATATTAGATAGGCAGCACACAACTCCTCAACCACCCATGTTCATATAAAAAACTGTCAGATTATTTAACAAACTATTATTATCGTAAAGGCATTGGGTGGCGGAGAAGACTTCTAGACACAGAGGCAGGTCAGCCAGTATCATCTTTCCCCAGGGACCTGCCTTCTTGAAGTCGCTGCAAGGACCCCATAATCAATCATCTTCTAGAGCAGGGCTAGGGGTACAACTCCCTGCTCTTCTCCAAACTCCCACAGAAATGAATGGAGCATGCTGGGAATTGTAGTTTCACAGCAGCTGGAGTGTCGAAGGTTGCTGACCCCTGTTCTAGCAGTTTGCTGCTGCCTGCCCCTGTGTAGCTGATAATATCTGCATGTGTCTGTATGGTGGGCCCCCAGAATTAATTCTACTGGTGGGCCCTAGGCACCCCAGTCTAACACTGCCAAGCCCACATGTCACTGCTGGTTCTGCAAATAAATCCACCATGCTAGAAATCTAATATATACCAAACTGGTGAACACCTCAAACATTGCTCCTCCATTCATACTCTACAGGACGGCCGAAGATAGCAGAGTACAGGGCCACCATAGAGAATGAATGGAATGGTGGTCATGAAAATGTCTGACCACTGCCCCATTCATTTAGGGAAGCTCTGTCCTAGTGATCAGTAGGGCCCTCATTGATCATATTTTATCCCTTATCCTGTGGATACATCTATATGTTATAATCTTTAAGTTCAAGCTAAAGCAGAACTTCAGCTTGTCAGACACCTAACATCTGGTGCTAGCTGAGTCAACCCTTACCCCCATGTTCCTCAATCAGTTTTGTTTCATACAGTTACACACGACTGTTGTTTGAGACCACATCCAAGCCGCATTTTTGGGACATGGTCTATTTTTTTTTGGGGGGGGGGAAACACGGAACTGAGGTACAGATGTGAACAGCACGCGGAGTACTGTCCACATCTTTTGTGGCCCCGTTGAAGTGAATAGGTCTGAATCTGAGATGCAAAAAATGTATTCTTAACGGACATCTTCATGGATGAAACACACACACAAATTTTCCATGGACGTCAAATGGACACAGAAATGTGAACAAGGCCTAAAAGCACAAGATCTGCTGCGACTCTTCTTCTCAGTCCTGCAGAATGGAGTTGGGTGGTCAGAAGATGGTGAATGATGTCACCAGTCTGTGCCAGCTTGCTCCACAAAGGAGACTGTGCCAACATCTCATATTATATCCTGGAAGTGGTCTCAGACAGCAATACAACTACTGTGAGATGTGATGGGAGTCTGAGCAGAGGTCTAATAAACATTGGGGGTCTGAGCAGAGGTCTAATAAACATTGGGGGTCTGAGCCAGGGCTGTGGAGTTGGTACGCCAAAGCCCCGACTCCAACTCCTCAATTTCCCCTCACCCCGACTCCTACTCCCTCATACATGGAGCATGTTTAAGTGATAACTTTAAACAAATTTGCATAAAATCAATAGTACAGATAAGTCATGACAAAAACACTTTGTAATCTATCAGGCTTCTCTGGGTACAGCTCACTAAGGGCCTAATGAGAGGCGTAGCTAGAGGTTCAGCACATGGAGGGGGCAAAACATGCTTGAGTGGGCCCCCCACTTATTGGCTTCCCAAACGCACGTTTCCAACTTCACAGGCACATACTACTAGTTGTGGTTATAATACTGTATTAGCAAGATGACTATATAAACTGCTAGATCATCTATGCTGTTAAGTACAGTACAATAGACTTTCTACATACCCTACTCTAAATACTCTACCACATAATGCAGTAAAATATAGGATTAATAGGAGTAAAAAAGGGGACTCCTATGTTAAAGGAAATCTGTCCCCAGCTTTTACATCACTAAACTCAGCAAAATGTGCCCCCATCAGACCTCAGATCAGCAGAATGTGCCCCCATCAGACCTCAGATCAGCAGAATGTACCCCCATCAGACCTCAGATTATCAGAATGTGCCCCCATCAGACCTCAGATTATCAGAATGTGCCCCCATCAGACCTCAGATTATCAGAATGTGCCCCCATCAGACCTCAGATTATCAGAATGTGCCCCCATCAGACCTCAGATCATCAGAATGTGCCCCCATCAGACCTCAGATCATCAGAATGTGCCCCCATCAGACCTCAGATTATCAGAATGTGCCCCCATCAGACCTCAGATCATCAGAATGTGCCCCCATCAGATCTCAGATTATCAGAATGTGCCCCCATCAGACCTCAGATTGGCTTAATGTGCCCCCATCAGACTCCATAATTGAAGCGCTTGTATTCGCCTGATTGTACTAAGGCCATCCCTGCTGGGCCCCCCCAGAGGTATTGGGCCCGGAGCATCGCCTCCCCTGCCCCCCTCTCCCCCCAGTAGCTACGCCTCTGGGCCTGATGTATGAAAACTGTCTAGGTCTAAGACTTTTTTTGTTGCCCATAGCAACCAATCAGAGCTCCCCTTTCATTTCTCCAGAGCACTATATGAAATGAAAGGTGAGCTCTGATTGGTTGCTATGGGCAACAAAGAAACTTCTACACCTAGACAGTTTTCATACATAAGGCTCTAGGTGTTTTACATCAGCAGCAGATAGAAGCCATGAGAGCAGCTAACCTCTCCAAACATGAGCTCAGAGGAAACAAAGCATACAGAGAGAACATGCACTGGACATGAAGGGCAGTACACAGTCATCTCAACTAAAAGCCTAAATCCTTAGATCAGGAATAGAACAGACATTTATAGGACATTTCATCATTTTCACAAATTCTTATAAAAATATATTCAGCACTGAACTAAATGTACTAATTCATTATACACTCACCGGCCACTTTATTAGGTACACCATGCTAGTAACGGGTTGGACCCCCTTTTGCCTTCAGAACTGCCTCAATTCTTCGTGGCATAGATTCAACAAGGTGCTGGAAGCATTCCTCAGAGATTTTGGTCCATATTGACATGATGGCATCACACAGTTGCCGCAGATTTGTCGGCTGCACATCCATGATGCGAATCTCCCGTTCCACCACATCCCAAAGATGCTCTATTGGATTGAGATCTGGTGACTGTGGAGGCCATTTGAACTCATTGTCATGTTCAAGAAACCAGTCTGAGATGATTCCAGCTTTATGACATGGCGCATTATCCTGCTGAAAGTAGCCATCAGATGTTGGGTACATTGTGGTCATAAAGGGATGGACATGGTCAGCAACAATACTCAGGTAGGCTGTGGCGTTGCAACGATGCTCAATTGGTACCAAGGGGCCCAAAGAGTGCCAAGAAAATATTCCCCACACCATGACACCACCACCACCAGCTTGAACCGTTGATACAAGGCAGGATGGATTCATGCTTTCATGTTGTTGACGCCAAATTCTGACCCTACCATCCGAATGTCGCAGCAGAAATCGAGACTCATCAGACCAGGCAACGTTTTTCCAATCTTCTACTGTCCAATTTCGATGAGCTTGTGCAAATTGTAGCCTCAGTTTCCTGTTCTTAGCTGAAAGGAGTGGCACCCGGTGTGGTCTTCTGCTGCTGTAGCCCATCTGCCTCAAAGTTCGACGTACTGTGCGTTCAGAGATGCTCTTCTGCCTACCTTGGTTGTAACGGGTGGCAATTTGAGTCACTGTTGCCTTTCTATCAGCTCGAACCAGTCTGCCCATTCTCCTCTGACCTCTGGCATCAACAAGGCATTTCCGCCCACAGAACTGCTGCTCACTGGATGTTTTTTCTTTTTCGGACCATTCTCTGTAAACCCTAGAGATGGTTGTGCGTGAAAATCCCAGTAGATCAGCAGTTTCTGAAATACTCAGACCAGCCCTTCTGGCACCAACAACCATGCCACGTTCAAAGGCACTCAAATCACCTTTCTTCCCCATACTGATGCTCGGTTTGAACTGCAGGAGATTGTCTTGACCATGTCTACATGCCTAAATGCACTGAGTTGCCGCCATGTGATTGGCTGATTAGAAATTAAGTGTTAACGAGCAGTTGGACAGGTGTACCTAATAAAGTGGCCGGTGAGTGTATATTTTAGGAGTCGGTCCATTTTATTCCGACTCCACCAAAATGGTGACCGACTCCACAGTACCTGGTCTGAGCAGAGGTCTAATAAACATTGGGGGTCTGAGAAAAATATGTTTTTTCCCTTACTTTCCTACTCTAAAACCTAGGTGCTCCCAAACAAAGAAAACACAAACAGAACGGCCTTCTGTAATGAATCTGTAAAATATCCTGTACCAAAATCTAATTACTTCCACACAGACACTGTACAATGGAACTCTTATCACAGCAGATTGAAGTCCATCTCCTACCTCCTAAAACTGCCACATGCCTGGGGCACTGCACAATGTCAGATGGAGGTATCTGGCCTCCGACTAAAGACATTATAAATCTTGCCATCTTCTTATCACTGCAGGGGCAGGGACATTGTGATTTGGGATGTAACTCAAAATGTAAAAAAAAACACCATTAAAGTGACCCTAGAATCCCCCCTGTATATATGTGGCAGGTGGTTTTGGAGTCTGGCCTTTATAATGTAAACGATCTCCTCATACACTGACTTTATGATGAGCCAGTCATAGACAGCAGTCAATATAGGAAGCCAGAGCTGCAGTAGGAGGAGACAGTCACAACCTGAACCAATGAGGAGACAGGAGGTGTGTCTCAGACTACCTCACACACCCTGCAGAAAGTGCAGCTGAGCTGTAGTCACAGTCCACAGCTCTACCCTGAGACCTCATTCACACTTCAGTGTTTGGTCAGTGATTTCCATCAGCGATTTGTGAGCCAAAACCAGGTGCGGCTCTAAACACAGAACAGGTGCAGATCTTTCCATTATACCCTTATGTCTGTGTAGGCTTCACTTCTGGTTTTGGGTCACAAATCATTGATGGAAATCACTGATCAAACACTGAAGTGTGAACAAGACCTAAAGGAGCTGAGCTAAAAGACAAGATCTGAGGACTACACATATCATATAGTCATCCCCTACACATACTGACTTGCATATTATTTTGAGCTGATGTCTGGAGGCAGCCCTGATATTGTGGTAGAACCTGACCCATACCTTGACTTGTACAAGAAATCTCTGACATTAAATACCAGTGCTTATATTCTCATACAAGCCATTCAGATTGAAAAAGCCAGCCAGATGACTAGAGAAATGTCTTCAAGAAAAGCATACAAGACGTCCAGCTGCTGTGACTTATTAGGACTCATACACCAGGACCTGGAGGACATATCTACTGGTACAGCCATACATCATGACTGCAGTGTGAATGAGCCCCTGCACATGGATGGGCTACACTTATCACTGCTCCTCACATGCAGTTGCCCATCATTGAATGTCAATGGAAGTGTTCCGGCCACACAAGCTTGCTGCAGAGGTGAGTGTGCAGGACCCCCTCCCTCCCTGACAAGGGGAGATCCTCTATGTCATGACCTGCTTGAGGACACCCTTCCACGGGCTATAAATGTCACATTGCCCGGGTCCCTCACAAGGAGCAACATTAACCCGTGCCAATCTCCGGTTACCTCACTCCGCCTCCTCCTCTCCCGGAGCGCCGGTCATGTCTCCCCTCCAGCTCTTCTTCCTGACAAGCCGCAGCACAGCACCAACGCCACCTGCCATAGGACAACTCAGCTCCACAAGCAAGCGCCGCCCTGATTGGTGTGCTGGCTGCCGCACACGTCATCTAGGAAGAATGGAACAGCTGTTTGCGTTACAAGCCTCACTCTGGAGACGTGTCTGCTGATTGGAAATCTGTTTTATTACGTACGTGGATATTGTAGTTACTTTTTTTTTCTTCAATAACTTTATTGATACCTTTATGGTATAAGGTTTTTACAAGGTTACTAGCGCGACATCCGCCCTTCAGTATAACTTATTTCCGGTTCCGGTCTGCTAGAAAATCTCCCCTAAAGCAGTGTGTTTGCAGGTAAGGTTATTTATTTAGTGCATAAGCTCCTTCCTGTATACCTGGCTGCTAAAAATGATGCATTTGTATATGCTCTTCTACTGCTGGCCTTCTATACGGTGGTAGACAGGGAAACATGTAGTTTTATGTCTCCACCTGTCAGTCCAGGCATCACCTATACATGTCCCCAGACACCTCAGCTTTGTATCAGTATTCAGGTCAGGTGTATACAGGGACGACATATAAAGGATGGTGCCCATGACTTCCTCCATATATATGTCCATCCTCAGTCACTGCACTATGCAGGTAATGTATGCCTCCCTGCCCCCTATGATAGTATGGATAATTTTATAGCAAGCCTGTTTCCCATGTCTGGGTCCATGATGACATCCATGACCAGATGGTCAGTGGTTCATCCGTGAAGGATTTGTCTGGTCTGTGTGTCGTTTTTTTGCCCTTTCTGTGTGTCATCTGTATTCCAGTGCATCTGCTAGGCTGAAAATTACTTTCCAGCGCATCTCCTACCAATAGCCCGAGAAGACTATGGACCAGACACTGATGGTATCTGCTTTGAGTCTGCGGACCCATAGACTGTAATGTGCATAAGGGATCCATAACCACAGAGCAAGAGGTCGCAATAATGCCTGTACAAGTGTCAGACACCTGTTCAGGCTATTTTACTCTCTGAAAAAAGTCTAAGGTGTATGCCTTAGGCTTTTTCCTGCTTTTCATCAGTGCAGTGAGCGCTGTGAACGGCACGGGCAGCGCAGCGATGCTGCCTGTACGTGCAATAACCAATAACAAAGCTCCTCACAGCAAGGAGCTTTGCTATTGGTTAGTTTGGGCAGGCTGCCGGAGTGTATGGCGTCCTGAAGCAGGCTGGAGGTTTAAAGAGGAGTCCCAAGTCCCGGGAATTGCTATATGAGGAGAGCAGGAGAGCATCCAGTTTCACTTGCACCACAAGGTGACAGTGCAACAATGTATTGATTTTGTGTAATGTATGTAGTGCAGTGTCTGATCATACACACTGCACCACATACATCACACACACACACTGATGTGTGTAGTGCAGTGCAGTGCAATGTGTAGTGAATGCAGCAGGCTATTATAGCCAAGTAGTAAAGTACAGGGAAGATCTGCCATATTGGCAGGGCTGTGGAGTCGGTAAGCCAAAGCCCCGACTCCAACTCCGACTCTTCAATTTCCCCTAACTCCGACTCCCTCATACAGTACAGACCAAAAGTTTGGACACACCTTCTCATTTAAAGAGTTTTCTGTATTTTCATGACTATGAAAATTGTACATTCATACTGAAGGCATCAAAACTATGAATTAACACATGTGGAATTATATACTTAACAAAAAAGTGTGAAACAACTGAAAATATGTCTTATATTCTAGGTTCTTCAAAGTAGCCACCTTTTGCTTTGATTACTGCTTTGCACACTCTTGGCATTCTCTTGATGAGCTTCAAGAGGTAGTCACCTGAAATGGTATTCCAACTGTCTTGAAGGAGTTCCCAGAGATGCTTAGCACTTGTTGGCCCTTTTGCCTTCACTCTGCGGTCCAGCTCACCCCAACCTCTCGATTGGGTTCAGGTCTGGTGACTGTGGAGGCCAGGTCATCTGGCGTAGCACCCCATCACTCTCCTTCTTGGTCAAATAGCCCATACACAGTCTGGAGGTGTGTTTGGGGTCATTGTCCTGTTGATAAATAAATGATGGTCCAACTAAACGCAAACCGGATGGAATAGCATGCCGCTGCAAGATGCTGTGGTAGCCATGCTGGTTCAGTATGCCTTCAATTTTGAATAAATCCCCAACAGTGTCACCAGCAAAGCACCCCCACACCATCACACCTCCTCCTCCATGCTTCACGGTGGGAACAAGGCATGTAGAGTCCATCCGTTCACCTTTTCTGCGTCGCACAAAGACACGGTGGTTGGAATCAAAGATCTCAAATTTGGACTTATCAGACCAAAGCACAGATTTCCACTGGTCTAATGTCCATTCCTTGTGTTCTTTAGCCCAAACAAGTCTCTTCTGCTTCTTGCCTGTCCTTAGCAGTGGTTTCCTAGCAGCTATTTACCATGAAGGCCTGCTGCACACAGTCTCCTCTTAACAGTTGTTGTAGAGATGTGTCTGCTGCTAGAACTCTGTGTGGCATTGACCTGGTCTCTAATCTGAGCTGCTGTTAACCTGCGATTTCTGAGGCTGGTGTCTCGGATGAACTTATCCTCCGCAGCAGAGGTGACTCTTGGTCTTCCTTTCCTGGGGCGGTCCTCATGTGAGCCAGTTTCTTTGTAGCCCTTGATGGTTTTTGCGACTGCACTTGGGGACACTTTCAAAGTTTTCCCAATTTTTCGGACTGACTGACCTTCATTTCTTAAAGTAATGATGGCCACTCGTTTTTCTTTACTTAGCTTCTTTTTTCTTGCCATAATACAAATTCTAACAGTCTATTCAGTAGGACTATCAGCTGTGTATCCACCTGACTTCTGCCCAACACAACTCATGGTCCCAACCCCATTTATAAGGCAAGAAATCCCACTTATTAAACCTGACAGGGCACACCTGTGAAGTGAAAACCATTTTAGGTGACTACCTCTTGAAGCTCATCAAGAGAATGCCAAGAGTGTGCAAAGCAGTAATCAAAGCAAAAGGTGGCTACTTTGAAGAACCTAGAATATAAGACATATTTTCAGTTGTTTCACACTTTTTTGTTAAGTATATAATTCCACATGTGTTAATTCATAGTTTTGATGCCTTCAGTATGAATGTACAATTTTCATAGTCATGAAAATACAGAAAACTCTTTGAATGAGAAGGTGTGTCCAAACTTTTGGTCTGTACTGTACATGGCGCATGTTTAAGTGACAACTTTAATAGAAGTTTCTTTGTTGCCCATAGAAACCAATCAGAGCTCCGCTTTCATTTCATATAGTGCTCTGGAGAAATGAAAGGGGAGCTCTGATTGGTTGCTATGGGCAACAAAGAAAGTCTTAGACCTAAACAGTTTTCATACATCAGGCCCTTAGTGAGCTGTACCCAGAGAGAGGCCTGATACTGAAAGTTCAGCGTAAAGATATCTAGTAAAAAATAGATTACAAAGGTTTTTTTTGTGACATATCTGTACTATTGATTTATGCAAAGTTTTTTTTTCTATCCAAAGTTATATTTGCTTTTCTTTCAGAAATTACAATATACCCT
Organism: Rhinella marina; assembly: GCA_900303285.1. Lineage (NCBI taxonomy): Eukaryota > Metazoa > Chordata > Amphibia > Anura > Bufonidae > Rhinella > Rhinella marina. The sequence continues at coordinate 554,072 of ONZH01000357.1, forward strand.
TTTTTATAGGGCAAAAATTTTAGAGCAAATTAATATCATTATAAAATGTCTAAGAAGCTTCCTATGAAGTCAGCTGTATTTGAGTATTTCACAGTAACTGAAGATAAACAATATTTTGTGTGTCAGTGTAAGACAAGTGACCCAGATGAAAACAAATGTTGTGATGTCAAAAATCAGTGCATAATTAGGAAAATGCTCCTACAAGAGCTTCCAATCTAAAACGCTTCCAGCCATAAATTTTCAAAGCTGTGACTGAGAAGGATCAGCGTGACACCAAGATACCAGTGCCCAGCACTTCCAGCCAGGCAAAGGAGGAGGAAAGATTGTCTCAAACATCAGTTACAAGATATTTTGTAAGTGACAATGACAGCAGATGTGTTTAAAAGACAGCTCATAGAGCTTGTTGTGATGGACGGCGTTCTATTATCATTATTTGCACGACCAGCTTTTATAGCTCTTAAAGGGGTATTCTCATCTTAGACAATGGGGGCCCGCACCTATATCTAGATCGGGGAGCGCTACGCCTGGAGGACCCCAGGTTTCCTGGGGTCTGGCCACCACCAGGCGCAGCTCCCCCGCTGCTCCCATAGAAATGAATGGGAGCACACTGCGCATGCGCAGCCACCACTCCCATTCATTTCTATGTAGCCGACGGAAATAGCCAAGCCAGCGCTCAGTATTTTTGCTGGCCCCATAGAAATGAATGGGGGGGTGGCTGCGCGTGTGCCATGCGCCCTCCTGTGCTTTGGGGGCTCTGTTCTCGATATAGGTGCAGGTCCCAGCGGGTGGGACCCGCACCTATAAGACAATGGGGGTATATCCTAGCGATATGCCCCCATTGTCTAAGATGAGAATAACCCTTTAATGGAGAAATGGCCCACAAACTTGGTGTTTCTCTGGAAAGAGAAAGTATTAGAAAATTAGTAACAGAGTGAACTATTTTGCGATCAATGTTTGATTTGTTTGTGACAAGAAAAACATTGTTACCAAGACTCTGGCCATAAAGGATACTAAAGCTCATCACACCAGTCGGCTTCTCCAGGCCTTAGTGGAAAATGTTCTGCAAGATTATGAACTAAAAAAAAACAGGTTCTTGCTATTGTAACTGACAATGCTTCAAACATTTACAATTAAACTGATGAATGAGAATAATGAAGGTGAACAAACAGCTAGAAGAAAACTTCAGATTCAGTATGTGTGAGATGGAAGGCCACAGTCCTGTTACTGAGAAACAAACAGATATTACTACAGAAGAACAGCAAAAAGATACTTTAGGATTAGATCTCATTGAAACTGCTTCAAAACTCTCTCATAGTCATCACATGCGCTGTGTACACGCTGCAGCTGGCAATAAGAGACAGTCTGCAAGACGGACATGCTGGAACTCTGATCTGGCAAGGTGAGGAAATTGGTTATTGCTGCCAAAACCCCGAAAATTGATTCCATCTTGAAGAGACGTGCTGGGAAAGGGGCAACTGTAGATCAAGCTACTTGCTGGGTCAGTACCTATATAATGATTGAGCGATTGATTGAGCTGAAACCCTTTCTTGTGGACATGGCCAACCCTCAGGTAACACTGAATGAAGGTCAATGGACACAGGTGGCTGAATTAAAGGAACTGCTTCATCACCCATTTACAGCGAGGATTTAACTCCTGGAATTTTCATAAAGGAGTGGAAGAAATTGCTGTTTTGTCAGTCCCAAAGAAGAGGTTTAATGCAGATGGCATTGCTGCTTCAATGAAACGGAGAGAGACACTGTTATTAGATAATACAATTCTGCTGTTTATGTGGACCCAAGTCATTGTATATTGCTGGGTGATCAACAGATTACTAAAGGAAAAGAAGCTCTGACTGAGGTAACAATTAGGATGAGTGTCTACAGGACTGCCAAGAGCAAGAGGAATTGGGTCTTGACAGTGCTACTGCTACCATATCTTCAGCCTCATCAGATGAGGAGTTTAACTTTGAAAAGTATTTGGATGACATGGAGAAGGCAAAGCGTTGTCGCAGGGAAAAAGATTCCGCTCCCATAGCAAACAGATTGACCGTATTTCAGCAAAATCTTTCACTTGCTCTCAAAGCCCATGTGATCACCGCTTTGCCACCAAACCAAGTTAGTATAGAGAGGCTGTTCTCTAGCCTTACAATAATTTGATTAGATTTGAGGTCATCTATGAAGGAGGATCTGATGGAGGCAATACTATTTCTCAGAACAAATTCATAGACTCTCCCCACTTACTGCAGCGTTTTGCATATTTACAATTTATTAAAGTTTTTTGTGTTCTAAAGTTGTAACCAATAAATATATTTTATATTCTACCTAAATCGCTTGATTATTGTATCATAAGGGTGATAAAAAGCTTCAATTAAGTTATCGCTTAAATATGCGCCATGTATTCGGGAGTCGGCGTTGGGGGAAATTGAGGAGTCAGCCTGTTAGCCCTGCTTTCTAGATTTGTAAGCTGGCCACGGCATAGGCCATTAAAGAGCAGGCTTTTGAACTGTCCTGGATAACCAGCTGGATAATCCCGCTTCTCTTGAGTCCACAGAACACAGCGTCCGTGGTTTATAAAAAATAATTTCAAATTGTGATTCATCTGACCACAGAACAGTTTTCCATATTGCCTCAGTCCATTTTAAATGAGAGTAGTACAGTAAAAGCAATGTGGAAATTGACCTGCTGTGCAGATTTTGAATTCTGAATTTTTTATTTATTTATTTTTTTTTGGTGTGGATTTCACCCTTTTCAGTGCAAGAGTCAGATCTCCTGGAAAATCCACATCAAATCTGCACCAAAAACACATGTTTTTTTGTGTAGAAATACACCAAAATCTGCACAATAAACTGCATGGATTTTGTGTTTTGAAACTAAAGCTGAAAATCCCTTGTTTTCACCCATTTGTTTTAAAGAGGCTCTGTCACTACCTCCTAACCTATGTTTTAAAATACATAGGTGGGTAGTGGCCTCACAATGAATTCAAATCATACCTGTAATTCCCTTGTAGACGCAGCGGTTGATGTGTAATTTGATGTTTAAAAAGTATGCAAATGAGCCTTCGGAGCACCGGAGGGCGGGCTTTTCCCTTCTGAGCACCGTATCTTCACCGCCCTCCCGGGTCCTAGGCATGCCCTCCAGTGTTTAGAAACTCCCCTATCCTTTATGATTGACAGCGCTAGACCGTTCGGCGCATCTGAACGATGTCCCAGGCACGCGCAGTAGCGCTTGCAGTGCCGAACACTGCAAGCGCTTGGATTCAACTGCGCACGCGCCGTCACTTCGCCAAGCTCGCTCCTGGCTCCTCTCAGCTGATAAGAAGCACGCGCCGTCTCTTCCGGGTTCGGCGAACACTGCAAGCGCTACTGCGCATGCCTGGGACATCGTTCAGATGCGCGAACGGTCTAGCGCTGTCAATCATAAAGGATAGGGGAGTTTCGAAACACTGGAGGGCATGCCTAGAACCCGGGAGGGAGGTGAAGATACGGTGCTCAGAAGGGAAAAGCCCGCCCTCCGGTGCTCCGAAGGCTCATTTGCATACTTTTTAAACATCAAATTACACATCAACCGCTGCGTCTACAAGGGAATTACAGGTATGATTTCAATTCATTGTGAGGCCACTACCCACCTATGTATTTTAAAACATAGGTTAGGAGGTAGTGACAGAGCCTCTTTAACCCCTTCACCCCCGGAGCTTTTTTCGGTTCTGCATTTTCGTTTTGCGCTCCCTGCCTTCAAACAGCCATAACTCTCTTTTATTTTTCTGTTCACATAGCTGTATGAGGGCTTGTTTTTTGCGGGACAAGTTGTACTTTCCAACGCCACCATTTAATATTGCATACGGTGTAGTGGGAAGCGGGAAAAAAATTCCAAACCGGGTGAAATTGCAAAGAAAACACTATTCCGCTACAGTTCTACGGGTTTCTTATTTACAGTGTTCGATGTGCATTAAAACTGATCCGTTACTTTCATTCTACTGGTCAGTATGAATCCGGCAATACCTAATATGTATAGTTTTTCCTGCGTTTTCATAGTGATAAAATAATTAGAAAGTTGCCCTTTTTTTTTTTTTTTTTTTTTTTTTTTCTTTCCTTGTCAAATCTTGACCCCTATAACTTTTTGGTATTTATGTGTACAGAGCTGTATGGGGGCTCATTTTTTGCGGGACGATCTGAAGTTTTTATTGATACCATTCTGGGGTGTGTATGACTTTTTGATCACTTTTTATTTATTTTTTTTTAGAAAAAAAAAAGCGACAAAAAACGGCAAATCGCCATTTGGACGCTTTTTTCCGCCACACAATTCGCCGTATTGGAATTTTTTTTAAATATTTTAAAAGTACAGGCGTTTTCGGTCACGGTGATACCCATGATGTCTATATTTATTGTTATTTAGGTATTTATTTTTTACTTATACGGAAAGGGGGGTGATTTGAACTTTTACATCTTTTTTATTTTTTATATATTTTTTAACATTTTTTTTTAAATTTTTTTTACTATTAGAAAGCTCAAATATGGGCTTATATATTGTGGCTTTTTTTTTTTTTCTTTATGAGCAATTATGGATTTTATAGACTCAGAAATCCATGAGTTGCTCATTTCTTATCCTGGCCTGCCATCTAGTGGCCAGAATAAGAATTGCACTTTGAAAACTGTAATCCTCACCAGCGAGGATTAGTTTTCATTGGTGTACAGACACCCCGATTGGCCACACGGGGTGTCTGTACACCACCCGGAAGCGAATGCTTCCGGGTTGAAACGCAACTAGATGCCGTGATCACGGCATCTAATCAACCAGGAAGACGCCGCCGATGGCGGTAAGTAGCGGCAAGTCTCTGCTGTTAGAAACAGCAGAGACTTGCCGGCCATGACGCCCGCCGCACCCGCGAGCGGGCGCCATGTGCCCGCATCGCCCCAGCGCCGTACGGCGCTGGGCGCGAAGGGGTTAATGTGCATTTCTGGAAAATTACATGACAACCAGTATGGCTGCTGTTTATAATAATCTGAGGTTCTGTGTTTCTTAGTTCCAGCATGCTAAATTTGTTAAAGAGCATCTGTTGCCATGATCACCCATATTAAACTGGCATATGCTGTCTGGTAGGGTTGATCGTGATGACTCGATAATACCAACTGCAGAGAAATAGGTCTCGTTTTAGTCATCATGGTAAAACGGGGTGGATTGTGGTGACAAATGCTCTTTAAAGAGGTTATCAGTTTTTTTTTCCCATTGATTCCCTGCCAAAATAAAGTTTTTAATACACTTACTGTGCTGAACTTGACCTGTGACATTACTGGTACCATTTAGTTTTGGGAAATGTGTAGTCCCAGAGCAAGGATCTCATTTTCTACATAGCTGATGGCCAGGAGTAACTGCTGGGTATAACTTTTAAGGGAATGCAGTCGACCATATCCTAGCATATCTTTTCTGTGATGGGAATAACCCTTTAATACAGGAATATTCATTGAAACGACTACACTGCAATATTATTAGGTTATTACTTTAGCTTACCAGCAGGTGGCAGCCTTCATTCTTAGTTTCCATTAGTCAGAACTGGCAGATAGGGACTCTTAAAAAATGCCCCTAATAACCACTCCATGTCTCATTTTTCCAATGTAAAGTGAGTTACTATGATCAGTCACATTTAGTAAGTAAATACAAATGCTTTATTGGTAATACAAGGTATCTTCGTTTTAGAAAATATTATTCTTTGTATGATTAAAAGTTAACGTTTTCAACTGTACTCTCTGTATCAGCCCTTGTGTTTTTCAGCAGCTCAATAGAAATTTTCTTACAAGACCAAGGGAGAATTTTGTCCACTGGAAGTAACCAGTGACTGTCGATACTGAATGACACTCCCCTGTATACCGTGCTTATTTCAGTAGTGAAATCTCCTGCTAGCAGCTGATCAGAGGGAAGAGCTGCTAGAAGGAGATGTGGCCACTCAAACTAACACAGTATATGGAGCTGTAAGTAGACAGTGTAGGGGCTGTGCCATTCTAGTGAATGGCGTCACAGCTGTAGTAACCCGGCATGGCCACCATGCACTGGACGCAGCTGTCTGCTTCCGGCTCCGTATACAGTGTTAGTTTTTGGGGTGGGGGGCACATCTCCTGTTAGCAGCTGATCAGTATGATGTCAGACCTCCACAGATCTGATATTGATGAACTATCCTAAGGTTATGGGGGCCACAAGCGATCCTTGGTTTATTGATGGAACTAAGTGTACTCTTATCTGTTACAGGTATGGGCCATGGACATGAACACCATGGGCATGGGAAGATGCACATACCAGATTACAAGTTATGGAAAATAGAGGGAACACCTCTTGAAGATGTGCAAAAGAGGCTTGCAAAAAAGGGACTGAGAGATCCATGGCTAAGGTAAAACTTCAGGCAATAGGTTATACTGCGCATATGGGTTGTGGCAGACAGGGAACCGTGAGATTAAAGGGTTTGTCCGGGTTCAGAGCTGAATCCGGACATACACTTAATTTCAAATAGGCAGCCTGCCTGACTAGAGCATCGGAGCATCTCATGCAGTGTGTATCATGTAAACAAAAGAGCCCTTGCCCTGCGCGATCCAGCGCAGGGCAAGGGAGGGCATCGGAGCATGAGATGCTCCGATGCCGACATCAGGCAGGCTGCCTGGGTGAATTTAAGGGTATGTCCGGGTTCAGCTCTGAACCTGGACAACCCCTTTAAATTCTCTTGCAACATATTGGATGTCCCTGCAGTTTTGACATTAAGGACAGTGTAATAGAAGTTTTTCAAGTAAACATATGACACACTTTGGTAAATAAGGTGTTTTGTAATCCTTTTCCCCTGAAATGGACTGATGTACAGACTTATTTTAAGGAAATCTGTCACCTACATCATCGCTCGCTATTTACGTAAAGGAATTGCATAGTAGCACATTGTTCCTTATTTACAAATGTACCTTAAGCAATCAGTGTTTCCTATCTTCAGAAAAAGAACTTTATTTGAAATGCAAATGAAGTTAGGGCTGGAATGTGACAGCGGAGGGGGCGTACATATTGAAACAGGGGGAGTTATGTCAAAGCTGAGAGGAGGCGGGCTTGGGCACTGCCAAGAGGCGTACCTGGGCTCCTTCTGCTGAGTGTAACGCCCCGCTGGGCACTTTGCAGGCTCATTTGTGTTTCAAACTAAGTTCTTTTTCTGAAGATAGAAAACACTGATGGCAGTGGCGTAACTACAACTAACTGGGCCCCACAGCAAATTTTTGAATGGGACCCCCCCCCCAGAAACTTCCTCGCAACCCCGAACTCACATGCAACCCTCACTCTTGTGGCTAGTCAAGATTGAGCTCTCCCAGACAAGGCCTGACATCCGCTCCATCTGCTTTCTATAGTGTCACTGTATATAATGTCATTGTATAATACTGTTGAGGGGGGCCTGACAATAAAATCTTTTAGTCTCCCTCCTGAGGGGGCCCCTTGTGGGTCTGGGCCCCAAAGCAGCTGCTTCCCCTGCTTCCCCTATTGCTACGCCCCTGACTGATGGCTTAAAGACAGTTAAATTAGTAAATAAGGCACAATGTGCTACTATACAATTCCTTTACTTAAATAGCAATGATGTCGGTGACGGATTCCCTTTAAGACATATTCCCATCAGTTTGAATATTTGAGCTATAATAAGTGTTTATAAGGTCAGGAATTCAGAAATAAGAGCTATACATGAACCATCAGATGACAGGATTCAAAGAAAACAGAACCTGACAGCCTGTAAACAGACTGATTCTTAACCTTCGTATCTCAGAACTGGCTGAACGTTTTAAAAAATGACCAATTGAAAAAAATGATTTTTAATCCAATGTGAGTAAATGCAATCATTAAAAAATTCCGCAAAGGTGTCCATAGCCTTTAATGATCAAATAAAATGAATAGTTTCAAAGCTAGTCAGTGGGAAACAAATAGGGTGGTTTGTGCCTTTGGGCATTGTTATATAATAATTGTATACTTACCTAGCACCCACTTTGAGAGACATTTGTGTTTGAGATATGACTGTGGCTCCTCCTGTATGATGGATTTGGGGCATATTTAAATGGTCTATTCTGTTACTGCCAAGCTGTAGAAAAATAATGACATGGATTGCACAATCTGTTTATATCACCTGGTAGGCTTACTGAAACAATGCCCCCTTGTTAGACGAGGCGAAAAAACATTTCAGACACTAAATATGCCAGTTTTTCTTCACAAATTGCATTGCGATTGAAAATATGTCCCAGATCAGTTATTTTACCCTGCCTCTATCCTGTCAGGGCCCCACTCCATAATGGAAATGCCTGTGTTAAAAAATGGATCAGCCCATCCCCTTTGGGGCCAAGTTTGCAAATCAGTCTTGTACGAATAGTGACTTTTGTGCTGGTGTGTATATAGGCTGTCAGGAATTCTCATTGATTCCTGTAGATTCATGAGCCAATGGGCTGTTTATATGCCATCCAAATGGTAAAAAATTTGAATCCTCTGTTTGCCTGGTGTCGTCAGTTTTATCTCTGGACATACACACACACATTTCTATTAGTCTGATTTCGGTTCTTCGGACAAGAATAGTCATTAATGGGACCAAGAAAAATGCAGAGTGCACACGGCACATTTCCCACAACGAGCACAGTTCACATGGGCAAAATTCACTGCATCATAGTGATCTATGACGTAGTGAGCTCAGGTCAGATGAGCCATGGTCAGGCATGTGAAAACAGCCTAAGAGAGGAATTGCTTGTTAACTGCTTGCCCCTGCAAAAACAAGTACCGGTAATATATATTTGAGTATATAGTTATGTTTTTTTTTTTGTAGGAATGAAGCTTGGAGATACATGGGAGAATTTTCTAAACCAGTTACCATAAGCCAGGTTGTCTTCAAAGGATTCAGATGGGGCTTTGCTGCATTTGTTGTTGCACTTGGCGTAGAATATGCTTTCTTCCCTCCCAAGAAAAATGGTGGCCACCATTGAACAAGGCATCACACACTGACTGTTGATAAATCTGGAATTTGCAAATAAACTTTATTAAATCTCTGTTATTCTAAATGACAAATGTATTTTCTTTTTTAGTATTATTTCTATATTTCTTTTATATTATACAAAAAGAGAAAAAACAAAAATATCTATACGAATATACCATGATTCCCGTTTCCACAGAATTAACATGGATCTTTATAGATAAAATGCTTCACCCAATACACATAGACAAAATTACATACATACAAAAAGGAAATGTATTTTCATGTTATTGCATGGTTCATTGAATGATTTAACACAATGCAACATTTATAACGGTCTGAAAATGCAGCTAAAACTTTTCACCTTTTTTTCATGAACAGCCTTTAAACCTGCCATCTTGGCAGTTCCATGTCCCATAAATGTCAGGTTTCCCAACCATTCCTGAGGACTGGGTTGTCCGATTCCTTGTTCTTAGTAGAGAAGTGTATGTATTATGGCAGGCTCCTTATCTGCAGTAGACCATAATGGTGATCTGGGAAATCCCTTTAACCCCTTTAAGGGATTGTCCAACTTCTTTAAAAATTTCCAACAGCCTACAATGTAAAAAAAATACTAAAAAAAAAAAAAAAAACTAAAAAAACCACTGCAATTCTGCATCTTTTTGAAGAAGAAAAACATGCAGGTGATGTCAAGGAAATTGAGCAACCAAGGTTATAATATAGTTGGATCAATGATACAGCAAGAATAGTGATGCAAACTACAAAACATGCTTCAAGTCCATAGTGAGGACAAGACATAGGGCACAGAAGCCATGTTACAGTGAGAGGGGATGGGGAGGAGAGAGGAAATAAAAAGCTGCTGAGACCATGCTAGAAGACATTAATGTTGTTAAAAGTTATTGACCCTTATTCAGAAGATCCCAATATCCTGCAGAGCTTTGGAAATGGATCCATGGGGTCCAAGAGGAGGTAAGAGGGTCAAGTATGTCATGAAGTGATGCTGCAAGTTCCTCCATCTTGTGTATATCCTCAACCCAGTTTGTAGTGGATTTTTACTTAGCTGATACACAGGACCTGACAGCGTTAAAGGGCATCTGTCAGCAGATTTGTCCCTGTGAAACTGACCTGCTGCATGTGCACTTGGCAGCTGAAGGCATCTGTGTCCCATGTTCATGTGCCCGCATTGCTGAGAAAAAATAATTTTTAATATATGCAAATGAGCCTCTAGGAGCAACAGGGGCGTTGATATTACACATAGAGGATCAGCTCTCTCTGCAACAACCACGCCCACTGCACTTTGATTGACAGGGCCAGACAGTGAAAACACCATCACGGCTACCTGGCTCTGTCAATCAAAGTTCAGAGGGCGCAACCCTTTAATAGAGTGTTAGAGCATTAAAGAAGAACTCCTGCAAACATTTTTATTCTCTGACCTGTTAGAAAGGTGCATGATATAATCTGTAGTGATTTTCATTTTCTTATCAGTGACTCTTTCTGTGAGTAAAAACCTCTCTTCTTATTGTAGCTGGGTCATGTGACCAACTCCCTGACCTCCAACTGACCCAGGACAGAAAGCCAGTAACTGCTCTATTCATTCCTATGGGAGCCTCACTTTCAGTCTCATAGGAATACATAGAGAATTAGACTTCCTGTCCACACATAAGTCTATGTGTGAGTTGGTGAGTCTAATTGCTGGTCACATGACACAGATAAGAAACTTCAGGATGATATAAGTAAAAAATTCAGACACTGGTAAGAAAATGACATTCACTACAGATTACATCCTGTACATTTCTAGCAGGACATGGAATAAAATTTTTGTCGGGAGTTCTTTAATTTTCAGTGTGTTCTCAGAAGCAGGGCAGATAGATGCAGGTGAAATATGACTGGGGTTTTGGACATCTGTACATGGCGGGTGGAAAAAAATATTGTGATACACACTATTGTTCTCCTCTCATTAGTGTCAGCGCAAAGGAAATCCCTCATGGGCTGTATAAAGGAACAGCATATATTATTGGTTCGGACACAGCTTAGTCTGAATCTAGAAGCGAAATGACAACTGGATATCAAGGGGTCTCAGAATTAATGAAGAGATGTAGACTGTAGCCTGAAATCTAGTGCAACTTTTTTAAACAGTAATTGCCCTTTCCTAAAACGTGTGCCTAGTCAGAAGTGCGGTCTGTTGAGGGTTCAAGAGATGAGACAACCATCATTGATCAGTGAAATGAAGGGGCAGAAAAGCTCTCTGCCTTCTGCTGTGATCAGGTCTCCTTGGAGGTCAAGGGTAACCTGAACTCTGAGAAATCTTCAGGTATCCTATCCAAGCACCAGACTTTCAACAGTCAGGATTTATGACATGTCAAAGGTTTTATGAAACAGCAGTTAGTCTATATCAAGTTAATCACAAACATATGAAACATTATTTTAATGTCAAAGGTGTCCAGAGCCAAAACTTCTCCTCCCCCTCCCTTTTCTAATTAGTACCGTAGAGACATCAGCACATCTATACTTAGGTATGAACAGTACACCAGAGGGAAAATGCCTGTGCTCTCACAGAGGTTACAGGAAAATTTGATAACTTTTACGTAATCCTCATTTTCCCCTACATCTGTTACAGCACCACCAGGAGGACTAACATAGATTATGTGGGGTGACCAAAGATGGTCATACACAATCGATTACTGTCGGACAAACGATTGTTTGGCCAACAGCTCTCTTTTCTGACTCCCTCCCGGCTTCACTGCACACATATATGTTTGGATCGGTATTTGTATTCTGAGGGGAGGGTGGAGAAAGCCAACTTATCTCCCGAAATAATAAACGTATTGGGCAAAAATATTCATTTCGCCCCGACATAATATTTAGGGGAGAGTCGGCAGCTCCCCACACATATTACAGTGTCAGCTGAACCTGTCTTTCAAGACTAATGTGTGTAGCCCAGATTGAGGCCTCATGCACACAACTGTATGTAATTTGCATTACGCAAACCACAGACTTGCAAAATATGGATACTGGCTGTATGCATACCGCAATTTCCATGGGCCCCATTATTAAAATGCCTTTGCCGGAAAGGGCGTGGCCTAAGATGCAGCAGTTTGCACCAAATATTGCCAAAATTCTGTCGTAAATTCTGTCTCAAATAATAGTTGATATAGAGTTAAAGGGCATCTGTTAGCCAGAGTGGAGAGGACGCAGCAGTTTTCCATTAATAAATATTTGCATATTCTATGTAATTTTTTTTTAAATTAACAAAAAAAAAAAGTGGATGGTTTTCTGGATATCATTTTTGAAGCCACTCCAAGTCTTGTAAGTCCTGTTCACTCTACTTCCTGTCTCTCTGTTCCTGTCCTGTGACCAGAGAGCCTCCCTTTAGTGGCTCATTTAGAGCATTGCACATCTGACCAGTGTGACCACAGATAAGTGCAGCGCTCTGCTGTTGACATCTTTATATTCTTACAGAAGTAGTAAACTGACAAATTACTTATCTATACAGGAGGTCTCATTATTTGTGTTGACTGCCATAGAAGGGCAATATTATGTATTTAATTTTCAGTGGTATAGTACTGCCAAATTAAAAAGAAAATGAAGAATTCCAATAAAATAGTTTTCTGATGGAAGTTTCCCTTTAAGAAACTTTCCTCAGCTCAGGTATGCTCATAGAGATAGGATATTTCTTCTGCACATCTGAAATTCTTTGTTGACATAGATTGTTCTTTGTTTCACCCTGTTAGCTTGGATATACTTCAATGGTGATGCCCGGCGGATATTCTGACATCTTTAGGGTGTATTAGACACCTCATGCCGCAGACGACTGTCGAGCGGGAAACATTCCTCCCAGCAATTATCAGATAGCTAGCGGAGGACACAACTGCTATTAGATGCAGGGATGTCCTCTGTGGCATGGGCAATGGTGTGCAAGTGGCAGATCGCTATTACACAGTACGATCTGCTGCTGGCACCACAGTGATTTTTAAGCATGCTTAAAAATCACAATTGCCTGATGAACGGGCATTTAGATTTTAGACTGCCAGATGATTGCTAACCAGCATTTTAATACACCCTTTAGTTTCTAGCTCTAGAGGCTTGAGGGCTCCCAAAACGGAAGATAATGTTCTGAGGTTTGAAGAGGCCACACTCTGTGAAAGAAGATCCCTAAACAATCCTCCTTCACTTGTATCCATTCACCAAACAAACTGGTTTACATATACTGGATCATTTGAAGACCAGGGAACACCTCAGAAGATCTGCTTATTTCACTAGCAGAGGTTTAGCTTCTTTCTCAGAAGAATAGTTATCCTGCAGATTCTTGTTTTTTTGTCCCAACAAAAGCTAAGGAAGGACTCAAGGAGACTGGAATGGGCTTGAGTCCACTTGATAGGTGCTGGGATGCAAGATTTTTGTCGCCTTAGGACTTTCATGTTGGATGTTTCAAATTAAAAAGAGACTCAGTTTGATTCAGCAAGACTTTTTTTCTGAGAAAGGAAGGAGGGCCAGAGTTATGAGTTCTGTAGCATTCTCAGGAAGATATTATACTGGCTAGTTCTGATATTTCCCGACTGATAAGCCAGCCTTAAAATAACAGTTGTTGAGTCGTCTTCCAGTAGTAAGACAGCTTTATCTCTGTGTCTGAAAATTAGGAGATTATTCTCATATATAGGATCTCGGTACAAATTCTGGGAGCAGAGAAAAGACCAAAGGGCAGGACTTGGAATTTGAAGTGATGAATTATTTCATTTAGCATTACCACAAACCTCACTGAAAACAATGGAAGGTAGACACTGCTTGAATTTTGGCATCCCCTAAGATATTTTTTAAAACATATACTTTAGAATGCAGCTTTCTAAAGCATAAAGTTTTCCTTCAGACAGAAAAGGGGTTGTCAGTGTCATTGAAAAAAAAAACAACAGGGGCACTTTTTGAAATAATACAAAAACATTATACTCACCTCCCCAAGCCTCCTCCATCTCAGCACCTCCCCTTCTATTCCCCCTATTGCTGCAGCCATGATGTAATGTTTTGGCCATAGCGATGATGTGCTCATACGCATAACTGCTTCAGCCAATCACTAGCCTCAGTGGCAAAGTATACAGCACGAGACTACAGAGGCCAGTGATTGGCTGCAGAAGTTACATGCAGCATATGTGCAGAACACCACTGCAGTCAGGACAGCAGAGCCTGGCGTGGAGGATGGAGTGGCGCCGCAGGAACAGAGACAGTTTGGGAAGGTAAGTATAATTTTTCTACTTCTGCTCTATCAGAATATTAATTTTAAAAATTAAATAACTAGGACAACCCTCTTAAGGGGGTTTGTGGGATTTAGATATTGATGTATCCTCAATGTAGGTCTTCAATATTAGACCAGTAGGCAGGTGTGCACTTAGCCTTTCTGCTGCCTGAGGCGAAAACTGAAACGCCCCCCATTCCAATTTCTTAACCTAACCCCTTTGCCACAATGAAAGTGCTCATTGCCCATGGCCCTTCCGCTGCCCCCCTCTTGCCCCTACCTGGGGCTGCCTGAGGCGATCGCCTCACCTGGCCTCATTGGTGGTGCACCCCTGCCAGTAGGGGTTCGATGCTTGGCGTATCAACTGATCTGCTGTTTGTGGCAGCCACTGGCACAATAAATTACCATATACAGTGGGCAGAGGTGGAGGCAGAATAGGAACTGAGCAGCAGTACCCTAGCATGGACCACTACACAGCGGATTGTGCCTTCTGCTTCCGGCTCTGTTCATTTTCGGCAGCTGCCCTCAACAGCTGGTCACTGGATGATGAACCCCCACCAGTCTAAGGGCCCGTTCACACGACCGTGGTATTGCGGGTCCGCAATAATGCGGACCCGCAATACTACGGGTGCCGCCCGGCCGTGCGCCCCATTGAAAATGCCTATACTTATCCGCTGTTGTGGACACGTATAGGACATGTTCTATATTTTCTTGCGGAGCCGCGGCAAGATCGCGAGCCAGCCATAGAGGTGAACGGGCCCGCACCTATTCCAATTTTGCTGAATAGGTGCGGACCCATTCACACGGTCGTGTGAACAGGCCCTAATACTGACAACCTATCCTGAGGACAGATCATCAGTATCTAAGTCCCAGAAAAGTCCTTTAAGGCCCAAAACATCCATAAAATACAGTATACTGTATGTCAAGTTAATGTTTTACTTGGAAGATAATTAAATATTTTAAGTTTATATTCAAATGAAACTATGTAGAAGTGCTGCATTCTTAACCCTTCTCATAACAGATCTCCTGTACCAATTAAGGACAATTTGTATAAGAATGTCTTATAACTATGCAGGAATTTAAAAAGATGAACGACTTCACAAATCGAAGCACAAGTGGCGAGTGCTGTTGAATCTCAGACTACTCTTCTTTAGGGCTCATGCACATGGCCGTTGATGGCCGTGGCCCGTATTGCGGCCCAGAAACAGCAGGTCCACAATATGCGGGCACCGGCCGTGTGCTCCCTGCATCACGGATGCAAACCCATTCACTTGAATGGGTCCGCAATCCGGAGCTGCAGTGCGGAACAGAGGCACGGAACCCCTATGCACTGGTCCACCTGGACCAGCTGCTTTGTGTGCCAATCCACCTCAAGAGGTAGGGACTTGTTGTTCCCTTGGGAAAGCCTATTACCACCATCAAGTGAAGAACAAGAGGTTCACTTAGACAGCGCCCTTAGAGGAGGTTGGTCACATGGCACAGTGGGTTTACACCTGCTGGTTTTTGACACTCAACTGTGTGTTAAGACTTGTTAACTCCACTCTGCATGCTCTACTCCTTTCATTGTCCTCTATTAACATTTAATCAGGACTGCAAGGATCTTAAGCCTATGAAACACAATAAAATATAGTATGCCAGCTGTATTAGTCATATGTACCCCAAAATAGTACCAATAAAACGTCACCTCATTCCCCAAATAATGAGCCCTTACATAAGTCAATCACCCAAAAAATAAAAAAAATATGGCTTTCAGAATACGGAGACACTAACACATGATTTTTCTGTTTTCATAAATGCTGTTATTGTGTAAAACTAAAATAAATAAAACAAAATAGACATATTAGGTATCGCTGCATCTGTAATTACCTGCTCTATAAAAATATCACATGATCTACCCCCTAAGTGTAATATTGAATGATGAAAAAATCATATGTATCCAAAAACGGTAGCAATAAAAACACCAACTCTTCCCGCAAAAAACAAGCCCCTACACAAGACGATAGGCAGAACAATAAAAAAAAAGTATTCATATTTGGTATTTTTGCATTCATATCAACCTGCTCTATAAAAATAGCAAATGATCTAGCCTGTCAGGTAAACACTGTAAAAAATAAAAATGGTGACGGTTACCTTACCTCACAAAAAGCATAATATAGAGCAATCAAAAATCATATGTACCCCAAAATAGTACCAACAAAACTGCCACCTTATCCCATAGTTTCCCAAATGGGGTCAATTTTTGGGAGTTTCTACCATAGGGGTGCATCAGGGGGTCTTCAAATGTGACATGGCAACTTAAAATTATCCTAGTGAAATCTGCCCCCAAAAAAACATATTACTCCTTCCCTTCTGCGCCCTGCCGTGTGCCCATACATCATTTTAAGATCACATATGAAGTGTTTCTGTAAACTATAGAATCAGGGTAATAGATATTTAGTTTTGTTTGGCTGGTAACTCTTGCTATATTACAGGGGAAATGGATTAAAATGGAAAATCTACCAATAAAGTGAAATTCTGAAATTTTTACATTTTCCTTTAGTTCTTGTGGAACACCTAAACGGATATGTAAAATCTGTTTTGAATACCTTCAGGGGTGTAATTTCTAAAATCAGGTCATGTATGGGTGTTTTTTATTATGTAAGCCCAACAGTGACTTCATTACTGAACTGGTCCTTAAAAAAGTGGCTTTTGGAAATTTTCTTAAAGAGGACCTTTCACCACTCCTGACATGCATGTTTTAATAGCTGGATGCATTCCCCACGTACTAACAATTCTGGAGAATCTATTCTTATGTCTGTTTGTTGTGCCATTCCTTTATTATTGGCACTAGAAGTTATGAATTAATTGCTATTTGCCTTCAGTAAAGGAACAGAGGGGAGGTGACCAGTTGGGGGTGTGTACCTGCACAGTCTGACTCTATCCAATCACTGTTGTCATGTTCAGACTGTGCAGGTACACACCCCCAACTTGTTACCTCCCCTCTGTTCCCTTACTGAAGACAAATAGCAATTCATTCATAACTTCTAGTCCAAATAATAAAGGAATGGCACAACATAGAGACATAAGAATAGATGTTCCAGACTTGTTATTACATGGGGAATGCATGAAGCTATTAAAACAGGCATGTCAGGAGTGGTGAAAGGTCCTCTTTAAAAATGTTAAGATCTGCTTATAAAATTCTAATCCTTCTAACATCCTAAAAAAATTCAAATGGCATTTACAAAATGATTCAATTATAAAGTAGACATATGGGAAATGTACAGTAACAACCATGTTATGAGGTATCACTATCTATTTTAAAAGCAGGGAAATTGAAATTTGGAAAGTTGCAAATTTTTCCAAATTTTGGGGAAATGAACTACAATGTGTCACAAGAAAACTGTATCAGAATGGCTTGGATAAGTATGTGACACATGTCAAATAAAAAAAAGCCTGGTCTTTTTTTGCACATTAGATCATCTATTTCTCATCAGCTGGTGCTATCCCTATTGCTTCTGCTGAGAGGTTAGTTTCAGGAGTGCAGGTTGCTTTATCTATACAACATAGTCACATGAGCTTTCCCTGCTTTGGCTGCACTGGACAGAACTAAGCACATGCTGAATTCATTTGCCTCAATTTACAGAAAGAGGCCAGGGGACCCCTATTATTCCAAAAGATGCGGGTCCCAGAGGTGGGTCCCCACCTAAAAAACGAAGTGGCTGGCAAGGAAATTCAAGAGAAGTGAGGAGCACAAAGAGGCTTGAGATCAGAACGCAGGCGTTTAGGATGAAGTCGTGATAATGGCGCATTTAAAAATAATGGGGGTCAGTACATCTGTTTTTTAGATCATTTTTTCTCTGACATACTTGATTTTCCTTTGTGTGTCCTGCCAAGTATTTATGATGAAGTGCAGGACAAGTGATAAATTAGTCGTGGTGTGTTTTTATTCATCAGTTTTAAGGTGCATCTAGTGGTTTCTGTGTAATTTTGTACATCTGCATATGAAAAAGTCACAAATGTGCCATAGAAAGTCACATCTTATGGCATAAATACACCACCCATGAAGAGGCATTTAAATTGGACAAAATTTGCAGCTAAAACAGATGAAAAAAGGAGCAAGTACATAAATCACACAAATTTGGACACACCAAATAAACCACGCCCCGAAAATCTTTCAAAAACCAAAAACAGTCGCACATGGAAAAACAGACGAAAAATCAGGTGCTAAACACAACAGTAAATGCAACTAAATAATAAAGACAGACGAAAACACCCAAATCTAGACAAAAAAAAGGTCTGCACCCGCTGCCCCGCAATTGCGGACAATTATAGGCATTTCTATCACAGTGCCGGCCATGTGTAGACCGCAAAAAATGCGGAACGCACATGGGCCTTTATCTGTGTGAATGCGCTCTAACTCACAGCAACAAAGTGATCTATGATGCTGTGAGTTTGGGTCAGAAGACCCGCGGTCAGGCACATAAACAGTCTTGTATAATGTTTGCCTGAAACATTATACTGTATACATATATACAAAACTCTTGCATTTCTGCAAAGTTACAGGATGCATGGATCCAGATAATCCCCTTTTATTTAGGGGAAAATATTTTAGGCTTTCATTAACCCAGGGCAAAGCTTCAGTTCGTTACCCTGACCAAGACATAATGGCTTGTTGATGATGCCCCCAGCATCCTGGGCACATGCCCTACCTCCACCCCCCCTTACATACCTGCCACCTTTCATTCCAGTACATGTAGGTGGGAAATTGCAGAACTGTGATTCAGATAGACATGTTTGTGTGCTCTCAAATGACATTGTACAAAACTAATTATGTCATGATGTGAAGAGGATAAAATTCCAGGCGACGGGGAGTTCTGGAGAATACAACCTGCATTTACAGAGGTCTGAGAAACGCTCTACTTACAGAATATCTCAAACCTATATTACGTCATCTGCATCATATGATTTTCCCCACTCATTTTCACTTCTCATTAATACATATTTTAAAGGTTTCTTTCTGATCTTTGGTGATATAAACAGACAGGCAAATGAAGCTGAACCCCGTGTGACTGAGATGATGGAATTTCAGCAAGTAATAACATCTGAAAAAAACTCTAAAATTAGTTTTCCCCATGTTTTATTACCACAAAATCTGTATGGTGAGATTGAAAGTTTCATTATGACAAACATCATTTTTGGAACAGATGTCACAATTTGTGTTGCTGTGAATAATGATGATAGGAGTCCGTACTATAAGTGTGGTAAATGTGCGAGCTCAGGAGTCAGCTGGTGCCCCAGCTAGTGTTGGCTATAAGATAAGACAGACCCTGCTTTAAAAACTGCCAGGATTGGAGGAAACTCTGATCCCCGCAGTTAGGCTACATTTACACGACAGTGGTTTTTGTTGGCTCCGGGCGGTATATTTTGCGGCTCAGATCCGGACCCATTAATTTCTATGGGGCCGCAAAAGAAGCGGGCAGCACACCATGTGCGGTCCGCATCCGTTGCTCTGTAATGCGTCCCGGCAAAAAAAAAAAGAACATGTCCTATAAGAACAGGCATTTCTATGATGGCCACAGCATGTGCGGTCCACAAATTGCGGAATGCACATGGGCTGGTATCAGTGGTTTGCGGATCCACAATATGCGGATCCGCAAAACACAACAGTTGTGTGAATGTAGCCTTAGACAGACGCTCATCAGCCCTACAACGTGATCATGACGAGTCATCTTTGCACACCTATTAAGACGTATTACAGTGTATGTAATATATAAGTGATTAGAGGGATGCACGTTCAAGTCTGCTACAAAAAAAAGGACAAGTAATTATGAACGCCACCCCCCCCATTCACATTCTTTTTTTCTTTCTAAGCCCCTCATTATTGGAATATATATATATATATATATATATATATATATATATATATATATATGTATAATTGATAGTGCCACATCCATAACAACCCTAGCAATAACATTATGATATTATTTATCACATTTTTAGCTCTATTTCCCCCAAAAGTGGGGGGAAATGGCAGTGTGTCTCATAAAATGAAGACTAATGAGCATTTCCATTATGGTAATCTGGTGAAGCATAATTTAAGACAAGAAAAAAGGAGAAATAGGAAAATGAATGTGAAAGAAAAATGCTAAGAAAAAGGAAATGAAAATGTACACAACTATACAACAAGTGATGACCACAAACAAAATAAATGAGTGCATATATAAAGATGTAAGACCTGCTGTTTTGTAGACACTGACACAGAATTTGGTTCTTGTCAATGTTGCTCAGATCATTACATTTGCTTCCATACATCAACTTCAAGAACTGGCTGTCCACTTGCTGTCTATGGCTACTTTCACATCCGCGGCATGGAGATCGGGCCGCCTGAGCCAAAGAATGCTGGGAATTGTTTGGGTACAAACCGCGGCATGTAGCGTTTTGTGTCTGGCTTATTCTTGGCATTTTTGGGGGCAGCGGGCATTCCATTTGTATCCGGCAGCCATGCTGCAGGTGTGAGAGTAGCCTGATACATCTTACCCCCTGACAGATGCCATTGTCACAAGATAATCAATGTTATTCACTTTACCTGTCAGTGTTTTTCTTTTCTGATCGGTTACAACTCCTGGTAGCACCATGATGTTATTTTATTGAATATATACACAACGACAACCTCCTCCGAGCAGTGATAAGAATTATTACACTATAGATAAAAGTCAGAGGCGTAGCTAAAGGCTCATGGGCCCTGGTGCAAGAGTTCAGCTTGGGGGCCCCCCTTCCCTCAGTACTTTGTGGCCAGGGACAGGGAAGCACATAGCCTTCGTGCTGCCTGGGGAAAAAAATGAACTGGCAATTTCTAACCCCTTCCCTCCAGCCAGAGGTGTAACTTGATCAGCATAGACTTTCTATAATACCACTGTCTTCTTATGTGGCACAAGGGTCTTTGGGCCCCCTCAGGCTCCTGGGCCCGGTAGTGACTGCTACCTCTGCACCCCCTATAGCTACGCCCCTGGTAAAAGTATAAAATAGTAAAAGCAGTGACATCAACATTCTGCTCTTGGACCAAATCTTTAGCTGATCAATTGAGGTAGGTAAAATCATTTATACATAAGAAAGACCCCTACATGGTATTTATAGGTATCTGTATCAATAAGATGTTTATTTGGATGCTGGCAAATTTTTCATGGAGTTTGGAGGGAACACTTGTCGTTGCATTGGGCAGTTGCCAGTGTACGCCTCTGCTGTCCACACTTCTTCTAGATGTCAAAATGTCACCAAAAAGCTTGTAAAAATCACATTCATGGCATTTTTTACAAGGCAAAAAATGGCTGAAAAAAAAAAACTTAGAGGGGTTGTTCCACGAAAAATGTTTTACAGTTTTCAAACCAGCCACTGAATCTGAATATTTTTTTAATTGCTTGTAATTAAAAATTTATTATAGCTACGGAATTATTCAATAAAAATCTATCAGCATAGCGCCACCTGCTGTTTGCTCTTTTCCTAATCTCTCTGTCCTGCTCACTGAGATGGAAGCACATGCTCAGTTCCATCCTTTAACTGCCATCAGCTGCAGCAGAAAGTAAACACCCCTGAGAAAAAGACACGTCCCCTAAGCTGCCAGCTTGAAATAAATCTAGCAGAACAATGAGAGCAATGAATGGGGAGATCTCTGGATTCATGTGAGGTACAGGGCTGGTTCTAGCTTTTTTAGAAAGAGGTTGTCATGTACACAATTATATGTGAATTTTTATGTTTTACATTATTCATGGGATGATCTCCGTTTAGACTCTATTGAAGACTTTAGTCGGTGTGAATATCTTTGGCAGAGGACATGGTCAATCCAGTTTATCCTGATGGTGCAAGCATACATAAGAGATTTGTCAACTAGTCACATGTTTCCCTGTATCACATGACAATGCTGAAATCATTAAGGGCACAGATTACTTCCTGTCTGCTCTCTTATTCTAAAGAAAGTCAGCAACATGACTTCCCTCTTGAAGGTACGTACTCAGATCTGAAAAACCTTCTGTACAACACGCAGCCAATAACTGTGTACTTGACAATGGCTGAGCGAACTAACATTCCCCATAGGCACAGCCCCTGCTATTAACTGCTTCATTGCCGGGTACTGGTAATGGACACGGGGGTATGAACTGATTTGATGGCTTTATCATTCTTCTAAGCTAGGCTATCCCATTTATTTTTGTATATGTATGACATTGTTTTGTATCTTTTTTACATTGTATAGTTTTCTTAAATGTAGGATTAATTATTGTCTTTTTTATTTTTATCTTGATGTATAGTATACAAAGTTTCGTTGGGAACTTTGACTATGCATAATATTGGCATTTTAGATTTTATATGTATATATATATCTATATATATCTATCTATATATAAAATTTATTTTGCATATATATATATATATATATATATATATATATACAGTACAGACCAAAAGTTTGGACACACCTTCTCATTCAAAGAGTTTTCTGTATTTTCATGACTATGAAAATTGTAGATTCACACTGAAGGCATCAAAACTATGAATTAACACATGTGGAATTATATACTTAACAAAAAAGTGTGAAACAACTGAAAATATGTCTTATATTCTAGGTTCTTCAAAGTAGCCACCTTTTGCTTTGATTACTGCTTTGCACACTCTTGGCATTCTCTTGATGAGCTTCAAGAGGTAGTCACCTGAAATGGTATTCCAACAGTCTTGAAGGAGTTCCCAGAGATGCTTAGCACTTGTTGGCCCTTTTGCCTTCACTCTGCGGTCCAGCTCACCCCAA
Source organism: Rhinella marina (assembly GCA_900303285.1). Classification (NCBI taxonomy): domain Eukaryota; kingdom Metazoa; phylum Chordata; class Amphibia; order Anura; family Bufonidae; genus Rhinella; species Rhinella marina. The sequence continues at coordinate 577,025 of ONZH01000357.1, forward strand.
ACCATCTCGATTGGGTTCAGGTCTGGTGACTGTGGAGGCCAGGTCATCTGGCGTAGCACCCCATCACTCTCCTTCTTGGTCAAATAGCCCATACACAGTCTGGAGGTGTGTTTGGGGTCATTGTCCTGTTGATAAATAAATGATGGTCCAACTAAACACAAACCGGATGGAATAGCATGCCACTGCAAGATGCTGTGGTAGCCATGCTGGTTCAGTATGCCTTCAATTTTGAATAAATCCCCAACAGTGTCACCAGCAAAGCACCCCCACACCATCACACCTCCTCCTCCATGCTTAACGGTGGGAACAAGGCATGTAGAGTCCATCCGTTCACCTTTTCTGCGTCGCACAAAGACACGGTGGTTGGAACCAAAGATCTCAAATTTGGACTCATCAGACCAAAGCACAGATTTCCACTGGTCTAATGTCCATTCCTTGTGTTCTTTAGCCCAAACAAGTCTCTTCTGCTGTTGCCTGTCCTTAGCAGTAGTTTCCTAGCAGCTATTTTACCATGAAGGCCTGCTGCACACAGTCTCCTCTTAACAGTTGTTGTAGAGATGTGTCTGCTGCTAGAACTCTGTGTGGCATTGACCTGGTCTCTAATCTGAACTGCTGTTAACCTGCGATTTCTGAGGCTGGTGACTCGGATGAACTTATCCTCCACAGCAGAGGTGACTCTTGGTCTTCCTTTCCTGGGGCGGTCCTCATGTGAGCCAGTTTCTTTGTAGCGCTTGATGGTTTTTGCGACGGCCCTTGGGGACACTTTCAAAGTTTTCCCAATTTTTCGGACTGACTAACCTTCATTTCTTAAAGTAATGATGGCCACTCGTTTTTCTTTAGCTGCTTTTTTCTTGCCATAATACAAATTCTAACATCTATTCAGTAGGACTATCAGCTGTGCATCCACCTGACTTCTGCCCAACACAACTCATGGTCCCAACCCCATTTATAATGCAAGAAATCCCACTTATTAAACCTGACAGGGCACACCTATGAAGTGAAAACCATTTCAGGTGACTACCTCTTGAAGCTCATCAAGAGAATGCCAAGAGTGTGCAAAGCAGTAATCAAAGCAAAAGGTGGCTACTTTGAAGAACCTAGAATATAAGACATATTTTCAGTTGTTTCACACTTTTTTGTTAAGTATATAATTCCACATGTGTTAATTCATAGTTTTGATGCCTTCAGTGTGAATCTACAATTTTCATAGTCATGAAAATACTGAAAACTCTTTGAATGTGTGCCCAAACTTTTGGTCTGTACTGTATATATATACAATTTGTTTGTGTTTCACTTTATTGTGTACAGGGCTGCAGATGTCCTCCTGAATTCAGCTGTATAAAGTTGAATACTGCAGCTTCGCATGTCCATACCTTAACTAGAGACAACTGGAGGAGGACAGAATGTGCCGGCTATTGATGGCAGTATCTAGAGCTGCACTGCGGTATTTAGTTCTGCTGCACTATAGTATTGCTGACCCTGCCTTCTTATGTCTCTCTATCTACTTGTGTTGGCACTTATCTAGTTGTTTTGCCAGGCCTTCTATAAATTTGGCCCACCTACAATATGAGGGCCACTTTTTAAGTTCCCAGTTTGCCCCTGGTTGTGTACGCTCCAAAAAGAATAGAATATACCTTGTACATTGTAGGAATCAGAAGTACAGAGGAAAAGTAGTAGACACTGTGCCATCAGCTAAAGTCAGAGTGGTCGCCAGCACTGACCTCCCAGGGATCACAATGTGCCTTCTCTTTGACGGGCTAGGTGTAACTGACCGTCGGTGTCCCCATTTGCAGACACATCATTTGTCATGCAGCAGTTTTGGATAGCCACATATTGCATTATAAAGCCTCATGCACATGATTTTTCTTCAGTGTGCTTTGTACATTTTTTGTGGATAATACAATGACCTATTCTTTCCTATGGGGCCATGCACATATCCTCGAGGCTATTCCGCTAATTATAGAACATGTCCTATTCTTGTCTGTTTTGCAGACAAGAATAGCCATTTCTATAAAATAAAGATTGCGCACGGACGTTATCCGTGTGTTATGTAGACTCCAAAACGGATACAGTCATGTGCAGGAGACCTAACACTACATATTAGGGAATAGCATTTATTAATACTTCTGTGATTATGTTAAATGTCAGAAATATCAACGCTTGATCTGTAGCGGCAGCTCATGACGTATTAGATGACATAGATAAGATGCTGATTAACACCACCTTGAGGGCACTGATCTCTGAACTACAAAGGAAATTAAATATTTTGCAGTCGTGCCCCATATGACCCCGGTCCACAGGCTCTGAACCTGCTGTGGAAATGTATCCGGAATATAGCATTTCACTGGGAAGGAATAGAAATGGGAACACCATGGAAGAAAAGCAGTCGGCTATCAGTTAGTCACTGTCTTCACATTGTGACAGAGTGGAAATACCAGTTATGTCATTACAGATTGTCTGACTAAACTGGGAACATCTCACACTTAACCCTTTCACTGTGTGACAGCTAAAAAAAAAAAATCTGTAATCACTGAAATGATGTCCATGATTCATTTTCTGTACATTATTACTTTAGCCCCTTAAAGGGGTCTCCAGGATTTTCATACTGATTGACTATCTCACACCCATTACTTTTTTATGCCGTTTACAGAGTTGTATAGTGGCTCTTTTTTTTGCGGGCCAGCTGTAGTTTTTACTCCTAACATTTTGGGGTATTTGTGACTTTTTGATTACCTTTTATTGAACTTTTTTAGGGAGATGAAGCTACCAAAAAACTTTGATTCAGGATTTTTTTTTCTCCATTACAGTGTTCACTGTATGGGATAAATACTGGTAATTTTATAATTTAAAGGGGTTTCCCGAGATGTTAAAACTGATGACCTGTCCTCAAGATCATCAGTATCTGATCTGTGGGGGTCAAACACCTGGGACCCCTGCCGAACAGCTTTTTGAGTAGGCCCCAGCGAGCGCAGTAGTGCTACAGTCTTCTCACTGCTTTCCCTAGGCCAAATGACGATACGTTCATCAGTCACATGGCCTAGGAGCAGCTCAGCTGCACTGAAGTGAGCGTCGGTGCCTTCTCAAATAGCTGATTGGTGGGGGTCCCAAGTGTCAGACTCCCACGAATCAGATCAGTGTTGAGCGAAGTAAAGCATTTGAAGTGGAATTCAGTCTGAAATTTACAAAAACTTTTATTTGCAACTAAGCCGAATTTTCTTAAAATGGCGGCTGCACGTGTTAAAAAGTGAGAAGCCCAGGAACGCGAGATTAGCCATAATGCCATGCAGCCAACCAATCTGCAGATAGCCATCCCCTTGTGATGTCACAGCCCTATAAAACCCTCATCCCGCGCTGTGTCCACCATTGTCCTTTGAGCAGAGCATAGGGAGAGACATGACAAGAGCTCAAACACTAGGGACAGTGTTACTGTAACAATCCAGCGGCCATGTTTGATCCATCCACCATGTTCTGCCATCTTGTTTTAACCCTAATAATTTTAAAAGCAAAATACCACTAGGTTCATAGTAGGGAGGGATCCTGGACCTTATAGAGGGATCCACATGGGATTGTCCCTGTTGTGGAGCCCTCAATTTTATTGCTTTGAGGAAGGTTTTCCCACCTCAATGCTATGTACCATCTCAGGTACCATCACACAAGAGGACAGAGGCTGTTGCCTGGATACATGCTTCAGGTCCCCCAGTCCCCACCAGAGGGAGCCAGAGCACACCCGGATGACCATGGCGTCTGAAGGGTTAAAAGGACATTAGTGCCAGTTGTCTGCTCTTTTTAAAACAACAGGCACCTGGCAGCCACAGTGTCCGCTGTACGTGCCAGCGGGCGCCATTTTTAAATGTTGACCTAAATTTACGTCTCGGCAGTCGGGAAAGGGTTAACTTCCAAGTCTTCTCACTGAGATTGGGCCACCAAGTGGGATGAATATGATTAGACAGAGTGGCCTGAGTATACCTGATTTATCGCGATTTGTGACAAATTAATTTGTAACAAACTGAATTTTTTGTCGAACTTTGGCGAATCGGCCAAATAGAATTTTTCGAAACTTCGCTCATCTCTAGTAATCAGTATAAAAATCTTGGAAGACTCTTTTAATAGTTGGGCATTTTTTGATGTGACAATACCAATGATTTTACTTTTTTATTTTTTGTAAAATGAGGAAAGGGGTAAAAGCAGTGGCGTAGCTATAGGGGTCGCAGCGGTCGCAGTTGCGACCGGGCCCCTAAGCCAGGGGGGCCCCGAGGGCCCCCCTTGCCACTTGCAGGGCCGCACCGCCAATTAGCCAGGTGCGGCGCGGCCCTGCAGAGGGAGATGAGCGCTTCCATTATGGAAGCGCTCATCTCCATAGTCATCTGTATCGCCGTCCTCAGGACGGCGATACAGATGACTGTATTGTACTGGGGCAGGGGAGGGAGAGGTGTCTCCCCTGCCCGTTCCTCTGATAGGCTGCAGGCACCGGGCCTGCAGCCTATCAGAGGCCGGCTCAGGCGGCGCGATGACGTCATCGCGCCGCCTGAGCCGTACAGCGCGGACACAGGCCAGAAGAGGCCTGCATCGCATCGCTGCTGGAGGTAAGTATAAGTGTTAATTTTTTTTTAATTATTTTACTGGCACATGGGGGCTTTGGGGGCATTTTACTGGCACATGGGGGCATTTTTACTGGCACATGGGGGCATTTTTACTGGCACATGGGGGCACTGGGGGCATTTTACTGGCACATGGGGGCATTTTTACTGGCACATGGGGGCATTTTTACTGGCACATGGGGGCACTGTGGGCATTTTTACTGGCACATGGGGGCACTGGGGGCATTTTTACTGGCACTGGGGGCATTTTTACTGGCACATGGGGGCACTGGGGGCATTTTTACTGGCACTGGGGGCATTTTACTGGCACATGGGGCACTGGGGGCATTTTTACTGGTACTGGGTGGCATTTTACTGACATGGGGCACTGAGGGCATTTTTACTGGCACAAGGGGGCACTGGGGGCATTATTACAGTCACTGGGCCATTTTTACTGGTATGGGGGGCATTTTTCTTGGCACATGGGGGCAACTGGGGCATTTCTTACTGGCACAAGGGGGCACTGGGGCATTACTACAGGCACTGGGGCCATTTTTACTGGTATGGGGGGCATTTTCTGGCACATGGGGGCACTGGGGCATTTCTTACTGGCACAAGGGAGCACTGGGGGCATTATTACAGGCACTGGGGCCATTTTTACTGGTATGGGGGGCATTTTTCTGGCACATGGGGGCACTGGGGCATTTCTTACTGGCACATGATTTTGGGGGGGAATCAATGGGGGAACTTCTGGCGCATTATTGGGGCATTTCTTACTGGCACATAATCTGTGTGGTACTAGTGGCACAGTACTGGGGGTGGTAGGATGATTTGTCCAGAAGATGGGAGGATGATGGAAAAGTAGTAAACTAAGATTTTTTTCTGTCAAACTGCAGACATGAGAAATGGCTGAAAAATGGCGTCTGGTCTGAAAGGAGAAGATGAGGAAAGAGAAGATGTACATCCGAGGAGACGTCACTGGATGTACGAGGTATGGGGCGCTGTATTATACTGGATGTAAGAGGTATGGGGCGCTGTATTATACTGGATGTAAGAGGTATGAGGCGCTGTATTAGGCGGGGGGGGGGGGGGGGCAGGGGCCCAAGCTGAACTCTTGCACCAGGGCCCATGAGCCTTTAGCTACGCCCCTGGGTAAAAGGCATTTTATTTTTATATGCCCAACCTGCGGCCTTCCAGCTGTTGTAAAACTAAAATTCCCATCATGCCCTGTTGTAGGCTGTCCGAGCATGCTAGGAGTTGTTGTTTTGCAACAGCTGGAGGGCCGCAGGTTGGGCATACCTGCCATAGACTGCAATAAAATTGTTTTGCAGTCTATGGTAAAAGGCCATGTTCCTATTAAAAGAGTTTTCCAAGATAATTTTACTTTTCCTCTGGATAGGTCATCAGTATCTGATCGGTGAGAGTCTGACACCCGGTACCCCCGCTGATCAGCTGTAAGCACCTTCTCCATGCTTCCCAAGGACAGAACCGTGCATTGTATAACGGCTGTGCTTGGTATTGCGCTCAACCCCATTCATTTCATTGGGGCTGAGCAGTGCCTAGGCCACATGACCAGTGAACGTGACATCACATGGTCTAGGGGGAAAGCTGAGAGAAGGCTGTAAAGCTACTGCGAACGTCAGTGCCTTCTCAAACAGCTGATTTGCGGGGGTCCCAAGTGTTAGACCCCAACCAATCAGATACTGATGACCTATCCGGGGGATACGTGTACTGCGTCTTTTGATTGGTCAGTTTATAGAATGGAAATGATCAAAATTGTGTTTCACTTAAAAATATCTATAATCGCATCACAACAAATCAACAAATTGCAGTACGATGCACAATTTTGCCACACAGTATAAACTGCTACATGTGAACCAAGGTGTTTGATGTCAAATGTCCTTTGAACAAAATGGCAAAAGCACAGGGCAGATTTATAAAAACTGCCTAAAAGAAAAAAACTCCTTGCTGCCCATCGTAACCAAAGGTTTTTTTTCCAGGAAATCCTAGAAATTTCAGTGATTTCCTATATTAGTCAGAGGATCTCAGTCTGGAAGAACCCAGACATGTGAACAGCGGGGGTCATTTATTAACAGACTTGCAGACATGTGTCAGCCCTTGGTACAGAAGAAATCAGCAATTCAGAAAAAGGTTAGATGTCCCCGAAGGTCTAATATATATTTATAGGGGGCACAAAATGCAAAATAAAAAAAAATAAAGACAAAATTAAAAAATATAAATAATAAAACCGCCACATACTACACCACAGCTTCTTGCCCCACCACTGGCGACCATAACCCATACATCCCATATCTCAAAATGACCATCACGAAAAGGGGGTATAACGTTAAAAAAATATTTTAGTTGCACATTATGCTATTGGGCTATGGCTATGTGACATTTCATGTAATGTATGTATATGGTGTCACAGTGTGACTTGCGACATGACAGTGGCAAAAAATCCAGACATGCTGGAGTTTGTATTGCAAGTCACATGTGACAGTAGAGAAGGGGCATTATTAATTTTGGGGGTACTAATGGGGCATTACTATTACTGGGGTCACTAATGAAGGCATTACTATTACCGGTGGCACTAATGGGGGCATTAAGATTACTGGGGGGCTCTAATGGGGGCATTATTAATTCTGGGGGCGCTAATTGGGCATTAATATTATTGGGGCACTAATGGGGGCACTATTAATTCAGGGGGCGCTAATGGAGAGCATTTTTAATTCTGGGTCACTAATTGGGGCATTAATATTATTAGGGGCACACATGAGGGCAATATTAATTCTGGGGGGCACTAAATGGGGTATTAATATTGGAGAGCACTAATGGGGGCATGATTAATTCTGGGGGGCCCTAATTGGGCCTTTAATATTACTAGGGGCACTAATGGGGTCACTATTAATTTTGGGGGGCATTGTTAATTTTGGAGGGCACTAATGGGGTATTAATATTATTAGGGGCACTATTAATTCTGGGGGGCACTAACTGGGGTATTGATATTATTGGAGGGCACTAATGGGGGCATTATTAATTCTGGGGGCACTAATTGGGGCATTAATATTACTGAAGGTCACTAATGGGGTCTTTATTAATTCTGGGGGCACTAATGGGGGCATTATTAATTCTGGGGGCACTAATATTATTGGGGGCACTATTAATTCCAGGGGTGCTAATGGGGGAATTATTAATTTTGGGGAGCACTAATTGGGGCATTTATATTAATAAGGAGCACTAATGGAGGTATTAATTCTGGGTGTGCACCTATTGAGGCATTAATATTACTGAGGGGCACTAATGGTGGTATTACTGTTACAGGGCATTAATGGGGGGCGGGGGCACTAATGGAGGTTTGGGGTGTGACTCAACTTGGCCATATTTCTTGTTGGGAAAGGTGGCAACCCTAACCCCAGTGTGTTCACACGTGGCAGAGAGACGTTTTCCTGACACGATGTCCTAGTCAATAAAAAAAAGCTAGCGTGGAATGTGCTTTGCGCCTTGCAGTAACGTAGATCTGGCAGCAGGAATCATAAACAGAGGAAGCAGATCCGGTCACTGCTCCAGGAAGAGAAGTCTCCGAGTATCAGTGCGCTGCTGTGAGGAGGAGAGAGCCCGATGCCTGGAGCCAGCAGTATAATGGTGAGCTGCATGCATGGTTACTGCGCCGAGCCGTTATAGTCCGGTCAGGGCAGGGAAAAAGACGCACGGCTTCCTAGAGAGTGTTCAGTCGCCTGTGCTGACTGGAAGCGTTGCGTTATTGGTCTTGTATCCGCTGTGAGGAGATATGTGTCACTATCTCGGTGCACAGCTGGGTTCAGGGTTCACTTTGTGGTGTGCACTCTGGAAAACTTTAGTAAGTTTGCACAGAAAACATTAAAAAGATAAAATAATTAAAACAAAACACGTTTTTGCTGTTTGGTCCCTTTAAATGTAGAACTGAAAATAAGTGCAGAGGCTGAAGTTTCGTTTCCTTCCCCTCCCCTTCCTCTCTGCAGACTAGTTTATGATATTTATTTTTTTACCAGAATGTTTTTTTTTTTTAATTTTGTCATCATAAAGTGACTTAAATATGTGGAGATTTTTGTTCATCGATATAAATAAATGATAAAATGTTACTGTTTCACATTTGCTGATAATGGGCCCCAGATGGGTAAAAAAAAGGCAAAAATGTATTTCAAACTAAAACAATCTCCTATATGTTTCAATTCATACAATATTCAGTCTAGTCGCACCGAAGGCATGAATGCTTAAAACTTAGCTTATATTAAATATTAAAATGCTTAGCTATAGGATCTATACTTCATTCCTAATATACACCAAAAAGACCCACAAAAAATGAATGCAGACCCACTCCCTGTGGGAGGAGCACTTGATGCTTGTCGGATACTGAAGGAATAGAGGGGTCCGGGATCGGGGGTCATGTCCCTATATTGTCCCTTACTAATGCCTGAACCCTGAAGGTGAGCGCACCCTGGCCCCTTACCTATTCCTGTTATTACCCTAAAAGCTTCCCAACGCATTTCCCCTCCTTTTAGGTTCACACTGGCCATCGCTTCTGTCCGCCACACGCACATTGACCATTGCTCCTGTCCGCCACACTTAAATCGACCATTGCTCCTGTCCACCACACTTAAAGGGGTTGTCTCACTTCAGTAAGTTGCATTTATCATGCAGAGAAAGTTAATACAAGCCACTTACTAATGTATTGTGATTGTCCATATTGCTTCCTTTGCTGGCTGGATTAATTTTTTTCATAACATTATACACTGCTCGTTTCCATGGTTACAGACCACCCTGCAAACCATGAGTGGTGGTCGTGCTTGCACACTATAGGAAAAAGCATCAGCCTCTCTGGTGGCCGGGACCATGGGAGCGCAAATAGGCTGGTGCTTTTTCCTATATGGTGCAACCACGACCACCACTGATGGATTGCAGGGTGGTCTGTAACCATGGAAACGAGCAGTGTATAATGTTATGAAAAAATTAATCCAGCCAGCAAAGGAAGCAATATGGAGAATCACAATACATTAGTAAGTGGCTTGTATTAACTTTCTCTACATGATAAATGCCACTTACTGAAGTGAGACGACCCCTTTAAATCGACCATTGCTCCTGTCCGCCACACTTAAATCGACCATTGCTCCTGTCCGCCACGTGCACATCGACCATTGCGCCTGTCCGCCACGTGCACATCGACCATTGCTCCTGTCCGCCACGTGCACATCGACCATTGCTCCTGTCCGCCACGTGCACATCGACCATTGCTCCTGTCCGCCACGTGCACATCGACCATTGCTCCTGTCCGCCACGTGCACATCGACCATTGCTCCTGTCCGCCACGTGCACATCGACCATTGCTCCTGTCCGCCACGTGCACATCGACCATTGCTCCTGTCCGCCACGTGCACATCGACCATTGCTCCTCCCCGTGCTCGCCATGCCCTGTCCGGCACATCGGCCATTGCTCCTGTCCGCCACGTGCACATCGGCCATTGCTCCTGTCCGCCACGTGCACATCGGCCATTGCTCCTGTCCGCCACGTGCACATCGGCCATTGCTCCTGTCCGCCACGTGCACATCGGCCATTGCTCCTGTCCGCCACGTGCACATCGGCCATTGCTCCTGTCCGCCACGTGCACATCGGCCATTGCTCCTGTCCGCCACGTGCACATCGGCCATTGCTCCTGTCCGCCACGTGCACATCGGCCATTGCTCCTGTCCGCCACGTGCACATCGGCCATTGCTCCTGTCCGCCACGTGCACATCGGCCATTGCTCCTGTCCGCCACGTGCACATCGGCCATTGCTCCTGTCCGCCACGTGCACATCGGCCATTGCTCCTGTCCGCCACGTGCACATCGGCCATTGCTCCTGTCCGCCACGTGCACATCGGCCATTGCTCCTGTCCGCCACGGCACATCTGGCCATTGCCCTGTCCGCCCGTGCCATCGGCCATTGCCCTGTCCGCCACGTGCACATCGGCCATTGCTCCTGTGCCGCCACGCTGCACATCGGCCAATTGCTCCTGTCCGCCACGTGCACAATCGGCCATTGCTCCTGTTCCGCCACGTGCACATCGGCCATTGCTCATGTCCGCCACGTGCACATCGGCCCATTGCTCCTGTCCGCCACGTGCACTATCGGGCCATCTGCTCCTGTCCGGCCACGTGCACATCGGACATGGCTCCTGTCCGCCACGTGCACATCGGCCATTGCTCTGTCCGCCACGTGCACATCGGCCATTGCTCCCTGTCCCGCCACGTGCACATCGGCCCATTGCTCCCTGTCCGCCACGTGCACATCGGCCATTGCTCCTGTCCGCCACGTGCACATCGGCCCATTGCTCCTGTCCGCCACGTGGCACATCGGCCATTGCTACCTGTCCGCCACGTGCACATCGGCCATTGCTCCTGTCCGCCACGTGCACATCGGCCATTGCTCCTGTCCGCCACGTGCACATCGGCCATTGCTCCTGTCCGCCACGTGCACATCGGCCATTGCTCCTGTCCGCCACGTGCACATCGGCCATTGCTCCTGTCCGCACGTGCACATCGGCCATTGCTCCTGTCCGCCACGTGCACATCGGCCATTGCTCCTGTCCGCCACGTGCACATCGGCCATTGCTCCTGTCCGCCACGTGCACATCGGCCATTGCTCCTGTCCGCCACGTGCACATCGGCCATTGCTCCTGTCCGCCACGTGCACATCGGCCATTGCTCCTGTCCGCCACGTGCACATCGGCCATTGCTCCTGTCCGCCACGTGCACATCGGCCATTGCTCCTGTCCGCCACGTGCACATCGGCCATTGCTCCTGTTCCGCCACGTGCACATCGGCCATTGCTCCTGTCCGCCACGTGCACATCGGCCATTGCTCCTGTCCGCCACGTGCACATCGGCCACACTCCTGCTCTGTCCGCCACGTGCACATCGGCCATTGCTCCTGTCCGCCACGTGCACATCGGCCATTGCTCCTGTCCGCCACGTGCACATCGGCCATTGCTCCTGTCCGCCACGTGCACATCGGCCATTGCTCCTGTCCGCCACGTGCACATCGGCCATTGCTCCTGTCCGCCACGTGCACATCGGCCATTGCTCCTGTCCGCCACGTGCACATCGGCCATTGCTCCTGTCCGCCACGTGCACATCGGCCATTGCTCCTGTCCGCCACGTGCACATCGGCCATTGCTCCTGTCCGCCACGTGCACATCGGCCATTGCTCCTGTCCGCCACGTGCACATCGGCCATTGCCCTGTCCGCCACGTGCACATCGGCCATTGCTCCTGTCCGCCACGTGCACATCGGCCATTGCTCCTGTCCGCCACGTGCACATCGGCCCATTGCTCCTGTCCGCCACGTGCACATCGGCCATTGCTCCTGTCCGCCACGTGCACATCGGCCATCGCCCCTGTCCGCCACGTGCACATCGGCCATTGCTCCTGTCCGCCACGTGCACATCGGCCATTGCTCCTGTCCGCCACGTGCACATCGGCCATTGCTCCTGTCCGCCACGTGCACATCGGCCATTGCTCCTGTCCGCCACGTGCACATCGGCCATTGCTCCTGTCCGCCACGTGCACATCGGCCATCGCTCCTGTCCGCCACGTGCACATCGGCCATCGCTCCTGTCCGCCACGTGCACATCGGCCATCGCCCCTGTCCGCCACGTGCACATCGGCCATCGCCCCTGTCCGCCACGTGCACATCGGCCATTGCTCCTGTCCGCCACGTGCACATCGGCCATTGCTCCTGTCCGCCACGTGCACATCGGCCATTGCTCCTGTCCGCCACGTGCACATCGGCCATTGCTCCTGTCCGCCACGTGCACATCGGCCATCGCTCCTGTCCGCCACGTGCACATCGGCCATCGCTCCTGTCCGCCACGTGCACATCGCCATCGCCCCTGTCCGCCACGTGCACATCGGCCATCGCCCCTGTCCGCCACGTGCACATCGGCCATCGCCCCTGTCCGCCACGTGCACATCGGCCATCGCCCCTGTCCGCCACGTGCACATCGGCCATCGCCCCTGTCCGCCACGTGCACATCGGCCATCGCCCCTGTCCGCCACGTGCACATCGGCCATCGCCCCTGTCCGCCACGTGCACATCGGCCATCGCCCCTGTCCGCCACGTGCACATCGGCCATCGCCCCTGTCCGCCACGTGCACATCGGCCATCGCCCCTGTCCGCCACGTGCACATCGGCCATCGCCCCTGTCCGCCACGTGCACATCGGCCATCGCCCCTGTCCGCCACGTGCACATCGACCATCGCCCCTGTCCGCCACGTGCACATCGACCATCGCCCCTGTCCGCCACGTGCACATCGACCATCGCCCCTGTCCGCCACGTGCACATCGGCCATCGCCCCTGTCCGCCACGTGCACATCGGCCATCGCCCCTGTCCGCCACGTGCACATCGACCATCGCCCCTGTCCGCCACGTGCACATCGACCATCGCCCCTGTCCGCCACGTGCACATCGACCATCGCCCCTGTCCGCCACGTGCACATCGACCATCGCCCCTGTCCGCCACGTGCACATCGACCATCGCCCCTGTCCGCCACGTGCACATCGACCATCGCCCCTGTCCGCCACGTGCACATCGACCATCGCCCCTGTCCGCCACGTGCACATCGACCATCGCCCCTGTCCGCCACGTGCACATCGACCATCGCCCCTGTCCGCCACGTGCACATCGACCATCGCCCCTGTCCGCCACGTGCACATCGACCATCGCCCCTGTCCGCCACGTGCACATCGACCATCGCCCCTGTCCGCCACGTGCACATCGACCATCGCCCCTGTCCGCCACGTGCACATCGACCATCGCTCCTGCCTGCCACACACTCATCGCACATCGACCATCACACACCAACCACGCTCCTGCCCGCCAGTCCTGAGTCCAGCAGGGCACCTGTGGCAGTTGGCCATGTATATAAGTACCTGATTTTCCTAGCATTAATTACTACTGAGAGCATCAGATCATTATGTACCTGGCCGGCATTGTGCCCCCTGGGCATCGGTCTACCGGAAATTTCCCTGTAGGGTTAATATCCAATCTGCCCCATAGAAATGAACGTGTCTGCGTGTGATCCACACAAAATAAAGCAGATTGGAAGCGAACCAAAATATGGTTGTGTGACTGCATCCTAAGTCAGCATGTCCTGTAAAATGGCTGAAAATTTTAAAAAATCAAACACACGCACACCGACCATTGCAACAGCGCTCTGCAAAGACTAGTGCCCGTACGGGGTTACTGCAGCCCAGCTACCACTGAAGCTAATGGGCCATAAACACAGACAGGAGAGGAGTCTTAGGGGAAATTTCCATACCGATCTTGATATCCCTGCACCTAGTTTATAGTTAGGCTCACACCTTGTTATGTATCAGACACATCTTCCATCTGTCTGTGCTCCTAAGCAGAAATCAGTGGCAGCTCGGAGCTGCTGTAGATTTCTGTCTTCATTTATTCCAGAAAACTGGTGTAAATGAAGATTAATGAAGATAAATGAGTCAGGCCTGCTGAGACACATCACTGCTGAAGCCAACGGTTTGCTGAAGAGGATCTGGTAACCATGCTGGGGAGGAAAAAAAAACAAACCCTGGACCAGAAGATGGAGATGCAGTATCCAGCGCAGAGGACAGGCATGCCATGGAGCAGGTAAGTATGATCATTTCAGGAGGGGAGGCAGGCTACCATCACATGGTAGAAATGAAGTATACCTGGACAGTCCCTTTAAGGGCTCCGTGCTACAGCACATGGCCAGTGCCCATATATTGAGGACCCGCCAATTGCAGTCCACAATATGGCAATGGAGCCCTTACGTTCATGGGCATGAGCCCTAAGGCAAATGTTCAGGCGCCACTTTATTAAACCAGTTGAAATACAGGAAGAGGGAGAGGACAGCAGCTTGAACCAATGATGAGAGAGGAGGTATGTCTCAGACTACCTGGCACTGCCTTTGGGCACTGTAGCTAAGCTGTAGTCACAGATCACAGTTCTGTAATCACTAATTATTAGTGGGTGTCTGAGGAATGCTGAATGCACTTGGGCACGCAAATCATCAAGATCCACTACTGGCAGCTCCTTTTAAATTTGCTGACTAATGATGTCCAGATTTGCTTGATGATAGACAAGTCTAGAGACACCGCAGTCCATGGTAGCTCTTTTAGACCACGTAGTAACATGTGGCCTGTCACTGTCCTGTTGAATAATGGTTCCTGGGACACTGGAGAAATGTCTGGGCCACTGGTTCCACAATCAAATCAATGTAAGGCCGAGCTGATAGTGTACCGACTACAATACATTATGCCACCACACACCATTATCTTTGGAATAAGACTTTTGCGATGTTCCCTTGTGAAGACCCCTTCTTGCCATTGCCCACGTGGTCTCCAGACCACTCTCCAGCTATCATTGCATCCTAGACAAAAGCAGGAGTCCTCACTGAAGAGGATAGATGTCCATTCCAGCCTTTATTGCCGTCTTTCTGTGCACCCTAATAGCCTTTAAGAACAGTGGTGTTAGGGTGTTGGAACACCTGTAGCTTGACATCTGGCTGATAGCTCTTTGCCACCCTAGGTTTGGGATGTGACACAGATTCACTTGCAGTACAGAATGGTTCGCAATTACAGTACATCATTGTTCTTTCAAAGACCGGGACATACAACTCTGAACAGTCCTGACATCTCAGCCTAGGCCTGAGGCATTAGCCAAGATCTCTCAGTTCAATGACTCTGTCCCGTTCAGTTTGCGGCAAGTAGTGATAACACGTCCTTGAACAGGAGGCATCACACAATCCTCCAACACAACTTGATCTGATTTTTTGATGTTTCAAGTTCTTAAAAAAACAATTCCTTCAATTTGGCAATTATTCTCCTCCCGCATGCTACAAATCGGAGCTACCTTGATCTACAGATCATAGCGACATCTGTTTCTTCCCCGATTTGCATAACCTTGCGGTCTTTCTAAGTGTTGCAATTTCAATGTTGATGAATGTTTAAATATCATGTGGCGATGTATATGAGCTCACGACTGTGCATCTGCATTAAGAGTACATTGTACCTGACAAAGTCTCCCTAAATGTTACATACCCCCAAGTGCCGTAAGAAAATCCCTTAAAGTCCACTGAGGAAGTACTGTAATTTCTCATGGCAAGTATAATTATTTGGCATATGACCCTCACCCTTATTCACTTCATTTTAAAACCGGGCTTTCCAAAATATCAGTAACGTCAGTGACACAGTTCTATATATAATCAGCTTGACTGTCACTTCACTTTCATTGCATGATAATCTTCATACAAAAACTCATTTTACGCTACTGGAAATTTTGAGGCAGTTTTAGAATTTTGAAGAAATGTCTATTTTCTGCCTCCGACGGTTGTGTCATATTGCAGGTGAGGAAGGTTTTGGTCTGATGTTACGTACTTGTGTAAAATGTGTTATAATCGCTAAGTATTGTGTTTTCATTATTTTAGCTAATATTTTATTTTGTTTTCCTTATTTTACTTTATTTTACTTTCTTGCCTCACATTATATTGACTGAAGATGGGAAAATTATTTTTTTAGCAAGTGTCTAAGACAGCATATAGAACAATCTTTAGCTTTATTCACAATTCATATATCCATGGTACCAAATCAGAGCATGTACATCATTGTTCTGTTTATTGATTTCACTGTGTATGCTGCACCTATCACTGTGCCAACCAACCAGTTTGACTTTGCGCCAGACCAAAAAGCGTTATCATGGGAGTCCCCTGGTTTTCACCCTTTAACCCCTGTACAGGGATCTGGTATCCACTTCAGGGAGCCATTAGGCCACCACCTCTTGGAATAGTGTGGTTGGTAGCTGACCCACTAGGGTCAGAGACACCAGTGTGAAGCACAGAGGGATCAGGCAACTTGTAGTCAGGAAACAGGCAGAGGTTAGGGCAGGCAGAGCATGTACATAGCCGTGAAACAGGTCTGAGTTCTGGGCAGGCAGCAAACGGTCAATGAGGCAAACAGGCAGTAGTCAAGTCAGACAGTGGAGGTTCAGAATCTGTAAACAGGCTGAGGTTGGTACAGACAGAACAGCACATCTTGCTAGATATACCTTATGCTCAATCATTCTCCCCTTGAATGCCCAAAGGTGTATAGCAATAGGCTAGGACAGATTAGTGTATGCACATGTAAGCTTTTTTGGAGTCTGTTAGAGCGTGCACCCCCCTAAGTACAGCGGAAGGAGGTACCAAGTCAGCAGGAGAGGGCCACAGACTGCTAGAAGAGGAAGCCATGGAGGACTATCGGTACTGGGGCCTTGGAAGCCCAGCAGTAGTAGAGTGAGAGATGTTGCGCCTGGGACTCTTTCTTCTTAGTAATCAGGAGCTGTTCTCTAGTGTAATACAAGACCTGACTACTGGATAGTTAATAGAGCAGAACTTGGCTGGGGAAGAGGGATGCAGAGAGGTTGAATGTAAATGTGACTTTAGACAACTGGCATCTAATCTTTTTTTTTTTTTTGATGTAATGACTGAAGATGTTGGGGAAAAGAATGTTTAGGTATGTGTGCGTGTATATATATTGGATTTCGACATGACAGATACTTTGTACCCAGGGGAGATAAGCAGCCACCAGATGTGTCTGGTAGTGGCTTAATGGAAAGGATACACATCACTCCATACTGGTGGTGCCCAGGTTGGATGCCACTCTAGTAAAGAACTCAGCTCGGACTCTGGCAGCGGCTTAGTCTCTTTACTTATTGAGAACATATCCGAGATCCCATGTGCTAGAGCAGGGATGCTCAACCTGCAGCCCACCAGCTGATGCAAAGCTACAATTCCCAGCACACCCTAATAGTTGTAGGCTGTAGACATACAGGCTGTCACAGGAACAATACAGAAATAGCAACCACATCCCTCCCGGCATACAGGCGGTCATAGGAACAATACAGAGATAGCAGCCAAATCCCTCCCGACATACAGGCTTTCACAGGAACAAACTGAGATAGCAGCCACATCGCTCCCGGCAAACAGGCTGTCCCAGGAGTAATACAGAGATAGCAACCACATCGCTCCCGGCATACAGGCTGTCCCAGGAACAATACAGAGATAGCAGCCACATCCCCAGGAGTAATACAGAGATAGCAACCACATCGCTCTCAGCATACAGGCTGTCCCAGGAACAATACAGAGATAGCAACCACATCGCTCTCGGCATACAGGCTGTCCCAGGAACAATACAGAGATAGCAACCACATCGCTCCCGGCATACAGGCTGTCCCAGGAACAATACAGAGATAGCAACCACATCGCTCCCGGCATACAGGCTGTCCCAGGAACAATACAGAGATAGCAACCACATCGCTCCCGGCATACAGGCTGTCCCAGGAGTAATACAGAGATAGCAACCACATCGCTCTCAGCACACAGGCTGTCCCAGGAACAATACAGAGATAGCAACCACACCCCTCCCGGCATACAGGCTGTCCCAGGAACAATACAGAGATAGCAGCCACAATGCTCTCAGCATACAGGCTGTCACAGGAACAATACAGAGATAGCAGCCACATCGCTCTCAGCATACAGGCTGTCCCAGGAGTAATACAGAGATAGCAGCCACATCGCTCTCAGCATACAGGCTGTCCCAGGAACAATACAGAGATAGCAGCCACATCGCTCTCAGCATACAGGCTGTCCCAGGAACAATACAGAGATAGCAGCCACATTGCTCTCAGCATACAAGCTGTCACAGGAACAATACAGAGATAGCAGCCACATCGCTCTCAGCATACAGGCTGTCCCAGGAACAATACAGAGATAGCAACCACATCGCTCCCGGCATACAGGCTGTCCCAGGTACAATACAGAGATAGCAGCCACATCGCTCCCAGCAAACAGGCTGTCCCAGGAGTAATACAGAGATAGCAACCACATCGCTCTCAGCATACAGGCTGTCCCAGGAACAATACAGAGATAGCAGCCACATCCCTCCTGGCATACAGGCTGTCCCAGGAACAATACAGAGATAGCAACCACATCGCTCCCGGCATACAGGCTGTCCCAGGAGTAATACAGAGATAGCAACCACATCGCTCTCAGCATACAGGCTGTCCCAGGAACAATACAGAGATAGCAGCCACATCGCTCTCAGCATACAGGCTGTCCCAGGAGTAATACAGAGATAGCAGCCACATCGCTCTCAGCATACAAGCTGTCACAGGAACAATACAGAGATAGCAGCCACATTGCTCTCAGCATACAAGCTGTCACAGGAACAATACAGAGATAGCAGCCACATTGCTCTCAGCATACAAGCTGTCACAGGAACAGTACAGAGATAGCAGCCACATCGCTCTCAGCATACAGGCTGTCCCAGGAACAATACAGAGATAGCAGCCACATCGCTCTCAGCATACAGGCTGTCACAGGAACAATAAAGAGATAGCAGCCATATCCCTCCTGGCATACAAGCTGTCACAGGAACAATACAGAGATAGCAGCCACATCGCTCTCAGCATACAGGCTGTCCCAGGAACAATACAGAGATAGCAACCACATCGCTCTCAGCATACAAGCTGTCACAGGAACAATACAGAGATAGCAGCCACATCGCTCTCAGCATACAGGCTGTCCCAGGAACAATACAGAGATAGCAGTCATATCCCTCCTGGCATACAAGCTGTCACAGGAACAAATGGAGATAGCAGCCAGGTGCTGCTAATGCACAAAATTAGCCACTATAGGGCATTTTTTTAATAGAAAAGGACAATTTCAGTAATTAAATTATATTGCAAAAAAGGTCACTATCACTGCCCCTACACGTTGCAAAAAAAGGATGACAGTTACACTATAAAGTGTATTACAAAATTATATTTTAGTACATATAGAATAAGATTTAAAAAGTCTAGGTCCACTTTAATAAATTCTCCTCTTAGAATGGATTCTTTAGTGAGGACTCTCTTTAGTGTGTGACTTTGTATAGACTGTACAAGTTCAGTATCTAAAAATAAATACACCTGTGTTTTTGTCATGCTCTTTCCGAACATGTCATTTCTCTGTGGTTAGTACTACAATAGTTTTTAAATTTCCAATACATGAATGGAAAATTAATTAGACACTTGATTGAAGTAGTGACGTGATACCACACAAAGGAGATGGAATTTCTGAGGGTTCACACTGTTTCTATAATACCAGGCTGCAGGAGAACTTTCACTTTCATTATTCACTACTTTACAGCAGTGTTAGTAAGTGCTGGACATCAGAGCTTACTATTTTTTTGTCACTGTTCGTGGCCCATTAAGAAGTGGATCAGAGGCAATATCGTTAATTTTGTTGTTGATGTTGTATACTAGAAAGAAGGGATCTGTTAAAGATGAGAACTGACCCTGAGGTAAGTGACCAGTTTGACTGCTAGTGCATGGCACTCCAGCTGTTCTGAAACTACAACTGCCAGAATCCTGCTTTCACTTCTGTGGGAGTTACAAGAACAGCCAATTTAAGTGTGCATGCTGGTCGTTGTAGTTTCACAGCAGCTGGAGTGCCTGGTTGCTGATCCCTGGAATAGATAGTAATGATGCGATACTGCTCCTATCAGGCTGCTCAGCCATAACAGAGGAAGATCTGCTAGAACTGCTATCTATTGTAGGGGAGAGTCCCTGCTCCACAACAGGTAGGACTGCAGCGATGGTACATGACATATGATGTCATGCAACTTGGCAGGCACATCTCATTGGTGTGCCGGAGCACAGTTCCACTCCCTCATACCCCTAAGTAGCTGTAGAAAAGGATGCAACCTGTTGACGATCTTTGCAGAGAACCACTTTACATTTTTTTGCTCCAGTATTTAATTTATTTAAAGGGGTTATTCATCAGGCAATATGGAAATCATAGAGGTGTTGTCCCTTACTTGGAATCCTCCAATCATTAGTCATAGCAAGGAGCACTGAAAGCAATGACTTTTGCTCCAGAGAACCATAGACCAGAGGGCGTCTGTGCAGTCAGCGTACTCCAACCAAAGTTGATTACAGGGGGCACAAGCATGCAGACCATTGGTGATCAGCTCATGATCAAGGACACTACCTAGGGTAATGGGGGTTGTTCGAAGTGGAAAACCCCTGAAAGGACCATATGGTATTTATGTACAGTCTCATATCATTCCTTTATTGTATTTTATTAATGAAAGTCCATATATCTGAGTGATAACAGAGAGTTAACTTTGCTTTTTTTCCACTGTAGGTAACCAGAGATGAAGTATTTTGTACTCACAAAAAATATGCCCTGACCTGTGCCGCAGCAGCAGATATTGTAATGAGCAGTCCCCATGTAACTGATCGGACCCTTGTACAGATTGTAGAAGAATTTGAATCTGATGAAGAAGAAGTAATAAGGTTTGCTTGTCGGGACATCACGTCTACCACTAACATACGGGAACTGCTAAGTGAACTGAATGAAAGATATTCACATCCAGTAGTATTGGAATTGTTGTGTCTACTGAAAAGGTTTGATCTCATCAAAAAGCATTACAGGATCACCAAACCAGAAGTAGAGAGGCTGTTGAAGAAACAATCCAGCTTCATTTCAGATTACAGGTAAACCATTGCATTTAATATCTCTGTACTTTGTACATTTTATTGTATATTTCTTGACACTTCATGGACTGAAAACATGACACAAACCTACCTAATCTAGTGCCCCATGGAAGAGCACAATAAGATCCATAGCATATACTAAAAATGTTATTCATATAGAGCAGGGGCTTATACAGATCTCATAGAGTCCGACAGCAAAAGTTAGTATGGACCGCTCGCCCCACCCAGTTTCCCAGTATGTTTTTCTCAATCTGTCCCAGGCAATGCAAAACGCAAAGCTCAGTGCTCCCAATTTCTGATGAATTAATTTATTTTTATTAAGGGGAAGACTTTTTTATTACAATTTTTTAAAGTTAAGTCACACCTGGTCTCACCTGCTTTACCCGACTTCTATGTTAGAAAAAGTGGAATAGGTGCTTCATAAATATGGCACTCATTCTGAACAGCATATTTATAAAAGTATTTTTTACCAGAAAACTGGCATCAGTACATTGATAAATCTTGTGATTCCCTTATACAAAGCTGACTGTCTACAGCCACCACTGGGGGGAGCTCAGTGCAGAGCATAATGCAGGTACTATTGACTTAATTAGAAGCTGTAATGATCTGTTTGCATTGAGGTCCCCCTAGTGGCAGCTTCATAAAAATGCAGTGATTTCACATCAGAAAGTGATGAAGGAGTTCAGCGTCCGGCCCACCCTTCCGAAACAGTTGTGTGGTCATGCAACTCATTTATTGTAAGTCCACATGTTTGTATGGGGAAAATTACAACATTATTTTTAGTTGGTGTGATGGTGAACCTTTACTTGCCACAGTTTATTATTAGTGTGCACAGGTCATTATAATGCGAGTCATCCAGTGCTACCAATCTGTTGGTTGTAAAACATATGTGTTTGTTCTGTACGTTAGCAACTGAGAAATGGTTTTGCAGTAGATGGCATGCGGTATGATGTGTGACTCTTTTGGGTTTAAATACTGATATTGATATACTGATAAACCTTACATTGTACCTTATATTGAGAGAGGTCACCTGGGTATATGGGGAGCACCCATATTTCGGTGTTATTTGTTTGAGAAGTTTGGCGTATATTTCCACTCTAGGGGCTGCACACTTTGGTGTTTTTATCACCGTGACGCATAGATAACTTTCTCCTGATTTTGGTTGTTTCTCGCCTCATAGGTCCCTAAAGAGGCTCAGAAGAAACCCCAAAAACCTTCAAAATGTATATCTTGCTACAAAAGGTTACTGGCTATGTACCCCAAAAAGCTTTGCAAGGATTGTATTGCAAATATTGTACGAGAGGAACAGCCTTCCCTTATGGATGAGTTTAGAACCATGATCCAGGAGGAAAGGGCCTCTTTGTCATCCATGACAGAGGCATCCCCCTAAACACCAAAAATTAACAGTACCCTCATCCTCATCAGAATATTTGGGGAATGAGGTGTCCTCCTCCAGACAGTGGGACGAGGAGGACCCCTTATCAGACATTGAGAAATATCTGATGGAAATAAAAATTTTTTACTTCTCTGCGAAGGAGATGAATGACCTTTTGAAAGCAGTCAGAGCCACCGTGGGGTTTCAGAAAACCCATAACATCCAAGAAGAAATGTTTGGGGGTCTAAGGATTAAATGAGCTAGGGTTTTCCCTATTAATGAAAATATCAGAGATATGGGTCAAAACTATTTGACGATATACCAAAAATTGATGTACAGATTGCTAAAGTAAATAAAAAGACTTTCTTACCCTTTGAGGATGTTTCCCAACTAAGGGACCCTATGGAGAGGAAAGCAGACAGTCCTTGCGAAAATCCTGGGAGGTGGCCAACATCACAGCAACCTCAGTCGCAAAATATACGTACCTTTGGTTGAATGAATTGGACAATCATCTAAAAAACAAAACTCCCTAAGAGACGAGATAATACATTCTATCCCCTTACTTAAATCGGCAACAGCTTTTTTAGCAGACTCTGTGAGATTTTCAGCGAAAGATGCAGGCTTGTCTAATGCCGCTCATTGAGCCCTCTGGATGAAGTCATAGTCTGGAGACAAAACTTCTAAAATGAAGTTGTGCTCTATTCCTTTTTCGGGGGAGTATGTATTTGGGCCAGTTTAAGATAACATTCTTGAGAAGGAGGCCTATAAGAAAAAAGGTTTTCCTGAAGACAGACCATATAGGAAAAATTTCCCTTTCATCCCTATGGTAGCCAAGACAAATCTTATAGGGGAAAAGGGAAGTCATGTTGCTGGAGGTACCCCAAAGGTGGTAGAGGAAAAGGTTTTTTCCTTAATCCCCAAAATAAATCCGGAGATAAGCAATGACGCCAGGATATTCGGGAGACTGAAGAATTTTCTTCCTCTTTGGGAAAAAATAACTACCAATTCATGGGCCCCAGAGGTTGTCAAAGCTGGATACAAAATAGAATTTTCTTCAGTCCCCTTGAAAAGATTTTTAGTTATAAGTCAAGGTTCATTAAAAACCCAAAACAATATGCCAATCGCACGGGTACCAGCTTAACGCTTCTCAGCACAGACGCTGAAAAAGCGTTTGATAGAGTGGATTGGAGGTTTATGGAAATGACGCTACAGAAGTTTGGTTTCCCAGACTCTTTCATAACTGCAGTAATGTCTTTATACTCTTCTCCATATGCCAGAGTAAGGGTCAATGGTGTCCTTTCTCCCAGTTTTAATATCTTGAATGGTACCAGACAAGGGTGCCCCTTGTCCCCATCCCTATTCATACTGTGTCTGGAAACCTTAACTCAAGCAATTAGACAAGACTCGGCCATTCAGGGTCTGGTAACCAAAAGAGGCACTCATAATGTTGCCGCTTTTGCGGATGATATGTTAATATTTATGACCGACCCAACTAAAGCCTTCCCAGCCTTAATTGATTTGTTTGAACGCTTCGGCTCCTTGTCCAATTTTAAAATTAATTTTGCCAAATGTTCAGCGTTGGGAATTAATATACCTCAAGAGGTATTTGCTCTAGCATGGAACTAGAATCTGGGTTACACATTCCTGCCTCTACCACTAATCCCAAAAGTGATTCAGAAGATTCATCAGGAAAATTCAACTGTTATTATAATTACTCCCTTCTGGACAAAGAGGATCTGGTTCTCCCTATCTCCAACCCTTGGATCCTTCCTCTCAGGAAGGACATTCTTCATAAAGGTCCCATTCTACATCCTCACCCAGAGTTCCTCAACCTTACAGCTTTGAAACTGAGGTTGAAGTTTTAAAGTGCCATGGACTTTCAGATAAAGTGATCTCTACACTTAGATGCTGTAGGGAAAAAGTGACTTCTGCCATTTATTTGAAGATCTGGAAGAAGTTTTGGGCTTGGTCAGGGGAGACAACTCGAATATTGAGAAACCGAAAATTCAGAAAATCTTAGACCTTCTGCAACAAGTTCTGGAGCTTGGTCTCAGACCATCCACTTTGAAAGTTCAAGGGTATCTTTCACCTGTTTTTCACCTATATAACTAACAGCACTGCCCCACAGAAGATTGCAGACACATCTCAGACATACCTGTGTGCACTTTGTGTCTGTATTACATGTTCAGAAAAAGCACTTTTATTCTGCTAGAAAACAGGTCCCAAGTGCCCAGCTGAAAGTGAAACTAAAAACATACTGGATATAATGCTGTGATTTTATCATTTAAAAGCTTGGAATGTCAGCGTTCAAAGAAGGTCAGAACCATTTTTATCTGCTACCATTCCCAAGATATGAGCAGCTAAAGCAGCCCTCCCCTCTTCAGTCTGGTTTGCTTTGAGCACTTGCAGCAGCAGAGCTGGGCACTTGGGAGCTGTTTTCCTGCAGAATAAAAGTAATTTTTCTGAACATGGAATAAAGAGACATAGTGCACACAGGTATGTCTAGGATGTGTCTGCAATTTTCTGTGGGGCACTGCTGTTAGTTATACAGGTGAAAAACAGGTGAAAGACTCCCTTTCACGTTTCAGCGCTCGGTTGTTTTATCGACACTGATCTGGCCAGTCACAGGTGGATCAGAAGATTTACCAGGGCAGTGTCCCTTTTTGGGACCTTAACACAGTCCTAAATGGTCTAATTCTGTGTCAATTTGAGGCTATGGAAGATTGTTCAATCAAGCTTCTATCCTTCAAGACAGCTTTTTTTAATAGCTATTAGGTCAGCAAGAAGATTGGGAGAAATTCAGGCTATCTCCATCAGGGCGCCTTAGCTAACAATTTCAGATGACAGAATTATCCCTAAATTAGACCCAGGCTTCCTCCCTAGCATTTTGTCAGATTTCCATAGAACTCATTCTCCCTTCTTTTTGTAACAATCCAAAAAATCTAAAAAGCGGGTGCTTCATTGGGTGAGATTTGCGAAGCTACAACCTGGTCCAATATGCATACCTTCATAAAACATTATAGATTAGACTTATCCAATACTTCCGACTTGTTTTTTTGGACGTAAGGTCCTCCAGACAGTAGCCCCACCTTAATTTCTTATTTTGAATATCTCCTTATGCATGCCGTCATGGTGATGTTATGGAAAATTGGAATTAGTCTTACTGATAATTCTGATTCCATGAAATCACTATTACTTATCTATTATTTGCCATTAAGAGTCCTTTTTGGTATAAGGTAATACCGATAGGAGAGAGTATATCTATTTAGCACTCTATTTTGTGTATTTACCATGTTCTTGCTCTTTAGTCATTTTGAAATACTGGGGAATGGTGGTGGGAGGGAGCAATTTAACCTTTCTCTGTTTCTGCCCTTACAGGTATCAATCTCCTTGTGCATGCCGTCATGGTTATTTCAGTGGTAATTCTGTTTCTATAAGACTAATTCCAATTTTTCATGTCAGCACTTTTTCTACGACATTTCATCAGGACAGAATATCTACATGAAGAACTTCCTGTTCTCATCTGTTTCCTGCTAGGTCTGCTAACCAAACCCTGCATGCTTTGCTCTGTAATGTTTCACAGGACTTGCTCCTCCTGTCCTGCTGTTCCCTCTGCAGTAGTCATGCTCCCTATACCTCCCCTGTCCATGTCAGCCAGGAGGAGCAAGCATTGTGAAATACAGATCAAAACATGTTGGGTTTGGGTAGAAAACCCAACAGGAAGCTGATGAAAACAGGAAGTTCTGCATGTAAAGAACCCGTCAGGACGCAGTGATGCTGAGAACAGGGGAGGCAAAGTGCTGGCATGAAAAATATGTACAGTGCCTTGCGAAAGTATTCGGCCCCCTGGAACTTTTCAACCTTTTGCCACATTTCAGGCTTCAAATAAAAATATATAACATTTAAAATTTTTGGTGAAGAACAACAAGTGGGTCACAATTGTGAAGTGGAACGAAATTTATTGGATCATTTAAACTTTTTTTGTAATAATAAAACTGAAAAGTTGGACATCCAAAATTATTCGTCCCATTTACTTTCAGTTCAGAAAACTCACTCCAGAAGTTCATTGAGGATCCCTGAATGATCCTATGTTGTCCTAAATGACTGATGGAGATAAATAGAATCCACCTGTGTGTAATCAAGTCTCCGTATAAATGCACCTGCTCTGTGATAGTCTCAGGGTTCTGCATCATGAAGATCAAGGAACACACCAGGCAGGTCCGTGATACTGTTGTGGAGAAGTTTAAAGCCGGATTTGGATACCAAAAGATTTTCCAAGCTTTAAACATCCCAAGGAGCACTGTGCAAGTGATCATATTGAAATGGAAGGAGTATCAGAACACTGCAAATCTACCAAGACCCGGCCGTCCCTCTAAACTTTCATCTCAGACAAGGAGAAGACTGATCAGAGATGCAGCCAAGAGGCCCATGATCACTCTGGATGAACTGCAGAGATCTACAGCTGAGGTGGGAGAGTCTGTCCATAGGACAACAATCAGTCGAACACTTCACAAATCTGGTCTTTATGGAAGAGTGGCAAGAAGAAAGCCATTTCTCAAAGATATCCATAAAAAGTCTCGTTTACAGTTTGTCACAAGCCACCTGGGAGACACACCAAACATGTGGAAGAAGGTGCTCTGGTCAGATGAAACCAAAATCCAACTTTTTGGAAACCATGCAAAACGATATGTTTGGCGTAAAAGCAACACAGCTCATCACCCTGAACACACCATCCCCACTGTCAAACATGGTGGTGGCAGCATCATGGTTTGGGCCTGCTTTTCATCAGCAGGGACAGGGAAGATGGTTAAAATTGATGAGAAGATGGATGGAGCCAAATACAGGACCATTCTAGATGAAAACCTGTTGGAGTCTGCAAAAGACCTGAGACTAGGACAGAGATTTATCTTCCAACAAGACAATGATCCCAAACATAAAGCAAAATCTACAATGGAATGGTTCAAAATTAAACGTATCCAGGTCTTAGAATGGCCAAGTCAAAGTCCAGACCTGAATCCAATGGAGAATATGTGGAAAGAGCTGAAAACTGCTGTTCACAAACGCTCTCCATCCTTCCTCAAAGAGCTCGAGCTGTTTTGCAAGGAAGAATGGGCAAGAATTTCAGTCTCTAGATGTGCAAAACTGATACAGACATACCCTAAGCGACTTGCAGCTGTAATCGAAGCAAAAGGTGGCGCAACAAAGTATTAATGCAAGGGGGTTTTTTGTGCCAAAAAACACAAACAACAAACTAGGGTTGTCACGATACCAAAATTTTGATTAGATTTCAATACCATAAAAAAGTATTGCGATACTTCATACCATTCAATACCACTCAAAAGGAGATATTTTTTTAATAGTTCAGACTTTTTTCGGATACGATACTTAATATGTTTACTTTTTTATATATTTTTATATGTAAAATTAGGAAAGGGGGTGATTTAAACTTTAATATTTTGGTGGTTTTTAAAAAAACTTTTTATTTAATAACTATTAGCCACCTTAGCCGAGGGTCGATACGCCATGATTTCTAAAAGATACTAGGCTGTGCAGTAGTGCAGCCTAGTATTGAAAACAGGAAATCCCAGTATCGTATTGATCCAAGTGCAAAAGTATTGATTGGGTATTGAAAGTTCGATACCTGGTGCCACCCTACAACAAAGGAGAGAGCAGGTCAAGCATTGTTGGAGTATCTCTTTCAGCCAGCCACTGAAAAAAATGCCAGCTTAAAGGAAGCAAAGCCTAACATCCTGAGTGTAAATTTTGTGATAGTTGTAATGTGTAAATTGTAGAAATAACGTCCATGTTCATAACATAATGTACTGTATGTCCTCCTATCAAAGACTTGTTACGTAAACTGCTAGGTATGGATCATAGTGAGAACCTCTATACCAAGTATGCACTTCTTGTTGTCTTGGCTGTAACTTCCTTGTTGCATACCACACTTGGCATTCCTCATTCTAAGAAATGAGACGGCAAACAAAAAAAGAAATAAGACTATATTGTCTAAAATTCTGCCTATGAGGTAGTAGAAGTATTAGCGTATGGTCAGCCCATGAGAACGTATGCCTGTGGCCATGTCTAAAGGCAACCTACGCAAACATTTGAAAGCCCATTGGTATGAGGTAAGGAGATATCTGCAGGTAGTAGACTCATGAGACCTTTCTTATAGCTGTATTATAGAAGCATTGAACACTGATGTTAGGCCTCATATACCTTAGTTAAGAAGATCCAGCTGCCTTTTCTGGTACAAATGTCGGCTGTCGGCCAGACAAAAAAAACAAAACATTGCATGCAGCGGTTAATATTCTGATGTTCTTTAGGTTCTGTTTTGGAACGACCACCTAATCTATTCAGTGCAGGTGGTCGCATATGCTCAGTAGGTCAGTCCGATGAGCAGCATCCTCTTATACACAAATGGTAGATTGATTACTGCTACTGTGCAGGCCAGGAGAGAAGAATTGGCACACTAGACAGGGCTTTGACTCTTGCTGTGTCCAGTGCAGGTGAATGAGATTGCTGGGTGCTGATGTCCGTGCAGGCAAGTTGGGGCCTAGTGAGGGCTTCAGGCCTGGCAGGCTTATCCTTTCTGGCACAGCCTGCTGGTGAATAACAGTATAGCACTGACAGAAAATACATTGCACTGCATTAATAGTTCAATGTATTTTAGACACAAGCAAAATATCTCCTATTTTATTCCCCTTGTGGGACTGTTAAATGGTTAAAGGAAATCTGTCACCTGGAACATTGCTATTAAACTAAAACCATTGTCTTGTAGCGCTTACTACCTTCCTTCCAGATGTGCTTTTCTTTCCTTCTGGTCGGTTTCTATCTTGACAAAATCCACTTTATTCCTTATGCAAATGAGTCAGTTTCGTTCAAAGGTGCCCAGGCCCGCCCTCCAGCAGAGCCCAAGCACCTCTCCTTGGCTCATACTCTACGCCTCCAGCTGTGCCATTGCCGCCCCATACCCCCCCCCCCCCCCCCGCTACGTCACAGCAGATAGCGCTGTCCACCATTGCTTTCAGCATCCCTGACAAATGTCACCGCGCTTCTTCTCTTCCAGCAGAGTCACAGACAGGGAGAAGGAGACATCCACTGAGAAGAGCAGAGGTCTCCTCCTCCCTGTACTGATACTAGTAATTAGCATCTGCTCAAGGCATACTACAGTAGGCACCCACGCCTATGGTGTACTAATAAGCCTTAGACTTTTCCTGCCATTCATCAGCGCAGGGCACACTATTAACGTCAGCACATTGAATGTAGGCAGGCTATTATAGCTAAATGATAAAGTACATGGAACTGTAGTAGTCCGGTTAAATTGCCGTGTTGGCACTTTGCGATTAAACGTGTGGGTTTTGGGTTACAGTTTGGGCACTGAGTCTGTAAAAGGTTCGCCATCACTGGTAAAAAATGTGGTAACAGGTCCTCTTTAAAAGCCTACAGATTTGGTCCAGGTTCAGTTTGGATAAAAACACTAAAGTGGGGATGAAATGCCATGTACCTGACTTTGCGATAGAAGATGACGCCTGACAAGATGGCTTGACCCTCCCAAATTGCTGGTCTCCTAGGTTTCTTATTATGTTTCCTTGTGAATGTGTTTTTGACACACCTTATATTCACTAATAGCAACTGATTGTTGTTTAAATGCCATAGGCTATCTGAGTATTGTTGTGGTAATATACATATCTTTATAGCCACAGAGCACTCCTCTTGTAATAGTTGTAATACCATAGCAGTATACACATAAGACTGGTTCTACAAGCTTTACACATGAGCTCATTGTTCTCCAACTGTGGGGTTGTGTCCTATTCACATGGCCTGAAATGTTTCGAAAACCGTATAGAATTCGTCCCTGGATCAATTCAAGCCGTTAGGGGCAGATACCATTGTACACAACATATGGCATTCCAAAGGTGCCAGTTTACTGATATCATCATTTTTAAGAACAAAGAAAAAAAAAAAGAAACCTAATGCATGCATAAATGTTAACTATACTAATGATGCTGTTTTTCAGGTCTTTTATGATAGAGCTCAATGAGCAAATTGAAGAAACAGACTTGGATTCACTTGTGTTCTTGATAAAAAATGACGTGAGAAATGGAGGAAAACTAAAAAACAAGGTATACGTATACAGACTAATGGATATTATTGGTTTAAAGGGTTAATTCAACCATAAAAGGCAAAACTTTCAAGATATACCTATTGAATCATACACTCATGTCCTTTTATTTTGTGTACAGTTGTCATAAATTATAGAATTTTGGAGTAGGATTTATTATTGGACTTGTGCCATTTTCACATTTTGGTGCATGCCAGCTTCACACAAAAATGAGCAATTTTTCTTTTACCTTTACACAGCTCTTGCAAACTTTCAAAAAGTGGCTAGGGCGTAATGGGAGGGGTTGGCGCCTCAGTATGTCAGATTTACTGTAACTTATGTCGTAAAGTGGCCTAGGTTGTAGTGAAAATCTACACCAGCTCATAACTGGCGTATTTTTACTTTTCTGGTGCATGGACTGACAGAAGATGTGACAAATTTATGAATAGGGTGTGTTTGGGCAGACCCCTTCCCTCTAGCCAGACTTGAAAAAGGAAGTCTACTACTTGCTCCCTGCCACTGTTTCCTGGCTCTTTCACACCCCTGGCGCATGTGCCTTGCTCAGGTCCATCTGATTTAGCACCACTGCAGCCAATAACTGGCCACAGCGGTGACCTGCCCCCTTTCGTCGAAGCAGATGTTGACTGAGGGACCTGAGTGAGTTGGTGGGGAACTGACCGGGCAGCAGAAAGCAGGTGAATCTACTTTCCATTGCAGGGCTAGCCATGTGAACAACCCCTTTAATAAATTTGGTGTATAATACTCCAGTGCTATTCTGATTTAAAGGGGTATTCCGGTAAAGTAACTTAATTTTTGAAAAACTAAATTAAGGCTACAAGCTGTGACCCAACCAGAACCCATACCTATACATATAACCAGAGCTTCAGTTTACCTTGTAATCCATTTGTCTAGCTCCTGTGTGAGCCTTCAACACACTGACAGTGTCATGGCTCCTGATCTTCCTTCACAAAACTACAATGCCTAGCTTTCCTGCTATGAGTTTGTGCTTATTCATAATTGTTGATGATTACTGATTGGCTGCCTGATATATAGTGCAGTCACGCCCCTCTACTCTACACACTGAGCATGCTCGACCTAACAAAGGCTCAGAACTACAGGTTGATGCCATGGTAACTTATGAGAAAACACAGTGTGTAATGAGTTAGAAAACTTCTTTTATAACTACTGAACGGTAAATATGTGAAATTGACATTATATGAGGTAATTATTGATGATGAATTAGTCTAAAACATAAGTTATATTTATGGTAACAGGAATAGCCCTTTAAGGCTGGCATGAGAATTAATAAATCCCCTTCTATGGTTTTTGCTCCTTCATTTAAACAAGGCCCCTCAATAAACCTAGATTCTGCAAAGTACTAAAGTAACTGGAGGTACTAAAAAGTAACTAATGCAGTGTACAGACAGATATTTTACAGCTGGATCTCCTGAGATTGTTTTGAAAGTATTAAAACAAGTAAATCTCAATATAAGTAATTTATACTCCCTTTTCCATAGACATTCTTGTCACTCATCGTGGAGCTTGAGAAGAATCAATTAGTAACAGCAAGTAACTTAAAATTCTTAGAAAATCTGTTCCAAACCATTCGCAGAGTTGACTTGAAAAAGAGAATTCTTGAATTCCAGCAGAAAGGTAAGGGAAAGCTGGAATATACAATCTCTTATTTGATACTAATTCAGTAAGTATATAAACCAGTTTGCTAAGGTAGCTACACTTTTATATTGATGGCCTATCCTTAGGATAGGTCATCAGTATCAGATTAGCAAGGATTTGACTCCTGGCACCCCTGCCTGCCGATCAGCTATTTTGCAGTAGCTCCTGCACCAGAACTGAACAGCTCCATCCATTTTCTAGTAGATGGAATCGATCAACCAGCTGATAGCCAGGGGTGCTGGGTGTTGGACCCCTGCCTATTAATGACTTATCCTAAGTATAGGGCATCAATATAGAAGTCTCAAAGTATCCCTTTAAATTGAGTAGATGACTGGATTGTCTGATTGATTTATTTATTTTTTTTGTGTGAAAATAGTTTTCCAGGATCAATATCAACCGACACTCGGCGCCCTGATGATCAGCTCGTTGAAGAGAAGCCTGTGCTCCATGCAAGCACTTTCTTCCCTTCATTGTTTACCTACTCAGCATTGCAGTGGTGAGTGGCGTAGTTACATCTCAGCCATCCCATTCACTTCTGTGGGATAGCTCTGTAGTATACACTTGAATAGGAACGAGCCGTCCCATAGAAGTGAATGGGACGGCTTCTTGCAATTACAAGTGCTCGTTGCTGCAATGTCGACGGCAAGCAGGTAAACAATGAAGGGAAGGCTGCGATGGCATGGAGTACTGCCTTCTCTTCAACCAGCTGATCGTCGGGAGTGCCAGGTGTTGGACCCCTGCTGATCTGATATTGATGACCTATACTGAGGATAGGTCATCAATATTAAAATCCCAGAAAACCCCTTTAAGCTGGCCATACACATTAGACTGCCAGACCAGCCAACTATCTAATGTGTATGGCAGCCTCCCCAATTTTTCCTGACATCCAGGATAGCTGTCTGCTGAACGAGCATAAAGTGTATGGCCAGCGTGAGCGCAGTGTCATCTCTCGTTGTGTCTGAACAAGCAGAATTAGGAGGAATGTGGCGGAACTGTCTTTTCAACATGCATCTGTCAAATATTTCAATTATTATGTAGTTATTGGAAAAAGTTGATGAAGGAGGTGGAAGTCAATGTAGATTCTAAAATAATGATTATACCCTTGAATTGCTTGTGTGATGCTACTGTATTAATGATATGGATTTCTTAATTCCTGACCTGTTCATTTTAAAGTTTATGGGCTCATAAATATGTTGCAGGTAATGCAGTGAGTGGCGGTCCTTACATCAATGCTTATCCAGCATCACCCTCAGTATATGGTGGATCCACATGTTCCCCTATGGTAAGTCTGTCAGCAAAATACAAGTAATTATTATTTATTTTGTTGTTGAAAGCCATGATATTGCTTAGGGAGAGCTCACATCACCATTATTTTTCCATTCTTCTGATCCGTCAAATGAACAGAAAAAAAACAGAATCCTGTAAAATAAAAACGGATCCTGTGCATCAGTCATGCACATTTGAGCTATTTCTGTCTGAGATCCTTATTTTTGAGGTGGGGGAAAAAAAGTCCTGCGTTCAGATCTCAGACAGAATCTCAAACAGATGTCAGATGAGCATAACTGATGCACAGGATCCGTTTTTTCTGTTCATACAGAAGCATTGTAAGTGTTAAGTATTCGTAACCTATTCTTATCAATATCTGGTCGGCAGAGGCCGACTTCTGGCACCCCCGCTAAACAGCTGTTTGAAAGGGCCACAGCGCTTGGAGACGATTTGGTCAACCCAGTGCTGTACATTGTATAATGGCTCTCTATGGGATTAATAATTCTCTTTCACTCAATGGGACAGAGCAGCAGAAGGGCCATGTGACTGATGCCTGCAGAGGAAGAGCCTGCAGCGGAAGAGCCTGCAGCCTGGACACCTCCAGGCCATCAGTATGTCCAAAAAAACCTTTAAAACCTAATTTGCTGGTTGCCACCTTCTCTAGGGAGCTTTAGAGTTAAAAATAGGACATTGGGACAGATTTACTTATATATACTCAGGTGCACAGACCTCTTCTAAATTTGGAGTATCATGAATTCTGTGCCAGATTTACATCAGAATTCAGTGTGTGAAATTTGACGGTGCACCAGAATTCTGTCTGTGACTCCCAGCTACCCGCTGATCAGCTGTTTGAAAACCAAACAGCCTATGAGACAGCCGATTAGCGGGGTCCCGAAATCTTGAGGATAGGTCATCAATATCAAAATGTCGCCCAACCCCTTTAAACCCTCTCTAGTGGCAGCTGCGTTTATGCAGGGGATGAAATGAATGAAAACACAGAATTTTCGATTTAAGAAGACCTGATGATAAAAGGTGGACGTTCACTTTGAACTCTGTTTTCTCAAGCTAGTAGGAGCTCCCAAGTGAATGCATGGTGCGTGATTAGTGTAAAATGTACTGATTGGACAGATTAATTGCTAACAGATTAATCTTCTAACAAAGTCTGTTTTATACTTGTTTTAATGTATCATTATCTTTCTTTTTTTTCTCATCAGAATACACAGTTTGCAGGAAGCAGTAAAAATGGTAAGACTCTCCTTTATGTTCTGTTTTGTATATTGCCTTAAAATCTATTCATATCCCTTGGAATCCTTCACGTTTTATTAATAACAGTGGGAAAGTTGCAAAAATTGAGCAGTTTTCAGAGACAGGGAGCGTGGCCTCCCATGGCCCAACAAATTTTACTAAAATTTTTTCAAACTGCAGATTGTCATGGCTCCGTGATGTTTTGCCCCGGTTTTCTTGATCTATTGGACACAAATCTCTGCATGTGTGGGCACCATGAACATTATACTGAAAGTTATTGCATGTTTAGAATGCTGATTATCTTTCTTCTTAATACCAAATGTAGGTGCAGCCCCTGTACAAGAAACCCTGTTACAGGTAATTGTGCTCAGAATCCATTTTTACATTGAAATCGTTGAAGCTTCTTGTTATGCTTTAGGTACAGCGTAGAAATGGGTACAATATAATGACTGTGTGCTAATGCTTTGTTGTGTAGCCACAATAGGGTAACAATTTCCCTACAGTTTCATCACCAAATTCATGGAGGGGATTGCATTAACTTTGTTTTCTGGTATACAGAAATCCCAATTTTTAGGTGCTAGTGGTGTTTTGTGTCAAATGTTTCCTCCCCTTTGCCACAAAAAGTGGGCAGGAGGAGGTAGGACCCCCTAGAAAACTGGTGTACATTAGACCAGAAATCTGCACCAGTTCTCATTTCTTTTTCTGGCGCATGGACCTCCCAACCATGTGCCATAATTATAAGCATTTAATAATTCTGGTGCATCGTATGCCTGCTCAGTCTGACTGGTGGGAGAAACACCATTGTTAATAACATGAACCCCATTGACTTTTATAACGGGTTGTAATGTGTGAGTGCATGCTGAGTAAAATATAAGGGCCAAAGCATGATATTGGTTGGCAGATAACATTTTCAAATTCCTACTTCTGTGTCGCTATAAAGGAAGGTGGGTCGGAGATGCTGCAGGTGTAATCCAGAAGTAAGATCACAGCCTGTAATCTCTCCCCTGGACAGCCTCCAGTGACCCCTGGAGGGGGGTCTCCAAGTTATCACCCCTATTACCCATCAGACAGGATATATGTATTTCCTTTTCTACTAAAGGTGTATGAATTATATTTGGATAGTGTTATGTGGCCAGACCCTCCCTCACTGCTTTGCCACTGCCTGGCCTGTCAATCAAAGCAGCATGCAATAAGACTACCGTAGTTTAAGTATGCTGTCTAAATATTTTAATCTACAGTCATGGCCAAAAGTTTTGAGAATGACACAAATATTATATTTTCACATGATCTGCTGCCCTCTGGTTTTTATGTGTGTTTGTCAGATGTTTTTATCACATACAGAAATATAATTGCAATCATATTATGAGTAACAAAAGCTTATATTGACAGTTAGAATGAGTTAATGCAGCAAGTCAATATTTGCAGTGTTGACCCTTCTTCTTCGGGACCTCTGCAATTCTCCCTGGCATGCTCTCAATCAACTTCTGGACCAAATCCTGACTGATAGCAGTCCATTCTTGCACAATCAATGCTTGCATTTTGTCAGAATTTGTAGGTTTTTGTTTGTCCACCCGTCTCTTGATGATTGACCACAAGTTCTCAATGGGATTAAGATCTGGGGAGTTTCCAGGCCATAGACCCAAAATCTCTGTTTTGTTCCCTGAGCCATTTAGTTATCACCTTTGCTTTATGGCAAGGTGCTCCATCATGCTGGAAAAGGCATTGTTGATCGCCAAACTGCTCTTGGACGGTTGGGAGAAGTTGCTCTCGGAGGACATTCTGGTACCATTCTTTATTCATGGCTGTGTTTTTAGGCAAGACTGTGAGAGAGCCGATTCCCTTGGCTGAGAAGCAACCCCACACATGAATGGTTTCAGGATGCTTTACAGTTGGCATGAGACAAGACTGGTGGTAGCGCTCACCTCGTCTTCTCCGAATGAGCTGTTTTCCAGATGTCCCAAACAATCGAAAAGGGGATTCATCAGAGAAAATGACTTTACCCCAGTCCTCAGCAGTCCACTCCCTGTACCTTTTGCAGAATATCAGTCTGTCCCTGATGTTTCTTCTGGAGAGAAGTGGCTTCTTTGCTGCCCTCCTTGAGATCAGGCCTTGCTCCAAGAGTCTCCACCTCACAGTGCGTGCAGATGCACTCACACCTGCCTGCTGCCATTCCTGAGCAAGCTCTGCACTGCTGGTAGCCCGATCCCGCAGCTGAAACACTTTTAAGAGACGGTGCTGGCGCTTGCTGGTCTTTCTTGGGCGCCCTGGAGCCTTTTTGGCAGCAATGGAACCTCTCTCCTTGAAGTTCTTGATGATGCGATAGATTGTTGACTGAGGTGCAATCTTTCTAGCTGCGATACTCTTCCCTGTTAGGCCATTTTTGTGCAGTGCAATGATGACTGCACGTGTTTCTTTAGAGATAACCATGGTTAACAGAAGAGAAACAATGATGCCAAGCACCAGCCTCCTTTTAAAGTGTCCAGTGGTGTCATTCTTACTTAATCATGACAGATTGATCTCCAGCCCTGTCCTCATCAACACCCACACCTGTGTTAATGGAGCCATCACTGAAACGATGTTAGCTGGTCCTTTTAAGGCAGGGCTGCAATGATGTTGAAATGTGTTTTGGGGGATAAAGTTCATTTTCTAGGCAAATATTGACTTTGCAAGTAATTGCTGTTAAGCTGATCACTCTTTATAACATTCTGGAGTATATGCAAATTGCCATTATAAAAACTGAAGCAGTAGACTTTGTAAAAATTAATATTTGTATCATGCTCAAAACTTTTGGCCATGACTGTAGTACTGTGGTGCATATATGGATCCCAGGGTGGGTAAGGGAGGGGTATTTTGCTTTGTATGTTTTACTCTTATTAAAAATATTATTTAATTTAAATGACAGTCAGTTTCATCACTGCACACAGTGTATGTTCCTGTTTGCGTGGCTGTCAGCAGATTTGTACCTATGAAACTGGCTGACCTGTTACATGTGCTCTTGGCAGCTGAAGACATCTGTGTTGGTCCCATGTTCATATGTGTCCGCATTACTGAGAAAAATGATGTTTTAATATTTGCAAATAAACCTCTAGGTGCAATATGGCTGTGTCAGAGTACTTACCTCATAGATCCCCGACACTGCTCCGATCCCTGCTTCTCTACAATTCCTGGTCTTGGGCTCAGCATTGCAGGAGATGGCTTGGTCTGCCCACTATGCCAGTCACTGGGCACAGCAGTTACCCACCTCAGCCAGCGATTGGCTGAGCAGGCATTCCCAGCCATCTTCTGCATGTTGAGACCAGGATGTGGAAAGGAGTAGGAATCGGAGCAGCGGCCGAACTCCAGCAGCGGGGATCTGTGAGGTAAGTACTGATAGTTTATGTTAACACACTCCAACACCATTTTTGATTAAAATTATTGTCGTGAAAAACCTCTTGAATCAAGGTTGACAATATGGATTGTGTTACAGCTTATCCTCATAAGAAAAGTCTATAGTTGTTCTCACACACTTGTGAAATTAGTTTTAGAGCTATTAGATGTCTGTGTCAGCAGCTTGATTCCAGGTTAAGAACCTGCATGATGGTGAAACACTGCAGCCACCTTGCATGTAATGGTCCTGATGTAAAGTGCCAGCTTTCTGTATTCTTTACTGTACTGTTGTACTAGATTACTGTCATGCTTCAGTGGTTAGCAATACTTGAAAAAAATGTATGTCTGCATCGGCGGATGTCGTGTGCAAAAGGGGAATTCCAGGTTGGCAGAAGTCCTACTTTCATTTCTATGACTTGTTTTTAAATGGAAGGGTAGAGGACAAGTAGTTCTGGGTTTGGCTATTATGATTACACATTACTGCGCTGGGGATTTCCATAGCAGTGTGTGAATGATTGATTACATTTTTGTGAGATGTGTAGTTTGTCCTCCCTTACTTTTTTCTTTAAAAGCTGGATTTACATGTTTAGGTTTTCTGATGCTGTTTTTGGAGTCAAAACAAGGAGTGGATTAAATCGAAGAGCCCAGATAGTATCTGTCCTTTATATTTACTCTCCGTTTATGATCAACACCTGGTTTTGGCTTCAAAAACTGCATCGGAAAACCTGACAGTGGAAACCAAGCCAAATAATGACATCAAGTTATGGTTTAGTACTTCCTTAAAGACGGGTTTGCACATTGCTTTTGTTTTGCTTCTTAAAAATACATGCATTTTTACCATGATTATTTTTTACAGGTCAAAAATGGGAGTGGGAGAGACTTATCAGAATTGGTGCAAAGGAAAACTGGCTTAGTTGACCATAACAACCAATCAGATCCCACCTTTAATTTTTTTTTTAATAGCTCGTTTGGAACTATGATAGAATCAAACTGATTGGTTGCCATGGACAACATTGATTTAACATGTTTCATTTGTAAAAAAAAAAATGTATAAAATTGTAAAAACAGGTTCATTGGCCATCATATATTTATTCACCTGGCAGAAATTTCACCAGTTTGCAAAATAGGCTTCTTAGTCCAAAAAAAAACAAATGGGAGAGAAAAGTTGATGTGGTCAAGCAGTAAACATGCTTTTAGACTTATTCCTCAAATACAAAGGGTTAAAGGGGATGATTAAGTTAATTTTTAATTAATGCCATGCCACCTAATGCTTTAAAATAAAAAATAAATATGATACCTCTTTCTCCCATGCTTTTGTCTGTGTCGTTCTGTGTGCCACACCTCCAGTCATCCTTCTGCTCTTCGTATAAGACTGCAGCGGTGACATGCAGGTGTACAGCACGGGACTGCTGCAGCCAATCACTGTCCTCAGTGGTCTCCTGCCAGATACTGCTGAGGACAGTATTTGGTGCAGCAGTCATGTGCTGTGTACATGCACAACACTGTGACAGCTTTATATAAAAACAGTGAGAGTAGGACCGGACGTGCCAAGAATGGCACGGGAATAAGGTGAATATATTTTTTTTTAAAAGCATTATGTGTCATGGGCCATACTTAATTAACTTGGATGCCCCCTTTAAGTCTGAGGCTACATGGCGATTTTGTCTGGGATACTTGACGCACAACCAAACGTCACTGTGTAGCAGTGCAAGTACTGAACTGAATCGGGTCACATTGCAACTTGCAAGTTGCCAGAATGTCACTTTTTAATCGCTTATTTATCCATCTAGGGTTAAGTGAGGATTAGGGATGAGCGAACTTGCATTTCAGTTTCGGCGTACAAAGTTCAGATTATCTAAGAATTCCGTTATAAGTTGAAACACAAGTTTTCTCATCCCTAGTCAGGATCTGTTATAAAATGGATCATAGCAACTCTACCATATCCACCATGGCTCCTGTCATAATGGATTGATTGATGCCAATATTTTTTATGTATTAAAAAGTAAATACATTAAGTAACACTAATATTATAATGATATAAACTGTATATGTTTCTTTATAGATTGGAGACCATGATGACAGATATCCAGTCAGAAGAGAAACAATGGGATACTGTGTTATCATTGACTGTGTTGGGAATGATGCTGGTAAGTTTCTTCTTTTTTTCTAAATCAAATAGTTTTTATTGATTTTTAGAAAAAACAATAAAACAATACAATCAACTTAAATCCCTACCCCTTCCCTCCCCTTCCATCTTCCCCCTTCTCCTTCCGTGTTTCGTAGTCTTCATTCCAACCTTGGATGTAAGTGAAATATTCTATCTAGAATGACAGCCCCCCGCCCCCGGGCTGGGCAACCCGGACATAATACTTCCCAGAACGCCAGACATAAATTATATACAGAAGCCATCAGTTAGTATCATAGATATATGTAATACAATTACATTTTGAATGGTAAGTTTCTTCTTAGTTATCTCCTTATTATTCAAGTTGCCACCTTTCCCAACAAAAAAAAATACTGGCAAAGTTTACACAAATAAATGTGGACATGGCTTAACACTGGGTGTTATTTGGCACCAATGGTATTATTTATTTATTTTTTTAAATAAAATATTTTTTCTTCCTGTTGGGGACATCCCTGTGTATTTAACATTTTATTAAGCCTCTATTTTAAAATTGTCTCCTCTGGATATTGAATCCACAACCTTCTGCATTGAAGGCAAAGGCTCTAACCACTGAGCCATAGAGCTCAGTGCTAGCAAGTCAATGATTTTCTATGGTATTTTTCCCATGTTTAATGTATTAACATATACAATGTATTGGAATGTAGCATAGTGAAAGTGTGATTTTCAGTCGCATGACAGGTGTTGCAGCTAAGATTGCCGCGTAGCCCCAGCCTAAGGGCCCATTCAGACAGCCGTATGAACGGGTCCGCACCTGTTCGACAATTTTTCAAACTGTGCTGTCCCCATCCGTGGTTCTGTTCCGTTCCTCCGCAGACAGCACACAGTTTGAAAAATTTGCATATAAGGAGAAAAACCAAACACAATTCAACAACACTCTATCTGTGGCCCTGATTTATCATGCCTTCGCTCCAGAATTCTCGATTCCAAAAGATGCATAATGGGGCTTTTTCGACTTTTTGGACTTGCTTACAACTTTTCAACCTTTTGCATTTTTACACCACTTTCACCAGTTTTGAAATATGGGTGGAAAAGTGGGCATGGTTAGCTATGTTAATGAGTTTCACTCCAGATTTATCACTCTCTGTCCCTTAGCTGTAGCCTCTGTGGATGATACATAGCCGGGTAATGATTTGATGTTTGGGCTAACATTCTTCATAGCACACCTGCACTCTGGTGTAAATACTTGGCCCCCATGTAAAACACATTCATGTCACACAAAATGTCTAAATTTGGTGTGTGTGGGTTCATAGAAATGTGGACTTTTTTTTTTTGGGGGGGGGGGACAGTAGCACTCAATAGGGGTGCTGTGTTGATGTTTTTTTGTGACAGGGAACTGATTAGTGCTAACGGCCCAAACCTGGTGATGGCGCTTAAACTACAGAATTTTGTAGCACAGTGCTATTAGCCTGTTAAAGGGATTGTCCAGACATATCCCTATTTTCACCCTTCCGGCCCTTTTAACATGAGCATCAGAGTTTTTCATCCTCCGATGCTCTCCCTTGTTTGTTCATATTTTCACACTGCTAGGCGGAGGCTTCTGTCTAGCAGTGTTTCCGGTGACGTCACTGAGGGCGGGCTTTAGCCCTGCCCTAGCCAGTTTTACAGGCTAGGTCAATGCTAAAACCCGCCCATCAGTGCCAGCGACGTCACTGGGCTCCGCCTAGCTTACCATATGGAGAGCCTGGTACGTCACCGGATCTCCAGAAAAAGCCTTTGCCCTGCGCTGAAATGTTCGGGTTCAGCCCTTTAATTTATGTGCTCCTGATGGGAAAGGGTTAATTGATTTTGTACTATGTGCACTGTCAACTTTAATGCTGATTTTGGTTTCTTTACTTTTACAGAGATGCTCCAGGCCTTTTTTAGATCTCTACATTTTGTTGTTCAATGTCATTTGTATAAAAAAGTTGATGAAGTAGAAGAAATTCTTCAAGATGTGGCAAATATGGAACAGCACAGAAACCATGATATTTTTGCCTGTGTTATTATTAGCCGGGGGAACGCAGATTCTCTTTTCTGTCTAGATGGAAACCTGCCTGGTCTGTCTTTAGATGGAATTAGGAATTTTTTCACTGGACATTCTTGTCCAAACCTCAGAGGCAAGCCAAAACTCTTCTTTATTCAGAACTATTTTGTCGGTGATATTGAGGCTCAAGAAGGAAGTACTATAGAAGTGGATGGTCCTAGAGAACATGCTTCAAGTTGCAATAGGGTTCAAGACCATTCGAAAATACCCAGTGAAGCAGACATCTTTTGGAGTCAGTGTCGAGTGGATGAGTTGGAGCTGCAGAGGTCTTCAGGCTCTACTTCTTTATACCTTAGGTCTCTGCGGGATTTGTTATCTGAAAAGGAAAACAGGTAATGTCTTAAACCTAACTGACATGCTTCATGTTTAATTTGCAACAAAGACAAAGAAGGCAAGGAGTAAAAGAGTTGTACAAGTCCAACGTTTTTGGGTCAAATGGCAGGGAGTCTGTTAAAATAATTAAAAGAGAAAAATTAAACTAACCATTCTGGAGTCTTCTCCATTTAATGCCGATGCTGTCCTCTACCAGGCTGCACCTGTGATGTAAAGTTTTGACTGCAGCGGTGATGTGCCCGTTTACCGCACATGATCTCTGTAGTCAATCACTGGTCTCAACGGTATATGGCACGGGATCGC
This sequence comes from Rhinella marina, assembly GCA_900303285.1. Classification (NCBI taxonomy): domain Eukaryota; kingdom Metazoa; phylum Chordata; class Amphibia; order Anura; family Bufonidae; genus Rhinella; species Rhinella marina. Next base: position 620,047 of record ONZH01000357.1, read on the forward strand.
TGAGGTCAGCATGCTCCAAGTTTAGGGCTCATTCAGACGACCGTATGATATCCGCAAAAATGCGGATCCGTTTTTTTGCGGATTACATACTGACCCATTCACTTCTATGGGCCCTTTTTTTTCATTCCATGTCTCCGCAAAACAAATGAAACATGTCCTATACTTGTCCGTGAAAATCAGGACATAGCCCCATTGAAGTCTATGGGTCCGCAAAAAAACGGAATACTATCCGTTTTTTTGCGGACATCCGCAAAAAAACGGATCCGTATTTTTGCGGACATCATACGGCCGTCTGAATGAGCCCTTACTTGTAGAACTCGGGTCCTCATCCTGATCCCTTCCAATTTCAGCCTTTAGGTGGATGCACAATTAGTGTATTTGGTCTCTCAGTACAGACAAAGCAATGTAAGGGGAGGTGGATGAAGATCTGTTATTGCAGACAAAGCGGGTCATAAGGGAGGGCTTCTGCTACTGTCAGTTACCATACAGCCAATGATAAGCTCATGAAAAGAGGAGTAGCTATGGCTTTTATCCTGGGACACATATAGAAGAATTCAATGAGACAAAATAGGGGGACAGAAGAATATTAAGGAAAAATTGACTGTGTTTTTCTAGTTCCTACATTTAACATTTATTAATACTTTAACACTTCAAACAGTTAAAGGGATCAAAGAGTGGGTTAAAAAATAAAAGAAGAAATACTTTTCCCATCTCTCTCCTCTCCCCTTCTCCCTGCTAGTCTTTACTCCCTGGTCCTGTCTCAACACACAGGTAATACCAGGAAATATGTCGAGATAAGACTAGGAAATAAAGACCGGGGGGTCCTGGTAAGAATAGTTGTGGTGAGGGATTTTTTTTATGTACTCTGAGCCCTTTTACTATTTTTTTTTTCCTGATAGACAACGGCTTTAAACCAAGGAACAAATTTTCATGCATATTTGGTTTCCTTATTCGTTATGGATTGAGTTTCTTGTCATAGTTTCTTGTCATAAGGCAGATAAGTACCTACTGTAGCAGTTGTGTCCTGATACTAACTAGAAATGTTATTATTTTCTCACAGAAAACACCGAGATTTACAAGATATTCACACAGAGCTCATCCGTATCATCTACACAAAGAAAGCCGGATACTCTTTGCAGCTGAGGCATACGCTCACAAAAAAACTGTTTCTGTATCCAGCATGAAAATAGCTTGTTTATCTCCCATTTGACGTAACCACAAAAGAAATGAAATATGTGGTCTGATTTATTTATATATTTATATATTTATGCAATTAAATAATATTAAAAAAAAAAGCAAACTTGTTACCGCGCATTCCCATGACACCATATCAGTTGAATAAACTGACCGATTTCTGCACAGTAATGTAGCGGTAATTCGTGATCTGATAGCCCGACTGAAAAAAAAAGGTGCCAGCGAAGACCTGATACCTAGTTAACAGCTTGACTAAAATGCTCTGGTTTCAGTATCGCCTACTAATTTGTCACTCTTTACAGTGCTTCATGTAATATTGTCCAACTCTAAAGACGTCTCATGGATGCAAAGCTCGGCCCCCAATCGAGTGGAACTCACATGAGCAACTCAGAGTTGGGAGGTATTCTTTCCAGAACCCATGCATTGATATAATTGTGCACTGAATAATGTTGTAAATTGTCAATATCATACTTCCTTTTATACCACTTTATATTGGATTTCATAGAAGAACGCAGATGTTTTTTTATTGCTTTAGTTTGATAGAGAAGCATAAAATAAACTTAGGAAAAAGCATCTTACCACCACTTTGGCATACCTACATATTTCCTAGTTTGCCAAGGCTGATGGACATTCTCACTGTGACTGCTATGTAAGGGTAGAATAGCAGCTTTTACTACATGGAGGGACTTGTACTCTATCAGCTGTAGTGTCCTGTGCAATATTGAGCAGCTGAGGAAACTCACTGATTGAACTCTCCTCACAATGCCCCTTTTCCGATGGGATGCTTTAGTTTCTTACAGGATTTCTGTACCGTTTTAGTAGTTCAAAGTATTGATGAACAGCAATTATAGATTGTACATGCAGCATAAAAGTTCTATAAAGCTAATATTAATACTACATGTTTATAGAGGACTTGTCACCATGAAATGCAGTACAATCTGCAGGCTGCATGTTATAGAGCAGGACGAGCTGAGCAGATTGTTTTATAGTTTTGTGGGGAAAAGATTCAGTGAAATGTGTAATTTATACATTTACCGTATTTTCGCTTTATAAGACGCACCTGATGATAAGACGCACCTGATGATAAGACGCACAGATTTTAGAGTAGGAAAAAAAGAAAAAAATATTTTTCATCACACCTCATATCAGACCCCCCATAAATTTCAGGACATCACATCAGACCCCCATATCAGCCCTCCATGTCAGAACCCCATCAGCCCCCATATCACGCCACTGCGCCCCCATATCAGCCCACTCTGCCCCCATCAGACCTCAGATCAGCCCACTGTGCCCCAATATTAGTCCACTCTGCCCCCATCAGACCTCAGATCAGCCCACTGTGCCCCCATCAGACCTCAGATCAGCCCCCCTATCACCCCACTGTGCCCCAATATCAGCCCACTCTGCCCCCATCAGACCTCAGATCAGCCCACTATTCCCCCATATCAGCCAACTGTGCCCCCATCAGACCTCAGATCAGCCCACTATGCCCCCATATCAGCCCACTCTGCCCCATGAGACCTCAGATCAGCCCCCATATCAGCCCCCATCAGACCTCTGATCAGCCCATCAGCCCCCATATTAGACGACTGTGCCCCCATCAGACCTCAGATCAGCCTACCCAGCCCCATAAGGATAAAATAAAAAAAACTCTCTCACCGGCACTCCTCTTTGCTCGTCCGGCGCTCCTCTGTCTTCTACTGCAGTACAGTGCAGAGCCGGCCCAGAGAAGACAGAGGAGCGCCTGACCCGGAGCGGAGCCACAGCGCAGGAGAGGTGAGAGTTTTTTTATTTTATCCTTATGGGGCTGGGTGGGCTGATCTGAGGTCTGATGGGGGTCCTGGCACCTAATATATACTAGTGAGCACTTCCATAATGGAAGCACTCACTTGTATTTGCTTTATAAGACACACAGCAATTTCCCCCCTACTTTTTTTGGGGGGGGCGTATTATAAAGCGAAAAATACGTTATATCTGTGCTATTTCTGACTTCATTGTTCACAAGGGATGTGTTCTCAGTGACTGACAGCTATGTCTGTATACACACTACACACTAAATGCCTCATTTACACATCCGTGATTCACCCGTGAACATGTCTGTGAATGATCAGTGTTATCAGTGTTTAGTCCGTGAGTCCAATTTTTTGCTCTCTGTGTGTCATCCGTGTTTCACAGACAGTGCTGAAAATTAGCATCTCCTCCCAATGGCCCATAAAACACGGATGGCATCCGTGTTGCGTCCATGATTTTCACAGACCCATAGACTATAATGGGCGGGATGGATTAAAATAGATGCTAAAGCCATAACCCAGGGACCATGCTAAAACATGGATGTGTGAATACGCGCATTAAAATGAATGGGTGCCTGTGCTGTCTGTGGAGAACACATACAGCACATGACCGTGAATCGGTGAACTGTGAATGAGGCACTACACAGAGAATCAGTCAGCGATAACGACTCCCACATGAACGATGAAGTCAGAAATAGCAGATATATAAATGTATAAAATATAAGCTTTACTGAATGCTCGGCTCCTCCTGCTCTATAACGTGCTGCCTGCAGATTACACTGCATTTAGTGGTGACAGGTCTGCTTTAAGGCAGCTCTGGTAATATTTATTTTGCTGATTCAGATGCATCAGTTCATATTGTCTTTTGTACTTTATATATAAACTTTAATATTATTATATCTAAATGAATAACTTTTTACACCTATTCTTGTATGTTTGACACAGCTACTTTACTGGATTATCTATGCAAGTTAGTACCTTTATTGTGTTGATATAGTGTAAAAATATGGACATGTAAGGGCACAGCAACTCTGCATATATATAGTAAAAAAAAGACAAGGACTCTTTTAACCCGTAATTGTACAGCTCTGGGCGCGTGTTTAAAGATGGCGCCCGCTCCTGAGCAGAGCAGGCATCATGGCCGCAGGTGGACTGCTGATTACTACAACAGTCACCTGCGGCTGATGTCCGCAACCAGCAGTAATGCAGATCGCGGACATTTAACCCATCCGAGCGCAGCAGACACCAGAAGCAAGCGCTTCCGGTGTTGCTCCGGCTCCCCCGTGTGGTGATTGGAGGAGCCGGAGCGTGTCTGCAGCAGCCCCTGTCATAGTGAATGGCAGGAGGCTGCTGCATATTCTTTCCTATGGAGCCCTTCTGTGTAATAGGGCTCCATAGGAAAGCAGTAAAATCATCATAGACTCCAATGCAAGTGCATTGGAGTCTATGATATCAGCAATCAGATGACTGCTTGTTATAGTTCCCTATGGGAACTATAAAAAAGTGTTAAAAAACAAAACAAAAAAAAACATAAAAATTCAAATCACCCCCCTTTCCCCAAAATAAAAGTAGTAAAAAAATACACATCATGGGTATCGCAATGTGCGAAAATGCCCATATTATAAAAATATAAAAATTTATTTCCCATACGGAAAACAGCGAAACATAAAGCGTAAAAATGACTGATTCACCAGGTTTTTTTGTCTATATTTTTTTTTCTTTAAAAAAATTAAAAAGTCAGCAAAAAGTCATACACACCCCATGGTATGAATGGTTTCAATGGTATAAATGAAACGTTCAGATTGCCCCGCAAAAAATGAGCCCCCATACAGCTCCCTACACATAAATACCAAAAAGTTATAGGGGTCAAAATATGTCGACGAAAAAAAAATTCCAACATTATAATTGTTTTATCACTATCCAAACGCAAAAAAACTATACATATTAGATATCGCCGGATTCGTACTGACCTGTAGAATGAAAGTAACTGGTCAGTTTTAATGCACATCAAACGTCGTAAATAAAAAAAAAAACCCAAAAAACGTAAAACTGGGAGTGAATCTTTTAAATCTTTTCATACAACCCAATATCAATGACTAGTATCAACACTAAGATTTGCTCTAGAAATTTGGAGCTGGGTTGACAAATATCCTTCCAGAAGTAACTTTTCTTTTAATTCGGGTGAGGCATTTAACAATGCAGAATTTTTTGAAACATGTTGGCAGAGCACGATCACCTCAATCAACAAACTCTAATCGAGGGTTGTATATTTTAATTTTAAAGAAAATGAGTAATGATCTCAAAGAATGTTGTAGTGAAAGTGTAGTAATTTTGTGATACTGATTTTGTGAAAGAGGAATCTACAAGAAAGAGGAAGAAAATGAGCATTTACTGGACTTTTTGGGAAGGGAATTAGATTAGCTAAGCAAGAGATGTTGCAAGTGTCAGACCATGTACAGTGTGTTAGTTGAAAATCTAAATAGAGAAGATTCAGTACTATTATATGAACATAAACATATAGCTACAAAAAAGGTCATTTTTACTTAAAGATTAATGTAGGTTTTAATGTGTGGCACTGAGAAATATATATTTGAGTCCAAATTTTCATTAGGCCTCCTACACACGATCGTATCCGTTTTGTGAAACTACAAAATACAGATGTCGGGTGTGTGCATTCGGCACTTTTCTCGACCTCCATTGTAGAAACGGCTATTCTTGTCTGCAAAACAGTCAAGAATAGGACATGTATAATTTGCGGCACGGCCTCATGGATGCGGACAGCACATGGATAACATCTATATCCTGTCTCCATTTTTTATGGCCTCATAGAAATGAATTGGTCTTTGTGCAATCCGCAAAAAATGTTGTGTGCATGAGGCCTTATGTAGCACATATAAATAGCTAGATGGCTTGTGGCATAAAAATGAAATGTGTAGAGTTACTGGTATATGGATGGGAAATTATAGCACACAAAGGTAGTAAGGGCAATATATACCATGTTCTTGGATATATGCAGCAGCCAAATACAGGATTAGTTACCTCAGCAATTCCTCACACATTTAACTTGTAACAATGGTAGCAACTAGGACCTTTATGTAAAAATTGTGGTCTTTATTTTTACCAGCTTTTCATGCTAAACCTTATCATTTACTTGTATTAAGGTTATTATTGAGGTATTCCAGTGTTACAAAGGCCATCAGAACCCGTGACAGAGGCAGTCAGCACAGATGTGGAAAGCATAGCTTGCTAATATTACAACCCATCTAAGGGCCTATTACACTACCTGATATTTGGGCAGGATGAGCCACAGTGGACGATAAATACAATTATCATCACTCATTTTCAATAGCCTATTAGACTGAGTTCACACTTCAGTAATTTGGCCAGTTATTTCCATCAGGTATTGTGAGCCAAAACCGGTAGTGAAGCCTACACAGAGATAAAGTATAATGGAAAGATCTGCACCTGCCCTGTGTTTTTGACCCGCACCTGGTTTTTGGCTGACAATAACTGATGGAAATAACTGGCCAAATAACTGAACCTTGCCTTACACAGGCTGATGCTAAGTGCATGTGAGAGGAACGAGTTCTAATAAAGATCAGCAGCACACAAAATGTTTTGAGGATAATCGGGCATCTTTCATCCCATAACTTCCATAAGGGCTCAATCAGATGACCGTGTTGTGTTTGGTGGTCCACAAATTGCAGATCCACAAAACGCTGATACTGGCTGTGTGCGTTCCGCATTTTGCGGAGCGCTCAGGAATGGCGCTATGTAGAAAATGCCTATTCTTGTCCGAATAGGACATGCTCTATATCTTTGCGGGGCTGCGCAATGAAAACCCCAATGAGGCCCCATTGAAATGAATGGATCTGCACCCGTTCTGCAAAATTGCAGAACGGATGGCAGAGCATATATGGCTCCTTAGTACTGTACCTCCATGCACTGCCATAACCATAACTGGAGTCCTGTTATAGCACTATAAAAAATTGAGATGATTTTTTTTTACAATATATGGTCTCAATAACAGCTTTAAATCATATTTGTAGCAATGTATTACGTTTTATAATATTGTCTTAAATGTTCACATACTGACATGTAGATTTTCTATCACTATAAAGCTTGACTCACAGATGTGAATCATACTGCTGTATTTTCTTAATAAATTGATATTTATTAGTATTTTTGATTACTTTTATTTACTTTTCTTTTAATAGTATTGTGACTTTAAATATCATGTTATTAAGTTTTTACTTTCTGTATATAAAAGTTGTATATATTGTGCATTATCAGTTCTGAATCTAGGTAAGGATGAGCGAACCAGTTTGGACCAAACTGAGTTCGGTCTGAACTTTGCTATTTTTTGAATGGCAGACGAACCTGAATATTTTCAGGTTCATTTCTGACGAATCCACTAAATCAGAACTTAGCGTCATTTTAGTTCACATGTTGACTTTCAGTTCAGAAAACTCACTCCAGAAGTTGATTGAGGATCTCTGAATGATCCAATGTTGTCCTAAATGACTGATGAAGATAAATAGAATCCACCTGTGTGTAATCAAGTCTCCGTATAAATGCACCTGCTCTGTGATAGTCTCAGGGTTCTGCATCATGAAGACCAAGGAACACACCAGGCAGGTCCGTGATACTGTTGTGGAGAAGTTTAAAGCCAGATTTGGATACCAATAGATTTCCCAAGCTTTAAACATCCCAAGGAGCACTGTGCAAGCGATCATATTGAAATGGAAGGAGTATCAGACCACTGCAAATCTACCAAGACCCGGCCGTCCCTCTAAACTTTCATCTCAAACAAGGAGAAGACTGATCAGAGATGCAGCCAAGAGGCCCATGATCACTCTGGATGAACTGCAGAGATCTACAGCTGAGGTGGGAGAGTCTGTCCATAGGACAACAATCAGTCCAACACTTCACAAATCTGGCCTTTATGGAAGAGTGGCAAGAAGAAAGCCATTTCTCAAAGATATCCATAAAAAGTCTTGTTTACAGTTTGCCACAAGCCACCTGGGAGACACACCAAACATGTGGAAGAAGGTGCTCTGGTCAGATGAAACCAAAATCCAACTTTTTGGAAACAATGCAAAACGATATGTTTGGCGTAAAAGCAACTACACCACAATTTACTATGGAAAAATATATCACAACTCTAATATAATAAAAATAAAAATCTCTTTATTTATGACTAATCATGATTAAATAACATACATGGAGATATGATCAAATAAACCAAAGGAAGACATGAGAAAAATGCCGGGAGGGTCTATAAGTTCATGGTGTGATCATGGACATCCACACAATAAATAGCAAATTAATACACAAGTGTGTAAAATACACACAGGAAAAATTGCAAATCACTAATCAGTGGCTATGTCCATGTCACATCTCAATATATAATATACAAACTCTTGCAATCAAGATAGTTCCTATGCCAGGGATACATGGCAATCTCCTATCAGATATAGGAATAGATGTCACACTCAATAATAACTAGTTAGTTATTAACTAGTTAGTTATTAGCTAGTTATTATTGAGTGTGACATCTATTCCTATATCTGATAGGAGATTGCCATGTATCCCTGGCATAGGAACTATCTTGATTGCAAGAGTTTGTATATTATATATTGAGATGTGACATGGACATAGCCACTGATTAGTGATTTGCAATTTTTCTTGTGTGTATTTTACACACTTGTGTATTAATTTGCTATTTATTATATGGATGTCCATGATCACACCATGAACTTATAGACCCTCCCGGCATTTTTCTCATGTCTTCCTTTGGTTTATTTGATCATATCTCCATGTATGTTATTTAATCATGATTAGTCATAAATAAAGAGATTTTTATTTTTATTATATTAGAGTTGTGATATATTTTTCCATAGTAAATTGTGGTGTAGTTGCTAGTGTTAATATTCTATGGATTTTTCCCTGGTCATTTCTCAGGTGATGAGGTACTAATAGGTTTCTTGTGGCGTAAAAGCAACACAGCTCATCACCCTGAACACACCATCCCCGCTGTCAAACATGGTGGTGGCAGCATCATGGTTTGGGCTTGCTTTTCATCAGCAGGGACAGGGAAGATGGTTAAAATTGATTGGAAGATGGATGGAGCCAAATACAGGACCATTCTGGATGAAAACCTGTTGGAGTCTGCAAAAGACCTGAGACTAGGACGGAGATTTATCTTCCAACAAGACAATGATTCCAAACATAAAGCAAAATCTACAATGGAATGGTTCAAAAATTAACATATCCAGGTCTTAGAATGGCCAAGTCAAAGTCCAGACCTGAATCCAATTGAGAATATGTGGAAAGAGCTGAAAACTGCTGTTCACAAATGCTCTCCATCCAACCTCAAAGAGCTCGAGCTGTTTTGCAAGGAAGAATGGGCAAGAATTTCAGTCTCTAGATGTGCAAAACTGATAGAGACATACCCCAAGCGACTTGCAGCTGTAATCAGCAAAAGGTGGCGCAACAAAGTATTAATGCAAGAGAGCCGAATAATTTTGCACGCCCCACTTTTCAGTTTTATTATTACAAAAAAAGTTTAAATGATCTAATAAATTTCGTTCCACTTCACAATTGTGACCCACTTGTTGTTGATTCTTCACCAAAAATTTAAAATGTTATATCATCTTTTTGTTTGAAGCCTGAAATGTGGCAAAAGGTTGAAAAGTTCCAGGGGCCAAATACTTTCGCAAGGCACTGTGTATGTATGTATGTGTGTGTGTATATATATATATATATATATATATATATATATATATATATATATATTAAGGTTAAATTTAATTAAGCTGTATATATACATGATTGCTGCAGTAAAACCACTGGTGTGGCAGCAATCTTCCAATGTGTATTAAGGTGAAATTTAGTGTCAAGGCTCAATCACCTGTTAACTTATATTTAGTTTTCACACGCTTGGAATTAAATTTTTTTTTTAGGGGGGGTTCAGTTTAACTAAGCTGCATGTATACTTGATTACTGCAGCAATACACAAGGCGTGGCGTAGTCTACCAGTGTGTATTAAGATGAAATTTAGCGTCAAGCCTCAATCGCACGTTTACGTATATACAGTTTCCACACAGTTGGAATTTAATTCTTTTGGGGATTGTTAAATATAATAAAACCAGCATATATATGTGATTATGGTAGCAATCTACCTGTGAGTGATAACAAGAAATTGAGCGTTTAGGCCTCATTTATCCATTTACGTATATTCAGTTTCCATAGGTCACAATTTACTTTTTTGGGGGGGATGGTCGATTTAATTAAGCTGCATATAGGTGATCAACACCAATACACAGGCCAGCACTCTAAAGTGAGGGATAAGGAATTTATGCCTAAATCAGTTTCACTTTATTCCTGTGTTCACAAACACCTTTACAATCAATTTTTTTAAATTTTTCTTTTATTGGGCACTGATTATATTCAAACTGGCAGCATATATACGTGATTACTACACCAATAGACAGGGTAGCACACAAGAGTATCTGGGAGTGATAGAGTTTAGGCCCCAATCCATTTCCCTATATTCACACGTTTTGAAGGGGGTTTATATTCAAACTAGTAGCATATATACGTGTTTACTACATAATACACAGGGTAGTTCACAACATCTGAGAGGCCAAATAATGTCCTTGCTACGCAAGGGTACCAAGCAAAATACCCAGAGCCAGAATGTGTGTAGCAGCAGCATCAACTACCCTCCCAGAAGTAGTAGTAGGCAACAGTTGTCCCTGCAGGCTTCGGAAAGGCGCAACTTTATAGTTGAGGAGAAAGAAGATGAGATTGTGGATTGGATGGCTCACTCCTCTGTCACAGCAGGATGAGGTGACCAACACAGGGCCGTGGAGCCAGGGGAGTTGGGGGCAGCAACAAGAAGAGCAGGGGAGGGGGCCAAAGAACCCACCATGATATCCCAAAGTCTGACAGAAGCGAAAGGGAGGGCGAAGACTCTGATGACAATTGTGTGCTGCACAGGACCTGGAAACCGGATGAGGGTGCTGAGGAGGCGGTAACATCAGAGGAGGAGGGTGATGGCGGCAACAATAAAAAGAAGAGGCCACGTACCTCCCAGAGAACAGCCAGGGCAACTTCAGTTCAGGATCTGGTGATGACGCTGTGGATGGTTTAGGCCCAAAAGGTGCCACAGCTAGGCCCAGCTTGACTGCCCCTACCTGTTCTGTGGGAGTATCTCTAGGCTGGCATTTTTTCTCCACGCTGCCAGAAGATAAAAGCATTGCCTTGTGCAAGCTGTGTAAGAGCAAATTAGGATGTGAGCAGGCAAACACAAACGTAGGCACCACAGCTCTATTGATCTACATGAAGCAGCATCACCTCTTCCCGTGGGTAAACAAAAGTGGTAGCCAGCCACCGCAGAAGGAGTTCCCTCCTTCTCCCGGTTCACCTTGCGCCAGCCAGGCCACAAGCAGTTCGGTGTCTTTCACCCTTTCCGCTACTCCCGCTCAGACTCCTCCTCCGCTCCATCATCAGCCATCGGTAAAGACGAACGAAGTTTTGGAAAATTAGATTCTGCAACTTTGCCAAAGTTAGCCAATAAATTTACTTAGTTACGAATAAATTAACCATGATATGCTATAACTCAGGTATACCCAGGCCACTCTGCCTTAGGGTACAGCGACACGGAGTGGCCATCAATGAAACCAATGTCATCTGTATTATGGATGACAAAAAAATCCCACTAGGGATCCTCAATATCCGATCCTGTAATTAAATATTTTATTTATTTTGCTAAAGAGAAGTGTTCTAAAACTATCAACTGGCTAGCGTGTTTTATATTGTTTTTGGTTTTACTTATTAAAGGGGTTGTCTCACCTCCTCCTTTCTGCTCTCTCGTGCTGTTCAGAAGCCCCACTAATCAGAGTTGCAGGGGGCGTTTACTCTTGCCTTGATTGATGGCAGAGGCAAGTGGTGCTGGGGAAGTGTAATCCCACCCCTTGCCTCTGCAGTGCACGCTCACAAGCCGCTAAAGTTTCAGAAATGTGCTCTCAAACTCCAGTGTTATCTTTATATTTGCATATATAGATAACACTGTGATGGAACATAAAGAGGAGCACAAAAAAAAAGCTAGACAGGGAGATCCCTGAACGAACGGCAGTTATGCAGATGACGGCTCCTAGTAACCCAGGCTGTCATATATCACTAGATGACAGCCTTTTATACTGGACATTTCCCCCTTGCACGATTTCACCTGCTTTTTTATGTGTTGAACAGCTCCGAGGCTTCTGCAGTGCCGGGAGCTGTTCAACACAGTTTCTATGAGGTGGCCAGGAGAGGAGCTAGTGCACATGCGCGGCTATACCGCGCTCCCTCTTCCCGGCCATCAAAGCTCCTGCTTTGTGTGTAGTGAGCAGACGCGGCCACCGCTGCTGAATTGCAGTGGTGGCCGTAACCCCTGACAACGAGCAGTCAATAAAGGAGTGGAAAATGACACACAGCATGGAGAAGAGGCAATATGAAAAACAAGTACATTGGTAAGTTGTTAGTTACAGTGTTAGCTTTAACATATAGAGCAATGTACAAGGTGAGACAACCCCTTTAATGTATGTTAAGAGCACTGGAGAAGGTCGTATTCTCTATCACAGGAGAAAGCTTTACTCTTTCTATGTGGAAACTGGCTTAAAATTAGTTTTCCCTGATGTTATAAATTAGAGAATAGGGACCATGCCTGTTTTTTCGTATAACTAGGAAAGGCTGAGGTTGCTCATTTTTGCCAACCCAGTGAGCAGCTTTTTTTTAGTGCTGCAGTTTTAGGTAAATCGCCTGTTTGGCTATATAGAAACTATATTCCAAATGGAGCTGTCTGCTTACTTATAAGGAGAGCTCCATCTATTTGTTTGTATTTATACACTGAGGGGATCCATATATCCCTGTATGAGCAGAGGTTCCCTACAGGTTGGTGGCCATGCTGCAGTGAAGAACCGCATGGCCAAATACCACGCAGCTGCCTTTCATTTAATAATGAAGAGGGGCTGTTGCTCAAGGCTGTACAGAAAAGAGGCTCAATTTTTTTTTAAATTAAAGATCAATTGAAAAACATGGTTTTAGCTCAAAATGAGTACAATGCAATAATAAAAAAAAATGGTCCCAAAGATGTACATAGCCTTTAATCTCTGTGTCATGCAATGCCCACTTTACTAGAATGAGGGCTGACCTGCAGTAACCCGTGAATGGCCATTAAACAGTATATGGAGCTGTTTCCTATCTGCTCTGTTCACTGTGTTCGTTATGGTCACCGCAGCTCCTACCAGCTGCTGATTTGTGATGGTGCCCTACTGATCTGCTATTGATGACATCCTAAGGACAGGTTATCTTTAAAGGAGTGTACCTATCTGAAGCATTTAAGGGACATGCAACAGTACTGTAATCTGCAGTGGAGGCTCCTGCCTGAACTTCTGCCACAGATGTGAACCTAGCCCCCGTCAAAGAGGACAATTTTAGTTTGACTGGCTTCTGTTGCATAGAGTAGAGCTTGCATATTTCTGCTACTCTAAAGTACCTCCCTGTCAGAAACCGTGTAAGGTGAAATTGATAAGAATGTGGCTCTAAGGAGTGTTTATGAGATCTCTGGAATGCAAAGATAAGGGTTGCAGCCTGCCTTCAGAGAGCATCTGTGACAGATACCAGAGATCAGAGTCTCTGCAATATACATGAAAGCATGCAGTCTGCAGAGGAAGAATATTGAAAAGTTTTAATAAAATTCAAATGGAAAAAAGCACAATAATAAAAAAAAGCCTCTAAAGGTGTATATAGCTTTTAAAACAGAAGTTCTTTATTGTGCATTGTAACTAAGCGTAAAGTTTATGACAGTATTTCTGGTCATGCTTTTTTTTACTTCTATATGATAACTTACTCTCATGGTTATTGAAATAAAAAATACAACAGTTCAAGTGTTTGAATTAAATACATTAGTAAACTGTAAAATTCTGCTTCTTTTGTTTACAGATGTGAAGCAACAAATGTGTTTGAAACTAGGTTTCACTTTCGCTTACAATTAACCGATATATATTATATCATTTTGCTGAGGTAAGAGCGCCATCTAAGGACTGTACAGTGCACTGTAAGTAGAATTGAAATAAGATAGAAATGCTTATACAGGTTATTTTGCGGGTTATTTTTGTGGTAATTATTATTATTATTATTTCAGTTTCCAGTTACCAAAAATGTTGTCTGTCTGTGATTTTTGGATAAATTGTCCAGAAAAAGAAAAATTCTGGTTGGCAACCCTGGCCTGTCCAGCTGCTTCTCGGCATGTTTGGGGCTGGCAGGTGTCATGTAGCATAGGCTGCTCCCTAGCCTAATCATACCACCATTTAGGGTTGGTACCCACAACATAACATGATGTCCAATAATCATGAAAATCTTTCTTTTAATTTGTCTGAAAACAGGTTTTAGGTGCACTGAGGTCAGAGCCATGCCATTTGTTGCAGCATCACTTCACCAGTAACACTACCAAGCGCTTCCTTCTCATGTTTGATTGAAAGTCCCTGGCTTCCCCTGCATCATAGGTTTCAGAGCTGCAAACCACAAGCACAAATGAAGTCCCCCAGATGGGCTAAAATAATACTTAAAGAGAAGGAGCTGAGCGGAAAAAGATTCAGGAAAACCTGTAATTCGTACATTAAACTATTTGCTCTTAAAGGGATTGTTTACCCCTGGTGAGGCACAACATGTCTCATGTCTCCTTATCAACATCTGGTTTGATGCTGGTCATATGGCTGGTACCGCCAATGACAGCAGCAGTAGTGATGTGTCACCCATGCGTCATGGCACTGGGTCACACGACCCTTCGGCCAGTCATTGGTGCATGTCAAGCTGGGTGTTGACGCAGGGAGAACTGTACAGGAAAGAAAGAGATAGGGGTCAGTATGATTCCTGCCGCATGTATGGCCATCCTGGAGGGAAGGCAGTCTGCAGAAAAGGTTCCCAGGGGTAAATAACCCCTAAAAAAGTAGAAGGCTTCCAGGTACAGTAAGTGTATGTAAAGTGAATACTTTATTAAGTCTTGGTATTTTTTTGTTTGCTTAACCCCTTGGTGCCAATGGACGTACCGGTACGTCCAGGGCGCGAGGTAGTTCGCGCTACAGGGCGTACCGGTACGCCCTGCATGTAAACACCCGCTGCGCAGTGCAGCGGGGTTTACAAGCTGTGATGGCGGCTGTTAGCCACAGCCAGCCATCCATAGTAAAGGCCTGGGGGGGAGCCGTGCCCCCCCATAATGGCGATCGCTGTGAATGGCTGGTCTATTCAGACCAGCCATTCACAGCCGGCACGGGGTACTTGGCGGGGATTGCGCTATTCGGGCGAATCCCCGCCGAGTGTCAGGGGTTAGGGGGGGGGGTCAGGGTGTCCCCCCCGCCCCCCGCGATCGGCTGTGATTGGTCAGTGACTGGTCACTGACCAATCACTGGCCAAAACATGTGCGGGCGGAAGGGGCGATGTGCGGGCGGCTGCGGTGAGAGTGCCGCCCGCAATAATTTTTCAGGATGGCCGAGCATATTCAAGCAGAGTATCAGCATACAGCTGGCACCGATGTCAGCAGTTTAACCCCTTCCATGCCGCGGTCCGTAGGGACCGCTGCATGGAAGGGGTTAACAGGGAGGGAGCTCCCTCCCTCCCCCATCGGGTGCTGCGGTGCGCTGGCAGCGCCGATGGTGTGGCCAGATGAAAGGGAGGAAGCTCCCTCTCCCTTCCATCGGGACTCTGCTCTGCTGTGGCAGCGTCCCGATGGTTACCATGGCAACCTGACGCTTTCAGAAGCGTCTGGGTTGCCATGGTGTAAGCTAAGCCTCATCAGGCTCCTGCTAAAAGCAGGAGCCTGACAAGGCTTAGCCTGTGTGAAAATACACTGCAGTACACTATACAGTGTACTGTAGTGTATTATAGAACAATCAGACCCACTGGATCTTCAAGAAACAAGTGGGTCTGAGTCTAAAAAAAAGTGTAAAAAAATTTAAAACAAAAGGAAAAAAAAATCATATTTTTCCCCCAATACTCAAATTTGAAATTGGTAAAAAAAAAAATAAATACCCCAAGCATGTTAGGTATCGCCACGTTCGTAACAAACCACTCTACAAAAATATCACATGTCCCGACCCCTCCGGTGAACACCGTAAAAAAATAAAAATAAAAACTGTGTCAAAAAAGCCATTTTTGTCACTTTACATCACAAAAAATTTAATACCAAGCGATCAAAAAGGCATATGCCCCCCAAAATAGTACCAATCTAACCGTCACCTCTTCCCGCAAAAAATGAGCCCCTACCTGAGATAATCGCCCAAAAAATAAAAAAAACTACAGCTCTCAGACAATGGAGAGACTAAAACATGATTTTTTTTGTTTCAAAAATTATATTATTGTGTAAAACTTAAATAAATTAAAAAAAACTATACATGTTAGGTATCGCCATGTCCGTTACAACCTGCTCTGCAAAAATATCACATGACCTAACCCCTAAGGTAAACACAGTAAAAAAAATAAAATAGAAACTGTGTCAAAAAAGCCATTTTTTGTCACTTTACATCACAAAAAATGTAATACCAAGCGATCAAAAAGGCATATGCCCCCCAAAATAGTACCAATCTAACCGTCACCTCTTCCCGCAAAAAATGAGCCCCTACCTGAGACAATCGCCCAAAAGATAAAAAAAACTACAGCTCTCAGACAATGGAGAGACTAAAACATGATTTTTTTTTGTTTCAAAAATTATATTATTGTGTAAAACGTAAATAAATTTAAAAAACTATACATGTTAGGTATCGCCATGTCCGTAACAACCTGCTCTACAAAAATATCACATGACCTAACCTGTTAGATGAACACTGTACAAAATAAAAAATAAAAACTGTGCTAGAACATCCATTTTTGGTTACTTTGCCTAACAAAAAGTGTCATATAAAGCGATCAAAAATCATATGTACCCCAAAATAGTATCAATAACACTGTCACCTTATCCCGTAGTTTCCAAAATATGGGCACTTTTTAGTTGTTTCTACTGTAGGGAGCATCAGGGAGGCCTCAAATGGGACATGGTGTCTAAAAACCAGTCCAGCAAAATTTTCCCTCCAAAAACCATCTGGCGCACCTTTTCTTCTGCGCCCTGCCGTGTGGCCATACAGTAGTTTACTACCACATGTGGGTGTTTCTGTAAATCGCAGAATCAGGGTAATAGTTTTTGAGTTTTGTTTGGCTATTAACCCTTGATGTGTTACAGGAAAAATGGATTAAAATGGAAAACGTGCCAAAAAAAGTGAAATTTAGAAATGTCATCTCCATTTTCCGTTAAATCTTGTGGAATACATAAAGGGTTAACAAAGTTTGTAAAATCAGTTTTGAAAACCTTGAGGGGTGTAGTTTCTAAAATGGGGTAATTTATGGTGGTTTCTATTATGTTAGCCCCACAAACTGACTTCAGAACTGAACTGGTCCTTAAAAAAATGGTTTTGGAAAATTTCTTAAAAATTTTAAGAATTGCTTCTAAAATTCTAAGCCTTCTAACGTCCCCAAAAAATAAAATTACATCAACAAAATGATGGCAACATAAAGTAGACATATGGGAAATGTAAAGTAATAACTATTTTGTGAGAAATCACTATCTGCCTTAAAAGCAGAGAAATTCAAAGTTTGAAAATTACACATTTTTCAAAATTTTCTGTAAATTTAGGATTTTTTTTAAAATAAAGGTGATTTATATTGACTCAAATTTACCGCTGTCATGAAGTACAATGTGTCACAAGAAAACAATCTCAGAACAGCTTGGATAAGTAAAAGTGTTTCAAAGCTATTACCACATAAAGTGACACATGTCAGAATTTCAAAATTTGGCCCAGACATTAAGGCCAAAATGGGCTCTGTCCTTAAGGGGTTAAATAATGGATAATTGTCTGTAAGTTAAAAAAAAACATTGAGTCAAAAATAAGTGACTGGCTGAGTCACTGACCTCAATGTGCACAACCAGCAAAGCAAACCTGATCCTAAACAATTTATTCCTGGCTTTTATCAAGTGAAGTTGAACATTTTCAATGAACAGCTAATTTATTGGACATTGAAATGTTTGGAAAACACATATACATTTTTGGAATTCTTGCATACCAGTTCATCATTCTCAAATTACTGTTATTTCTGTTATGGGCAGTAGGTGTCGAACCATTGTACCAACCAACTGCTTTGACTTTGGGCTAGACCTAAAGTTAGTATCCTGGCAGTCCCCTGGCACTCAGATTGGCAGCTGACCGACTAGGGTCAGGTAATAGCAGTAGTCAGGAAACAAGCTGTAGTCAAGGCAGGATGAGTACGTTTGAATCAGTGAAACAAGTCCGGAGTCTGTGCAGGCAACATATACGGTAAGCAGGCTATATGGTCAGGTCAGGCAATGGAGAGTCAGAGTCAGTAAATGGGCAGAGCTCAGTACATAGGCAGACAAATAGAACAGTACACCATCACTAGGAACTAGAAAGTTGGACAACCTAAATTTTAGGCACCCTCTACAGTGGGAAGGTGCCCTGAACACCCTGAGATGACCAGCCATTGGCTGGGGTAGACTAGGGTGCACGCGAGCTGGCCATTAAAGAGCTGGAGAGAATGCATGCCCTAGAAGTAGAGCTAGGAGGCCTTAGAAAGAAGAGCAGGCCATGGGCTGCAACAGAGGAGACAACGTGGGATGCTGACGGCCTCGCCTGCTTCTGATGGGCAGCACCACTGTCACAGAAGACACCAGGTGAGTGATGTGGCGCCCATGCCAGTTTGGGGAAGCAGGGCAGTGGTGGACATGGGTTGCCAACACCACTTTTCTACCTCCTGCCATTATTTCTCCCAGCCCCTATCCCCTACCCTGTCTTCTATGTCTATTATCTCAGTTCTGCTTTTACTTTTTTCCGTATTCTCTCCTTATCCAGGACCTCTCTCATGTTGTCTGAGAAACCCATGGCAGCAGGCCTTTCGATTTCTAAGAGATGGCCCAATCACAACCTTGATCAGCATACTAATATACAAATGTGTATGTTGACAAGACAATATTTAGAATGGATTACTCTGTAACTTTCTTAGACTGTTACCTCTATACCTTGAAACCAATAAAATGTATTAATCCCATGAAAAAAAAACTTTATTCCTTGAGATCAATAAAACTGGATATTGTGTCTGGATATTGTTTCTTTGTAGAAGAACAAACAGATGATGCACAGGGTGAGGTTACAGTTCAGGGATAATAAACTGATGGCACTGCTGAGAGTGCGGTTATAGCAGAAGGTGAATGAACACTTATGTCGCAGGGTTAGTAAAGACTGTCAGAGCAATGTCACTGCAAAGAAATAGGAAACAGTGAGGGACCGTTCACAAACTGTACACACAACTAGTAAAGTTATACTCCCAGCATTAACGCAGAAGATATGCAAAGCCTATGTACTGGATAATGCACAGAATACTGTCATGTCATGATAGTTAAATGTTTTTTTTTACCTTTTTAAGAAAATTTGTCTCCCCGTCCCCAGCCACTTGGTTCTGGCTCCTATGGGCCACTGCTGCATATGTCATGTTCTGGCCCCTTGTTGTAAACTTCCAAATGGGGGTCACTGCAACCAATGACTGGCCGCTACGTTGACACTAAGCTGCTCGTAGATAGGTCTGTGCTGGAAAGTATATTAAGAATTTAAAGAGGCTGCCACCTCAGAACACTAGTTTAAGGCCTCTTTCACACGAGTCCGGATGTGATGCGTGTAGCAAACACACAGCATCTGGACTTGACCCATTCATTTTCATGGGTCTGTGTTTTTCATGCATCATCATCAGGAAAAACCGCAGCATGTTCTATACTGTACATTTTTCAAGCAGACCTGGATCCATAAATACATCCGGATACAATGCGTTTTTCACTGATGGTTGCCGGGAGATGTAGATGTTATTTAGTTTTTCTTCATGTGCATGAAAAACACATGCAACATATCTCCCCACTTTTGAAAAACACAAAGAGGGACAATATGGCAAATTTTTTCATACTAGGCCACACCTGTAACTCCGCCTAAAGTATAACTACACACACCCAGTCCTCAATACCCCAACATAGTAATTCCCCCTGTGTGCCAACACACAGTAGTAATGCCCACACTGTGCCACCTTCACAGTAGTTATGCCCAGATGGGCCTGCTTCACAGTTGCTATGCTCAGATGTGCCCCCTTCCCCAGTAGTTATGCCAGATATGTGCCCCCTCACAGCAGCAGGCAGGATACTGTCACACATGGCGCTTGCTGTGTAGGAAGAGCAGAGGCTAATTCCAGGCAGCATGGTGGCTCAGTGGTTAGGTTTGAATCCAACCAAGCACAACATCTGCATGAGGTTTGTATGTTCTACCCGTGTTTACGTAGGTTTCCTCTGGGTACTCCGGTTTCCTCCCACACTCCAAAGACATACTGATAAGGAACTTAGATTGTGAGCCCCATTGGGGACAGTTGGATGCTAATGACTGTAAAGCGCTGCAAAATATGTCAGTGCTATATAAGTGCATGAAATAAATTCCACGGCTCCTCCTGCACAGCCCGGTGTATGAGGGCATTGTGCTGCTGCTGGGGAGCGCAGGCAGCTCTCTGCTCCACCATCACAATCAGTTGAGAGCAGGACATACCTCAGTCATTCCGGGACCGAAGGATAACAACGAAATCCGGGACTGTCCCGTCGGATTCAGGGCGGTTGGGCGGTAGGCATACAATCTGGACAGAAAACACGCACACACTGAACACAATTGTAGAAAAAAAACTAATTGAATTTGTGTGCAAAACCAGTTTTTCCCTGAACAGATCCTGCCACAATCACTCCTGCGAAACATTGCTTTCTAAACTGTAATTTCATCTTTACACTCACCTGCGTTCTCCCTCCGTGTGCCCACAGACAGTGCAATGCTGAGAAAGAGTCGAGCAGTCCTCTCTGTGCATTCAGTTCTCACTCCCTAGACCCATTTGTTGGGAAATGAGAATACATTTGGCATAGAGGATAACTGCAGATAGGGGATAACTTGCACCAGCTGGAATACCCCTTAAAGTCCACATGGAGTAAGTCAGTCTGATGGCTTAGCGGAAGCTTTGAAGAGAGGATGATGGTGGCAGAAAAGGGGCATGCTTCGTGTGCACCAGGGCAAGCCAGAAAATGGCAAGGTCAAGACGAAGGGGACACTAGAGCTAGATATTATTAGAGTCTGTGTAGGGGTTAATACCACCAACTCTTTGTGTATAGGACAAAGACTTACTTAAAGGGTTTTTTCCAACTTTTTTTATTAGTTCCCAGAATGTGGCTGTGTTTCCAGAACTCACTACTGGGTCATGTGCTACTTGGTGACGCGTCACTGCTGAGGCCAGTGAATGGCTACAGCACAGCAGTGCACATGGTTATGTCCAGATGTTTACAGGCCAGGGACCATAAACTTTGCAGGATGAAGCCTCTACATTGGAACCAAGCGTCAGGGACCAGATGAGTGGATTTCTTATTTTAGGTCATCTGTTTTTAACTGTACAAAACACTATATAGTACAGTACATTTGCACACAGTACATTTTTATGAACTGCATTTCATATTTGCCATAGGCCTTTAGATAGCATGCTTGCTGTGTAATGACTACTCTCCTTGGGCCAACAGGCCTCAAATTAATGTAAGCAAAGTAGACTTTGGACATATACTGCACTAGTTAAAAACAGCCTTGGAAAAGATGAATGGTTACTGGTTAGGGTGCCAAAAAACACAAAAGACATATTTAGGCTTAAATTACAGTGGCCGATCATTGCTAACAAGTGTTGGTAGTAACGATGATCTAGCAGTGTGATGGCTTGTGTGCCGGCAAGGTCCGTATTGCGGCCTGCAAAAAGTGGGTCCGCAATATACAGGCCCAAGCTGTTTTTGCACCGCATCATGGATGTGGACCCATTTAAGAAGGTATTTTTTTGCGGTGCGGACAGATCACGGACCCATTCAAGTTGAATGGGTCTGGATCCGTCTGCGGCAGCCGCACAGATGTTGCCTGTGCATTGGGGATCACAAATTGCGGGGCCCAATGCATCGAAATTGGAATCTTTCAGCATGCTTAAAAATCAATTTGTAATCACGCTCTGCTGCCAGCAAATAATGATTATATATGGGGACGAGCAATGGCATTAGTGATTGCTCCTTTTGTTGGGGATGTCATGATATTAATGTGAAGACATTACAATATGGCGCTGGCACCTAGATGTTTACATACCAAAGTTTGTAAAATTTATGCGCAGATGCCAAGTGTTATCTTTTTTTTCTTTTTGTACTTGAGCCAATGAAACAATGGCATGAGCCTCAGTAGAGGAACGCCCTGTGATGATATATAAACTGCTTAACTTCCTGTAATAAACGAGTTCTGTTTTGATACTACAGTGTCAGTGTGATTTTTTTCTGTTGTGCACGACTCACTAACAACTTGTAACTTGGAGCAGACAGTTGATAAGAAAGCACTGCTTGAGCAATTTCCTCCACTAACAAGCAGGTGACTGCCGGGAAGGAACGCTTCCTTCCCAACAACTGTCTGACTAATCTGCTAGTCTAATACTAGCCTTAGGCTACTTTCACACTAGCGTTTTAAAATTCCGGTATTGAGTTCCGTCATAGGGGCTCAATACCGGAATAAAACGCTTCAGTTTTGTCCCCATTCATTGTCAATGGGGACAAAACTGAACTGAAGACAACGGAATGCTCCTGAAAGCATTCCGTTCCGTCTTCAGACCGGAGAACAAACCGCAGCATGCTGCGGTTTGCTCTCCGGTCCAGGCATCCGCACCAAGACGGATCCGGAATGACCCCCAATGCAAGTCAATGGGGGTGGATCCGTCTGGTGTGACCATAATGGTAACCGGATCCGCCCTCCATTGACTCTCAATGGAGTCCATTACGGATCCGGGTACACATAGACACATACAGACATAAACATACACACACATAAAGACATACAAACACACATACATACTTACATGCTCCCCGGCAGGTCTTCGGAGCGTCAGGACGGCTCACACAGGTCACGATTCCCCACAGCGCCCTCTGCTGGGCGCCTGGTGGAATCGTCAGATGACGATTCCACCAGGCGCCCAGCAGAGGGCGCTGTGGGGAATCGTGACCTGTGTGAGCCGTCCTGACGCTCCGAAGACCTGCCGGGGAGCATGT
This sequence comes from Rhinella marina, assembly GCA_900303285.1. Taxonomy (NCBI): domain Eukaryota; kingdom Metazoa; phylum Chordata; class Amphibia; order Anura; family Bufonidae; genus Rhinella; species Rhinella marina. Next base: position 643,237 of record ONZH01000357.1, read on the forward strand.
AAGTATGTATGTGTGTTTGTATGTCTATATGTGTGTGTATGTTTATGTGTATGTATATGTATGTACTGTGTGACATGTGTGGGGCCGGAGCGCGGTTCCGGCTCCACACATGTCACTGCGGCAGGCCTGATCCGGCAGCACCCTTCACCTGCCGGATCAGGCCTGCCGCCAGTGTGAAAGTAGCCTAAGTCAGCACATATTGTGATGAAACCAGCCATGGACTTTTTAAAGGCTATGTCTACTGTTGTATATGGATTGTAAGGCACTGGGTACTTGCAGTGGGGTCGGCAATGACAGACTCTCAGACTTCGGAGGTTAAAAGTCCAAATAGTGCTTTATTTTCTTCTCAGCACAGCACAATTCATAGCATCCAAATTAACAGTCACTTGGGTCACACAGCACATAAAGTATAACAACGTAAAAAAAGGTAGGTCCCACCACCAACCTGCCCACCAGACCAAAACAACCCAGCCCAGAACAAAGGGGGGGACTTATGAAAACTGGTGTAAAGGAAAAATGCCTCAGTTACCCATAGCAACCAATCAGATTCCACCTTTCATTTTTCAGAGCCTTTTGGAAAGTGAAAGATTGAATCTGATTGGTTACTATGGGCAACTAAGCCAGTTTTCTTCTACATCAGTTTTCATAAATTTCCCCCAAAGGCTTAAAGGGGTTGTCCGTCACAAATGGGCGGTCTTTAGCGCTGCCCTATGCTGTTTTACAGGCTTGGGCAGCACTAAAGACTGCTCATTAGTGCTGGTGACATCACCAGGATCACTGCTAGGCGGAAGCCTCCACCTAGCATATCTATGAGAAGCCTGGTATGTCAACAGTAGTGAAGAAAAAGCGTGAAGCAGGGCAAGGGGACCATCGAAGCAAGAAATATTCCGATGCTCCACTCAGACATGCTAAATGAGTGAAAGGGAGCTTACGTCCGGGTCCCCTTTAAATAACCTGTCTTAGCAAACTATGCTGTGCTGAGACAAGATAGATTTTCTAGATTCTCTTATCTCAACCAGCTAAGGAGTCTGGGTGAAATATACACCTCTTTACCAGCACTTTACCATACACTTTGTTAAAATATATATGTATATATAACCCCAAAACCGCTGTAAGTATAAACCCTGTGTAGTCTGATCCTGTGGTAATCAACCTTCCATTTGTCTCCTACTTCTTTTTTACTAAATGTATGTTAGAGATGTTGTCCAGCCTTGGGGCTGATAACTCCTATGGTCTTAACCCTTTCCCCTTAACACAAAAAACCCACTCATCAGTGTTTTTTTTGTTGTTGTTTTTTTTTAAGGGGCACAGGGTAGGACCATAGGGGTTGTTGACTCCAAGGCTGGATGACCCATTTAACAAAAATTAGAGGAAAAATTGGATAAACTGCTCCAAATGAGATCAATTGGTAGTAGAGATGAGCGAATCTATTTGTCGTTGTTAAAAGTGCTGCGTGCAGTGTTTTTTGTCCGGCTGCCTCTCAGCATATTTTCCGTGCTACGGCCGGATCTACGCTGCTCCCCATTATAGTGAAAGGGGCCGGGCGGACTTCCGGCAGCACACGGGTGTACGCTGTAATGCGGATCCAGCAGGCTGTTCTCTTGTCAGCACCTAGCTTTTCTGCCGGCCAAGTCAAAAATTGAACCCCCTCCCCCATGCCAAATTCTCAACCTAACCTTTTCCCTCCTAACATTACGTATATCACTACAGAACATACAGGGTAAGGCTACATTCACACGTTTTTGCAGCCTCCGATCTGCATATTTTGCGGCTCAGATGCGGACCCATTCACTTCAATGAGCACTGTGTGCTGTCCGCATCTGTATGTCCATTCCTATTTTTGTCCATTTGCGGACAAGGATAGGCATTGTTACAGTGGATCTGCAAAAAAAACGGATGCCATATGGAACATCATCCTTTTTTTGCGGATCTGCAATTTGCAGACTGCAAAACACAATGTTCATGTGAATGTGGCCTAATACAGCGCCCCATACCTTGTACATCCAGTGACATTTCCTCTGATGTAGATCTTCACTTTCCTCATCTTCTCCTTTCAGACCAGACGCCATTTTTCAGCCATTTCTCATCTCTGCAGTTTGACAGAAAAAAATCTTAGTTTAATGCTTTTCCATCATCCTCCCGTCTTCTGGACAAATCATCCTACCACCCCCAGTACTGCTCCACTAGTATCACACAGATAGTGCCCTTCAATAATTATTGGCACAGTGTCCTAAAATAACTGCGCCCAGCAAACAGTGTCCCGTAATAGTGTAAACATAATGTCCCCCAGAAATGACTGCGCTATGCTGATACTGTGCCAGGGTGCCCCCCACAGTAATAGTGCCCCCCAAAGTCCCAACTAATAATTCTCTGCCAGAGTGCACTTGTTAGTAATAGTGCCCCAACAGTACTAATGTCCCCACTGTGCCCCAGAAGTAATAATGCTTCCAATGTGCCAGTAAGAAGTGCCCCAATAATGTGCCAGTAAGAAATGCTCCCCAACCATAGATGCCCCCCAAATCATGTGCCAGTAATAAACGCCCCAATAATGCACCAGAAGTTTCCCCCATTGATTCCCCCCCAAAATCATGTGCCAGTAAAAAGTGTCCCACCCCCATAGATGCCCCCCAAATTATGTGCCAGTAAGAAATGCCCCAGTGCCCCCATGTGCCAGTAACAAATGCCCCAGTGCCCCCATGTGCCAGTAAAAATGCCCCCAGTGCTCCCGTGCCATTAAGAAAGGCCCCCAGTGCCCCCATATGCCAGTAACAAGTGCCCCATGTGCCAGTAAAAATGCCCCCAGTGCCCCCATGTGCCAGTAAGAAATGCCCCCAGTGCCAGTAAGAAATGCCCCCAGTGGTCCCGTGCCATTAAGAAATGCCACCAAGTGCCAGTAACAAATGCCCCCAGTGCCAGTAAAAATGCCCCCAGTGCGCCCATGTGCCAGTAAGAAATGATGCCCCCAGTGCCAGTAAAAATGTCCCCAGTGCCAGTAAAAATGCCCCCAGTGCCAGTAAAATGCCCCCAGTGCCCCCAATAGAGCTCCGGTCCGTGATTGCAACAATAAAAAAAAAATAAACACTAATACTTACCTCCATGGAGCCGGCAGCGATGCGATGCAGGCCTCTTCCGGCCTGTGTCCCGCGCTGTACGGCTCAGGCGGCGCGATGACATCATCGCGCCGCCTGAGCCAGCCTCTCATAGGCTGCGGGCCTAGTGCCTGCAGCCTATCAGAGGAACGGGCAGGGGAGACGCCTTTCCCTCCCCTGCCCCACAGTACAGGCATCTGTATCGCCGTCCTGAGGACGGCTATACAGATGACTATGGAGATGAGCGCTTCCACAATGGAAGCGCTCATCTCCCTCTGCCCCGCCGCCGTCCCCAACTGTGCGCAGGGCCGCGCCACACCTTCCCTAATTGGCGGTGCTGCCCTGCAAGTGGCAAGGGGGGCCCTGCGACTGCTGTGACCCCTATAGCTACGCCACTGATTATATCGGAAACTATCTGACCACATTGGTTGTGATCCTGTAAGCCCTAGTAACGATTAGCTCCAGTGTGCATCTAAAAGACAGATACCACTGGTAGTTTACCAGCATGGGGGAAACTAATTGTTACAATGTGACAACATTAACCTCACTGGGAAACAAATGTTACAAAGTGTTGCTAGCAGGGGAGCATGAAGGAAATGCTCCTCTAAAAGTGACTACTAAGGCCTGTTTCACATCTGCATTAAAACAGATCCGACAGGCTGTTCCCAGGAATACCAGGCGCTCTTGTGCACTGCTGAGATACCGTCCAGCTCTATCCACTATAATGGGGACCGGCAGAGATTCGGCAGCTGGATGAACACTGCTAAGTGCAGTGGTATTTGTCTGGCCGCTCATCTGCATATTTGCTGGGTTGCGGCCTGATCTCTACCCATCCTCATTATAGTGAATGGAGACGGATGAAACCTTGGCAGAGCACAGTAGCCCAGTATTCACGGACCTGGCAGGCTGTTCCCAGCTGGATCTACTTAATGCAAATGTGAAACAAGCCTAACACAGTTTGAACTGCCACGTATACACGAATCGGACTATATCAATTATAGTAAACTAACAGAGAGATTGTAATGTTAAAATGTAAACTCACAAAGAGCTAGTTTTTTACTTAATAATAAAAGTAGTGTTTTAATACATTACAACACAAACAGGGTTTATATAGATTTTTAACTATTTAGTTTCTATATATTGAATACACCCTGGGCTGAACTTTGGGTCTATGTATTTTTCATACACGTGTAAACCTGTCCATTGCTGTCCCTCTGAGTGTTTCTATGCAGTGTATAGATACAAGTATTCGCCCCCCTGGAACTTTTTAACCTTTTGCCACATTTCAGGCTTCAAACAAAAAGATATAACATTTTAACTTTTTTGGTGAAGAATCAACAAGTGGGTCACAATTGTGAAGTGGAACAAAATTTATTGGATCATTGAAACTTTTTTTGTAATAATAAAACTGAAAAGTGGGGCGTGCAAAATTATTCGGCCCCCTTGCATTAATACTTTTGCTGCGATTACAGCTGCGGTCTCTTGGGGTATGTCTCTATCAGTTTTGCACATCTAGAGACTGAAATTCTTGCCCATTCTTCCTTGCAAAACAGCTCGAGCTCTTTGAGGTTGGATGGAGAGTGTTTGTGAACAGCAGTTTTCAGCTCTTTCCACATATTCTCAATTGGATTCAGGTCTGGACTTTGACTTGGCCATTCTAAGACCTAGATACGATTATTTTTGAACCATTCCATTGTAGATATTGCTTTATGTTTGGGATCATTGTCTTGTTGGAAGATAAATCTCCATCCTAGTCTCAGGTCCTTTGCAGACTCCAACAGGTTTTCATCCAGAATGGTCCTGTATTTGGCTCCATCCATCTTCCCATCAATTTTAACCATCGTCCCTGTCCCTGCTGATGAAAAGCAGGCCCAAACCATGATGCTGCCACCACCATGTTTGACAGTGGGGATGGTGTGTTCAGGGTGATGAGCTGTGTTGCTTTTACACCAAACATATCGTTTTGCATGGTTTCCAAAAAGTTTGATTTTGGTTTCATCTGACCAGAGCACCTTCTTCCACATGTTTGGTGTGTCTCCCAGGTGGCTTGTGGCAAACTGTAAACGAGACTTTTTATGGATATCTTTGAGAAATGGCTTTCTTCTTGCCACTCTTCCATAAAGGCTAGATTTGTGAAGTGTTCGACTGATTGTTGTCCTATGGACAGACTCTCCCACCTCAGCTGTAGATCTCTGCAGTTCATCCAGAATGATCATGGGCCTCTTGGCTGCATCTCTGATCAGTCTTCTCCTTGTTTGAGATAAAAGTTTAGAGGGACGGCCGGGTCTTGGTAGATTTGCAGTGGTCTGATACTCCTTCCATTTCAATATGATCGCTTGCACAGTGCTCCTTGGGATGTTTAAAGCTTGGGAAATCTTTTGGTATCCAAATCCGGCTTTAACCCCTTGAGGACAGAGCCCATTTTGGCCTTAATGTCTGGGCCAAATTTTTGAATTCTGACATGTGTCACTTTATGTGGTAATAACTTTGGAACGCTTTTACTTATCCAGGCCATTCTGAGATTGTTTTCTCGTGACACATTGTACTTCATGACAGTCATAAATTTGAGTCAATATATTTCACCCTTATTTATGAAAAAATCCCAAATTTACCAAAAATTCTGAAAAATTTCCAAATTTCCAAATTTCAATTTCTCTACTTTCAAAATACACCGTAATACCTCCAAAAATACTTCTTATTTTATATTCCCCATATGTCTACTTTATGTTGGCATCATTTTGTAAACGTCATTTTACTTTTTTAGGACGTTAGGAGGCTTAGAAGTTTAAAAGCCATTTTTCAAATTTTCACCAAATTTTCCAAAACCATTTTTTTTTTAGCACCAATGCAGATATAAAGTGATTTTGAGGGGCTTACATAATGAAACCCACCATAAATGACCCCATTTTAGAAACTACACCCCTCAAATTATAAAAAACTGTTGTTACAAACTTTGTTAACCCTTGAGGTGTTCCACAAGAATTAATGGAAAATGGAGGTGAAATTTCAAAATTTCACTTTTTTCGTAGATTATTCATGTTAATATTTTTTTTCTTGCAACATAGCAAGGGTTAACAGCAAACTAAACCTCAATTTACATTGCTCTGATTCTGCAGTTTACAGAAATACCCCATATGTGGTGGTAAACGTCTCTATGGGTTTGTGGCAGTGGTCAGAAGGAAAGGAGCGCCATACGGATTTTTGAGGCAAAATTTGCTAGAATAGTTTTTAGGCACCATTTTGTAATTGAGAGACCCTGACGCACCCCTACAGTGGAAACCCTCATAAAGTGACCCCATTTTTGAAACTACACCCTTCAAAGAATATATTAAGGGGGGTACTGACCACTTTGACCCCCTAAGCATTTTACGGAATTTGGAAACACTTGGCTGTGAAAATGAAAACATTTTTTCTTCCAATAAAATGTTGCTTTAGCCCCAATTTTTTTTATTTGCATAAGGGGTAACAGAAGAAAAGCCACCCCATAATTTGTTACCCATTTTCTCCTGAATACGGCAACACCCCATATGTTGTGGTAAACTGCTGTGGGGGTACATGGCAGGACTCAGAACAGAAGGAGCGCCATATGGATTTTACAACACAGATTTTGATGGAGTGGTTTGCGGGAGCCATTGATTTTTATTTTTTGAGCTATTGTCTTATGTGGGGGCTCATTTTTTGCAGGATGAGGTGAGGTTTTCATTGGTACCATTTTGGGGTAAATACGCCTTTTTGATCGCCTGCTATTACACTTTTTGTGAGGGAAGAGGGAAAAAAATGGCTATTTTGGCATAGTTTTTTTAAAAAATTTTTTACAGCATTCGCCTGGGGGGCCATCTCATGTAATATTTTTATAGAGCAGGTTGTTACGGACGCAGCGATACCCAATATGTCCAACTTTTTATTGTTGGAAAGTTTTACACATTAGATGGATTTTTGAACAGAATAAAATATTTTTTTTGTGTTGCCATTTTCAGAGAGCCATATTTTTTTCAGTTTTCGGGCGATTGTCTCAGGTAGGGTACAGTTTTTGCGGGACAAGATGACGGTTGAATTGATACCATTTTGGGGTAATTACGCCTTTTTGATCGCCTGCTATTACACTTTTTGTGAGGGAAGAGGGGAAAAAATGGCTATTTTGGCATCGTTTTTAAAAAAAAAAATTTACAGCATTCGCCTGGGGGGCCATCTCATGTAATATTGTTATAGAGCAGGTTGTTACGGACGCAGCGATACCCAATATGTCCAACTTTTTTATTGTTGGAAAGTTTTACACATTAGATGCATTTTTGAACAGAATAAAATATTTTTTTTGTGTTGCCATTTTCAGAGAGCCATATTTTTTTCAGTTTTCAGGCGATTGTCTCAGGTAGGGTACAGTTTTTGCGGGACAAGATGACGGTTGAATTGATACCATTTTGGGGTAATTACGCCTTTTTGATCGCCTGCTATTACACTTTTTGTGAGGGAAGAGGGGAAAAAATGGCTATTTTGGCATAGTTTTTTTAAAAAAAATTTTACAGCATTCGCCTGGGGGGCCATCTCATGTAATATTTTTATAGAGCGGGTTGTTACGGATGTGGCGATACCTAACATGTTCATGTATTGTGTGTTTTTTTATTTTTAATCAATTTTTTTAACTTTTTTTTAACTTTTTTTTTTTCCACTTTCTGGACTCAGATCCACTTGGTTCTTCAAGAACCAGTGGGTCTGGTATTTTACAATACACTGCAGTACACTGTATAGTGTACTGCAGTGTATTTTCTTATAGCCTGTTCAAGCTCCTGCCTTTAGCAGGAGCTTGAACAGGCTTTCATGGCAAGCCAGACCAAAGCGTCTGGTTGCCATGGTAACCATCGGGACGCTGCCACAGCAGAGCAGCGTCCCGATGGAAGGGAGAGGGAGCTTCCTCCCTCTCATCTGCCCACACCATCGGCGCTGCCAGCGCACCGCAGCGCCGATGGGAGAGGGAGGGAGCGCTCCCTCCCTGTTAACCCCTTCCATACAGCGGTCCCTACGGACCGCGGCATGGAAGGGTTAAACTGCTGACATCGGTGCCAGCACCGATGTCAGCAGTTTCAAGCAGAGTATCAGCTGTATGCTGATACTCTGCTTGAATAACGCTGGGCCAGAAAAATTATTGCGGGCGGCACTTGCGGCAGCCGCCCGCACATTGGAAGTCTCCCCCCCACCGCCCATCTGCCCACCCATCTGCCCACCCATCTGCCCACAGCCAATCAGGGGGGCGGGGGGGACACCCTGACACCCCCCTAACCCCTGACACTCGGCGGGGATTCGCTAGAATAGCGCTATCCCCGCCGAGTACACGGAGCCTGCTGTGAATGGCTGGTCTGAATAGACCAGCCATTCACAGCGATCGCCATTATGGGGGGTGCACGGCACCCCCGAGGCCTTCACTACGGATGGCTGGCTGTGTCTAACAGCCGCCATCAAAGCATGTTAACCCCGCTGCACTGAGCAGCGGGGGTTAACATGCATGACGTACCGGTACGCCCTGTTGCGCGAAGTACCTCGCGCCCATGACGTACCGGTACGTCCATTGTCGCCAAGGGGTTAAACTTCTCCACAACAGTATCGCAGACCTGCCTGGTGTGTTCCTTGGTCTTCATGATGCAGAACCCTGAGACTATCACAGAGCAGGTGCATTTAATACGGAGACTTGATTACACACAGGTGGATTCTATTTATCTTCATCATTTATGACAACATTGGATCATTCAGAGATCCTCAATGAACTTCTGTAGTGAGTTTTCTGAACTGAAAGTAAATGGGCCAAATAATTTTTCACGCCCAACTTTTCAGTTTTATTATTGCAAAAAAAGTTTAAATGATCCAATAAATTTCGTTCCACTTCACAATTGTGACCCACTTGTTGTTGATTCTTCACCAAAAATTTAAAATGTTATATCTTTTTGTTTGAAGCCTGAAATGTGGCAAAAGGTTGAAAAGTTCCAGGGGCCGAATACTTTCGCCAGGCACTTTATATATATATATATATATATATATATATATATATATATATATAGTGTATCTAGATGGCAGGATTCCTGGATTTAGCTCCTGCCAGCCTAGAAATGGAGCAGCAGACACTGCTGGAGCCTGAGGAGGTGAGTAACCACTGGACACCAGGACTGGACTTATTCTCGTAACCCCTTCACTTACAACCACAAAAGAGAGAATTATATATACTGGAAGGCTTTTGCTGAGGACAAAACCCCCAGAATTTGCACCATAATTGAATGTTCCGCATTGGGTTTTGGCAAGTTTTTACCAAATATGACCACAGATTTTACCATTTGCTTTGCAAGTAATCAAATCAGAGGTTGGATCTTAAAGGGGTTGTCCATCTCAGACTTTAATAGCATATGTCTGTAGGTTTGATTTTGTGTTACTCATCCCAAGACTCACTTAATTTTTCTGATTATGTAACTGTGTGAATAATTTATGTGAGTAAAAAGTGGGTTTGGTTTTGGTCTGTGGCTTAACATGGTGTATTTGACACCAATGATTTGTTCATACAATTTTTTTTTTTTTTTAGAAAACAGCTATAATATTTTATTGTATTTAAGCAAAAATGCAAAAGATTGATTACAAAAATACAAAGACAGATATACCAGACTACGTGATATTAAATACTTTTGTGTTAAAAAAAGACCAAAGTATTATAGCATTAAAGGGGTTTTCCAATCTTGGACAATGGGGGCATATCGCACCACTGGGAACCCGCATCTATATTGAGAACGCAAATAAAATAAATTGTGTATAGAGCCTACTCACTTCACCAGTTGGCTCGGCTATTTCCGTTGGCTCCATAGAAATTAATGGGAGCCGGGCCGCTCTTGCGCCCTCCTTCTCTTCTGGGGCCGCGTTCTCAATATAGATGCGGGTCCCAGCGGTGGGACCCGCACCTATAAGACAATGGGGGCATATCCTAGCAATATGCCCCCATTGTCCAAGATGGGAAAACTCCTTTAATACTGTAGAAGGAAGTGTTGGCCCTAGAGTGTATGTATGTATATGCATGCATGCCCCTTTAATCAGGCATGCATGTATATGTATATATATGTATATATATATACATGCATGCCTGATTAAAGGGGCATGCATGCATATACATACATACACTCTAGGGCCAACACTTCCTTCTACAATCCCCCTGTTGTCGAGAACACGACAAATTTTTAAATGTTAAAGGGTTGATTAATTAATAATATTTTGTTGAATATTATTAATTAATATTCATAAATAGGCGTACCCGGCTGACGCTAGTTCCGCCTATTTATTTCCCACACTGTTCTATTCCCTTCACGCTACGACTACCTTATACTGTAGCGACGGCTATGAAAACCACGTACACTGTATTTTTAAACAATAAAAGGCTTTATTATAAAACAGTGCGTCTACCGTCTAATTATTTAGACTATATATATATTTATATTAGCGTATATAAATATATATACATATAGCTGCACAACAATACAATACTATACACTGACTACGCTGCACACTTCCCACAATTAATTCCACCCACAATACTAAATCTAACACATACACTCACAATATACAGATAGCAGCCCACCCTCACCTACACTTATACTGTCCCTGGGAACAAAGAGTTAACTACAATAAGCAATCAGGGAGGGGTTACTGGTATCGGGTTGACTTATGGCAGGGCAAGGCAGGGGTTAAATCAAGGGATCCAGGGGTTGGCACTCCAGGGGTTGCAGAAAAATGGGGGTATTGCAGGGGATATAGGGGTTCTGGAGCAGGGGTTGCAAGGCTGGCAGGCAAATCCAGGGGTTACTGCAGGGCAAGAGTCTGGAGCAGGGGTTGCAGGGCAGACAACCAGTAGGGCAGGGGTTACACAAGGGGTTATCAGGGCAGTCAGGGGTTGATACAGGGGGTAACAGGGGAATCAAGGGGTTAATGATACTCAGCCGCCTTAGGGGGGGTTCCAGCTTGCTTCCAGGGGGATGCTCGTCTCCAGGGGGATGCTCGTCTCCAGGGGCAGATTCTCGCTTCTTGCAGGTAGGGTGGCACGGCTCAACTGATGAGCACAGGGCGATCGGGGTTTTTAAACCCGATCGCCTGCGCTCCCGTGTTCCCGCGCTGCCGGTGTGCGTGCTTGCGAGCGCATGCCGGCAGCCCTGTGCGCACGTGGTCTGGCGCAGTGAAATGACGTCACTGCGCCATCACGAGCGCACAGGAATTCACAGGCGGAGGATCTCTTTGATCCTCCTGCCTGTGAGTCACCCTCGTATCTCCGGCGCTGTAATTACAGCGCCGGAGGAGGGAGGAGGACAGAGACAGGGAAACCTTTTCTTTCCCTGTCTTGTTAATCACCCCCAGCAGCGCTGAGGGTAATTAACAGAAGGGACAGAAGATCGATATGATCTTCTGTCCCTTTGAAGTACCTGAGACTGGACCAGTCATCAGGTCTCCATCTGTCCCCAGCAGATGGGCGATTGTCCATCTGCTGGGGCTATGGGGGGGGCACCCGGCTGTATGCATGTATCTTAGATACATGTTCATGACTGGGAATCATGCACATGTATCTATATACATTTGGGGGATATATTATATACATATAGATGCATATATATACATCTGGGGCATATATACATACATCTATATGTGTCAGGCACATTGGGACCGATGGGGCATGAATGGGGGCACATGAAGGGGACTGTGGGGCCATCTGAGGCCCAACCATGCATATGGGGCCAGAGACCCCAACGTGGGGTCATATATATACATATATATATATATATATACATGCATGCCTGATTAAAGGGGCAT